>CM062809.1:1025604247-1026255497 GCA_031772625.1 Pinus tabuliformis | reverse complement strand
TTGAGGTAGAAATGATTCCTAGATTATTAAATCACCACTATTATCTAAAAACTTTTGATTCGCCCAATTATGCAGCTCATACAAATCAAATTCACATTGAGTTTTCTTAACCTTATATTGTGTGTCAACTAAAGGCATCTCATTTAAATTGGGAACAGAGGGTAAGATTGGACTCTCAACCACCATTTTCACTTTTCCCTTATGTGACGACATTTTAGATTATAAAGAGGCCCAAGGGAAATTACCCGATTTGTACTTGATTGATATTGGAAGAGAATGGCGATTACAGAGGGAAATGGAGCAATGAAAATTCTCTAAGCCTGAACCTGCATTGATACAATGAAATGGAAAAGGGAGGAAAGTTGGGCAATGCGGGATTTTTAAAGAGAAAATGGGAAAGAAATCAATGACAAAATTACCATTTTTGGAGCGTCGCATTTAATGGTTTTAAATGTTGGTGGGAGTTAATGACCAACGTTTACATGACTATTGGTGGGAAATTTGGCCAACAGTCATGTGACGTAAGGGGGTGAGGTGATGTGGAGGATGTGGTGGCATGACATGGCGTGATGTGGTGGCATCGTATGAGTGGAGCGGGAGCCAGCGATTTTTGGGGGGTCGGACGGTAAGCGGTAAGGGAGGAGAGGCCCCTAAAATGTCTATGGGTCACCACGTGGTCGAAGTTGGTTTCAAAAAAACCAATTTTTGGACAACCCCCCCGGCATTAACCTTCAGGAGGTCGAGGGGGCCCGAACATCGTTCCCTGCCGTTGATTTTGGTGGGGACGATCTCATTCGTCCAAAAGTGCTAGTTTTTTATTACAAAACGACAAAATATCTTGTCAACTTTTATTCACCTTTTGAATCATACTTTTGCTAATTTAATCAAGTTTAAGGATAATAAATAAAACAACTTAGGTGGCCATTTGGCTG
The DNA here is from genome assembly GCA_031772625.1 of Pinus tabuliformis. Taxonomy (NCBI): domain Eukaryota; kingdom Viridiplantae; phylum Streptophyta; class Pinopsida; order Pinales; family Pinaceae; genus Pinus; species Pinus tabuliformis. The sequence goes on along the minus strand of CM062809.1, from coordinate 1,026,254,565 downwards.
GCACACCTTTTTGAGGATTTTATTTCATTTATTTTTCTTTAAATATTTTTATTTTATTCCTCTTTTCATTTTTCTCTATTTTTCTTTCTTCCGTTTTTCTTCATTTTCTATTTTTCTATTTTTCTTTTTAAAAACTAAACAATTTAAAATGAAAAATTACTTACAACATCCCACTGGGATAAATGGCAAGATAATCATACCTTGATCACTATATTTATAGGACCATAACAGTGGCTCCAATGGGGATGGCATCCGCTCTATGAGGTGCTAGGAACACCGTAGACTAGTATCCTTCTCCAATGGGCATGTATTTAACCTTAAAATAGCTAAAACTATGTTGGTTAACTGGAAATTCATTACATATCGTTGAAATTCAATTTGAAACTTAGGGCCTTCACTTCGGGCTTCAATTTTTTATGACAACCACCCACAACTGCAGTACTTGGAAAAATGAAATGGTATATACAATGATGTTGGTTTAAACTATCTAAATTTATGTAAAGTAATGTTTGAGTAACCTACCATTGACAGGCCCTCCAGCAAGTGATTGTCTTGTTATATCTTTTAACAGAAAAGCATTCGTCCCATGAAAATCTTCAATTTGATAAGACCCCTTCCATAGGCCGTCAAATTTTCCATGCTTTCCTTTTTCCTCATTTCTTGCATCCCATTTTAACACAAGGTAATTAAGCTTAAAATCATTAGCATTGACTATCTTATCATCAATTCTTTTGATCTTATCCTAAATTATCTGTGTTCTTGTAGACTTCTTCTCTGGTCTATTGCAATTATACCATTTGATTTATCCTTCTTTGCACATCATTTGTTTCCACCTCTAATTCTTGCAATAATTTCAACACTGGAATTCCTAGGTAGGTAGGGAAAACTGCATCAACTCCATAAACCAGTGGGAAAGGTGACATTCCAATTGATTTCTTAGTGCTTACCCTATCATCCCATAGAGAATTCATCAACTTTTTGTGCCAAGACTTCTTATTCTCCTGTAACAACTTCTTTATTATATTTACCAATCTCTTGTTATAAGATTTTGTTAATCCATTTCCTTGAGGATAATAGGTAGTAGAAGGTCCTAGACCTATATGATATTTATTATAGAAATCTACCATCATTTTAGATTTAAAGCAACAACATTATCAGTGATGATTTTGTGAGGACAACCAAACCTAGAAAGAATATTACCTTCCATGAATTGAATAATTACTAAGGCTGTGGCATGCGTAGTTGGAACTGCTTCTATCCATTTGGTGAAGTAATATGTGGATGTCAAAATCCACATATGTTTGGCTGCATAACTAGGATGAATCTTCCCAATAAAATCCAAACCCCACTGTTGAAAAGGTACTTCTACTAAAATAGGCTTCCAAGGCAAAGGTGAAAGTTTCTTTTTTCCTTTAAAAATCTGACACTGATGATAAGTAGAAACCCTTTTGTGTACATTAGCAAACAAAGTAGGCCAGTAAAAAATAGGTTTTAAGATTTCATTTATTGTAGTTTTCTAGAAAAGATGCCTCCCACAGTCACCTTTATGAAACTCTTCCATCATCTTATCTGCTTCGTCCTCTAACAAATAGTTCAGAACTAAAATCCCTCCAACATCCTTCCAATATTAAGCTTGATCCAAAATGCATAATATAATAGCTTTTAATTTCAAGAATCTTCCTATAGTCATTATCAAACTTGGCAGAGCTTGTAAATGTTGTAAAACACAAACAATGTCTGTGTACCAGTGGGAAGTAACAAAACTCTCTGCTACCTGTTGGACATATTCTTCTTCATCATCTAGAGAAGCAATAAAATTGATGTCCGATGCATGAAAATTTGATTCATCCATTAACTTGGCCCATCCTTGGCCCCTAATATGCTTTGTGGGCTTAATCTCAATATCATATTCTAAAATAACACCTATCCACTTACCTCTCCTTCCTTCTAGATAATTTTGAGTAAGGAAGTATTTTACTACTGCATTGGAAAAAAACACAATTATATGAGAATGCAAAATATACACTCTGAAATCTTTCAAATCTTTTATTGAGGTGTTGTAGCGGCTACAACCACCCTACAAAATTTTTCCTTAGCCAGTTTTGGAGCCTCCCTACCAACCTTCATAGCAACTTTCCTTGCTTCGTCAAGTCCTCAAGCTTCAGTGCCTTTCTTGCTCAAAGGCAACCTGTCGATCACAGTTTGATCTTTTCCCTTCATAGGTTGCTCACTTGGATTTGGTCCAGCTACATGTTGAGCAGATACCCCTTGAAAATTTTGCATTCCTGGAGGGCGGCAAGCCTTTCCCTCCAGGAATTGTGCAATCCTCTCTGAAAGCCTGCTCGTCTCTAGGATTGCACAATCCTGCCAACCAACCCTCCAAGCAAGATTTACGCAATTTTTCCCATCAATAGGTTGTTCAGCCTAGGATTTGTACAAATCTTGGTAGCAGTCAGCTGCTAGGTCTAGAAATCATGCAATCCCCTTGGGTAGTTAGCCCAGCTTATATTTAGGAATGCGCATTTTTCTCCAGTAGTCGAGCAGTCGCTTGCATATCCAATTGAGTTGATCATTTCCCTCTGGGACTAAGAAAAATAGACTTGCATGCATAGGCTGCTTCTCCCAAGGTAAGATGCAAAGGCATACCTTGTCTCAGGGATCTATGTTTAGCAGTTGGAGGTTACATGCAAGGAGTAATTCATAAACCTCCCACCAAGTGTCGCTTCCCCTAGATTTGTGCCATGCACGTCACAACCTCAATGTTATCAAAACTCATCAACCAGATTCTACAGAGCTCATTCCTCACATCAACCTTGTAGCTCTAACATCCTACATCACATCTAGGGCAGTCGGCACATTCAGCTCAGCTGTTTTGGGGTAAGCCCGCTTCCCATGCCTTGTGTTGCATTTTTGTCGCTTTTTGGGTTTTCGCTTGTATGACTATTGTTTTCTTGATTTCTTTGAATTCTTACTATCGTTTACATGTACACTAGCTTGTTCTAGCTTTGTTTTAGCTTTCGTCACTATCTCACTGTTGTCGCGTGCATGAAAATGTTTTACACAGACGTTTGCCCAACCAGCGAATGACCTCACCCACATGCATGTTAATCTATTTTCTCAATCTTCCATTCATGTTTTCCATGCACCTATTATCACTTTTGCTATCACTTAGTGTCACCATGCATTTCATCGACTTACTTGCTTTCAGTTGCCCGTCGGCGAGTTGGGCCAACCTTGGCAAGGTTTGTGCCTTCACCAAAGCTGCATTGCACAATCTAGAGAAGGAAGGTTCACCTTCCTCTCTATATTTGTGCATTCAGGCCCAGCATTGGCCTCCTGAACTGAATTGCGCATTTTTGGAGGTCAGTGGTTGCTTGGCCCAAAATTTGCACAAATATATCCCTAGGCCAGTAGTCTTTCCCAACTGCAATCACGCATTGTGCGATCCCAACAACCAACTACCTGACTGAACTGTGCATTATGCAGTTCCAACATTCAGTCAGTCTCTCAACATCCTGAATTGTCCCTTGTGCAGTCTTAGCAGTCAGTCTCCCCACCTCCCGACCAAAATTGCACAACCTTCATGATCATTCACCCAGGTATTTTGGTTTTTGACTAACAGATTTCTTGCTACGAGTGTTTCCATGTCTCCGAGTATCACGGGGGTTCATCTGCCTCTCAGCATTACAGGTACAATGGTTTCCAAGAGAGTAAAGACGAAGACATTGTTCAAAGCATGCTTTGGTATGTAGTTGATCAAGTTTCCATGGGCTTACTTACTCATGAACAAATCACGCGTTTGTGGACAAGGACATCAAGCAGCAGCATCACAGCGAGCAGGATCATGAACAACAACTAAAGGTGGCATACCAAATGCAGTGAACGCAGTGAAAGCAGCGAATGCAGTGAATGCAACGAATGTAGAAAATGCAAGAGGAAGGTTGTTGACAACAAAGAGGAGGAGAAAAGTTGCAAGATCAAGCAGATTCACTGATAATGAAAGCAACTTTGGAGACTCAAGCTATGAAGTGATGGTGTGACATGAATATTGTGCAAAGGCAGAAGATGGAACAAAGAAGGATTTGCATGTGCTGAAGCAGCAACTCAGGAAGAACATGAAGTTTCATAAACAGTCCAATGAGTTGCAGCAGGAACAGGAACAATAGTGGGCACAACATGCACTCGCGGATGAAACTGCTCTAGTATGAGTAAATGATCCATCCCAGCAGTTGACACAGAGTATACATGGTGAGTAGTGTGGTTGATCGCATGCAAGGGATTCAATAGAATGCATGTCATTGTGTGCATGCATGCAATCCAACCCATTGAACACACTCACCAAGGCGAAGACAAGAAAAAAGTCCAACTGGGGATGAACATGTACTTCAGCAAGTTGATGCACATGACCACCAAGACACACTTGAAGATCAACACAGAAACTATGCATCAGTGTGTTTCTGGTTCAACCTTACCTAAGAATACCATGTGCATGATAGAAGATGAGTTGGATGAAGGGGCCAAACCAATGCACCAGTTGCAACGGAGACAAGAGTTCACTTCAATAAGATGTCACCATGAGGTGCATGCACACCATCTTGAATGACCAAGCTTGGCATCAACTCACCACCTTCACCATCAGAAGCATGTCAAAGAGTTGGTCTCATCACAGTGGATCGAGTATCAGTGATGTCTTGCAAGGCTTTCTCAAGCCATGTTGTCTCACATGAGTACATGTGCATTGTAATGTTGAGTCGTGTCAAGTGTAAGTCAAGTGTCAATGGTTGGATGTAACAATCATAGAGTAGGTGAAGAATCATGAGGGTAGTTGAACTATCACAAAGGGGAATGTCAAGGGTCACCCCACCCTTTTCTATAAATAGTCCCTCATAACTCATTGTAAGGTATTTTGCTCAGCCAAGCTTCTACTAAGACTATCTTGAAGAAGAATTTGATAATATTGTAACGCGCTTTGGCTTCTCCACTGCATAGAGCTAGTTCATCTCTTTGGAGTAGCAGGCGGATGTGGCTGTAAAATTCCACTAATGGGGCTAGCAGGTTTACATGGTGTATTGTATGATTGTGACTTACACTTCCTTATATAATAAAAGCCAACACATTTTCATGCATATGTTGTTATTGTAGTTGGACTGCTCTAGTTGCCTTAATAATATATGTTGTTTAACTTATGTACTTATATATGAATTGATTGGTATGCAATTATATGAATCTTGTTGTTAATGTGTTGCATATGTTTTTAATGCTATCACCATCCGTGTCGACTGCTCTGCTGGACATCAGAAAGACCTTTCTTTGAACCTTGTTATATCAACCGTCACACTCATCTCGGACTGATCCGTGAGTGTTGTTCATGTTATCTTACCTTGTATGTTGTGATTGTCACATCTGTGTCGACTGCTCTATTGAAAGTTGTGCATGCCCTTTGTGTTATGTGTTCCTAGCCGAGTTGGGTCTGATCCCTTTCAACCTGGAACTCACCTTCACCTTCATCTCCCTTTGAAGTGTTGGAACTTCTAATACTCATTCTTTGACTCATTGCATCAGTCACACCCTTGCTACTAACAGAGTTATCTTACTTGCCTTTGTGCAACATCGTGGTCAAGGCATTACCTTACGACCCACTGTTGGGACTCCTACACTAAATGTTCTGAGGTCTAATTCGGACTTCTTACTGGAGAGATCCCCTTGACATGTTGGCAGGTCCAGCACCGTCAACATTTCTGATGCTAGAAGGAGGGTCTGTTGACAAGTAGTGTCCTCTCATCCAGTTTTGAACCTTTGCATATATTTCATGGAGTCTTTCATTCTTCTTCCCCCGAGGTGTTTTCTGAATCATGAAGATGTCTCCATCTTGGGGAAGCTTTTCAATCTCTTTTCCACTCACACGTATGATGGTAAAGGCGAAGTGGCCTGGCCTAAGCACTTACATAACTTCCTTTCCATGATTTATGAGGAAGATGAGTTAAATGATGAACAGGCGGGTCTGTTTCTTGCATTCACACTTCATGAATCCCCATTTCGTTGGGTGCTCAGCCTATCGGCTAACACCGTGCACTCACGTGAGCACTTCTGTGATCTTATTGAAGATACATTCCATTATTTTGATCCATACTATCTTGACCAGAGATTGTAATAGCAATAGAGGGCTTCACATGAATCCGTTATTGATTTTTGGCATGCTTTCGTGACTTGCAGTTTCAAGCTCTGAGGAGCCAGATAAATTTCGTCGATCTCTGGGACCGGTTCAAGTACTGTCTTTAGAAATGTGCCTGTCCCAAGAGGAAGCTTGATGTCAAGCCTCGCTCAACCTTCTTCGCTGATGGAACCACACAATCCCATGTGGGAGCAGGCACTGTCCTAATGACATGTCCTCCTCCCTCTCATTCAGCAATTCCACCATCGCCTAGTGATGTTGAGGATCATGTTCACACATTTGTTCACCCTTCACACCCTCCCAACATCACTCCACTCAATTTTCAAGTAGAGTTGGTTGTGAGTCCTTCGAATTCCCATATGCATTCTTTTCTTTGACCTCCGTCTTCACACTCAGGTGTTCCTCCGGATGATGTTGTCTTGTGTTCATCCATTCCAAACTCTTCACTTATTGTGAATGAAGAACAACCCACTGACGAAGTAGATGTTGCACAACCAACGTGCGTTGTCATTCATGAAGAGTATGAGTGGGAGCTTGAACATCAACGCTTGGTGAAGGATGACTCCCTTCCATCCGAGCCCCCTCCATTCTTTTGTAGCTTCTTTGGAGAACCTGCCATCCATGATTTTACATGTGTGTCTTCATCCATGGATGCACCCATTTTTGATCACTCACAGGACACACCGGGTGCTAGTCCATCATTCAATAACGGAGAGGATAAGTAATTCATTGAAGATCCACTTAATCCTTCATCTGTCTTTTCCAAAAATACAAAGGATGAGTTCATTCTCTTTTCATATACCCCTCAGTTTGATTCATCTGATCATGAGGATGTCAAAAAATTCATTGATTTTTCTAATCATGGCGGTCGTGATCCATTTACTTCCAATTTTGATCACAATCACAAATCTATCACAGTTGATCTTTCGAAGCCACTGGTTTATGATGATCTACCTGATGATGAAGTTGAGACACCCAAGACTGTCGAGGCACTTCAGCCTGAGCTGATGGTTATGTCAAGCCATCGCTCTCTTGGGGTTAGTCTCACTTCCAATCATGAAATTGTTCAATCACCCAAGGCTCCTCCACTCGAACTGCACAATCACATTGCTCATGCATTGGAGGAGTCTTACATTGAAAGAACTCGTTCGCGATGCAATTTGTCTTTGTTTCTTTCATTTTCTTGCATGTCTCAGTCAAGAGTGTGCTTTTTCTTCAAAGTTGCACGTAGTGTCACACAGCACCATAATAAGTCCACAGATTGTTCATCATGCACGTGCACTCACTTAAGTCCCGTGGGAACTTTGAAACACAAAGTGTGGCTACCTTCACTGTTATATCTTTCTTGTATGCTGGTCTGCACAACTGGGTTACTCGTGGACCACGCCTTCACTCACATGGGTCTACCAATGCGCCGATGGCTACATTGGAAGTATCACTTCACATGATCAGGCCCATGCACCATTAGTATTGGAGTAGGAGTAGTGTTTGCTTTCAGTTGTTTTCTTGCATGCTTGTTTGCTTTCATGATTTGTTTGCTTGTTTTTTTGCTTTTTTTTCCCTCATTTTTGCTTCTGATTTTTCTTGGCTTTGTTGTTAGTTCATTCGCTTGTTTTGTTCATAGGTTAGTTTGCATGAAACCATGTGTAACTCATGAAACGAGCTGGGTAAAGTACAAGAGGGTTTGTACAGCCATTGCTACTTGGTTATATGTCATCGTGCCTTTGTGTGATGAACTTGTTACTCTTAGTCCATGATACGTCAAAGGAAAATACATACTCTTTGAAGTGAACCTTGGTGTAAACAAAATGCTTGTGTGCTAACTAGTGTCACCTTCTCTAGTCGATTGTTTTTGGGTTAACCCTTGTCAACTTAGTCAAATAGAGTAAGGTGAGGGGGAAAACCTTAACAGGCACATCAGAGATACATTAAACTACTTCTCTGTTGGAACAACCTCTTCTGCTCTCAATAATTTGGGATCCCTCTTCTGCCTCTGAAATGAATAAGTGCTATGCACGGTGAAAATGAAAAGTCAAAAAATTCAAAATGAAAAATGAAGAAGGTGAAAGAAGAGAAAGGCTTCCTTCATAGGGAGGTAATGCAAGTAACTCCATTGGGGTACTGACCAAGCTCCCTGGTAGCAGAGCCATGCTTATGTTCTATGTGACTCCACCGGGGTACTGTCCAGGCCTGCTGGCAGTGGAGCAACACCAGAGATGAAACTAAGACTCTGAAGACGATATTGCTTGTGCACCTATATACCCCTCAACCCCAATCGAAACAATTTCGTTGCCTTTTCTTGGAATGTGTGTCAATCGACCAAGGGCTTAGTAGATGCTACATATTACAATCAAGTTAGTGTGAAACCAAGATGAGCTGAAAACTGAACAATACTTCCAGAGGTGTTAGACTCACTTTTCACGAACGTTCAGGGAGCTGGAGTTCTACCAGTGTGTCACCAAGTGTTGTAGCAACTACAACCACCCTCCAAAACTTTGCCTTAACCTGTTTTGGAGCCTCCCTACCAACCTTCACAGTAGCTTTCCTTGCTTCATCAAGTCCTTAAGCTTCAGTGTCTTTCTTATCAAAGGCAGCCTATTGATCATATTTTGTTCTTTTCCCTTCACAGGCTGCTCACCCGGACTTGGTCTAGCCATAGGATGAGTATTTTCCCCTTGAAATTTGTGCATTCCTAGAGGGAAACCATCCTTTCGCTCCAGGAATTACGCAATCCTACCAGCCAACCCTCTCAACAGGATTTTCACAATTTTTCCCATCAATAGGTTGTTCAGCCCAAGGTTTGTGCAAATCTGGGTAGCAGTCAGATGCTAGGACCAGAAATTACGCAATCCCCTTGGGAAGTCAACTCAACTTACAGTCAGGAATGCGCATTTTTCTCCAGTAGTCGAGCAGTCGCTTACATGCGTAGTTGAGGTGATCGGTTCCCTCCAGGACCGAGCAAAACAGACTTGCATTCATAGGCTACTTCTCCCAAGGCAGCATGCAAAGGCATCCCTTGTTTCAGGGATCTATGTTTAGCAGTTGTAGGTTACATGCAAGGATCAATTCAGAAACCTCCCACCAAGTGTCGCTTCCTCTAGATTTGTGGCATGCATGTCACAACCTTGATGTTATCAAAACTCATCAACCAAACACTACATACCTCATTCCTCACATCAGCCTTGCAGCTCTAACATCCCACATCACATCTAGGAGCAGTCAGAACATTCATCTCAACTATTTTGGGGTAAGCCCACTTCCTATGCCTTGTGTTGCATTTTTTTCGCTTTTTGGGTTTTCGCTTGTATGAGTACTATTTGCTTGATTTCTTTGAGTTCTTGCTGTTGTTTACATGTACACTAGCTTTTTCTAGCTTTTTTTCAATTTTCATTGCTATCTCACTGCTATCACATGCATGAAACTATTTTGCATGGACGTTTGCCCAACCGGCGAACGGCCTCACCCACATGCATGTTGATATGTTTTCTCAATCTTCCATTCATGTTTTTCATGCACTGATTATAACTTCTGCTATCACTTAGTGTCGCCATGCATTTCATCGACTTAATTGCTTTTAGTTTCCCATCAGTGAGTCGGGCCAACCTTGGCCCGGTCTCTGCCTTCACTAAGGCTGCATTGCATAATTTGGAGAAGCAAAGCTCACCTTCCTCTCCAGATTTATGCATTCTGGCCCAACACTGGCCTCCTGAACTGAATTGTGCATTTATGGAGGTCAGTGGCTGCTTGGCCCAAAATTTGTGCAAAGCTATCCTTGGGCTAGCAGTATTTCCTAGCTGGAATCACGCATTACGCAATCCCAGTAGCCAACTGCATGACTGGACTGTGCATTGCATAGTTCCAACAGTCAGTAAGTCTCTCAGCAACCCAGACTGTCCGTTGTGTAGTCTTGGCAGTCGGTCTCCTGACATCCTGGTTCAAATTACGCAACCTTCATGATCATTCACCCTGGTATGTTGCAAGTTAGTTCTCATGTTCATTTTGGTTTTCAACTGACAGATTGCTTTCTATGAGTGTTTCCATGTCTCCAGGTATCATAGGTGCTCATCTGCCTCTCAGCAGTACAGGTACAATGGCTTCCAAGTGAATAGAGATGAAGACATTGTTCAGAGCATGATTGGTAATGCAATCGATCAACTGTCCATGGGCTTACCTACTCACGAAGACATCAATTTGTTCGTGGGTAAGGACATAAAGCAGTAGCATCACAACGAGTAGCATCATGAACAACAGCTGAAGGCAGCATACTGAATGCAGTGAACGCAGCAAATGCAAGAGGAAGGTTTTTGACAACATAGAGGCAAAGCAAAGTTGCAAGATCAAGCAGATTCATTGATAATGAAAGAAACTTTGGAGACTCAGGCTATGAAGTGATGGTGCGACATGAAGATCACGCGAAGGCGGAAGATGGAACAAAGAAGGAGTTGCATGTGCGGAAGTAGCAACTTAGGAAGAACATGAATCTGCACAGACAATTTAATGAGCTGTAGCAGGAACAGGAATAGCAGTGGGCACAACATGCACTCGTGGATGAAACTTCGCCAATACGAGTTAATGATCCATCCTAGTAGCTGACATAGAGCAGACATGGTGAGTAGTGTGGTTGATCGCATTTAAGGGATTCAGCAGCATGCATGTCATTGTGCGCATGCATGCAATCCAACCCATTCAACACACTCACCAAGGTGAAGACAAGAAGCAAGTCCAACTAGAGCTGAACATGTACTTCAACAAGTTGATGTGCATGGCCACCAACACACACTTGAAGATCAGCACAGAAACTAGGCATCAGTGTTTTTTCGGTTGAACCGAACCAAAGAAGACCATGTGAATGTTAGCAGACGAGTTAGATGAAGGGGACGAACCAATGCATCAGTTGCAATGGAGACAAGAGTTCACTTCAGCAAGATTTCACCATGAGGTGCATGCACACCATCACGGACAGCCAAGCTTAGCATCAGCTCACCACCTTCACTATCAAAAGCATTTCAAAGAGTTGGTCTCATCACAACGAACCGAGTGTCAGTGATGTCTTTCAAGGCTTGCTCAAGTCATGTTGTCTCACATGAGTACATGTGCATTGTAATGTTGAGTCATGTCAAGTGCATGTCAAGTGTCAATGGTTGGATGTAATAGTCATAGAGTAGGTGAAGATTCATGAGAGTAGTTGAACTGTCACAAAGGGGAATGTCAAGAGTCACCCCACCCTTTGCTATAAATAGTCCCTTATAACTCATTGTAAGGGCTTTTGGTTAGCCAAGCTTTCTACTAAGACTATCTTGAAGAAGACTTGGATAGTATTGTAATGCACCTTGGCTTCTCCACTACACAGAGCTAGTTCATCTCTTTGGATGAGCAGGGAGATGTGGCCGTAACGTTCCACTGATGGATTTAGAATGTTTACATGGTGTATTGTATGATTGTGACTTACACTTCTTTATATAATAAAAGCCAACACTTTTTCATGCATATGTTGTTATTGTAGTTGGAATGCTCTAGTTGCCTTAATAATATATGTTGTTTAACTTACTTGCTTGTATATGAATTGATTTGTATGCAATTATATGAATCTTGTTGTTAATGTGTTGCATGTATTGTTAATGTTGTCACCGTTCGTGTCAACTACTCTACTAGACATCAAACATACCTTTCTCTGAAACTTGTTATATCAACCATCACACTCATCTCAGACTGATCCATGAGTTTTGTTCGTGTTATCTTACCTTGTATGTTGTGACTGTAGCATCCGTATCGACTGTTATGCCAGAAGTTGTGCATGTCTTCTATGTTGTGTGTTCCTAGCCGAGTTGGGACTGGTCCCTTTCAACCTGGAACTCACCTTCACCTTCCTCTCCCTTTGAAGTGTTGGAACCTCTCATACTCATTCCTTGACTCACTGCATCAATCACACCCTTTCTATTGACAGAGTTATCTTACTTGCCTCTGTGCGACATCGCGGTCAAGGCATTACCGTACGACCCACTGCTGGGACTCCTACACCAAACGGTCTGAGGTCTAATTGGGACTTCTTATCGGGGAGATCCCCTTGACATGTTGGTGGGTCCAACACCATCAACACGAGGAAAAATCTTGCTTTTCCATTATATTGTATTTCAAAGAAGCATCTCTTAACCCCCTACTGGAAAATGTTATGGGCTTCTCATATCCCTCCTTGTTTTTCTTCATTAGTACTGTTGCAATAGTATGTTTTGAAGTAAAAGAAAAAATAATAAAATCCTTGGTGAAATCTGGACTTGCTAAAATAGGAGCATGAGTCAAGCTTTACTTTACCTCACTAAATGACCTTTTTGCTTCTACATTCCATTTTATTTCACTATCCTTTCTCAACATATGTTATGAAACCAGCTCACCAAAAGATAGAAAAGATAGACAAACACCTTAGAAACAAGCCTCTTTGAGGAGGAAACCTCCTTTACATTACACAAATGAACAATTCTTGGATGATACAAATGACAAGACCTCCTTTCTATATATAGGAGTCTAAGGGGTCATAATATAATCAGAGCCGACATAACAATAATGATCTAAGGGCACACTAATAACAATAGTGGGCTTCTATGGGGCACAATAATAACAATATAGGAACTACATGGGTACAACAATATAATAAGGGGGTTGTACTAATAACAATAAGGGGTTACACTAGTAGTATAGGGACCTGACATGCCCCTCTCCTTCAAAAAGTGTTGTCCTCAACGCTTGAGTAGTTCTTGATGCTTTTGTACACAATTCTTGCCCTCCCATGTGGAATCTTTAGCTGGTAAGTTCTTCCACTTGATGAGATACTCTGAAATTGATCGATTTCTTATCTCTCGGGTTCTTGTTTCTTTGAATGCTCCTAGTTCCAATATGATTTTTCCTTCCTTGTAAAGTTCTAGCAATATTGTTTGAACTAGGATCTTCTGCAACTTTTGAATGAGTGGCCACACTTCTTCGTCCTTTTTCCATTCATCCCTTGCTTCGTGTATCCAATCTGGTTGGATAATAGAAATAGCACAAAACAATGCTTCCACATCCTCATCCTTTCTTGAGAGTGCATCTGCAACAACATTTTGCTTCCCTTTTTTGTAGATGATTTCAAAGTCATAACCCAACATATTTGTGACCCATTTTGTTTTGTTCATCTAAAGATAATCTTTGTTCTAAAAAGTATTTAAGACTATCATGATCCATTTTTATGTTGAAGTGTCTTCCCATTAGGTAAGGTTGCCATTTCTTAAGTGCGTGTAGTATTGCCAACATTTCCTTCTCATAAATAGCTTTCTTGAGGGACATTTGTTTGTATGTATGTAACCATAAAAATACCCAATCGCCTACATCAAAACTTCTTTCATTGTGATGTTGATCTTCATGTTGTTTCATTCGATTTTGCACCAAAATGGCATTATCCTTGAAAAGTTGGAGAACTTTTTGTTGATGCTCGATGTGATCTTTCACTGCTTGAATCTTTTTCTTCTTGATATATCCTTCTATATTGAGAGTTTGATGAGTGGTAATTTCTTCCAGTGCATTACAAGATATGGTCGAATTCATTTCTTGATTCTCCATGTGATCTTTCACTTCTTGAACATTTTTCTTCTTGATTTGGTTGGATGCATTTCTTCTTTCTTGATGTGGTCTTTCACTTCTTGAACCTTTTTGTTCTTGATATGTCCTTCTATCTTAAGATTTTGAGTAGTAATTATTTCCAATGCTTTACAAGATGTGGTCGGATTCATTTATTCTTTCTCTGGGGTTGGTTCCTAGTGTATATACTCTTCTTTTGACATTTCTTGATCCTTTTCTTCCTCCTCTCCACAATCAATGTAAAATAATTTCTTCTCAGCACACTTATGACCTTTAATGTATTTTTTATCGCAATTGTAACAAAGCCCTTTTTCTCTTTTTTCTTCCAATTGTTGTGGTGTAACCCTTGTAGGTTGTGGAAGGCTAGGAGAAAAAACACTTCCATCTTTATAGTTGTGAGGGGTAGACTTCCTTGTTGCCATAATTTTTCTTTCCACTTTGTAACAAAGCCCTTTTTCTCTGTTTTCTTCCAATTGTTGTGGTGTTGCTCTAAAGAAGGTGTTGCTCTTTATATCCTCATAATGTGCTATATTTTCCTCTATGAAAATTAACCACGTAACAAGTGGCTTACGAGAACAAAGCCCTTTATACCATAAAAAGTGATCTTGTTCTAAATATGAAGATGCAATAAATACCTTTTGTAACAGTGGTACACCATGTAGATCAAAATATTTCTCCATCTGCAGTATCCAATTTACCAGATCCTTGCCATCAAACTTCCTCATCTCGATTTTTCTTGAATTTAGGATCTCGATCTTGAAACGACTCTAACTCTGTAATTTTAGATCTCCAAGTTCTAAAATTTATTCCTATAGTAGCTCTATGAGTTCTCTTTCTAACCCCGCAAGTCTGATTAGAATTGGATTATCCAAGAAAGAGTTATGCCAAATCTCCCACAGTGACCTGATTATAGACTAGTTTAGTAGAGCGAACTTGTACGACCTGCTGTAGGTTATTGTTTTAACCTTAGGTTCTGAAAATGATACCCAAAAAACTACAGTCTGTCATCTTTCTGCAACTTCTTACGAAAATTCAATCTGATGAGTTATGACAATTTTCCCAAGGTGACCTGTTTGGAATGAAATTCAGGGTCTACATAACCCTAAATTCCTCAAATTATATCTCCCAAAATATAGTGAGACGGGATCTGAAATTCAGAACCAAGGCTCAGACCGAATTCTTCTCAAATGGGTATTTGTTTTAGCTTCTGAAACTTTGTAGCGAAAGAGTTATAGCGCAAATTCCACGATGACCTATTTTAGATGAAATTTTGGAGCTTGCAATAACCCTAACTTCCTCAGATCATATCTCTAAAAATATAGCGAGACAATATCTGAAATTCAGACCCAATGTTTATCGCAAGTTCGTCTCAAATGGGTTTTTTTTCTCTTCTGAAATGTTGCAGAAAACAAGTTATAGTGAAAATTCCATAATGACCTATTTGGAGTAGCGAAACCCTAGAATCCAAAGCTCTGATACCAAATGCTATGAAACCAGCTCATAGAAAAGATAGATAAACGCCTTAGAAACAAGCATCTTCGAGGGGGCAACCTCCTTTACATTACACAAATGAAAAATTCTTGGATGATACAAATGATAAGACCTCCTTTCTATATATAGGAGTCTAAGGGGTCATAATATAATCAGAGCCAACATAACAATAATGATCTAAGGGAACAATAATAACAATAGTGGGCTTCTATGGGGCACAATAATAACAATATGGGGACTACATGGGCACAACAATATAATAAGGGGTTGTAATAATAACAATAAGGGGTTACACTAGTAGTATAGGGACCTAATAACATATTGGTAATAGCTCTTAAGATTTCAGCTAAATTTGGGATAAACCTTCTCAAAAAATTAATTCTACTAATGAAAGATTGTACTTCCTTTTTGTTTCTTGGGGGATCAATTTTCATGATAGCCTCAATTCTACTTGGGTCAATTATAATACTATCTTTGGAAATTATATGACCTATCAATTTACTTTCTTCCAGACCAAAAAGATACTTTTTAGGATTTAAGGAATAACAAATTTTCTACATTTCTCAAAGACAATTTTCAAATGAAACAAATGATCTTCATCAGTTTTAGAAAACATAATGATGTCATCCAGATATATCACAATAAATATGTCCTTTTCATCTGCAAAAGCAATGTCCATTGCTCTCTGAAAATTTTCCCCTGCATTCATAAGCCAAAAGGCATCTTCACATTCATGAAATTTCCCCATGGTGTTGTGAAGGTTGTTTTGTCTTGATCATATGGATGCACTAAAATCTGGTTATAACCTGAAAAACCATCAAGTAATGAAATTCTACTAGAACCAACTACCCTCTGTAGAATATGATCCATCTTTGGTAAGGGCTAATTATCTTTGAGAGAAATTTTATTAAGGTTTCAGAAATCCACACATAACCTTATTTCTCGAGTCTTATTTCTCACTGATACTAGATTTGACAACCATTTAGAAAATCTCAAAGGTACAATAATCTTGGCATCAAAAAGCTTCCTTACCTATTTTTCAATTAAAGGTAGCAGAACAAGGTTCACTTTCCTTAGATTTTGTTTCAAAGGTTTCTGGTCCTCTTTGATATGAATAATATGTTGAATAATATTGGTATCATAGGCCTTCAAGTCTTCGTATCCCCATGCAAAAACATCAAAGTATTCTCTCAATAATCAATGTATTTTTTTTATTCTCTTATAGAGGTAAAGACTTATAAAGCTTCACAATATTTGGATTGTCTTTAGTCCCTATGTTATAATCTTCCACTTTGGCTCCCACAGGCTGCATTTTGGGCTTTTGAGCCACATCATTAAAATCAAATAATTCTTCAAGTGGTACCAAACCTCTTGGTATTACATTGTCTTTTAACTGCATGACTTCAAGATCTTCTTCATGTTCATCATAATTCTCATTGGTCTGATTCAAAATAGTTTCTAATATATCATCGTGAACACTACTTTCTATATGAACATGCAATTTTTCAAACTCCCCCTTTAATTGCAAAAAACTATCTAACTGTTTGTCCTTGTCGAACACTTTCGATTACCTTATGTTATTTGAGACTTGAGTCTATGTTTTACCTCAATCTCATATTTCTTATTTGGGTGGAAATGAATTTTTCATGTACTTGTTGAGGTAGCTAATGTATTAGCAAACACATTTTGATTTCTAGGAATCAAAGACAACTGATACTCTGGAAAACACTGCAAAAAATCCAAGACAACATTTATGTATGCCCTCAATCTAGGATGCTTAGTTGAATACTCACATTTGATTTGATTTATGATGAGTTCTAAATCTCCATTGATTGGAATTATTTTGGCTCCTGAACACTTCAATAACTGCAACCCCAAAATAAGTGCCTCATATTCAGCCACATTGTTGGTGCATTAGAAAGCAAGCTTATAGGAATATGTTTTTGATCTGCTTGATTTTGTGTCTAAGATCCATACACCAACCCCTTATCCTTCCTTACTGACTACCCCATCAAAATCCATATGCCAAAGGCCTTCATCATTATCATATTTTGTTTCAGCCTTTAACTTTACATCCTTTGTTTTCTTTGATTGACTTTCCATATCTGACACTTCCTCCTCTAAACATATGTCATTATATAAAATGAAAGAATCCATGTTTGAATGTACAAAATAAAGTGGGTAATTATTGGGTTTGTCTTGGTTTCTTACCATATATTTCATCAGAGTCTCCATGTACAACCTCCTTTGTTGTCCGAAAACAGGAATAGTTTCATATGTCATATCCATTTGCAAGGTGCCCTGCAAGATGCTCCCCAACATCTTGATAAGAGAATTCCATATTTTGGAGGTATATCAGCCACAACAATATCCATGACTACACTTTTTGTTGGGATTTGGGCAAGGGTTACACATAAATCCTTGATCAAACCTAAGCATCTTACTCTACTTGAATCAAAAGAGAAAAGGTCTTTATATGGTCTGGTTATATCTAATCTGAGTTTCTCCATAATCACTTTGGGCATAAGATTATGTGAAGCACCTAAATCCAGCATGGCATTGTGCAAAATGAAATCATGAATGTTAAGGCTAACATAAAATGGTGGCACATTACCATATTGTGATTTTCCCTCAACTTCTGGTCCAAATAGCAATTTAGGCTAATCATCAATTATGTTTATAGTATCTGTTCCATCCTCTATCTTTAGTGCTTTTATAACTTGACTTCTATATACATTCTTTTTCATTAATTCAGTTAGAGGAACACAAATTTTAACCTTTGACAACTCATTTTCAATGTTAAAAGAAGGTTGAGGCCTTTCTACCTCTTTCACAATTGTATCTTTTTTTTTAGGTTTTACCTTTGGAGGATCAACCTTTGCTTGACTTGTGGAAGGTATATCAATTTTGATTTTTTTAGTAGGATTTACTGCAGCTTTCTTACTTCTCAGATTATATTGTTTATACACTTCCTTAATGGCATTTTGATAGCCCTCTTTGTAATTCTCTGGTTCTGCAGGCCTCACATCTTGTTGTGTTAATAAGAACAAATCATGTTCCTCTTTGGTCAAGAAAACATTATCTATTTCTCCTTCACCAAAGAGACTGATCTAATTCTCTTGTGGATCATCTGTTGTCTCATTTTCTTCCTTAGCATAATTTTCTTAAAAAGGAGGTCTAATTTGTTGTTGATCTACTAGGTTTCTTGGCTCTCTTTGTTTAATTTGGGGTTGTTTCCTTCTAAAATTTGGATTCCTAATTTGAGGACCCCCTTGTGGCTCTTTTGGTGCAGTTCTATCTTTCAAAATAATTATTTCCGTCATTCTCTCCATAGTTTTAACCAAAGTGTGTAGTTTCACATCTGATGATGAAGAAGGTTTTTCTTTAATAGTCACTCTCTTTTTAGCCCTCAATTTCTCTTTCTTGGCCAATAGATGGCCTCTACACTAAAAAAATTCTTTTGCATCTCTTCTAAAGTGGCTGGATTTATTTCTCTCAACTGATAGACCATGTCAACATCAAAACCATTTGGATATCAAAGTAAATCCAATCTTGGAGGGGGATTTATTTCTATTGGAACCAACTCTCCTAGAGCTCTTCTTAAACTTTCATATTCTAAAAGAATCTGAAGTGGATTCTTTTTAACCATCCAAAGAGAACTAAAAACTTGATGAAATTTGTTGCATGTTGGCAATACTGCCTACTTATAATCCCCTATACCATTTTCTTGCTTCACCAGTTAAACTTTGAGCAAACAACCTTATATGAACATCATCATCATCAACCTCTTCTAGCTCTGCAAAACCATTCATCTTATCGATGTGTTGTTGAGTTTTAGTGGGCCCAGTGCCATTGAATTGTGGTGTACGTTGTGAATAATTTAGTGGCATAGCATTTAGTTCTTTTTGCAAAACCAAAGGGGCATAACGAGCTACCATGATCGGAATTTGAGAGGAAGATGAAAATGTAGTTGTGCTTGATGTTAGGGGTGGTAAAGGAGTTGGGACCGTAACATGTTGAGTTTCTATAAAAGGAGTATGAATGAAAGATGAAATGGGGATAGTATAAAAAGGGAAAGTCAATGATGACTTAGAAGAAAATATGGTAGTTTGTTGGACTATGAATGGTTTTTGAGTAGACTAATTCAATTGAGTTACTAGATCTTCAAGCTTTTCAAACTCATGTACAATGTCTTTATCATAATCTGAAATAGCGGGATTTTGTGCTAAGATATATGGTTTCAAAATGGATTCATCAAAGACTCTTTCTAGGACAATAGTTTATGGTTTGGTTCTAAAAATACTAAATTCAAAGGACGGATCA
This sequence comes from Pinus tabuliformis, assembly GCA_031772625.1. Lineage (NCBI taxonomy): Eukaryota > Viridiplantae > Streptophyta > Pinopsida > Pinales > Pinaceae > Pinus > Pinus tabuliformis. The sequence goes on along the minus strand of CM062809.1, from coordinate 1,026,234,974 downwards.
GAATCAATATCCTCAAGTGTTGGAAAGCTTTCAAGGAGTGAGTGAGACCTAAGTAGAGGGTTATTGCTTGCTTGACTTTCTTGAAGGTTTTTTTTTCTTAATCAATTTCTTAGGATCATTCACAACTTTATGAGGATTGGGATCTGGATGTGATCTAGTATAAATCTTCTTATGAGCCGAATTTCTAAGGAAACTTGTCACAACTCGGTAAAACACAACTTCTGGGTGAAGAATTTAGCCTAAAGATTTCCTAACTCACTATCACCCATAGGAAATAGGTTTAAGCTTTTGAAATCAAAGTTACCAGGGAATAATCCCCAGTATGGTCACCAAAATGTTAGGACTTTGTAGTTTTCCTAGGATGAAAAGGAAACTACAGAGGTAACCACAAACCAATTTTAAAGATGGGATCTAGCCTTTCTAACTTCAGAGAGGGCTCTCTCTGTATGATTTTTAATCTTTGTGTTTAGATCTTAGGCTAGGCATGAAAGGTTAAGATAGGATTTTTTAAGTTTTGGTTGTAAAACGAAAGAAAAGTCCATTTGGAATGGAGTCATAAATCTTCAGTAATTAATTAAAATAAACAGAGGAGATGAAATAGGGCGAGGTAGGCAAACTCCTAGATCTCTTAGAGATATTGTGGTGTGGATGAGGTGAATAAGAATTAGGATTAATTAAATATAGCGCATACACAGATGAATTCTATACTTAATATCAGTAAGAAAACATTTAAGATTGTTTAAACAAGCCAGATCAGAGTACCATAAGTAAATTCAACTATTAATCTTCTTGCAACAATTAGGAAGGAAAATCCATGTGAAACTTAAAAGAAAAACATATTCACAAAGAGGGAAGCATCACCATTTGCTTGACACAAGAATCCTGAAACCAAATTTCCTCTGTCTTACTAAATTGATTACTTCAAAATATATTTCACTGCTTACAGTCATAGAAAATCTTTTCTTTTGCATAATCCAACCCTTTCTAAATATTTTTAACAAATATTTAGAGTTTGTCTCGAATTAATTTGGACTTCAAAATAGAATTTATTACAAAATAATATCTACAGAAATAATGTAGATATTTCAAGAATAGAACTAAATTATAGCATGTTTTTGGACTGATTTAGACATTCTGCACACACTTCGAGGATTATTGTTGATGAATGTAGCTATAATCTTGCTCCTCTTTAACTGCCCCTGACCTGTAGGATTCTGCTCCCTTTCTTTGCTATGGTCCCTAGAATTTTGTTTGTTTTACTCTATGAGCTCTAATTGTTTATCCCACCTTTCTTCACTTGGAACAGAGAAATTTACCATGTTTTGAAATCTTTCATCTACCTCTGTGTATGTTTGAAAAGTTGTCTTATTAAGAAATAAATTGTGAACTTCATGCTGAATGTAGAGGTCATGTTGTAGTCCTTCCAGGAAATCTTCTCCAATTATTGTTCCTCTAACTTTGGTGAATTTGGAAGTATCTGCAACTATATTGTATAACTGGTCTTGATAGTTCTCTAATGGAATCAATTTTCCATTAGAGGTTTTCAAAGCTAGAAGTCCTTTCTCCTGCAATACATTAAATTTTTTGTTAAATATTCTCACCTGTAAATCCAACTCTTTGCATTTATTCTCTAGTTGTATCATGAGGTTCTTCTTTGTCAGAACTCTCTTTACTTCCATAATTGTGCATGTTCTGTCTTGAATTTGGACTTCTTCTAGCTCATCTCTAGTCTTCAAGTTCAACATCTTAATAATTATATGTGCTTCCGCTAGTCTGTGCTCAATTTCAGCTTTTGTTTTCTCAACCACTGCTTTGACCCTTTGTACTTTCTCCTCCTGCTCAAAAATGATTTGAAATGATGACCACAATTCTGTAATATTGGCATTGATGTTATTCCATATACTTTGCTTTGCCTCTGCCAACATTTGAGTTGTCAAAGAATGATTCTCATATTTTTCAATTTGTTGAGTCAATTTGAAATTCCTTTGTACCTCTGCTAGATATGCATTATCAGCTTTGATTTTGTTTTCCTCCATCTTTGTTAGTGTTGCCATTAACTTCTCTTTCTCCTTATTTGTTATTGATAGTTCTCCCAAAGCTTTAACTAGCTTTTCAGAAGAATCTGCAGTGGATGTCTCTGTTGTTTGTTGTACTTCCTATTGTGTCGATGTACATATAGCTACTAATTGTTCCTTCTCTTTTAATAGTGCCTCCATGTATGTCTCCATCTTCTGAATTTGAATGTTTTATTCAACTATTAATTTGAACAACTTTTCCTTTTCTATCTCTAGATTAGTTAGTTCTTTGGCTTGAGGGTGTTTTGTGGTTGGAATCATGAGTTGTATCCTTAAAGCTTGAATATCTGCATCTTTACTTTTAATCATCTCCTTAGCTTCTTTGATATTACTAGGATCATATCCTCGTTTAATCACTAAATATTCCAAAGCTTTGGTTCTAGTGTATTTGGCCAAAGATGACATTCACTCTATCTTTAGTTGTGAATGCATATTATTCAAAGAGGCCTTCCATTTTGAGGTAGCCATGGCTAAACTTGTCATTGTTGACTAAAATCATTTCACCTACCTATTTATCCAAATCAATTTGATCAATTGCATTGATATTTCTGGTATCAAAAGAAAACATTGAAGCTTTATAGTCTTCTGCACTTTTGGGGACTGGAACTGTGGGTTCCAAGAAGGCCAATTGGAACTAACCCTTCTCAGTGTCAAGTGCAGACAACAATCTATGTTGAGTAGTAGCAGTTTTCTTCCAGAACTTTGAGTACATTTTAGCCTTTAATCATTCATTCTTCTTCTTGGTCTCCCAGTATCTGGAAAAAATGTTATGTTGTGTTCCCATCTAAGATGTAGAAGACATAGGTGACTAAGTTGTCTCCTCAACATATGGGAATGAAGTAGTGGGAATACTTGTCAAAACCATTGTGGCTTGCTCCTGTGAGCCCTTTTCTTTTGAGGATTCCTCTTGAATATTTATTATCTAAGCATCACTTTTAGTATTAGTCTTAGTATTATTTTGTGGATATTTCTTTCTCCTCTTGAAAACATGAAAGTCTGCAGCTTGAGATCCTGAATCTATAGGGGACATACTTTCCCTTGGTCTCTTGATTTCTTTGTCCTTTGGAATAGGAGTTTGTAGAGATGATTGACTGACAATTTTCTCTTCAACCTCTTGTAGTGTGTTCTCTGTCCACTACTCTTGATTGGCATATTTCTCTATCTCTGGTCTAGGTGTATGTGCATATGGTGTGGTCTTCTACTCGACTCTTAGTCTTGAAATTATCCCTAATGGATCATAAGGCCATGTGAAGATTAGCTTAAATTTCATTTGCTTTAATATTTCATCCACTTCCTTTGTTGTTTCTCTGGTATTTACAATGTAAGGCCCAACATGTGCCTTCAATTTAAATTGTGCCTTCTTTTTACTTGATACAAAATGTAGGTCATCCATGTTTAATATCTATCTTAATGTATTCCAAGACAAAAAAAACTCACTGTTACAAACACTGGCAAGCTATAGGGAGGAAGCTCACACCCATAGATTCGAATCTTTGTATAATCCCGGTAAAGATACCACTCTCCAAATTTAGCTTGTTTTGTAAGATGTAAAACCTTCTTGATCTCTAGTGAAATTCTTGGTATAATATTGTTGTTAAGAAGACATAAGGATGTATGTAAAAACTAGTCCACAAAATTGTTGAATGAATAATCCTCTGAATTCTTTCTAACTAAAGAAGTCGAGTGAAACGTTGATAGTCTAATTCCCTATTCATCCACCTTTTGTAAATGGAAATTGAATCTGTCTTCTTGATAGAATAACATCAAATATAATAAGACCCAATGGTGTTTGAATGCACCTTTAGCCTTAAATTTTAGAAATTGCTCATGAATAACATTTTCTAAGTATTGACTGTAATTGAAAATGATTGATGGCTTCTAACTAACTGAATTACAGATGAAAACCCTAACATTGCTTCATCTACCCATTAGGCTGTGGGATAAATTAATAGGCAAGTAACCATGGAAATATCTTGCCTTGAAATTTCAAGGAAAATAGAAGTAGAGCATGGGGGATTATTTCTAGGCAATTCAGCGTTCTCAGGGAGAAAACATTCAAAAATATGGGCTCGTTGGGGGAAGGTAAGATTTTTGTATATTTCCATGAGTGCAGCAGTGGAAAATGGGTTTAAAGAAGTCTAGGAATTAATTTGAAGGGCTTGACAGATAGCTTCTGGGGTAATTGAGAATAAGATTTCATTGTTTTGAGCAATTACCACTTTCTGGCTGGGGAGGTACCTAAGATGACACCATGTAACGAAATCTGGGAAAATATGAGTCAGCAGAAAGGTGAATTGAAGTAGAAATGATTCCAAAATGATTAAATCATCACAATTATTTAAAAACTTTTGATTCGTCCAATTATGTAGCTCATACAAATCCAATTCACATTGACTTTCTGTTATCTTATATTGTGTGTCAACTAAAGGCATCTCATTTAAAATGGGAACAGGGAGTAAGACTAGACTCTCGACCACCATTTTCACTTTTCCCTTATGTGACGACATTTCACATTATAGAGAGGCCCAAGGGAAATTACCCGATTTTTACTTGATTGATACTGGAAGAGAATGACGATTGGAGAGGGCACTGGAGCACTAAACAATCTCAAAGCCTAAACCTGCATTGATACAATGAAATGAAAAAGGTAGGAAAGTTGGGAAATGCAGAAATTTTAAAGCGAAAAGGGGAAAGAAATCAATGAAAAAATTATTATTTTTGGAGTGTCGCATTTAATGATTTTAAACATTGGCGGGAGTTAATTACCATCGTTTACATGATTGTTGGTGGGAAATTTGGCTAACGGTCATGTGACGTAAGGGGGTGAGGTGATGTCGAGGATGTGGTGGTGTGGAATGGATGGGTTCAATGGTGCAGCGTGATGTGGTGGCATGGTATGAGTGGAGCAAGAGCCAGTGGGAGAGGGGATGATTTTCAGGGGGGGTCAAGCAGCAAGCAATAATTGAGGAGAGGCCCTCGAAATGTCTATGTGTCTGCCACGTGGTCAAATTTGGTTTCAAACAAACCACTTTTCGGACCCCCCTCCACATTAACCTTTGGGGGGGGGGGCGGGGGGGGGGGGGTGGTGGGGGGTGAACATTGTTCCCTGCCATTTATTTTGGTGGGGACGATCTCATTCGTCCAAAAGTTCTAGTTTTTTATTACAAAACGACAAAATATCTTGTCGACTTTTATTCACCTTTTAAATCATACTTTTGCTAATTTAATCAAGTTTAAGGATAATAAAAAAAGAAACAACTTAGGCAGAATTTTCATTGGCACACCTTTTTGAGGATTTCATTTCATTTATTTTTCTTTAAATATTTTTCTTTTATTCCTCTTTTCATTTTTCTCTATTTTTCTTTCTTTTGTTTTTCTTCTTTTACTATTTTTCTTTTTAACAACTAAACAATTTAAAATGAAAAATAATTTACAACACCCCAGAGGGACAAATGGAAAAATAATCATACCTTAATCACTATATTTATAGGACCCTAACAATGCTAACTTGAAATGACTTGTTTTGGCTAGCCTCATACCAACAAATTTCCAACAACAATCCAAGGTGATAATGTCTATTATGCATTTGAACTTTGTTTAAACCTAACAATTATATGTGTATGATAGTAGATGAAGGTCAAAGATTGCATTAACAACAAAGGATGGTATATTATAGAACTAAAAGACCAAGGAATGAAGAGTAGAATAATGTAGTATAGCTATGATCAATCACAACATGGATATGAAGAAGAAAGGACATATGAAGAGGAAAGATTAGTTGATCAAGGAGGAGGGGAAATTCACCTAATTGGATGGATACATTGAGGAGCTTGAAAGCTAAAATCAGAAGCTACAATGATGACAATGAAAGGCTTACCAAGGAATAAGAGAAACAAGCAAAAGTCAATCTAGTCATACTACAAATCCTATCATACTTACAAAGGCAGAGGTAACATGATTAGTCAAATATACAGGTAGAGTCCTTTGGGATAGGAAGAAACAACCAATGGGGAAAATGAGAGTAGATATAGAAAGAGGCATAGGTTGTTAAGTGAAGATATTATGAAAGGAGGCACTCTACTCAATACTCCTGAAAATAATTTAAGCACCCATTAATGATAGTATGAGAGCAATCACGAGAGGCCAAATTATTGTCATCACCATCATCATCATGGGAAAATAAGGGAGAGAGAATATGTATTGGAGGATTTTAAGAAGCCCAAGCCTCCTACATTTTATGTTGAAACAAAGAAATCATAGGATGCAGAAGCCTGGTTGTTGGGAATGAAGAAGTTCTTTTGAATTCATGACTACTCATAGAACACGAAAGTGAAGGTAGCTACTTTCAACCTAAAGGGAAAAGATGACATTTGATGGGAAGATCTGAAAACTGTAAACGGAACAAGAGAAGAAGAGTTGTCCTGGAAGGAACTTGAGGAATGTTTTAGGAACAAGAATCTATCTGAGAGATACTTTGATAGCAATTCTAAGGAGTTCTATGAGCTCAAATTGGGACAAATTTCAGGTGAGGAGTATACCACCAAATTCTTAGAGCTGCTAAGGTATGTTCTCTATCTTAAGGAAGAAAAAACAAAGATTATAAGGTATGTTAATGGACTACCACAATCCTTTAAGGATATATTTGAGATCGATGAACTCAAGACATTGGAAGATGTAATTCAAAAAATGAAGCACTACTATAAGAAGTCTAGGCGTAGAACTGAGTATAAATCAGATTAGAAATTCAAAAGCAATACCAAGTTCAAAGGAATAGGCATAAAGCAAGCAAGGGAATGGGTGTGACCCTTGTTAATCAAGAACAAAAACAAAGGTCCAACACTTTCAATAGATGCCTCTCTATTCAAGAAGAAGCCAATAATTATGGGAAAGGTCCATATACATGTTGTAATTGTGGATGGAGTCACTTAAGGAAGGATTGGCCACAACACAAGCACACTGGCTAGAGATTGTGCAATGCACAAGAAGCAGAGACAATCAAAGATGTGGCACAATATATACCTAGAATTTATGCAACAGTGGATAATTTTCAAGTTGATCACCATGCAAAGATTATAGGAATGGAAGGTATGTTCTGTGACCAAAACATTTAAGTTTTGATTGAACCCTAGTTCAAATTTCATTTACATCGGTCCTACCATTGTTGAAAATAGTACATTGAAAGAGGAAGCACGTATTGATCCTTGGCTAGTTTAGCTAGCCATGGGGATGATAAGGAGAGTGGAGCACATAGTAAGGCCATGCCCAATTGAGCTAAATGGCATGCTCATTATCGCCAATGTCAATGTATTACCACTCGAAGCATATGACACACTAATGGGGATGGACTAGTTGTATACGCATCACACCACTGTTGATTATTTTGAGAAGACCATAGAATGCCTTAATGACGCCAAAGAGCATAGAATATTGTGGGGAAAAATGAAACCTAATTATGTGAGATTAATTTTTTCCATGCAAGCCAAGAGAAGCTGCAGAAAGGGATTTATTTGATTTGTTGTGCAAATATCAAGCAGTGTTGAAGCTAACCGCATGCTGAAAATGACGACAGTTATGTTTTGAGAAAACACCTTGTTTTAAAACAATTTTTAGATGTCTTTCCTGAGGAGATGCTTAGGTTTCCTCCTCATAGAGAGGGGATTTCCCTATTGAATTAATGCTAAGATCCTGCTAAGATCAACTCCAGCGTCCAAGGCTCCATATAGAATGAGTACATCATAATTGATTGAGCTAAAGTTATAACTCAAGGAGGTGTTGGAAAAGGCCTACATAAGGCCAAGTGTGTTTCCATGCATGAAGAGCACTAGCCTTATTTGTGAATAAGAAGGATGGCACACTCAGGGTTTGCATTGACTATAGATAATTGAACAAGGTGACCATAAAGAATAGGTACCCCATGCCAGTAATTGATGATATATTATATTAGTTGAGGGGAGCAACACTCTTTTCCAAGATTGACTTGAAATCATACTATCATCAAGTGTGTATTAAATATGAATATATCCAAAGACATCAATTAGAACTAGGTATGGGCATTACAATTTTGTGGTAGTGCCCTTTAGGCTTACTAATTCCCTTGTAAATTTCATGTGCTTCATGAATAGTGTGTTGCACCCTTACTTGGACAGATCTGTAGTGGTTTTTGTTGTTGACATTTTGGTCTATTCAAACAGAGAGGAACATAAAGAGAATTTGGCCATAGTACTACAATTGCAAAGAGAGAAAATCTTAGTAAATGTGATTTCTTCCAATCATAGATCCATTATTTGAGACACATTGACTCAAAAGAGGGAGTAATAGTTGGTCCCGAAAAGGTTATGGCCATCATGGAATGGACAACACCTAAGAATGTGGCTGAAATTAAGTCCTTCATGGGATTGATAAACTATTACAGAAGATTCATGAAGAACTTCTCCAAGACTGGCCACCCAATTACTGCATTATAAAAGAAAGGGAAGAAGTTTGAATGGATTGTTGGTTGTGCAACAAGCTTCGGTCAACTAAAGAAGTTGTTAACTAATGCACTAGTACTAAGATTTACATATCCATAAAGGATTTTGTGGGTTATAAAGATGCTTTCAAGGGGAGACTTGGTGGATTCTTAATGCAAGAAGGCCAAATGATTTGTTATGAATCATGAAAGTTAAATGAGCATGAGAAAAACTATGTAACTCGTGACTTGGAATTGACTGCCATCATCCATGTGTTGAAGATGTGGAGGAACTACCTCCTCGGTAAAAAATTTACTCTAATGACTAATAATGGAGGGCTAAAATATTTGTTTGATCAACCTAAATTAAATTGAAAGCAAGATAGATGGTTGGCCACACTCAACAAGTTTGATTTCAAGATCAAATACATCAAAGGAAAGGAGAACAGAGTGGTTGATGCACTCAACATGAGAGTGAAAATGAACTATATAACATCCAAAAGTTCTTATGGGGCTAATATTGAATAAAGATGAAAAATATCAACATCTAAAGGAGAAATTGCAGCAAGAGTCTGAGGGTGATCAGGACAAGGAATATTGCCTCTCAGAAAATGGGTTGATTAGATTCAAGAATAGAATCTATGTGCCAAATGAGGGAAATCTAAAGAATATGATATTAAAGGACTTTCATGAAAAGGCATATTCAGGTCACTCGAGTTATCAAAATACTCTAACAACCATCAAGAAATTTTACTAGTGACCTGATTTGAAAAATGAGGTGACTAATTTCATCTCCAAGTGCATAGAGTGTCAACAATAAAGGTTGAGTGCAAGCACCCAACTGGCTTATTGCAGCCTATTCCCATTCCAGAATGGAAGTGGGAGGTGATTTATATGGACTTTATTACAGTATTACCAAAGACTTATAAACAACATGATGTAATCACGGTAGTGGTTGATAATTTGAGCAAAGTGGCTCACTTCATAGTTGTTAAGTCTACAAATTCAACTAGGGAGGTCGCTAAATTTTTCATTAAGGAGATTGTGAGACTGCATGGAGTTCCCAAGAAGATTATCTTGGATAGAGATGCCAAGTTCACTTCAAAAATATAGAGAGAACTATTTGCAGGACTGGGAATTGAGTTGGGATTTAACACAACTTACCATCCACATATTTACGAGAAAACAGAAAAGACAAACATGATCCTTGAGGACATACTAAGAATGTATGTAATGCACCAACCGAAGAAGTGGGAAGAATATCTTCCACTTGTAGAATTTTCATAAAACAATGAATATAAGGAATCATTGAAAATGAGCCTATTTGAAGCAATTTATGGGAGGAATTGTAATACTCCTATCAGTTGCATGATCCAATGAATAGGGTCCTTATTGGGCCTCACATGTTGAAGGACATGGAACAAGAAATGAAAACCATTAGAAGGACTTTAAAGGTGGCACAAGATAGGAAAAAGAGCTATGGGGACCAATATATGGTTCACATAGAGTTCCAAGTTGGGGAACATGTTTTCCTGCGAGTTAGACGTAAGAATAGCTCCTTAAAATTTGGGTCATGTTCCAAGTTGGTACCATGGTTTTGTGGTCTATTTGAAGTGCTTGAAAGAATAGGGTGAATGGCCTATAAGCTGGCCTTGCCTCCATAAATAAAAGTTCATGATGTCTTTCATGTTTCATTGCTTAAAAGATATGTGTAGAATGCTAATCATGTAATTTAATGGTCTATGTTATAGGTAGAACCAAAGGGAGAGTTACAACCGAAACCTATATGCATCCTCGATCAGAGGAAGGTCAAGTTCAATAATAAATCAATAGAGCAATTCAAAGTGTAGTGGAGGCACTTTGGGATCGAGGAAGCCACATGGGAAATGGATGACCAAATGTGAGCAACATATCCTTTCTTATATGCTGAGTAAAGAAAATGTAAACACATTATAAATGTTATACAAAGTTGCATGTATAAAGCTCGATATCAGTTTTCCTAGTTTTTAAGCATGTGATGTTTGTATATGGTTATTGAACACCAAGGACGATGTTCGCACAAGGGAAATGGGACTGTGAAAATCCCTTGTTAATATTCCCTCATTGTAAATAATTTTAAATATTTAAAAAGGCTAAGAGAAAGGGACATGGATTCAAGAAGCTTAAAGAAGGATATTGCTAGAGGAAATGGTTGATTTAAATGCATCAGCCTAGGTTGACTAAGAATTTTAATGGGCTAATTATGCAATAAATCAACTGAAAAATAAAATGAAATGTTTATGTGTCTTTTAGCTCTAACAACAAGTAAATAGGACAAAACATTAAAGAACAAGAATGGGTTGTGTTGTCCAAGGAATTTGACCTATGTGGAACCTTGGAAAAAGACATACGATTCATCGGTTGGGGAGGCACGAAAACAAGTCAGAAAAGTAGAGAGAGGGGATTGGTGTTTGTGCAGTGGGGACCAAGGAATTCATTCAACGCATATGTAGTAAAAAAAACAGTGGTGAGCATTGAAATAAACTCCTCCAAGTTTCAACGGTGTCAAAGGAGAGTAGTGATCTAAATCATAATGTTTGAGCTTGAGGGAAACTGAACCACCTGAGGAACCCTCAAAGAGGCTTGTTGGGTGAAAACATTATAGAGATTAATGGCTTGTATGAAGGTTGAAGAACCCAATGGAAGCTTGTGGATTGATGAACCTGCTAGATTGGGAAGAGACACTAAGGCATTTGTGAGGGTTGAAGAACCACCAGGGATTTCCTTGGGGTTAAATCTCGGTGCTTGAATCATTGATGAAGTGCCTAAAGAGGCGATATCTTACCCATCAGTAGCTTATCCACTGATGAAACATCCCTTGATGGGCACTCTCTTCTCCTGAAAGTGAGATGAGACTCTCTATATTGTGCTCTCCTAGAATGGATGTTAATCATGTATGTATGGCTTATATGAAGGTTGAAGAACCCAATGGAAGCTTGAGGATTGATGAACCTGCTAGATTGGGAAGAGACACTAAGGCATTTGTGAGGGTTGAAGAAACACCAGGGATTTCCTTGGGGTTAAATCTCGGTGCTTGAATCACTGATGAAGTGCCTAGAGAGGCAATATCTTGCCCATCAATAGCTTATCCACTGATGAAACATCCCTTGATGGGCACTCTCTTCTCCTGAAAGTGAGATGAGACTCTCTATATTGTGCTCTCCTAGAATGGATGTTAATCATGTATGTAAAGTCTAGAAATACTGAGTGGAAGCTTGTGTAGTTGGTGGATAAAGGAAGAGTGACCTTGTGACATTTGGATTTAGTTGTCAATATTGGTTAAGTTTCCTCTAAAAAACACTCCACCTCAAGCTCTGGATTTTGTCTTGGGGTGGGATCTACAAGTAGAAGTGGTTGTAGCTTGTCTACATTTGGGTGGAGAGTTGAAGTCCCACTCTCAGTTGGGAAATTGTTGTGTTGCATAAGATAAGTATTTATTTGTGATTCTTTGTGTAAATGTCCCATACACGTGAATTACATTAGTTGAATGTTATATTCATGATATGAAATTGGGGCTTCATTCATAAAATAAGAATGTCAATGCCTTGTGCAACGATTTTTTAGGAAATAATTGTTTTCCTATGACTAACTCTAGCTTGGAATATAACCTTATTAACAAGGCCAAGGTATGGGTAAAATATTGTCGTTAAAATGATTTTTGTGTTTACTCTGAGGTTGAAATTTTTTTCAGTGGAACATATGCAACATTCATATATGAATAAATATACGGTTATATGCATTGGGTTGCAATTTGCTCATTTAAGCTAAAAAAAGATAACATAATTACTTATGTACATATTCATAAGTAAATACACATGTATGTGTACACAATGGATTATGGGTCATGGATAAGTCTCGACAAATCCCAGGAGGGATAAGCCAAACAAGCTTGCATACAAACTATATATATATATATATATATATATATATATATATATATATATACATACATATACATATTCCTATGCATATGCATGGCTAAAGCTTAGAATCCTAGAGGAAATGGCATAAACCCCTTTCAACCATGTGACCAAGTGTGATGATTAGGTGCTTAGATAGGAGAAATCCAGGTCACCGAGGGATAAGTGCTCATGGTCGTTGGACCACCTTGAGACTTTTTCCTTAGAGGTTACTAAAGAAGACACCAAAGGGAACTCGTGGGATTTAAAATCCCCAAGATGATGTGGTAGTGGGGCCATTGTCAACGCTCGATGAAAGACTATGGAAAATTCCACATTTCCCATATGATGAGAATTATGAGATTTGTGAGGGGCCTAGAGCCTTCAATGGAACCCACAATTACTTGGCACATAACATGGAGGGTATGACAAAGGATGACGTCACCCCAACATTTAGGACTAGTGACATCACCCCAAACCTTAGATATTTTCGACAGAGGGCATGGTAGAACGTCCAAGATTTTTGTCTCGGGGTGACATGGGATGCGTGGGGCCTGTTCAATGGGGTCAGGATTTGTGTGATGTGAATAAGAAAACACATAAGCCAAGGAAGCCTCAATATTCATGCTAAGTACATGATTGAATGTCAAGGATCGACACGTAACCCTGGCAGTTTCATGTGTGAGACACCCCAAACTTTAACGAAGGGGCACTCAAGGTAAACTCTAGGATTTTATTTTCAGTGTGAGATGGAATCTAGGCCCAGTTCTTATGTAACATATGCCATGACATTGTAATGTATGAATATATGCATTGGGTCTCGTAAGTAATAGGAAGCCATGAATGAGTTGGAAGCTTGGATGGAGTTGCCATGTGATGGTGAGGTGGTTATGATTTGGGCATCCATGTGGGAACCACGTGAGTGCCACATGGAAAATCAGTTGACATGGCACTATCTGAGAGGCCAATCTTTGAATGGCCACATCTGTTGATCTGGGAGTCAGATCGAAGTGAATTTTATATCGTTGGAAAGGTCTCAACGAGACAAATGTAACCATGTTATCCATTTTAAGTTCTAAGGTAGTTGAAAAAGATCGAAAAATTTAGACCCTGTTTCCATAACTAGACTTTGGAGGTCAGGTAAGCATAGTAACTACTTCTTTCTACCATTAATAGGGGCTAGGGATAGTAAGGGGTATGTTAAACTAGCCTTATAAGATCTACAATTGGTGGCACCATCCAACCTGTCCTCTACTTTGAGACTTGGCACCATTTTGACAAGAGATCTAAAATCGAATCAAACTGTTAAATATTGTCTTTTAGGTTGACTTCAATGGTTTCTCTTTCAAAAAATCTCTAATCCCATGTTGAAATTCTAAGGAAAGTGCAATAAAATACAATTTTATGCCAAATAATTACTTCCTAATGATTTTCAAACAATATTTTATGCCACTATTATCATTGAATAATAATACTAAGAAAATCTCAGCTGTAAATCCAATGGAAATAATAAATATCATAGAAAGACAACCATGCACAATAGAGACAATATTTTTACCCTGCAAAATCCAAACTTGGGAGAAAACACCACAACCTTTTCTTAAGGAGAAATTGTCTTTTAGCTAGGTTTATAAATCATAAATTTTTCTAAAAATGTGTGCCAATATCCAAGTCAAAATATCAGCCAAACCAGGTCAAAATATCCCCAAGTCAATATTGGTCAAGATATCAAAGTTTGTGATCAACGTTGTGGTAAAATCCACGCTTGTGCCCTACGATCAAACCCACACATGTGGCCTATAGTCAGCCTATGGTCAAACCCACACGTGTGACCTACAGTTAGCCTACGGTCAAACCCACACATGTGACATGTGGTCAACCTGCAATCAAACAGTTCAGTCAAATAGTCAACATCTCACACTTGTGGCCTGCAAAAGTTGGTTAAATAGTTAGGTCAATAGCTTGGTAAACTTTGGTAAAACTAGCCTTCTTTCTCACACATGTAGCCAGTCAAACTCATCCTTCTGTCACACGTGCAACCAGAACATGAGAGATAGAGATCTCCATGTTAGAATCATAGCAAGAAAAGGCTCCATTTGAATTTTGCATAGTCAAATGGAGAAATTTTATTTTCCACATCAGCAAGATGACTTGGATTATACTTAGTTGGAGTGACATGGCTTTGTCTCCTAGTTAAATAAGTAAATTTTATTTTGTAGGCTAGAAGTAGAGTTGTGCATGGGTTGATTTCTAAAATCTAGCAAACTAGTGGAGTTGTTGTTAGTTAAACTTAGTTATCTAAGCTCTAGTCTAGAATAGAGTCAGTAGGAGTTCAGTTGAGTAGTAGAAATATTGTTAACTCATTGATCTCTCAGTTAACTAACCAACTTACTAAAAATATCCCTAGTCATGCATGGAATTCGAATTGCTTAGTTGAGGTGGAACAAAAGGCACATCATAATTGTCAATCGTATACTAGTTGAGTGTACATGTTTTGCATTGGAGCAAGTGGTCAATTCCTTCAGGATTTGCACAAGGAAATACAGAATTATCCTATTTTTAGGGGCTAATTTCCTCAAGGATTGAGCAAGGAAATAGGAGGAAGGTTGAGTACTATTTTTACTAAGTGTTGGTAAGAGCAGGTCAGTGAGTAGGAGATCAAAATTACAGTGCAAGGTGTGCTTCATGTGTGAAGCAATCATTGTAATTGATCCATATTCTTAAATGAATTAATGCAAAGCAGCTGAGGGGATTTTCCCACTTGGTTTCCCCTATAAAATCATTGTGTTCCTTGTGTTTTTTTATGGTTGCATGTTATTGCATGTGCTTCTATTATGTGTTTTCATTTCTGCAGAATTGTATAAGAAATTTGTTTCTCTTTTTTTTAGTTCGAAATCATTAGCAGTAGAAAATTTCTTTCCATTTCTACATGGTATCAGAGCTATGTAGAAATTAATGTATAGATTCAATATTGCCCATGAAATTTTCTAAATCACAAGACTTGAATCTACTTTACTAATCCGCATAAGTTAATTCACCATCTAAAACAAGAATCATAGACATGAAAAAGGAAACATCAAACATGCATAGAGATTCATCTATGGGAAAGCAACTGCTCAAAACCCCTTACTATCTATATTGCATTAATCAGAGAATAAATAAAAAATACAATTCTTTCTCAAGCCTTAGCACACCCTACAAGTGTATAGTTTATCCCCCTTCCTGACTGACTGAACCTAGCCCAACACTTAGCCGATTTCAAGCCTTCCCAAGCTCCTATTTCCTTGCATTGTTCCCCCTAGTTTTTAGGAATTTTCACACCAAGGAATTTGTGTAATAGCCTTAGGTCAATATCTAACTGCATGCATTACCTATATGTAGGTTTTAACCCCGTACTGAAATTACCTGCATACGAATTCTAAAACACAGAAAAAAAACAATGCGAGATCATAACATATAAAACACATATACATAGAGATTTTCCCTTGGATCCCAAAACCAGGACTACCAGCTTCATTTTTCATTATGTTCCTTTCAATGTTACAATACATATTTATACATGTTCAAGCATCCAATACCATGGACCGAAAACCATCGCGTCCAAAACCATGGACCGAAAACCATCGTCTCCAAAACCATGTGTGAAAATCATGCACAAAACCATAGGTAGGTCTACCCAACCTAATATAGGGTCCAAAAAACAAAATTTTGAGGGGGTTTACCTGAAACCCTCAAACCCCTTGTGAACCCCCCCCCCCATGCAATCGGCGCAACGAAGGGGGGGCTCCGCCCCCCCTCTACCCCCTGGTCAACTACGTGGGCTAGTTGTGGAAAGAATATAACACAACCCAACATTCTCCCACTTGTTGTTTTCTTTCCACGGGGGGCCACAAGAGAGCTTAGTCATTTATCCATCCCTGTAACGCCCATTGTTTCTCTACACCAAGAGAACTTCTCAGAGCTCACAGATTTTGTCAATGCATCTGTAGTATTTTTCAAAGTTTCCACCTTTACCAGCAACACCTTTTTGTCTTCTATCATATCCCTCACAAAGTGATACTGAACATCAATGTGCTTTGTCTTTGAATGATATGCAGGGTTCTTTGCCAAGAAAATTGGACTTTGGCTGTCATAGTCTATCCTTATAGCTCCCTGTACTAACCCCATAGTTGAACACAATCTCTGCAACCAAATTGCTTCCTTGCTTGCACGAGTGGCTGCCATGTATTCTGTAGTTGATAGTGCCATTACAGATTGTTTCTTACTCATCCAACTGACTGCACCTCCAAATAGGTTAAACACATACTCACTTGTAGATATTCTCTGATCTAGATCTCCAACCCAATCTGCATCAACAAAGCCACGAATATCCAACACTTTGTCCAATCCTAGTATTCCTTAGTAGCACAAACCATAATCACTAGTGCCACACAAATACTTGAAAACTCACTTTACTGTTGTCCAGTGCTCCTTCCCTAGTTTTGATATAAACCTGCTCAATACTCCCACTGCATGTGCAATGTTTGGTCTAGTACAAACCATTGCATACATCAGGCTATTGAATGCACTTGCATATGAGACACGGGACATGTCCTCTTCCTCTTCTTGTGTCTTAGGACATTGTTCAGCAGATAACTTCACACCTATAAGAATAGGAACCTTCACCAATTTACTATCCTGCATATTAAACCTCTACAGTATTGTCTCGACATACTTCCTCTGGTTTAACCAGAGCTTCCTCTTTGCCCGATCTCTTTTAATTTCCATACCCAAAATATAGTTTGCAGCACCAAGATCTTTCATGTCGAATTTGGAGGACAATTGGGTCTTCAAATCCTGGATAATTTCTTTGTCATTTCCAACCAGCAACATATCATCCACATACAAGACCAGATAAATAACACGGTCACCAATTAATTTAAAATACACACAGTGATCTGCTTTGCTTCTGTGAATCCAAGTCCCCATATAAATGTATCAAATTTATGATGCCACATCCTTGGTGATTGTTTTAACCTATATAGATATTTCTTTAACTTGCATACTGGTTCCTTCTTACCCTTCACCGCAAAGCCTTCAGGTTGCTTCATGTAGATTTCCTCTTCCGGATCCCCATGTTGTCTTTACATCCATCTGTTCTACCTCAAAATCAAAAGCAGCATCAACAGATAAAAGTAATCCAATAGAAGTTACCTTGGCAACAGGAGAAAAAATATCACCAAAATCAACTCCCAACACCTGGGAATAACCTTTTGCTACCAACTGAGATTTTCATTTCTCCACCTTTCCTTCTGCATTTGTCTTCTTCTTGAACACCCATTTGCTGCCAATGGGTTTCCTTCCAGCCGGCAACTCCACCAAATCCCAACCCTCATTTTGTGCAAAGATGCCATTTCATCAACCATGGCCACTTTCCAGAGTTTTCCATCCTCTGAATTTACTGCTTCCTTCACAGTTTTGGGTTCATCGTTAGTAATAGATAAAGAAAAATTTGAACAGAAAGCAGATGGACTATACCTTTCTAGTTGCCTTCCTTCTCGAACTGATCTTCTCACACCCAGAGTTTGTGGCTCTTCATCTTCTGATTCCTCCTCTGTTGTAGAGTTTGATTCTTCCTCCTTAAGATCAAACTCTATCTTTCAGGTTCCTTTGGTTGGACTTCATGTTTAATAACATCTTTTACCTCTCTAAACACCACATCTCGACTGTACACAACCTTCCTTGTTACTGGGTTCCAAAGCTTATAACCCTTTAAACCATCCTTATACCCAATAAAGATGCACTTTTCAGATTTACTATCCAACTTCGTTCATTTCTCCTTTGGAACATGTATATATGCATCACATCTAAATACCCTCAGATGTGAAAGAGAGGGTTTCTTACTAGTCCATACCTCTTGTGGAGTCTTATCCTCCAACACTGATGAAGGTGATATGTTGACCAGGTAACATGTTGTCTCCACCGCCTCTGCCCAGAATTCCTGTCCTAACCCGGCACCACTGAGCATGCTTCTTGCCCTTTCCATCAACATCTTGTTCATTCTTTCTACAACTCCATTTTGATTAGGTGTGTAGGGATTAGTCTTGTATCGTGCTATACCACACTTCTTACAGAATTCTTCAAATTCCTTACTGCAAAATTATCCACTGTTATCTGCCCTCAACACCTTTATCTTCTTCTCTATCTAGTTTTCCACCAAAGCCTTAAATTCTTTAAAATAATCAAAGACTTCAAATTTCTTCTTAAGGAAATATATCCATGTATCCCTTGAGAAGTCATCTATAAATTATACATAGTACACAAATTTACCTAGTGATGGAACCTTCACAGGTCCAAACACATCACTGTGCACAAGTTCTAATATTTGTTTCGCCCTCTTAACATCAGAGGGGAAACTTACTCGATTCTGCTTCCCATATACACAATTTTCACAGAAATCAAAATCCAGAGAGCTATTACTCATGCCTTCTACCATACCTTTACCATGAAGTATTCGAAGGCCCTTCTCTCCAATATATCCAAGCCTTTGATGCCACAGCATGGTATTCTCTCCAGAGACCACTAGATTTTTTGCTCCACTTTCAGGAATCACAGAGTTGTTGCAACCATCAACAATAGTGCTACCTTGCAGCTTGTACAGAGTTCCAATCCGAACTCCCCACATCAACACCAGTGCTCCCTGAACCATCTTGCAGGTATCCTTCTCGAACACTATTTTTACACTTGCATCATCTAGATGCTTACAGAAATCAGATTTCTAGCCAATGTAGGAATATGTAGAACACCTGGAAGTGTTCTAACCCTTCCACCTTGCAACTTCAACTTTACTTTTCCGAGACCAACAATTTTATCCTTCCTATCATCCCCTAAGAAGACATCACCACCATCGTATTTCTCATACTCGCGGAACCACTCTCTATGGGGAGTGAATTGAAAGGATGCACCTGAGTCAACCAACCATGCCTCATGATCTACATGTGCACTTGAAGAAGCCAAGTACACATCCCCACCTTCAACTGAGGTGGTTTTCGCCTCTGTAGAAGGAGCATCATTAGATCCTTTTCCTTTATCAGGTGCTTTAGATTTATAGTAGCTTTTGTAGTGCCCTTCCTTTATGCATTTCCAGCACACCACCTTTTCAAGTTTTCCTGGAGATTTAGATCTCCCTCTAGATTTAGATCTCCCACTCAACTTATTTTTGTTTATGTTCTAGGACGGTCCTCGTACAAACAAGGCATCACCATTCTGGCTCTCCATATTTTTTTGTCTCATCTCCTCTATCAGCAAGGATGAGACTATTTCATTAAACTGCAAGGCAGTTGTATTGCTACCTATTTCAATAACCAGACTATACCACAAATCTGGTAGAGAACACAACAAACTGATGCACTTATCTTCATCTGAAATTTTAATATCAACAGATGATAACTAACTTACCATAGTATTAAATGCGTTCAGATTCTCTATCACTGAGTCTCCATCTTTCATCCTTAGGTTATACAACTTTTTCTACAGGAATAGTTTATTCACGAGAGACTTAGATTGGTACAAAGTCCCTAACTTGTCCCACAAAGCCTTCGTCGTAGCTTCCCCTGATACATTTAGCAATACTGAATCTGAGACACACAATCGTATTGTGCTCTTTGCCTTCCGATCCAACTTCTTCCATTCTTCATTGGACACTCCCGTTGGTTTAGTATTTGAATCTATCGTGATCCACTAATCTTTATCCACCAAAAAATCCTCCATCTTGAGTTTCCACTACTCAAAACTCTGACCATTAAATTTCTCAATCTCTATCTTTCTCCTGCTCGCCATCTTCTTTTACCACCAGAATCAATCTTGCAGATCTCCCACTGAACAGGGTCTACCACAGGCCTGAGCGAAACCCCTCAGCAACAAAGGCATTCCTTTGAAGCCAAAATAGCTCTGATACCAAATGTAGGTTTTAACCTTGTATAGAAATTAACTGCATACAAATTATAAAACACAGAAAATAAACAATGCGAGAGCATAATACATAAAACACATATATATAGAGATTTTCTCCTGGATCCCAAAACCGGGACTACTAGCTTGATTTTTCATTATGTTCCTTTCACTGTTACAATACATATTTATGCATGCCGAAGCATCCAATACCATGGACCAAAAACCATCACATCCAAAACCATGGACCGAAAACCATCGCATCCAAAACCATGTGCGAAAATCATGCACAAAACCATAGGAACGTCCGCCCAACCTAATATAGGATCCAAAAAACAAAATTTTCCAGGGTGTTGCCCCAGACCCCATGGAGGGGGGTTACCTGCACCCCTCAAACCCCCTGTGACCCCCCCACTACGCAATCGGCACAACAAAGGGGGGGCTCCGCCCCCATCTAACCCCCGGTCAACTACGTGGGCTAGTCGTGGAAAGAATATAACACAACCCAACACTATGCACATGGGAATATGCTACAACAAATAGCACATGGCCTTGGAATATCCATCTCAACTAGGTAACTCGAATTCTCTACATGCAATAATTATTTTGAGCTGATTTGTCAGTTAATTGGTTGATCACTGAGTGTGGTTGAAGTTCCACTTCCACAACTTGACCTCTACTAGGTCTTCTAACAGTTAGAACTAGCTAAACTAACAATAAGTCAAATTAACTAAAATAGATTGCAACAAATTAGCAATCAATCATGTAGAATTAAACTCAAGCTTCCCCAACTCAAATCTATTTCACCTCAATTAACTACCTGTAAGTATTTTGCTGAAATATAAATTCAACTTTTAATCTAGTTTGACCAAGGCAAAGTCAAAACTAGATTTTCTCGTTGCATTTTCAACTCCCTCTCAGCAAGAAAGGGATTATCAACCACCCCTATCCTGCACCAATGGAACTCAAATTTGCCTCTTGACAAATCCTTTGTCAAAATATCTTTAGATTTTTCATCTGTCGAAATGTACTCCAACAACAGAATTTGCCTTTGTACACAATCCCATAGATGGTGATACCAGATATCAATATGCTTGGATCGATCATGAAATACCCAATTCTCATAGAGTTTGATACAACTCTGATTATCACAGTAAATTATAATAGGATCCATATTCTAACCAAATAACTCAACAAGAATCTTTCAAATCCAGAATGCCTCACATGTTGCTAGACTTGCAACCATGTACTATGCTTCCGCTGAGTTGAGTGCCACAGATTTATGCTTCTTGTTATACTAAGAAACCATTGCTAACCCAAAACTGAAAATTCCTTCTGATGTGCTCTTCCTGCTTGATGGAATCCCGACCCAATTTGCATCTGTGAATCCTTGCCCAATCACTCCCTTTGTCCGTCTATACCAAATAGAAAACTAAGTAGTGCCTCTGAGGTATCTCAACACATGCTTTGTTGCTTTCCAATATAGTTTAGTTGGTTTAACCATTGCTTGACTAAGTTGGTTAACTGCATAACACATGTCTATTCGTGTGTACACCAAATACATAAGTGAACCCACAAGCTGCCTATAAATGATAGCCTCCACTACTTCACCTGAAATAGTATCCTCTTTCCTCCAGTTTCCTGCTAGAGGAGTCTCCATGGGTTTGCACCTGTCCATGCATAACCTCTGAAGTATCTCATTGGCATACTTTCCATGAGACACAAATAGTTCCCTAATCACCTTGCCAAACTTCCAGTCTAAGGAAGTAGTGCATGAGGCCCATGTCCTTCATCTTAAACTCTCTTGCAAAGTCCTCCTTGCAAAATCTGATCAATTTCTCATCACCAATAAGGATCAAGTCATCAAAATATAAAATACTAATCAATAATTTACCTTCTACCAAAGTATGATAGAGGTTTGCACCTACTTCACTTTTGGTGAAGCCCAAACTGGTGAAATAGTTATCGATCCAAGTGAGATAGATATCGATCAATATCTCAAACCCCTCTAGCTACTGAATATACACCTCCTCCTCAATAACTCCATTGAGGAATGTTGTCTTCACATCCATCTGGTGGATCTTCCACCCCATCTGCATTGACAGTGCTAGAATTGACCTAATGTATGAGTACCTTTCTACTAGAGAAAAGGTTTCCTCATACTCAATTCCCTCAACCTGAGAGAACCCCTTGGCCAAAAATCTAGCCTTGTCCTTATCTATGCTTTCATTTTCTGCATTCTTTACTTTGTAAATCCATCTCAAACCAACCATTGATTTGTCTATTGGTCTTGGGACCACTTCCCAAACATTGTTTCTAATGATGGAATCATATTCCTATACCATAGCATCAACCCATACTAGTTGTTATACAACTTCCACGAATGAGAATGGTTCAGTCCCCACAAGCTCACTCATCAAAGCCATGTAGGTAGTGTGTCAATCTGGTGACATCCTCTACCTGCGCTATGATGTGGGTGCTCCCACATTCTCTCTAACATCCTACAATAATTTGTCAGCTTCCTAGTTTGTTTCCTTCTTTGGATGTCTCTTCTTGAGTGGATGTCTCCACTCTCTGCTCCTCTGCTTGTGGCTACTCCACAACTTCACGAGTTTCTTCCTTTTGAGCCAAAATCTCCTGATCAAGCTGCAACTGAAGCTTGCTCTCAAGTGAACACCTCATTGCATTCTTCTCATCAAATTTCACATCCCTTCTGACCATTATCATCCTGAGGGATGAAAAGTACACATGATAGTTGTGATTGTTTCTGTGTACCCCACAAATACACCCAACTCTCGTGTTGGCTCTAGATTTTTCCTTGTTTCCTTAGAAACATGATAGTAAACTGATGATCCAAAGATCCTAAAGCAAGAAAGATTTGGTTTCTTCCCTAAAAAAGCTTCCTCTGATGTACTCATACCAAGAATCCTGTGAGGATTCTTGTTCTGCAAATAGACCATTGTGTTGCATGCTTCAGCCCACAAGTGTAGTGGTAGGCCTTGGTCATCCAACATCACCCTTGTTTCTCCCACAATACTTTTGTTCTTCCTCTAAGCCACCCCATTCTATTGTGGGTTATGGGGTGTTGTTAACTCCTGTCGAATGCCTTCCTTTGCACATAAATTTTTAAACTCATTCGACATGTAATCACCTTCGTTATTGCTCCTGAGAGCCTTCACTTTCATGCCAGTTTCTTTCTCAACAAGTGCTTTAAATTCAAAAAATTTGGAGAATGTCTGGTCTTTCTTCTGCATGAAGTAGATCCAACACTTCCATGAGAAATCATCTACAAATATAACATAATACTTGTGCTTGGCAGTGGAGGCTATCGAGAAAGGTCCACAAACATCAAAATGGATCCTTTCAAGGATTGCATGTGCCTTGTTGTCCCGGTCATTGAAGGTGGATTTTGTGTACTTCCCCACATACACCCTTTGCATGTTTCTTGTTGCTCTAGTGCTCCTTTGGGGGTGCCTATAGAAATATGTTGCGTGATCTTCAAACTGCCATGATGTAAATGGCCAAGCCTTTTATGCCATAATTCGTCAACATCTCGGCTCTGCTCCTTCTCTGATTTTATGCTTAATGTTGCATAATATTCAACATCTAATTTGTAGAGGTTCCTCGCTCGAACCTTTATCTAGTTCACTTGTCCTGTGGCGATGTGTCTCAGGAGATCCTTTCCTTTGTTGAATATCACATCATAGCCATGGTCTTCCAACATAGCTACAAAAACTAGATTTTTCTTCAGACCCAATACAAACATCACATCCTTAAGCCTGAGAGGGGAGCCAAACTCTCTCTGAAAAGTAAGTTTACCAATACTAGTCACGCCATACCTTCCATCATCTCCCATATCTATGTGTATATGGAGATTCTTCTCCTCTAAATCATTGAAAAGTTCTTTGTTCCCTGTCATGTGGAACGAGGCACCGCAATCAAGATACTACACACTACCCATCATTGTGTTTTTCATGCATGCAATGAGAGTAAAATCAAACTTGAAATGTGAATTTAAGGCTTCATCCACTCCTCCTCCTACAGTCTTCATTATTTCCTTCTTGTGTGGACACTTCATTGCATAGTGCCCAAATTCATGAAAATGAAAGAACTTTATTTTGGATAAGTCTTTATTCTTGCTCCCTTGACTCAAATATGTTTTGGATTGGGAATTCTTCCCTTTCCCTTTCTTTTCCTTTCCATCCAAGGCATAGTTATCCTCATCCTCACCCTTGGATGAGGCCCCATCTCCAGTGTTCCACCTTATCTCCTGCTGTACCAAATCAGATGACAAGCGTTCCCAATTTGGTAGTTTCTCCCTGCCATTCACTGAATCTTGGTAGTTGTGCCAACTCTTAGGAAGGCCTAGAATGGCTAGGCTGACCAAGTCATCCTCTGCTATAGTAACACCAAATTGAGAAAGTTCATCACGAAATTATATGAACTTGCTTAGGTATTGTGGAATGGTCGCGTTCCTCTACATCTTGATATTTCGAAGCTTGTCCTTAAGTGCCAATTTCCTGTGGTCACTATTATTTTGGAATAAATTTGTTAGTACTTACCACATTGCATACAAATTCTCTTTCTCATGGATATTAGAGATAATATGGTCTCTTACTCCCTCCAATATGATCCTCCTATCCTTGGCAACGCACTTCTTCCAATCTGCTGGATTCTAAGCATCACTTGTTGCTAGTCTCGGAATACCATTATCAATGAATTCCTTCAACCCATTATCCTCTAGTACTGCTTCCATGTGGTCCTTCCATGCAACATAATTTGAGCTTCCCTCAAGGGCATACTCAAGCCTTACTCCATTGAAATCCATATTCTCAGTCCTGAAGAAAACCTGCAACCTGATCTGCAACCTCGGAACTCCTACAATCACAACTTCAAAATCTCTGCTCTATAGTGGTTCCAACTTTGATACCATGTAGAAATTAATGCGTAGATTTGATAATGCTTATGAATTTTGCTAAATCACAAGACTTGAAGCTAATCTACTAATGTGCATAATTTAATTCACCATCCAAAACAAGAATCATAGGCATGCAAAAGGAAACATCACAAATGCACAAATATTTATCTAGGGGAAAGCATCTGCTTAAAACCCCTTACTATTTGTATTGCATTAATAAGAGAATAGAGAAGAAATACAATGCTTTCTCAAGCTTGAGCACACCCTGCAAGTGTATAGTCTATCCCCCTTCCTGACTGACTGAACCTAGCCCAACACTTAGCCAATTTCAAGCCTTCCAAAGCTCCTATTTCCTCGTGTTCTTCCCTTGGGAAATTGCCCCTGCGTTTTAGGAATTTCACACCAAGGAATTGTGCAATAGCCTTAGGTCAATCTATGACTGCATGCACCACCTATATGCATGGTAATATGCTAAAACTAATAGTACATTGCCTTGGAATCTCCATCTCAACTCGGTAACTCGAATTCTCCATATGCAACAATTATTTTGGGTTGATTGATCAATTAACTAGTTGATCACTAAGTGTGGTTGAAGTTCCACTTCCACAACTTGACCTCCACTAGTTATTCTGACAGTTAGAACTATTTAGACTAACAATAACTCATATTAACTAAAATAGATTGCTACAAATTAAAAAGCAATCATATAGAACTGAACTCAAGCTTCCCCAACTTAAATTTATTGAGTTAACTGAGTGACAAGAACCATGTCACCTTAGTTAACTACCTCCAAGTATTCTATTGAAATAGAATTTCAAATTTTAATCTAGTTTGAACAAGGCAAAGTCAAAACTAGATTTTGTTGTTGTGTTTTCAACAAGCTACGGAAGACTACATAGAAACCTTGTTCCAGAACTTCTCTTAGAGAAATTTCGATTTGTAGAGTTTTTGGTGCACATTCTCTTTAGTGCAGGAAAAAAAAAAAATTCAATGGATTGAGGCTTGAGTATGCATTGGGGAGCACCTCGAATTTTTTTGCTTGGAAATACATGATGGAAACTGTCTTGGATGACAATGGGAGTATGGGAATATTCCAAAACCAATGTTGAAAAATGCAACAAGAAATTCTCAATTTGATTTTGCCTTGATTAAATTAAGAAAATTTGAATTTCCACATCAATAGACAACTTGGATGATGTTAACTTGTGTGATGCGGCTTGTGTCACCCATTTTACTCAGTAAATTCGAGTTGGAGGAGTTAGAGTTCATTTTTGCATGTGTGATTGCTAATTTGTAGCAATCAAGGTTAGTTATCGTAGGTTGTTTTCAATTAAACTAGTTCCAACTTTTGGAGGAACTAGTGGAAGGTTAGATAAGCAGTGGGACTTCAGTCAAAATCAATGATCATCCAGTTAACTGATCAATCAACCCAAAATAGCTAGTGCATGTAGAGAATTTGAGTACCCTAGTTGAGGTGGAGATTCCAAGGTAGTGTAACATCAGTTGTAGACTAGTCTTGAGTGTACAGGTGTTGCATGTTGTCAAATGATTAACCTAAGAAATTGTGCAATTCAATTAGAGGATTTTCTTAAATAATCGGGGCTAATTCCTCAAGGAACAACACAAGGAAATAGGAGCTCGAGCGAAGGAAAAAATTGACTAAGTCTGGGTCAGAGGCCTTCAGTGAGTAGAGAGATAGATTATGCACTTGTAGGGTGTGCTCACTGGAGAAAATAAAGTGTAATACATCTCTATTAATTTGATTAATGAAAGCAAGCATTGGGGTTTTTAGCAGATTGCTTTCCCCAAATAAAACTTATTGTTGCATGTGTGTTCTTTCTTCTTGCATGTCTGATATTTTTGTTCTTAATTGTGAATTAATGTCCGCAAAGCAGTAGAGTAGGTTTGTGTCTTGTGATTTTACTTAAAACTTCATGAGCAGGTGAAAATCTACAACCTAATTTCTACATGGTATCATTGCAGGATTTACATTAGAGCGGAAATTTTGAAGTTGTTTCTTAGAGGTTCAAATTTGAAGATCAGTGTAGCGGGATTTCTTCAAAGTTGAGAAGATGGACTTCAATAAACAAAGGCTAGAGTATGCCTTGGAAGGCACCTCTAATTTTTTTGCATGGAAGGATCACATGGAGGCTATATTGGAAGACAATGGATTGCAAGAATACATCAAGAAAAATGTTGCAAAATCTCAAGCATATGATGCCCATAACCTTGCTTAGTGGAAGAAAGATGTAGCCAATGTGAGAAGAATAATACTGGAGGGACTATGGGATCATATTGTCTCCAATATCCATCGAAAATAAACTTTGTTTGTGATGTAGAAAGCATTGACAAAATTGTTTGAGAATAGTAGTGACCATAGGAAGCCGGCGCTCAATGATAAACTTTGAAGTATCAAATGCAGAAGAATGACATGATTCCATAGTATATGAGCAAGTTTACACAATGTCATGATGAACTTGGTGGGGTCAGTGTTAATGTCCCTGAAGAATACTTGGTAATCCTAGCCCTTCTGGGCCTTCCCAAGAGCTGGCATAGATATCAAGATTCAGTGAATGGGAGGGAGAAACTACCAAATTGGGAGCACTTATGGTATGATTTGGTACAGGAAGAAATAAGGTGGAATACCAGAGATGGGACTTCATCCAAGGGTGAGGATGAAGAAAAATTTTCATTGGCTGGAAAGGAAAAGAAGGGAAAAGGGAAGAAATCCCAATCAAAACCAAAATCCAGTCAAGGGGGAAAGAAGAAAGATTTGCCAAAAATTAAATGCTTCCATTGTCACAAATTCAGGTACTATGCCATGAAGTGTCCACAAGAAGGCAAGCAAGAAGACCTCGGGAGGAGCATCGAGTGAAGTTTTGGCTTCACATTTCGAGCTTGACTTTACCCTCATTACATGCATGGCCAACACAAGGATGGGGAGCTTGTGGTACTTGGACTCAGGCGCATCATTCCACATGATGGGGAATAGAGAATTTTTCAATGACCTGGAAGAAAAAATTTGCAGATGCACATCGAGATGGGGGACGATGGAAGGTATAACGTCAACAAGATTGGTATAGTCACCTTTCAGAGGGAGTTAGACTCCCACTTAGGCTCAAGGATGTCATGTTCATTCCAAGCCTAAACAAAAATCTCGTCTCTGTTGTAGTTTTGGAAGACCGTGGTTATGATGTGATCTTCAGCAAAGGAAAGGAATTCCTAAGACACATAGCCATGGGACATGTGAAGTAGATCGGGGTTCATGTGAAGAACCTATACAATCTAGATGTGGAGGATTGTGTTACATTGAGCACAGAGGTGAAGAATGTGCATAACCACGATATTGGTAAACTTTGGCATAAAAGACTTGGCCATTTTCATCATGGCACTTTGAAGATCATGTAACAGATAACCATAGGCCTCCCCAAAGGAGCACTTAAGCAACATGATGTATGCAAAGTATGTACTTTGGGGAAGTACACAAAATCCACATTCCATGATTAGGACAACAAAGCACATGCAGTCCTGGAAAGGATCCACTCTAATGTATGTGGACCTTTCTCAATAGCCTCCACTATAAGGCACAAAAATTTTGTCATTTTTATTGATGACTTATCACGTAAGTGTTGGATCTTATTCATGCGGAAGAAGGATGAGACATTCTCCAATTTTGTAGTATTCAAGACACTGGTTGAGAAATAAATGGGAAAGAAGGTGAAGGCTCTCAGGAGCAACAATGGAGGTGAGTATGTGTTGAATGAATTTAAATTTTTTTGTGCAAAAGAAGGCATTCGATGAGATTTGACGACACCCCATAACCCATAAAATAATGGGGTGGCTGAGAGAAATAACCATAGCATTGTGGGATCAGCAAGCGTGATCTTACATGATCAAGGCCTACCTCTGCATTTGTGTGCCAAGGCATGCAACACAAAAATCTATATGTAGAACTAGATTCCTCATCAGATTCTTGGCATGATTACACCGGAGGATGATTTCTTGGGGAGAAAGTCGGACATGTCACACTTCATGATTTTTAGAGCCTCTGTTTACTGCCATGTCCCCAAAGAATCAAGGAAGAAGCTAGATCTGGAACTAGAATTGGGGGATTTTATGTGTTACACAGAAACTCCCCATAACTACCATGTGTACTTGCCATCCCTCAAAATGATAGTTATACGAATGGATGTAAAATTTGATGAAGATAAAGCCATGTGGTGCTCTCTTGAGAGGGAGCTTCATATCCCACCAGAAGAGGATCTTTTAGCTCTAAAGGAGGAACCTCAGGAAGTTTTGGAGCAACCACAAATTGAGGAGCAGAGATTGGAGACAACCACTCAAGCAAAAACATCCAAAGAAGGAAGGAAAAGGATTAGGGAAGCTAAGAGACTTGTGCAGGGTGCGAGGGAGAATGTGGGTGCCCCTTCAAATCAGTGTAGATAGAGAAGGTCACCAGATTGGTACACTGGCTACATGGCTCTAATGACTGAGTTTATAGATACCGATCCATCCTCTTTCAAGGAAGAAGTAGAGAAAAATGTATGGTTTGATGAAATGGTGGAGGAATATGAATCCATTGTAAAGAACAGTGTTTGGGAAGTGGTCCCAAGACCAACAGACAAATCAGTTGTGGGTTCGAGATGGATCTTCAAGGTAAAGCATGCAACAGACGGAAGAATAGAAAAGTACAAGGCTAGATTTGTGGCCAAGGGGTACTCTCAAGTTGAGGGGATTGACTATGAGGAGACATTTTCTCATATAGCAAGGTACTCATCCATCAAATCAATTCTTGTTTTGGTTGCACAGATAGCGTGGAAGATCCACTAGAAGGATGTAAAAAAAAGAATTCCTCAATGGATTTATTGAGGAGGAGGTGTACATCGAACAACCAAAAGGCTTTGAGACTTTTCATCAGGAGACTCATGTGTGTAGACTCAAGCGAGTGTTGTAGGGTCTCAAGCAAGCACCCTGTGCTTGGTATACCATGATTGATAGTTATCTCACCGGTTTGGGATTCACCAAAAGTGAAGCGGATGCAAACCTCTATCATATCTTGGTAGAAGGTAAATGTTGATTATTGTCTTATATGTTGATGACTTGATTTTAAATGGTGATGAGAAACTGATCAGATCTTGCAAGGAGGACCTTGCAAGAGAGTTTGAAATGAAAAACATGGGTCTCGTGCACTACTTCCTCAGATTGGAAGTATGGTAAGGTGATGGGGAACTATTTGTCTCCCAGGGAAAGTATGCCAATGAGATACTTCAGAGGTTCCACATGGACAATTGCAAACCCATGGAGACACCTCTAATGACCAACTGAAGGAATGAGGATTCCACTTCAGGTGAGGAAGTGGATGCTACTATTTGCCAAAAGTTGGTGGGTTCATTAATGTATCTTATGAACACACTACCATATGTGTGCTATGTAATCAACCAGCTTATCAAAGCTATGGTTAGGCCAACCAAATTATTTTGGAGGGTAGCTAAGCATGTTCTACGGTACCTTAGAGGCACTACCTAGTTTGGAATATGGTACAAACGAATAGGGGGAGTGAATCTATGTGGCTTCACAGATGCAGATTGGGCAAGGAGTCCATGAGACTGAAAGAGTACATCAGGTGGAATTTTCAGTGTTGGGTCCACAGTGGTTTCTTGTTACAATAGGAAGAAAATATCTATGGCACTTAGCTCGACAGAAGTAGAATACATGGCTGCTAGTAAAGCAACATCTGAGGCGATCTAGATGAGAAAGATACTTGTTGGATTGTTTGGTCAGATGATGGATCCAACTACATTCTACTGTGATAATCAGAGTTGCATCAAGATCTCTGAGAATCTTGTTTTTCATGATTGATCCAAGCATATAAATATCTAGTATCATTATTTATGGTATTGTGTGCAGAGGCAGATAATGTTGTTGCAGTACATTTTGATAGAGGAACAAGATGTCGACATTTTGATAAAGACCTTTTCAAGAGGTAAGTTCGAGTTCCATAGGTGCAGGATAGGGGTGGTTGATAATCCATTTCTTACTGAGAGGGAGTGTTGAAAAATGCAGCAAGAAATTCTCAATTTGATTTTGCCTTAATTAAATTGAGAAAATTCAAATTTCCACATCATCAAACAACTTGGATGATGTTAAATTGTGTGACATGGCTTGTGTCACCCAGTTTACTCAATAAATTCGAGTTGGAGGATTTATAGTTCAATTCTGCATGTGTGATTGCTAATTGTAACAATTAAGGTCAATTATCTCAGGTTGTTTTCAATTAAACTAGTTCAAACTTTTGGAGGAACTAGTGGAAGGTTAGTTCAGTAGTGGGACTTCATTCAAACTCAGTGATCATCCAGTTAATTAATCAATCAACCCAAAATAGCTAGAACATGTAGATAATTTGAGTTACCTAGTTGAGGTGGAGATTCCAAGGCAGTGTAACATCAGTTGTAGATTAGTTTTGAGTGTACAGGTGTTGCATGCAATCAAATAATCAACCTAAGGAATCCTTCAATTCAATTAGAGGAATTTCCTAAATAATAGGGGCTAATTTCTCAAGCAACAACACAAGAAAATAGGATCTCAAGTCAAGGAAAATTTTGACTACGTTTGGGTTAGAGGATTTTAGTGAGCAGAGAGATAGGTTATGCACTTGCAAGGTGTGATTAGTTGAGAAAATAAATCGTAATACATCTCTATTGATTTAATTAATGAGAGAAGGCATTGGGGTTTTTAGCAAATTTATTTGCCCAAATAAAAAAACTTGTTGCATGTGTGTTATTTCTTCTTACATGTCTAAAATTTTTGTTCTAAATTGTGAATTAATGTACACAGAGCAATAGATTATGTTTGTGTCTTGTGATTTTGATTAAAACTTCATGAGCAATTGCAAATCTATAACCTAATTTCTACAACCAGTAGCATTAAATGTACAAGTACTTGTTAAATGGAAGAAAGATACAACAAAATCCATGAGCATTATTCTGGAGGGTGTCAGAGATCATGTGGTTTCGAACTTGCATGGCAAGGAGACTCCTTTTAAAATGTGGAAAAATCAAATAGATTTGTTCCAAAGAAGCATTGATGCTAGGAAATTGGTATTGAGAGATAAACACAAGAGCATTCGAATGCATAACAATGAAACCATTACTCAATACATATCTAGATTCGCTCAGGTTCAATATGAACTTGGAGGAGTAGAAAAAATTTGCCGTCATCTGAACTTGTGAGATTAACACTCCTTGGCCTTCTGAAATCCTGGCTTAGATATTAGGATTTAGTCGATGGAAGAGACAAGCTACCAGATTGGGAGAGACTTTGGTCTGATTTGGTGCAGGAGGAGATCAAAAGAAACACTAGAGATGGTGTCACATCCAAAGTTGAGGAGGAAGAAAAATTTTCCTTGGCAGGAAAGGGAAATAAAGCCAAGGGAAAGAAGGCCCAAGGCAAGGTAGAATCCAGCCAGAACCAAGGCAAGAAGAAGGACCTCAGCAAAATTAAATGTTTTCACTGCCATGAATATGGACACTATGAAACCAAGTGTCTGCACAAGAAATTCGGGAAGAAGCTTGCAGGAGGAGCAAGAGGTGATGCTCTCACATCATAATTCGAATTGGATTTCACCCTCATTGCATGTGTGGTAAGTATTGTATGAGGCAGTGTATCTTACTTGGACTCTGGATCCTCATTTCATATGACAAAAAGTAAGGAGTTCTTCAGTAGACTAGAGGAGAAGGACCTATAATTACATATAGAACTTGGAGATGATGGGACGTATAGTACCAAAGGGATTCGTACTATCACCTTTAAGAGGGAGTTAGGCTCCTATCTTCACCTAAAAAATGTAATGTATGTGCCTAGTCTGAAGAAAAATTTGATTTATGTAGTTGTATTGGAGGATAGAGGATATAGTGTGGTGTTCAGTAAAGGGAAAGCTTTTCTGAAACATGTTTCTACTCGACAAGTAAAAAAAATTGGTGGTAGAGTGAAAAAATATCTACAAGCTGTAGGTGGATGCACATTGAGAAACAAAGCAGAACATGTTCAGAGTCAAGATGTTAGAGAAATCTGGCATAGTCACATGAGTCACTTACACCATGGAGCTTTGAAAATAATGCAACAGATGACCACTCAACTTCCAAATTTCAACCTTGACCAACATGATGTTTCCAATGGATGCACCCTTGGAAAATATGTTAAATCCTCCTTCTAGGGCTAAGATAGAAGAGCTCGAGCCATCTTGGATTGAGTCCACTCATATATGTGTGGACCATTTTCTACAGTCTCAGTTGCAAAGCACATGTATTATGTAATTTTCATAGATGAATTTTCCCGCAAGTGTTGGATCTATTTTATGAAGAAGAAAGATGAAGTGTTTGTAAAATTTGTTGAATTCAAAGCATTAGTTGAAAATGAGACTGGACAAAAAATTAAATCCTTGAGAAGTGATAATGGAGGAGAATTTGTGTCTAATGCCTTCAAAGAATTTTGTGCCAAGGAAGGTATTAGAAGAGAACTAATTTCACCCCACAACCCACAACAAAATGGGGTGGTAGAGAGGAAAAATAGAAGCATTGTAGGAGCTATAAGAGAAATGTTGCATGATCAAGGATTTCCATTATCCTTGTGGGTAGAAGGTTGTAATACAATAGTTTATTTGTAGAATTAGAGCCCTCACAAAATACTTGGCATGATTGCACCTGAAGAGGCCTTCTCTGGGAGGAAGCCAAATGTCTCCCATTTTCAAATTTTTGGAGCTACAGTCACTTGTCATGTTTCCAAGGATAACAGGAAAAGGTTGGAACCTAAAACTTAGATGGGTATCTTTGTAGGATACATGGAGACACCTCGTAACTATCGGATGTATTTTCCCTCACTCAGGATGAAAGTGATGAGGGAAGATGTCAAATTTGATGAGGAGAATGCTATAAGAATCTCTCTAGAATCAGAATTGAGTATTCCACCAGAGGAGCAGCTTCTAGATGTAACACCCCCTCCTCCAAGATCCACCCAAGTAGCCAACCAGTTGGGAAAACATGTGATGAGATAGGTTACTATAAGGGATTCAATCTCCTTGGTGACCTTAAGAAAATGGAATCAATGGAACTCATCAAACAAACCCATCCACATCAGCAATTACACCCCTAGAACACATGTCAGCCACTCAAACACCCTGTCCCGGGATCCCACTGATGTTTTAAGCCTCTTAACCCAAAGTCACTCTCATGATATAGGCAAGACAATGACCAACAACTCAAAGTCACTCTCATATGCCTCTATGCCAGCAACAATTGACTTTTCTCAACAAACCTGTGCTAACGTCCTCGATATTTGAGCCAGTTTTCTAGCCTAGAATCCTAGCCTTTGCCCATAATCTTCTACAACCTTCAGAATCCATCAAAGACATGATAACAATGCTGATAAATCAAAAATCAATCTCAGTACTAGGCCTGAGCTTCCCCAACCGGGACTGACATTCTTTCAAACACTTGGCATCAATGTAGCCTACAGGTCTAAGATACAAGACATAGCACGAATGACTGAAATAACATATGAAACATAACCATAAGGATCACCTCCTTCTCCATTGGACTATTATATCATCAATTAGGTCTTGCATCCATCCATTTAATAATTACAAGTAAATACATGAAATAACCATGACATGAACCAATCATTTAACCATGCTTATAACCAACATAAAACCATATAAATATCGGAGATATGACAACCATTAAATCCACATATAAAGAAATACAAAAGTAAGAGGAAACAACTTATATTAATCATAGGCAAATACAACTAGGTTCAGGACTTCTACATACCAGCCAACCATAGACATGGTTGAACCAAATCTCTCTTTCAGCCAATCACCCTTGTGCCATATTCCAAGCATGAATGTGGGATCTCATAGAACAACCAAGGGAATCTAGAGGTTAAACCACCTCCACCCTCACCAAATTGTGATCACACCAAAACCGGTGCTTTGATCACAACCAAACTGAACTTGGAATGCCATCTGGAATCCATCACTATCCTTAAGGAATTTTTCGTCTTCTTGTCTCTCACGCTTTAATGCAATCTAATCCTGGATCACTAGGCCCTAAACCGATACTAGTCTCTCAGTCCTTACCGCAATCCAAACCTAGATCACTAGGCCCTAAACCAAGACTTCTCCCTCAAGCTCTACCATGTATCCTGCCAAAAACGATCAAGGGATTCCTAGGCCTTTGGGAATGAAACTTGAGACCACCTCCACCCTAGATTCTGAAATCCATCTGGCAAACCAAAGCTCAAAAATTAAAATAAACATCCCACCACTATGGCATCTGGAAAAAGGAAAGGCTAGGATGAAAACCATTGTCATAACCCGGAAAAACCATGCCACTGACAGTAAGAGAACCATACACCAACATGCAAAGCCATGCATGTCCAAACCAGCTAGGAAATCACACATGCAAAAGGTTACCCACAAGTACTCCTACTCAAGCTACTTGATACTACTCTTCTTCCTTGATCTTTCCTTTCCTTTCTTTTTCTTCCTTGATCCAAAGCTAGAGTGCTCCAAGAAAAATCTAAGTGACCAGGAGTGAGTGAGAGAGAGAGAGAGAATAATGAGAGAGTTACAAACTTGAACTGACCAAGAGCTTAACACTATCTAAGAAGCTTACACTAACAAAGCTTGCCAACTGATCCTCAGAAGTCTTTTTGTGAATGAGGCCTCTATTTTCTTCATTTTCCATTATTTTCCTTCATTTTCCTCCTCACATGCAACTTGTGACCTTTTACCTTCCTTTTCTCCTATTTTCCTTTATTTTCGTAAATAAATGTGCCAAAAAATGTCTTCTTTCCTTTTAATGCCTTTGCATTTGCCAATTTCCTTAACAAAAACACACATCTAGTGATGGCCACTAGGATATCTTTGCCCAACATTCAGCTTGGAATAAGTGTCCCTTAACTGTGGTCTTATTTTGCCTTTATTAACTTTTATTACATGAAATTTTCACCAAGGCTATTACAAAACCCTCCCCCTTGGGGAACACCATCCTCAGTGTTAAATCACACCATGACCTCAACAAAACTGCTAAAAAGTAAACATACTACCCATGGAGCTTTATAACTTATCTTGTTACAGTGTTTACAATGAAATATCTGCTCCAAAGCAAAACATCATGACAACATGACGACATACCACATACTAGAGCTTTATAACATAGCTCATTATGGTATTTACAATAACCACATATACACATTTGCTAGACCGGCAAATAAAAAAATACAATGCATGTATTAATCAACAAGGGAATCTAGAGGGTCACACCTCATCCCTCAAAGTAATACCAGGATTCACCTCCTTCCAAGGAAGTCCAGAATCCACTATCACAGTCAAAGTTGCATTCAATGTCTAGTGCTACAATCTTGTGCCACTTGTCCCCTCAACGAACAGTTACCGACTCATTGTTCCAGGGCGCACTCCCAATGTGCATATGATTCCATCTGGCAATGCTAATGACCAAAACAAATATATTTGTGACCTTCCCTTCTTTGTTACATAGTCCATCGAGAAATCCAATCACCCCCTTCTATGTAGTCACTCACCTTCCAAGTTCCCCGGAATCCCCTATCCCGGGCAATCCATCCCTTGGCAACGCTTCCTCACATTGGAAGATCAACAACCAAGACATACATCTTCCTCAAAACCATCATACCTGTCATAGAATGCTCATGGAAATCAATGGACACTATTGGGTACCAATGTCCCACAATGGCCATGATTGTGACGTACTCTACTAGCATACTATTGCATGTTCCAATTTCTTTTGTTACTGCTGCCAATTCTTGCAGTTGATTTCAACCACGCAACTGGGAATGTTCATGCATTCCTATTCCAAGCACATAACTTTCATTAGCTTCAAAATAAATTGAAATAACCTCAAACCATACCTCATTGATAGTTCATCAGTAAGGTACACTTTCAATCATGTTCGCCTCCTGTCACAACACGTCAAACTAACTGTTTGATCAAAACATCATGTATAAACATACCACATCTGGTTAGCTCAAAACACAACCATCATAGATCAACATCATAAATCACATGTAGCCATCATAAACTAGAATCATAGATCACATATAATCATCATATACCATAGTCATAAATCACATGCATAATAAAACTGAAATAAAATGCTAATACTTATCCTTTCATCAATCCTTAGCTTCTACCTTTGTCTTTATTCTGTATGCACTCTAGATCAATATCCAAACCAAACAAAAACCGAGTGCCTTATCCTCAACTATGTGCACATACACATAGTCTACATCACACACATACAGCTACACACATCATACAACTCCATGCAATATATGCATCTACACCAGTACCATATGTACCACATGTACACAGTACCACCTGTACACTGCAACACCTACACAACGTGTGCACAACATCACATGTACACATCACCACCTTCACAATATGTACACAATACCACATGCACACAGTACCACGCACACAACAAGTAGGCAACACCACATGTACACAATGCCACATGCACGACATGTACACAACACCACCTGCACACAACACCATTTGTACAACATGTACACAACACCACAT
Organism: Pinus tabuliformis; assembly: GCA_031772625.1. Lineage (NCBI taxonomy): Eukaryota > Viridiplantae > Streptophyta > Pinopsida > Pinales > Pinaceae > Pinus > Pinus tabuliformis. Next base: position 1,026,197,047 of record CM062809.1, on the reverse strand, counting down.
TCACACAACACCACTTTTACAATCATGCACACAACACCATATGTACATAGCGCCACATGTACAACATGCACGCAACACCACCTGCACATAGCACTGCATATCTAACATGTACATAACATCATCTATACACAACACCATATATGCAATATCCGAACAACACTACATGCACATAACATCACATATACAACATGTGCACAATAATAGTACCACACTATCTTTACCAATCAACCTTGCTTCCAGTGTCTTATCCATGCTTGTCCCAGCATGTCACATACCACACTACTTTCATTTTGTTGTTGTATCCCTCGGTATAACCTGTCCATAACATAAGCATAGGCATAATACAAGCATGCAATATAAATTCATATTCACATGACACTGACCTTATATATTTTTCATGACTACTCTTCCCACTTGATTCCTCATAGCCAGGAACCTCTTCCTGCCATTCACCTGCATAAGCAATCATTCCTCTACAAAGACGATTCCTGATGACCCTGTCAAACAGTGACATAGATACATGGATACATGCATATATATACATACACATTATCACAAAACAATCATGGTCCTATTAGACAACGATATACATACATACATGTATACATATCAACATCAACATAATCATGATCACAACAAAATTGACAGATATTATAAGGACTAGGTTAGAAAACTTCCTTATTTATGCACAACATTGAGAACAATCGTTCCCAACATAGCCAAGACATTCGACGCCTCAGATCCATTTACTTTACCTTTTTTGGTTACCTTTCTCATGTTTGTACTATCACTGTCCATTTACCACAATAGACCCAACTAGTATAAACTGATTGTCATAGTCTTACCTTCCACTATGCTTACTCATGCATAGAGCTTCCTTTGGGTCTTACATTCCCTTTCGGGTACCACACAACTCTCCCAGGGCTCCATTAACCTCCTCCTTTCCCTACTAATTCCCAAGACTCAAAACATAAAAGGCAATGCCAAGAAGCAAACAAGAAACAATACCATGAAAACCAATAACAACACAACACCGCAACAAAGTGGCATAGCTATGCACCAGACACACGCAAAATCGCAATCAAGTGCAACAATTGCAAAATACCAAAGCACAATACTAACAATAGACACCATGACACAATCCCCATTGTTCTCCATGGTGCCAAAGGAAATCTTAGCCTGAGCCTTCTCCAATATTTCATGGCAGTCTCTATTTCCATGTGACTCCCTACATCATGTTGTCATTAACACATAACTGTTAGTGCATATAATAAACATAGAAATACACCAGTTACCTTATCTTGTTGTGCCACACACATTGCTTATAACTGAACACATCCACGCCATGTCTCAAGGGACTCCAATCCCCTTGATAGATCCACCTCTAGCTAATGTACTTGTCAAATACATGTTCATGAATCTAGCACATATCCCCATAATGTCAAACAAAATCAAGGTTAAGAAGACTTTATGTATGCAAAGCACTCATTCATTTGGAATTAGGGTTTCCAAACCTAGCCAAATGAATTCTTGTCCAATTCCTTCCTTTTACCTTTTTACTTGGTTGCAATTGAGGCTTACTATGTATTGTCACATCACCCAACTGTTAGTTTTAAAACACATCAAGTGTTACCTTGTCACACTAGTACCTAGCATGTTACCATGCAACTACTCACACACATTAACCACATGTTCCAAATATCAAGGCAATCATATCTATCAATTTGAAATCAAACTTTATAAACAATCATGTCATAATCCATAGTCAACTCATAGTCGTTAGACATAATGCTACAATTGTCAACTACATTCAAGTACATATCAACTGTATCAACACATATGTGTTAGTACAATGATTTTAAAACAAGATCATTGGGTTGCATACTCATATTATGAAATTCATCAAACATTCAACCAACTTGCAAACATACCATGTTAAATAAATCAACTAGACACCAAACACTCAAACACCAAATAGATGTCATAATCAAACAATCAAGCACAAGGCAGATGGCATAAACAAGTTCATGCCTTAATGTACCTCAGGGGAGGAAATCTTGTCTACACAATCAATCCATATTAGCACGATATATCTTCACAATATATTAACCCAAACATAAATAATATCATGATATCCAAATAGTCACTAGCTAGCATGTTTACATCATAACTCATACACAATTATCATTCACACATATGCAAAGTCAATCTAGATTAGTACAACACCATATCACAAATATGTTGTAACCCTAACCATCTGCATAGGGAAATCCAACTTAGTGTGATACATATAACATCAAGATATAAATGTTATAACCCTAATCATCAAGCTAACTATCATTTAACAACAACAAGTTAACCTATAAGATACTTCATCAATAACATATAACATAATCATCAGGTTATCTAATATAAAACAACAATAGCAATGCATACAACTACAGTTTACTATCATTCTTGACTATCTGACACGTGCATATAACTACACTAATCAACTAACATCTATCATGAATGTAACCATAACATCAAAAGACATGTACATAAACCTAATGTATATAAACCTAATGCATATAACGATCCTTGAATTACATACCCACATGCCAAACATACAATACATGTATGATGATCTGCTCTTACCCTAAAGTCCATTACTGCAACCTCATTATGATGATATGCATCTCTTGCATTATCTCAACCAACACATTAGCATCATAACATACCAATATCACCCTGATGACCTAAATTGCATACCATGACTTCACAAGGCATGTTTGACCTACTATTCATGCATAACTATAACCAAGAACATACATGCATGACGACTGCATAGAGACATATAACTCATGAGTACCAAACCATATACACCTCATTCTAGCTAGAGTCCAGTCATCAATGCATGACCATGTCATGACCTCATGCATGATAACAACCATTACTCCATTGTAGACATTGCCACATGCAACCATCAACATGCATAAGCAATGCCTAATCAACTATACATATGCATGAACACATATAGTCAAGCATAAGCGATCAATTCTTGTAACCAACCTACAAGACTGATACATGTAATCAAAATATTCAAGAATGTAACCTAACATACAAGGATGTAAGTAGATGACATAAAATCAACGTATAAGTGACATATAACACAAGTCACATACTCATGATAGATGCATTCCACAAAATCAATATCAAATTCTCCATGATAACCATATTACAACCGTAATCAATCATCAAGAAAATGCAACAAGCACATGAAATGCAAGTGTAAGAGACGCACATGCAACTGAAATGCATGCATGACCAACACACACCGCCCATCCAGTCCAAGAGTTGAACCATGCTCTGATACCAATCTGTGGTATCATATATGAACCAAAGAGAGCACAACCCGCTTTGATACCAATCTGTAACACCCCCTAATCCCAGGACCACCCAAGTAGCCAACCAGCCAGGAAAACATGTGATGGGAGAGGTTACTATAAGGGATTGAATCTACTTGGTGACCTTAAGGAAATGGAATCGATGAAACTCATCAAACAAACCCATCCACATCAGCAATTACACCCCTAGGAGACATGTCATCCACTCAGACATCCTATCCCTGGGTCCCACTGATGTTTTAAGCCTCTTAACCCAAATTTTCTCTCATGATATAGGCAAGAAAATGACCAACAACTCAAAGTCACTCTCATAGGCCTTTATGCCAATGACTGTGGACTTTTCTCAGCAGACCTGTGCTAGTGACCTCAAGATTTGAGCCACTTTTCTAGCTCAGAATCCTGGCCTCTGCCCAGAACTTGCTACAACCTTCAAAATCCCTCAAATTCGTGATAACAATGCTAACAAATCAAAAATCAACCTCATGACTAGGCCTGAGCATCCCCAACCGCAACTCACATTTTGTCAAGCACTTGGAATCAATGCAAACTACATGTCTAGGATACAATACAAAGCATGAATCACTGAAAGAACTTATGAAACATAACCAAAAGGATCACCTCCTTCTCTATTGGACTATTATATCATCAATTAGATCTTGCATCCATCCATTTAACAATTACAAGTAAATACATGAAATAACCATGACATGAACCAGTCATTTAACCATGCTTATAACCAGCATAAAACCATATAAATATCAGATATATGATAGCCATTAAATCCACATATAAACAAGTACAAAAGTAAGATAACTTATCTTTTATTAATCATAGGTAAATCTGACCAAGTTCAGACTTCCATGCATCACTCTACCATATACATGGTTGAACCAAATCTCTCTTTCAGTCAGTCACCCTCGTGCCATATTCCAAGCATGAATGTGGGATCTCATAGAAAAACCAATCCAAGAACAACCGAGGGAATCCAAATGTTAAACCACCTCCACCCTCACCAAACCGTGATCACACCAAAATCGGTGCTTCGATCACAACCGAACCAAACTTGGAATGTCATTCGAAATCCATCACTATCCTTAAGGAATTTTCTGTCTCCTTGTCTCTCAGGCTTTACCACAATCCAATCTCGAATCACTAGGCCCTAAACTGAGACCAGTCTCTCAGGCTTTACCACAATCCAAACCCGAATCACTAGGCCCTATATCGAGAATTCTCCCTTAGGATTCACTGTGTATCCCACCAAAACCGGTCAAGGGATTCCTAAGCCTTTCGGAATGAAACTTGAGACCACCTCCGCCCCAGATCCCAAAATCCATCCGGAAAACCAATTCTCAAAAACTAAAATAAACATCCCAACACCATGGCATCTGGAAAAAGGAAAGGCTAGGCTGAAAACCACCATCATAACTCGGCAAAACCATGCCACCAACAGCAAGAGAACCATACACCAACATGCAAATCCATGCATGTCCAAACTAGCTAGGAAATCGCTCATACAAAAGGTTACCTACAAGTATTCCTGTTGAATTTTCTTGATCCTGCTCTTCTTCCTTGATCCTTTCTTTCTTGTTCCTTCCTTTCCTTGCTTCTCCTTTCTTGTTCGAAAGCTCGAGTGCTCTAAGAAAACTCTAAGTGACCAAGAGTGAGAGAATAATGAGAGAGCTCCAAACTTGAACTAACCAAGAGCTTAACACTGTCTAAGAAGCTTACATTGATAAACCTTTCCAACTGATCCTCAAAAGCCTTTTTATGAATGAGGCCTCTATTTTCTTCATTTTCCATTATTTTCCTTCATTTTCCTCCTCACATGCAATCTATGACCTTTTACCTTTTTTTTCCTCCTATTTTCCTTTATTTTCATAAATAAATGTGCCAAAAATGCCTTTTTGCCTTTTAATGCCTTTGCCTTTGCCTTTGCCAATTTCCTTAGCCAGGAACACACATCTAGTGATGCCCACTAGGATATATTTGCCCCACATTCAGCTTGGAATAAGTGTCCCTTAACCGTGGTCTTATTTTTCCTTTATTAACTTTTATTACATGAACTTTTCACCAAGGTTGTTACACTAGCTCCAAAGGAAGAGCCTCAGGATGTTGTGGAGCAACCACATGTGAAGGAGCATAGAGCAAGCCAAGTGGAGGCACCCACTCAACCAGAATCTTCCAGGTAGGGGAGGAAGAGAACCAAAGAGGCTGACAGGTTGGTTCATGATGCACATGAGCATGTGGGATCTCCTACATCATTGTGCAGACATAGGAGATCACCAAACATATATATTGGTTATATGGCACTCATGAAAAAACTCATTGATTCTGAGCCTTCTTCATTTGAGGAGGCAATTTCCCAACCAGTGTGGGTATATGCCATGGTGGAGGAGTATGATTCCATCATGAAGAACAATGTATGGGAGGTCATGCCAAGACCAGAGAAAAAGTCAATGGTTGGTTCCAAATGGATATATGATTAGGGGTTTAGTATTTAGCTCAAAGATCAAAGTTCTTCGAATGGCTCGAAACCTGAACAACTGTGTTCATCTCAGAAAAATGATCCTAATGCAACTCGTTTCACCGAAAATTGAGTTCATATTAGAAATTTATTGTGTTCTGATCACTTTGCTAAATAGGCGAAATTTGCAAAAAAAAATGCCCAGTCACTGCACAGTCAGCAGTCCGTATTGCTGATGTGGAAAGTGAATAGGCAGGGTCAAACATGGTCAACATCGAATTACAGTTTTCCAAGAGTCAGCTTGTTATTGGGTTACACAATTATGATGTGGCATAGTGTGATTGCTTTGTTTTTGGGCCAATGAAAGAATGCCACATGACAAGCCTGGAGGCCGTCATGTGGCACCTCCCAAAGGCTTGGGTAAGGCTCAATAGTGGAATAAAATTTTTGGGTGGAGGTTGGGGTCAAACCAGTGACCTCCAGCATACCGTCCGTAAACCTTTACCAACTCCGCTACTGGGTGAAGCTTACCCCATTAGTTCTCCGTGGTTATTTAAAGTTTAATGGTGTGGGAATGGGTGGTTAGGAGGGCCAGCCCAAATTCCATCCCTCTGCATGTGAACACCAACCCATAAACAACACGGTCATGGTTATGTAAACACCAGCAAACAAGTTCAAAAACTGTTAACATTTAGTCTGGCATGTGAATGCAATTGTTGTTAACCGCAAACATTTATGTGTCGGTGGGCTCCAAAACCGCAATGGTCTCCCCATGTGAATGTGTATCATGGCAGTTGTGGTCAGTAGAAGTCGGTGGTCAGCGCTAACGGTCACCCTAAACTGCACGGGTTAAATAACCATCACATGTGATAGCCCCCACCAAAACCGTCGGATGTTAAGGTTATGGTTAGCGCTAATCCATGTTTATAGCTAATTAAGCGCAGTTAACTGATAGTTAACTCTGAGTTTAGACTGGCGGTAATTTTGGTGGACCTCCTATTTCGGCGAGAACTCCAAAAATGGCAGAGCTAACTAGAGTCGTTCTAGATTTAGAGGAGCTTTTCTAGGAAAAGACTGACTGAGTCATAGAGAGGGCAATTTTCGACAATTCTGAGCTCAGAAAGAGGTGTTCTTGGCTAATCTGGACATTCTAAACACATTGGTGCAGGTATCAGGAGCCATAGGGCTTTTAAAACAACATTTTTCCATATTGAGCTAATATAGAGGCCCAAGCCATGGAAGCTAGACCAAGGAGATGTAGCCTAGGAGGGGTGAACTCCTTCATCAAAACACTGTGTTAAAGTGTCTCTTTGATGGTTTGTTGTACTTTGAATGTTTGTTGTTCAATACTTTTTTTTGAAGCTATTTTTCTCATGAATGTCATATTAAACTTAAGGAAATTTACCTGTTTACATACACAAACAACTAATGAAAACTCAATACAATAAGAAATAAGCAAGCACATGTTTATAAATCTGTCAATGATAGCACAACAAATACTAACAATAAAAAACAAATCAATATACAAAGTGAAACATGTAGTTGATGATAATATCAATAAGTACAAGGCCATATTTATGGCCAAAGGATTCTCATAGTAGAGGAGTTGATTACAATGAGACATTTTCCCCAGTGGTAAGATACTCTTCAATCAAAACCATTTTAACATTAGCTACACAGTTGGGGTGGAAGATCCACCAAATGGATGTGAACACTACCTTCCTCAATGTAGTGGTTGAGTACAAGATTTACATAGAGAAGCTTGAGGGGTTTGATACATTTGACAAGGAGACACATGTGTGTAGAATCAGGGGATCCCTTTATGGTCTCAAGCAAGCATGCCATGCTTGGTACACTCGCATAGACTCCTATCTCAGTGGACTGGGCTTCACTAAGAGTGAAGTAGATGCCAATCTCTACTACATTGTGGTAGAAGGTGAATTTATTATCTTAGCCTTGTGTGTAAATGACTTGATATTGATAGGGGATGAGAAGTTGATCCATTGTTGCAAGGAGCACCTTGCAAGAGAGTTAGAGATGAAGGACATGGACTTGATGCACTACTTCCTTGGTTTGGAGGTGTGGCAGAGAGATGGAGAGTTGTTTGTGAGTCAGGGGAAGTATACCTCTGAAATACTTCAGAGATTCCATATGCAAGACTACAAGCATATGGACACTCCTCTAGCTACCAACTGGAGGAAGGAGGATGCTTCTACAAGAGAGGCAGTAGATGCCACCATCTACAAACAGCTGGTGGGGTCCTTGATGTATCTAGTGAACACAAGGCTCAACATATGTTTTGCAGTTAATCAACTGAGTCAATTTATGGTGAAGCCTACCAAGCTTCACTGGAAAGAAACAAAACATGTGCTTAGATACCTTAGAGGCACAATAGATTTTGGGTTATGGTACAGGAGGACTGATGGTGTGAAGCTCCAAGGCTTCAATAATGCAGATTGGGCACATAGTCTATTAGAAAAGACGAGCACTTCGAGAGTTATATTCAGTGTTGGGTCAATTGCTATTTCCTAGTATAACAAGAAACAAATATTTGTAGCACGCAGCTCAATAGAGGTTGAGTATATGGCTGCTAGTCAAGCAACATGCGAGGCCATTTGGATGAGGAAAATTCTTGTTGGTCTCTTCAATCTGGAGATGGATCCTACTATGATTTACTATGATAATTAGAGTTGTATAAAACTCTCTGAAAATTCACTATTTCATGACAGGTCCAAGCACATACCATCACTTAAGAGATTGTGTGCAGAGGAGAATCATGATGTTGCAGTACATTCCCATAGAGGAGCAAGATGCAAATATTTTGACAAAGACATTGTCAAGAGGAAAATTCAAGTTCCATAGGAGTAGGATAGGGGTGATGTAGAGCCATTTTATTGCTAAGAGGGAGTGTTAGAATTGTATCAATAAAAGGTTTCATTTGACTTGTGCCTTAGTCAAGTGGAGAAATTCAATTTTCCACATTAGCAGGATGATTTGGATTACAATTAGCTGGAGTGACATGGCTTTGTTTCCTAGTTAAATCAATAAATTTGAGTTTGTAGGCTAGAAGTAGAGTTGTGTATGGGTTGATTGCTAAAATTTAGCAATCTAGTGGAGTTATTGTTAGTTAAACTCAATTATCTGAGCTCAAGTCTAGAATAGAGTTAGTAGGAGTTTAGTTGAGTAGTAGAACTATTGTTAAGTCACTGGTATCTCAGTTAACTGATAAATTTACTAAAAATAACCCTATTCATGCATGGAATTCAAATTGCCTAGTTGAGGTTGAGCAAAATGCAAATCGTAATTGTCAATTATATACTAGTTGAGTGTACAGGTTTTATGTTGGAGCATGTGGTCAATTCCTTTAGGATTTGCACAAGGAAATAGGGAATTCTACTATTTTTTAGGGGCTAATTTCTTCAAGGATTGCGCAAGGAAATAGGAGGAAGGTTGAGGCCTATTTTGGCCAAATGTTGGTCAAAGTAGGCCAGTGAGTAGAAGATTAGAATTGCAGTGTAGGGTGTGCTTCATGTGTGAAGCAGTCATTATAATTGATCCATATTCTCATCTCAATTAATTCAAAGTAGTGGAAGGGTTTTCCTAAGTTGTGTTCCCCTATAAAATCATCGTGTTCCTTGTGTTTTTGATGGTTGCATGTTATTTCATATGTTTCTATTTTGTGTTTTCCTTTCGGCAGAATTGTAGAAGAAATTTGTGTCTCTTGTTTTCAGTTCAAATTCATTAGCAGTAGAAAAATTCTTGCCATTTCTACACTCCAACATATTTCTCCTTAGCTAATTTTCTCCTCCACTTAGAAAATATCAATGAGCTTTCTATGTTGATTGGTTTTCCTCTTACGTTTCAATTTATTTATATAGAGCTCTAATGTGAGTGGACACCCATAAAGGTGGCTCTTCACCCCCTCACTTATGGAGCCTACATGACAACTCAACATTATACTAGAATTGTTAAACCCACTAATGGGTAAAAATCCCATTAGATAAACAATTCAAACCCACTCTATAAAATAGATCACTCCACCTTGGAGCTAGCAATGTGAGTACCATGGGCCATTTACCCTTAGTCAAATCAGCATGACCCCATGGGTAAATGTATCAATCTCCCCGAGTCAAATCAACATGACCCCATTGGAGATCTTTTCCCCTGGACCATTCAGCCTTTCCAAATCAACATGGACTCTTTGGGTGAATGTATCATTCCCCCACTACTCAAATTAGCATGACTACATGGAGAATGTTTTCCCGATGTTGCAAAAACATCAGCAATTGTGTTATTTCTGATGTAGAGACTAGATAGTTTCTAAGATTAATGTTGATGCTTAGGTTCTCTCAGTTGTTGTGTTAATTTTATTGTGATCTAGGTCTCTTAGAGAGGCAACCACTGGTTGGCTTGGGCCCACCAACCCAACACGTTTTCCTTTTGTATTTGTATTGATTTAATGCTTAGGTTTATGTTTGTATAGTTTGGATCTGAGAGATCTCACACTGTTTTGAGTGGAGTGTGTATATACTTAGCATATCAAAGGTTAATGATTGTTATATGTGTGTTATTCCTATTTATATATATATATATATATATATATATATATGTTCAAATCATTCAATGTTATAGCTGAGTGTATGTAGATGGAGAATCATGGCATATTTTACCTATATTTCAAATAAGGTTTGGCGTATTTACATGCTAATCTTGTTCCTTGACCTACAACAACCAAATGAATGATCTTGTTGTTTGAGAATGTGTGCCTTGTATGACTCATTGCAGATCATGGGTTGGGATTTATCGTTGTGAAGTGTCTCTGGTCGATGCAAGATTATTTTTACTCTTGTATGCAACAATAGTGTATGTAGCATGAAACATCTAGTTTATGATCACCATTCATGGTTTGCAAAGGATTTTTGCTGATATAAGGTCTTGCTTAAAGAAATTTGGTGCTCGAAGAATCATTTATATTTGTTATATCACATAGCTCGAACTCCTCTATTTGTAACAACCCTCGTGAAAATTGCATGTAATAAAAGTAAATAAAGGCAAAATAATAACCACGGATGATGGGACACTTATTCCAAGTTGAATGTTGGGAAAAATCCTAGTGACGGGGATCACTTGTGATTGTTTATGGCTAAAGAAATTGGCAAAGGCAATGGCTAAGGCTTTGGAAAGGAAAAATGGCATTTTTGGCACATTTATTTATGAAAATAATGGAAATTAGGAGAAAAGGGAGGTGAAAGATCACAGGTTGCCTGTGATGAGTAAATTGAAGGAAAATAATGGAAAATGAAGAAAATAGAGGCTTGATTTATAAAAAGGCTTCTGAGGATCAGTTGGTAACTTTTGTCAATTCAGTTTTGGAGCTCTCTCACTATTCTCTCTCTCTCAGACTCTTGGAGACTTAGAGTTTTCTTGGAGCACTCTTGGAGGGTGTGACATCCTTGGATTTTTGGAGCAAGAAGGCAAAGGAAGAGCAGGAAAGCGCAAGAGGGAATTAGGATCAACATCTACATCATATTTGCTTACAAGTACCAAGTTGCATGTATGTTTCCTTCACTAGTTTTGGCATGCATGACATATGAATGTGGATTCTTGGTTGGGATCTATCATTGGCATGGAGGATTGCCTAGCCTTTCCATTTCTAGGATAGCCATGGTAACTATGGGTTTATTTTCATTGTTTTGTTTTGGTTGGTTCTCATGTTTCCTTAGATTTGGTTGAGTTATTAGTTCCTAGAAGCTCTGGTTGGAAAAATGCTCTAGAAGCCCTGTAATAGCTTGGGTTGAGTTATTAGTCCTGGAAGCCTTGGTTGGAAAAATGCTCTAGAAGCCCTTGGTGGGTTGAGTTACTAGTCTTAGAAGCCTTGGTTGGACCAACACTATGGAAGCCCTGTATAAACTGTGTGTTGAGTTACTAGTCCTGGAAGCCTTGGTTGAAACAAATGCTTAGGAAGCCCTAGAAGGCTTAGATGGAGACCAATCTGATGATGGTTTTGTGATATCCGACTGTGAGGTGGAATCATTGTTTGATGGGTTGAGGTGGATGTCCTCTAGAAGCCTTAGATGAGTTTTGATTGATGTGTTCTATGAGATCCCACATTCATGCTTGGAATATGGCATGGGGTGAATGACTGAAAGAGATTTGGCTCAACCATTATACGGTTAGGTGGAATGTGGAAGTCCCATCTCGAGTTTGGATTTTGCATCATTAATGAAAGGTTATTTATCCTTGTATTTCTATGAGCATTTTGATGGATTATATGTGGTCTATATGACTGTACTTTCATGAGTATTTTTGTTGCTATTATGCTAGTTATGTATGTGTTTTATGATAGTAGCCATGTGTGGCTCTCATCATATTTTCACTTGTAATTGAATGATCAATGTATCTATGACCTAATGGATGGAATGGTAGTTGCTATGTTGAGGCATCAATGGTTCTTAGCGACTCTCAGCTAAGTATGATACCTCTATGCTCAGAACTGTTAATTAGACATTTGCAATATGTTTAACGAAATGCCTGTCATGGTTAGTAGGGGTCCAATCATGGTCTTAAACAAGTATTTTCTTTAATATTGTCATTTCCATGTTATTTTACTGATTTGAAGAGATGGTTCAATTTGGGCAGTGACCTGGGCTTTGGGCCTCAAAAAATGGCTCAAATCCCAGAGTCACTGGCATAACACTGATAGTTTTGGTCTCTGGTCGCTGGCAAGCAAGCCTGTGAGAGTGACTTTGGGTTGTTGGCCACTCCCTTGCCTATAGCATGAGAGCGACTGTGTCTTAAATTGTCCCAAAAGATCAGTGGGACCCCAAAGCAAGTTGTCTAAATTATTGGGTTGGTTCTTGATGGTCTTGTAGCTGATGATTAATGTCTGTATGGTGTGTTTCTGTCGGTTCCACTTCCTTAACATGACTTAGGAGGTCGAATCATATCATAGTGGCCTCTCGTCGCATGTTTACCCCGGCTAGCTGATTGCTTGGGTAGATGTGGGAGGAGGGTGTATTAGAGTGGTATCAGAGCATGGTTCACCCCTTAGACTGGATGGGCTATGTGTTGGTCATGCATGCATGTCAGTTGCATGTGTGTCTCTCACCCTTGCATTCCATGTGCTTGTTGCATTTGCATGATGTTGTTCATGGTTGTAGTGATGTCGTCATGTGAAATTTGAGGTTGCTATTGTGGAATGCATCGCTATGAGTGTATGACTAGTTATGTGTCTATTTATGTTGCTTACATGTATCATTGTAGTATGCTTGGTTACATTCTTACATGTTTGGTTACATTCTTGTATGCTTGGTTGCATGTATCATTCTTGCAGGTTTGATTTCAAATATTGTTCATTCATGCTTGGTCATATGTGTTTATGCATATGTGTGGATGGTTATGCATCACTTATGCATGTTCATGTTTGCATGTGGTCAAGTGTATAATGATGTAATGATGGTGGTTGTCATGCATGAGTTCATGGTGTGTTTTGTTGTTGAGGTCATGCATTGATGACTAGCCCCTAGCTAGAATGACGGTTGCGTGGTCATATGCTTACATTTAATGTTTCTATATGTTGTCATGATTATGTTATACATGTATAACATTGATTTGTTGATCCTGCAGACAAAGTATCCTCCTTGCTATACTAAGGTGCGTTGGTTTATTATGATTTGGTTTAGATGACATGATATACCTTACAGGAAGAAATATCAAATGGCTAGCAAGATGGTTGACTACAGAGACTCTCCCTATGAATCAGAAGAGAAGTATGGTGCTAGGAACTCTTTCGACTTAGCAGTGGCATTGAGAAGTTTAAAGGAAAAAATAAGGAGCTGTAAGGTAGATAATGACAAAAGCATACAGGCACATGAAAAGTTAGTAGAGGTAAATGTAGTCATACTTTAGAGGTTGTTAGATTTGCAGCGGCAAGGACTACTTTGGATCAGCCATGAGCAGGAGGATATAAATAATGGGGCGTATGGTAGTAGATTGCATGGTGGTCACAAATCAGATCGCATGGTGGTCACAAATCAGATAGAGATGCCGCGATCAAAGATGAAATATTGTTGGACACTTCGAATAGGAGAAGGGATAGACACATGTATGATTCTAGTTCTGATTCAAATAAGCACTATGATCGTCATTGGTATCATCCTTACAGGAGGAGTGATAAGGGGTATTTTCCAGATGAGTTTAAGAAATAAAAGCCACCTACTTTTGATGGAGAGGTAAAGAAATCACAAGATGCAAAGGCATGGTTGCTAGGCATGAAAAAGTTCCTCAGATTGCATGACTATTCAGAGAACATGAAAGCTAGAGTGGCTACATTCAACCTTAAAGGAAAAGTAGACATTTGGTGGGAAGACGTGAAGAATGTCAGAGGTATAAATGAGGAATATTTGACTTGGAGTGAGTTTGAGCGGCTATTCAAGAAGAAGTATTTGTCGGAAAGATACTTTGATGACAGGGCGAAAGAATTCTATGAGCTAAAGATGGGATCCATGATAGATGATGAGTACACTAGAATATTCTTGGAGTTGCTGAGGTATGTGTTGAAAATGCAACAAGATGATGGAGCTTAGTGGAAAGGAGTCGCCTTCACTAAGTGGGCCCGCAGGCTATTTTTGGCGCAAAGTCTATTTTTAGACTATGTCTATTTTTAGACATATGGATCATGGTCTATGAGTTGCAGGATGCTATTTGTGGATGATTGGTCATGTTGGTAAAAATAGATGGACTTCTATTTTTAGACATATGGGCGGAGTCTATTTTTAGACTGCCAGGCTAAAAATAGAACAGTCGAATATTATTAGCTCTTAATAATATTTGGACTATAAACATTATCTTATCCTCTTGGAGCACTTCAGTTCGAGCTACAGATGTGGCACATGCAGCTGTCAGAAGGAAATACGCTTTTCTTGTGGGTCAGTTGAGCTATTGCATGATTGACTTTAGTTAGAACTCATGTGGTTGAGTTTGGTGGAGTTGATTGAGTAGTTGATAGAGTTGCGTTCAGTTTGACTTGGTTAAACTAGTTGTATTTAGTCTAACTGCAGAATACACTAGTGATGAGTAATGTGAATTAATTGCTAAGTAATTCACTAATTATTAACTCATAAAGCAACTAAAGAATACATCAGTTAACTCAGTGCATGGACAGTTCAGTGGAGACAGGTGTTATAGGTTGAGATTGCTATCAGTTGTGACTATAGTTGTGCATGAGATCTTGCACAATCAGTGGGATTGAGTAATGCCAATGAGGATTGCGTGGTTCAGCCAAGGAAATACAAGTTTGCTTCAGCCATTCATCATTATTCTCACATTGGATTGTGCAGTAGAGACAGGCAGACAGCGGAGGAGATTTGAACCTGTGATTGATTCAGATCTGAGCTAGTTTTGTGTGTAACAGGTGGAGATAGTGCTAGATACTTAAGAGGAGTATTGTACTATGTATTGTTACATGTTCTCAATCATTATAATATACACATAGTGTGGGGTTTTCAGTTGTATGCTTTCCCCAGGTTACATATTGTGTTAATGTGTGCATGCGATTGATGTTTCATTGTTTTTAATTCCGCAAAATTGATTATCAATGTAGATGAGGTTATGTATTATGCATGTATTCCGCAATAGTGTATAATCGGGATAATCTCTGTGAATAAGTTTCATATTATTCAAAATTTCTACATGGTATTGGAGCTATTGATCATCAGATCTATTATTCAGAAAGTGTTTACATTTTATTTCTTCAGGCAGAGTCTGTAATCGGGCCAGGTAGCCTCTGGATTCATCCTTCTTTTGGAAGGTGAGATATCCAGTAAAAGCCCATACAGTCAATCTCTGTACGATAAATACTTTTTTCTCACGAATTTTAGATCAGAAGCGGTTGATTTTTGAGCTGGTGGAATTTGAATTTGCAACAGTGTTTTCTTGGTGTCAAAGTTGAAATGTCTTTCAACGGATTGCGATTGGAGTATGCTCTTGAAGGCAGCTCGAACTATATTGCATGGAAGGACAGGATGGAGGAAGTGTTAGATGACAATGGGCTGAAGGAGTTCATAGAGGCTGAGGTCCCAAAGCCTACTGATGTTGCTGAAGCTGTGGTTTGGCAAAAGAAGATAGAAAAGTGTCGAAAGATTCTATTGGAGGGCGTGAAAGATCACATTGTGTCCAGCCTGCATGGAAAGGCTTCTCCATACTTGATGTGGAAAGCATTGACAGATCTATTCCAAAGCAAGAGCGGCCAAAGGAAGTTGGCACTCAAAGATAAACTCAGAAACATTAAGTGTGAGAATGGAGACACTATGCCCAGGTATCTCACGAAGTTCACCCAATGGCGGGATGAGCTGGGAAGTGTGGGGGTGACTGTCGATGATGAGGACTTGGTGAGCTTGGCTCTACTTGGTCTTCTGAAGAGTTGGCATTCCTATCAGGACTCTGTCAATGGTTGGGAGAAATTGCCAGGATGGGAGAGACTTTGGTCAGATCTTGTGCAAGAGGAGATCAGGCAGAATACCAGGGATGGATCTTCATCAAAGGCATCTGATGAAGAAAATTGCACTTTGGCTGCCAAAGCAAAGAAGGGGAAGGAGAAGGGTTCTCTTTCCGAATCCAGTTCTTCTAATAATGGGAAGAAGGTTGACAAGTCGAATGTGAGATGCTTTCGTCGTCATGAGTTGGGCCATTACGCTTCAAATTGTCCACGGAGGAAATCCAAGAAGGGATTTGGGGAAGGATTTGAAGGTGAGGCACTTGCTTCACAGTTTGAGTTGGATTTCACACTTTTTGCATGCATGGTTTCATCCATGGTGGGAAGTGATTGGTTTCTTGACAGTGGAGCTTCTTTCCACATGACCGGTGACAAGAGTTTGTTCAGTACTTTGGAGGAGAAAGATCTCCGGATACTCATAGCGATGGGTAATGATGAGAAGTATAATGTCTCAAGTGTAGGCACAGTTATTTTTCAGAGGGAGCATGGAGCTCGCCTTACCTTGGCTGATGTCAAGTATGTACCAGGACTGAAGAGAAACTTTGTGTCGATCGCGATGCTGGAAGACAGAGGCTATGATGTAGTCTTCAGTAAGGGAAAGGTTTTCCTTAGACACATCATCACTAGACAGGTGAAGCAGATTGGTTCACGGGTCAAGAACCTGTATGCTCTTGAGGTTCAAGATGCATGCAAAGCCTTGAGTAGCGAGGAAACTAATGGAGACTTGGTGGTTGAGAGGGAGTGTATATTACCTCTCAACATGCAGAGCCAGAAGAAGTCTCAGACGATTGTGGAGGAGCCACGATTGGTGCAGCAGCTTCAGGAGGTTGTGGAGCAGCCACAACAAGGGAAGCTAAGAGGAGATCGAGTAGAGGCATCTACTCATGCAGAGACCTCCAGTAGGGGGAAACTTCAAGCCAGGTGGGTAGAGGTATCGCATGCAGCCATACCTCCAGGTAGGAGGTGGGGTGATGTGGATTGATCGTCCCAAGGAGGAGGGGCAGAATCCTTGAGGTACCCAACCTCTTGGATGATACCTTGCTACGGGAGCCCCAATGTGGAGTAGCAGGAACTGGCTGATTGCGTAGAGACAGATGCAGATGGAGCGGCAGAGAGAGTGATAGTGTAGGGAATCCTAGGATAGCGCATAGCTAGCAGGCTGCAGCAACGTGAGAGGCACAAGTGTTTTGCACAGTGCTAGGTGGCATAGAGAGGTGTGCAAAGGTGCGAGATGCATGGAGATGTTGCAGTAGCGCAGATGTCAGAGAGGGAGAACTCGTCAACAGTAGGTAGAGCTTCAGCATCAAAGTATGTTCCTAGCCCAACAGAGTGGTCAGTTGGGAGTGTTTTTGTTCCAAGTGTTGTTGGAGCAAGTGGACCGGGAAAATGTGTTGCATGCAGAACATTCCAGAGTTGCAGGATAGGGGTTGCAGATAATCCATATCTTGTTGAGAGGGAGTGTTGAAAATGCAACAAGATGATGGAGCTTAGTGGAAAGGAGTCGCCTTCACTAAGTGGGCCCGCGGGCTATTTTTGGTGCAAAGTCTATTTTTAGACTATGTCTATTTTTAGACATATGGATCATGGTCTATGAGTTTCAGGATGCTATTTGTGGATGATTGGTCATGTTGGTAAAAATATATGGACTTCTATTTTTAGACATATGGGCAAAATCTATTTTTAGACTGCTAGGCTAAAAATAGAACAGTCCAATATTATTAGCTCTTAATAATATTTGAACTATAAACATTATCTTATCCTCTTGGAGCACTTCAGTTCGAGCTACAGATGTGGCACATGCAGCTGTCAGAAGGAAATACGCTTTTCTTGTGGGTCAGTTGAGCTATTGCATGATGGACTTCAGTTAGAACTCATGTGGTTGAGTTTGGTGGAGTTGATTGAGGAGTTGATGGAGTTGTGTTCAGTTTGACTTGGTTAAACTAGTTGTATTTAGTCTAACTGCAGAATACACTAGTGATGAGTAATGTGAATTAATTGTTAATTAATTCACTAATTATTAACTCATAAAGCAACTAAAGAATACATCAGTTAACTCAGTGCATGGACAGTTCAGTGGAGACAGGTGTTAGAGGTTGAGATTGCTATCAGTTGTGACTACAGTTGTGCATGAGATCTTGCACAATCAGTGGGATTGAGTAATGCCAATGAGGATTGTGTGGTTCAGCCAAGGAAATACAAGTTTGCTTCAGCCATTCATCATTATTCTCACATTGGATTGCGCAGTAGAGGCAGGCAGACAGCGGAGGAGATTTGAACCTGTGATTGATTCAGATCTGAGCTAGTTTTGTGTGTAACAGGTGGAGATAGTGCTGGATACTTGAGAGGAGTATTGTACTATGTATTGTTACATGTTCTCAATCATTATAATATACAGATAGTGTGGGGTTTTCAGCTGTATGCTTTCCCCAGGTTACATACTATGTTAATGTGCGCATGCGATTGATGTTTCATTGTTTTTAATTCGGAAAAATTGATGATCAACGTAGAGGATGTTATGTATTATGCATGTATTCTGCAATAGTGTATAATCGGGATAATCTCTATGAATAAGTGTCATATTATTCAAAATTTCTACAGTATGTTCCTTACCTCAAGGAGGGAAAGGCCAAGATTCAGAGATTTGTTAGTGGGTTATTGGTTTCATTCAAGGATAAGATTAAGTTCGATGAGCCTAGATCATTAGAGGAGGCCATCTGAAAACTAAAGCATCACTATGAACAATCGAAGTGTATAATTGAGACTAAGCCAGACTGGAGAGGTAATGTAAAAAAAAATAGGAAAATGGGGCAGAAAGAGAGCAAGACCTCAGGATACAGGTAACAAGGAGAATGTTGCACCACCTAAGAAGTTCAATACATTAGATAGAGGACAATGATTATGATTAAGAGAATAGAACATGGAGATAAGATGGAAGCCTAGAGAGTATTGAATTTGTGGAAAGGATCATCACAGGAGAGATTGCCCACAAAATTTGGGTGGTAGACCTCAGATATATAATGCACAGGAGGCACAAGCTATTGGGGATGTTGGTCAAAGTAGTATGTGTATCTATGCAACATTGGGTAACAAACATGCAGATCATCAGGAATCTATCATTGAGATGGACAGTAAGATTTGTGATCAAGTTATTTCTATTTTGATTGACCCTAGATGTAATTATAGCTATGTTAGTCCTGACCTGGTGGAAAAGTGTGGTCTGAGTAAGGAGTTGCATGAATAATCTTGGTTAGTGCAGTTGGATACATGTACGAAGAAGTGAGTTCAACATTGGGTAAGAGTGTGTGCATTTGATTTGAATGGTATGCCTACAACGACACATTTTAATGTATTATCATTGGGATCATACAGTATGTTGTTGGGTATGGATGGGTTGTATCTTCATAGAACCAAGGTATATTGTTATGACAAATCCATTGAGTGTGTTGATGATAATGGAGAACCAAGAGTCTTACAGGGTAAGAAGAAATCTACATCAGTTAGGATGGTGAAAATTATGAAAACAAAGCATAGTCACAAGAAAAGGTGTAAGCTATTTGCAATACACATTTCTAGTGATAAGGGTAAGGAGGTTGAGGATGCAGATGTGTTGAGTAGGTACCCAGTTTTATTGTAGTTCAAGGATGTATTTCCTGAGGACATTTCAGAGTTGCCACCTCACAGGGAGGTAGACTTTTCTATTGAGTTAGTGTGAGGGGTAGCTCCAACATCAAAAGCACCTTACAAGATGAGCACACCTGAGTTGGTTGAGTTAAATTTGCAATTGAAGGAAATGTTGGACAAGGGATACATTAGGCCAAGTGTGTCACCATGGGGTGCACTAGTATTGTTCATAAATAAGAAAGATGAAATACTCAGATTATGCATTGACTACATGCAGCCAAAGAAAGTGACCATCAAGAACACATACTCGTTGCCAAGGATAGATGACTTGTTCGATTAACTAAAGGGAGAAGCAGTGTTCTCCAAGATCGACTTGAGATCTGAATATCATCAGGTATGCATCAAAGAGGAAGACATTTACAAGACCTCTTTCCAGATTGGGTATAGGAATTATGAGTTTGTTGTTGTTCCATTTGGCTTAACTAATGCTCCAGCTACATTCATGTGCTTGATGAATAGTGTGTTACATTCGTATTTGGATAAGTTTATTATTGTGTTCATTGATGATATACTGGTATATTATAAAAATGAGAAAGAGCATACCGATCTTTAGTAGC
This sequence comes from Pinus tabuliformis, assembly GCA_031772625.1. Lineage (NCBI taxonomy): Eukaryota > Viridiplantae > Streptophyta > Pinopsida > Pinales > Pinaceae > Pinus > Pinus tabuliformis. The sequence continues at coordinate 1,026,176,467 of CM062809.1, read as the reverse complement.
AGTGTTGAGGTTGTTGAGAGAGCATCAATTGTATGACAAGCTCAACAAGTGTAGTTTCTTTCAGACTAAGGTACACTACTTGGGGCATGTTGTCTCCAAGGAGGGCATTGCAATAGATCCAGAAAAGATAAGAGCCATCATGGAGTGGGTAGCTCCTAAGAATGTGGATGAGGTGAGATCTTTTATGGGGTTGGCAGGATATTATAGGAGGTTCATTAGGAACTTCTCACATATTTCTTATCCTATCACATCATTGCAGAGGAAAGGTAAGAAGTTCGAATGGACAAAGGAGTGTGAGGCTAGTTTTGAGTAGCTTAAGCAGTTGTTGACACATGCACCAGTGCTAAAGATTGTAGATCCAAACAAAGAATTTGTAGTATGCACAAATGCTTGCAAGAAGGGACTTGGTGGAGTCCTTATGCAGGATGGACATGTGGTATGCTATGAGTCATGGAAATTGAATGAGCATGAGAAGAACTACCCCACACATGATCTTGAGCTAGCAACAATTATACATGCGTTGAAGATGTGGAGACACTATCTTTTGGGCAAGAGATTTACATTGATGAGTGATCATAGTGGCTTGCGATAACTATTTGACCAATCAAATCTAAATGGTAGGCAGGATTGCTAGTTGGCTACAATCAGTGAGTTTGATTTTGAGATCAATTATATCAAATGGAAAGAGAATAGAGTAGCATATGCTCTTAGCAGACGGATACAAGTAAATCACTTAGTAGCTATGAACTCCTACGGGACAGACTTACATGATAGGATCTTGCAAGCAGGTCAACAGGATGTCAGGTATATGGAGATTGTGCATAGGTTGCAATAGGATGTTGGTATAGGTATAGGTGCAACCACAGGTACAGGTAGTGGTACAAGTACAGGGGGTAGTACAGGTATGGGTACAAGTACATGTGTAGGTGCACAGGGTATGGATTATTGTCTTACAACAAATGGGTTGGTCAGGTTCCGAGATAGGATATATGTATCGGATAACAGTGAGCTCAAGAAGGTGATCTTGAGGGAGTTTCATGCGAAACCTTATTCAGGTCACCCAGGTTATCAGAAGTCATTAACTATAGTGAAGAGATTTTACTATTGGTTGAATCTGAAGAGAGAGGTAGCAAAGTTCGTGGTTAGATGTTTTGACTGTTAGTGGGTGAAAGTAGAGTGTAAACATCTAGGTGGACTGCTACAACAGATTGCGATTCCAGAGTGGAAATGGGAAGTTATTTCCATGGACTTCATTATAAGGTTGCCGAAGATAGTGAGACATCATGATTCCATTATGGTTGTTGTGGATAGGTTGACAAAGGTTGCACATTTCATTCCAGTGAAGTTTACATTCTCAGCTAGTGATGTAGCACATGTATTCATTCGAGATGTGGTCAGATTGCATGGTGTTTTGAAGAAGAATGTGTCAGACAGGGATGCGAAGTTCACTTCCAATTTTTGGAAGGAATTATTTGTAGGTTTGGGCACAGAGTTGGCCTTCAACACAACTTATCATCCACAGATAGATGGACAGATAGAGAGGGTCAACAGGATATTGGAGGACATTTTGAGGATGTATGTGATGCATCAACAACGGAAGTGGGAAGAGCATACCCTTTTGGTAGAGTTCGCATACAACAACGGTTATGAGGAGTCATTGAGGATGAGTCCTTTTGAGGCATTGTATGGGTAGAGTTTTAACACTCCTATCAGTTGGAGTGATTCAGTTAACAGGGTATTGATTGGACCAGATATGTTGGCAGACATGGAACAAGAAATGCATGTGATCAAGAAGAATCTAAAGGCAACACATGATAGGAAAAAGATTTATGCAAATAGGAACAGGTTTTTCAAGGAGTTCTAGGTTGGGGAACAGGTGTACTTACGTATCAAACCGAAGAAGAGCTCCTTATGGATTGGATCATGTGCCAAGATGGAACCACAGTTTTGTGGACCCTTCAGTATTATTGAGAGGATTGGGTCGGTAGCCGATCAACTTGCACTGCCTTTGACAGTGAAATTCCATAATTTTTTCCATGTGTCATTGCTTAAGAAGTATTTTAGATACGTTGATCATGTGATTGACTGGTCTGTATTGCTAGTGGACCTAGATGTAAAATTCTAGCTGGAGCTTCAGTGTATATTGCAGAAAAAGGTGCTCATGCTCCAAAATCGAGCAATTGAACAAGTTAAGTTGCAGTGGAAGCACTTTGGGCCCGATGAAGCTACATGGGAGATGGCAGATTAGATGTGGGTTATGTATCCTTCCTTGTTTGCCGACTGAGGCAAAGCAACTTCGATATGGTGGTTTGGTAAATGCTTTATGGTGGTCGATATATGATTTATCGTGGTTTGATATGTGATTTATGGTGGTTTAGTATATGCTTTATGGTGGTTGATATATGCCTTATGATGGTTTGGTATATGCTATATGATGTTTTGATATATGCTTAGATATGGTGTTTAGTACATGTTTTGATATATGATTTGGTATCTGATTTTGTATATGTTTCGATGTATATTTTTGGTAATGTTGCTATATGTACACATGTATATGGATGTAAATACCGCCATGAGCTATGTTATAAAGCTCCACTATGTGGTATGGGTGTCATGTTATTATGATTATGTTGTCATGTTATTATGCTATCATGTGGTTATGTTATCATGATGTTATGATGTCATGTGGATTGGCACTCAGCAGGATGATCATTGTAAATATCATAATGAATTGTGTTATAAAGCTCTACCATGTGGTATGTTGTTATGATGTTGTGTTATTATGTTGTTATGTTGGTTGCTTCTCAATAGGTTGATCATGTACATACTGCATCAAGCTAAGTTATAATGCTCCATCAACAGCATATGTTTATGGCTAAGGAAATTGACAAAGGAAATAGCTAAGGCTTTTGAAAGGCAAAATGGAATTTTTGGCACATTTATTTATGAAAATAATGGAAATTAGGAGAAAAGGGAGGTGAAAGGTCATAGGTTGCATGTGAGGAGGAAATTGAAGGAAAATAATGGAAAATGAAGAAAACAAAGGCCTCATTCATAAAAAGGATTTTGAGGATCAGTTGTTAACTTTTGTCAGTTCATTTTTGGAGCTCTCTCATTATTCTCTCTCTCTCTCTCATACTCTTGGAGACTTAGAGTTTTCTTGGAGCACTCTTGGAAGGTGTGGCATACTTGGATTTTTGGAGCAAGAAGGCAAAGGAAGAGCAGGAAAGCACAAGAGGGCATCAAGATCAGCAGCTACATTATATTTTCTTGCAGGTACCGAGTTGTGTGTATGTTTCCTTCACTAGTTTTTCCATGCATGACATATGCATGTGGATTCTTGGTTGTGATCTGTCATTGGCATGGAGGATTGCCTGGATTGACAGCGAATTTCCTAGACTTGCCATTTCCTGAATAACCATGGTGATTGTGGGTTTATTTTCATTGTTTTGTTTTTTGGTTCTCATGTTTCCTTAGCTTGGGTTGAGTTATTAGTTCCTGGAAGCCCTAGTTGGAAAAACGCTCTAGAAGGCCTATAACAGCTTGGGTTGAGTTACTAGTCTTGGAAGCCTTGGTTGGACAAATGATTTGGAAGCCCTTGGTGGGTTGAGTTACTAGTCCTGGAAGCCATGGTTGGACAAACGCTTTGGAAGCCCTATATAAGTTGTGGGTTGAGTTATTAGTCATGGAAGCCTTGGTTAGAAAAAACACTCCAAAAGCCCTAGAAGTTTTGGATGGAGACCAATATGATGATGATTTTGTGATGTATGATCGTGAGGTGGAATCATTGTTTGATAGGTTGAGGTGGATGGCCTCTAGAAGCCCTAGATGAGTTTTGATTGATGTGTTCTATGAGATCCCACATTCATGCTTGGAATATGGAACGAGGATGAATGACTAAAGAGAGATTTGGCTCAACCATTCTATGGTCAAGTGGAATGTAGAAGTCCCATCTCGGGTTTGTATTTTGCATCATTAATGAAAGGTTATTTTTCCTTGTATTTCTAGGAGAATTTTGATGGATTATATGTGGTCTATATGACTATACTTTCATGAGTATTTCTATTGCTATTATGCTAGTTATGTGTGTGTTTTATGACAGGAGTCATGTGTGGCTTTCGTCATATTTTCACTTGTAATTGAATGATCAATGTATCTATGACCTAATGGATGGAATGACAGTCGATTTTTTGAGGCATCAATGGTTCTTAGTGACTCTTAGCTAAGTATGAGACCCCTATGCTCAGAATTGTTAATTACACATGTAGATTACACATTTCCAATAAGTTTGACGAAATGCCTGTCATGGTTAGTAGGGGTCCATTCAAGGTTTTAAACAAGTAATTTATTTAATATTATCATTTCCATGTTATTTTACTGATTTGAAGAGATGGTTCAATTCTGGGCTGTGACCTGGGGTCTGGGCCTGAAAAAGTGGCTCAAATCCTGGAGTCGCTGGCATAGCACTAACAATTTTGGTCTCTGGCCGCTGGCAGGAAAGCCCGTGAGAGAGACTTTGGGTTGCTAGTCACTCCCTTGCCTATATGACGAGAGAGATTGTGGCTTAAATTGTCCCAAAAGATCAGTGGGACCCCAAGGCAAGTTGTCTAAAGTATTGGATTACTTCCCGAGGGTCCTGTAGCTGATGATTAATGTCTGTATGGTGTGTTCAATCGGTTCCACTTCCTTAACGTAACTTAGGAGGTCGAATTATATCATAGTGCCCTCTCATCGCATGTTTACCCTCGCTGGCCAATTGCTTGGGTAGATGTGGGATGAGGGTGTTACACTATTTTTGTGTGTTTTAATGGATGTATGAATCATGTATGCAGGGACAATACATAATTTTGTTAAGTTTTCATATGTTCAAGCTTTGCATATATTGATATAGGTGAATCAATAAAGGATTTTGTGATATCTGTATATGGGATCATTGTTTATATTAGTTGTAGATTTATGTTTGATAACAATAATTTTATATTTATCAGTGTTGGGCATTGTGAAGCTTTGGATCTGAATCTTAAATATTATTAATGCTTTGTTTCCTTCCTACAAGAAAGCAATCTATGTATGTTGTTATATAATTGGTAATATGAAGTAGGGTTTATTGTAGACTATACACATTTGACCTTGTCCACTTTATATCTAGATCATCAATGAGTGCTTAACAGTGGTGTAACCTTGAGGGAAACTTAGGATCAACCACCTTCTTCCTTATAAAATCATGTGACAACAATGATACCTAGTTGATAGGAGTTACTTGTAGCCTAGGTTCATTTCTTATAGAGTGATTTTAGAACCCACAATGAGTTCTTGAGTCCTTTTTCCACTCAAAGACTCGAGGGAACATAAAGCCAATCAGTCTAGGAGGGTTTAGCACTAGGACCTCAATGGTCCCTTAGATAGGATTTCCTGATCTAGTTGTGTGAACCTACCACTGAAGGTATTTTGATCGTTGTAGTCTAGGAGTAGGCTCTTCGATAACCACCCAAGGTGATGCAATTTTTTATGCTTTCCTAGTTAGGTCCTTAGAGTAGTAGTTCACCATTGTTTTCATCTCCACACATACAATGAAGTGTCTCTAAGTCTACGACCCTTGATTTTCAAGTAAATGTTGAGTAGTTGTAATGATCAATTATTCCACCCAACATTAATGCAAAATCACTACTCATTCATCATGAGAGACTATCTACTAGCAAATGACATCTTTGTAGAATTATAATATTCACTTTTCTCTTTGGTGCTTTTGGAAAGAAAGAATAAAACTTCCCTTATTCTTTTCTACCGGTATATACATAATCATTGCACATTTTCTTTATTATTGTCTCCAACAAATATGCCCACTCTCTCAATTAAAAATGCACAATATATCGACTAGGTTGACCAAGTGGACATTTATGAGGAGTAGTTGAGGTTGACCATATAATATCATGACTCTAGCAAAGTTGATATTTCATGATGGTATGCCATGCAAATGCATTAGATCCTCAAGGTTAACATGATTGATTTAGAGTGATATTCCATTTAACATCTTTGATACTCCAACCATAATCAACGCTTTATATTATAAACCAGTAAAACAATTTTCTTTTCCACACAAAACAACAAAATTTCTCCAAAATAATTAATCACTAGATTTCGCAGTAATCCTTACTCAAGCATTTTTACCATAATAACCATAGCAATAACTTCTTACATTTTTATTTTCTCTTTTCCAGTTGCTTGGGTAGACGAGCAATATCATACTTCTATTTTTACTTGTGCAAGATTTGGTAGACATAGTCCACGTGTAAACATCCACAAACAATGTTATAAATTTTCAGGTCTTCCACAAGCATCTTCATTATATTCAAACCGTGGTCAATCAATATTTTTCACTTAACACAAAAATCCCTCAATAAATATTCTAGAGCATCTTCCCAGACAAATTTGACGTGCAGGTTAATCCTCTCACTATTTTCTTTTTGTAGGTTCAAACCACTGCCTCCATTTGCTATGCTGTCACTCAAACCGAATGAAGGAGGAAACCATTCCAAAGTTTTGAAAGTTGAGCTTTCAATACACAATCAAGAATACACTACATTGCAACATTCAAGTAAGAATACACACAAACACATGACGAGTACATTCAAGTAAGAATACACACAAACACATGAGGAGTACATTCAAGTAAGAATACACACAAACACATGAGGAGTACATTCAAGTAAGAATACACACAAACACATGAGGAGTACATTCAAGTAAGAATACACACAAACACATGCGAAGTATTGGGAAGGATTCTAACCATCTTTGCATTAAGTCTTCATGTGCATTTATACATTAGGGGAATGGTTGGAGTGGTTATACTTGTTCCAAGTAATCATTCGTTAAACATTTTTACCCTTTATTACATACATATATTTACTTAGTGTTTAATGACTAGTGTATGATGATTATTACATAGGCCTAAGAGGGCCTTCCAACATGTCATTGAAGAAATACTTTGGTTATAATTTCCACACCAGGAAAGTAAATATATAAATGTAGCTAATGAACAAATCCTTGTGAAGAATAATAAGAGGGATTGAGCTAGTATTCAAAATTAGAGATGATAAAGCCAAATCCATCATTTGCCTCACTCTCTCAGATCTAAAGTTACATCGTGTAGATATGGAACTATCATCCAATGAAATATGGGATACATTGAATGCATTATTTGGAGCACAAGCACTAAATGTAAAGTTACCTTCAAAACTACAGTTATTTTGTTTTAAGATGTTAGTCAAAATCACTATGTATAGTCACATAAACAATTTGAGATATATTCTCAAACAACTAGTAGAGGTCAAGTCTACTGTAAATTAGGAGGATGCCAAAGCCATTTTGTTAAATAATCTATCTTCTAAGTACAATGGTTTTTATTTTTACTCTAAGTCAATTGCCTTCTCAAAGTCTAGAAGATATGACCAGTGCACTCTTAATTGAAGAAAACAAATCCATTGCAGGGGATATAGAAGGTGATAATCAATTCGTGATGGAATTCTACTCAAGAAATACTCATAATAGATCAACTAAAGACAAGAGGGAGATATAATGCTACTACTACGAAAAATGGGTCATATAATAATTAATTGTAAATTACATGTTGATATTCTCAAAGGGAAGCTTAAAGGATTCATAAATATAGTTGTTAACGAAGATCCATCAAATATAAAAAATGGAAAAACTTTGATAAATAATTTACATTTTAAGAAGGCCCACACTTTGAAGAAAGATAGGGATGCAAAGGAAGATAAATAGTTTTATAATGGTCCAAGATACTAGTGGATTAGAGAAAATATACCTCTTTGGGGTTATGAAACATGCACATGGGGGTTGCTATGTAATAGTTTGGGGGAGAACCATGATTTGGAAGTTCAACATCCTACCTTTGCGAGAGTTACAAGACATTTCAAGTGCTAATGATGCCCATTGATGTTGGGAAACTTAAATCACAACTAGGAGACTATACCTTTCGATGGAATAGGGAGTAGCTTGAAGGAGTCTTACTAGTCCAAGCGTTGTTTTCAAAGACAAAGCCTCTTAATAATGACTAGTTATATTTTTAGTTGTGTTTATGTGGGTTTGCATTCAACATGTTTTGTCCTTAATTGTGTAATCCTTAAGAGGGGGGTTAGATTATAAGGCTTACTTATGTAATAATATCAAGTTGTTATGCATTAAGTTATTGTTGGATGATGATTTAGATAATCACTTAGCAATCTCCTCTTGAATAAGTAGTTAGATCTTACAACCATTTACAATCTCTATAAAATATACATTGTAATAATGAACTTGAGCTTATATTGAATATCTTCTTCAAGTTCCTCATGTTCATTCTTCATTCTTCATTAATTGTACATCAAAGTCGATATTTCTTGTAATATATTGTTCAATATATCATGAGTCATTCTCATACATATGTTATCATCTCATAATTCAATTGTTGATATTTATATATATTGATGGAGAGAATGAAATGGCAACTTAAAAGTGTCTCTGACATTTCCAATTTGGAGATACCAAACACATCACCTGAAAATTGGTGGCAATTGATTTATTAGCATAATTGTAGTTAAATCAACCAACAATAAAATTTAAATGCATCTTTTGTCAAGTAACATATCATTCAACATGAGTTGCTCTCATGAATATGTTGTTGTCTCGCAAGTTAATTGTCAATATTTTTATGTGTTGATTGAGTGATTGAAATGGTAACTTCTAATTGTCTTTGGGATTTCCACTTTGGAGATACCAATTACATCACTAAGACAACTCTACAAATGTGATTCAAGTTATAACACTTAAGGAGCCCTGGTTAGAAGGGAAACCACTTAGGAGGAACCTCAAGATGATGTGGATCATCCACATGCAGAGGAGCAGAGAGTGGAAGCATCCACTCATGCAAAGACTTTGAGAGATGGAAGGAAGTGCACAAGAGAGGATTATAGATTGATGCACGATGCTAGAGAGAATATGGGAGCACCCAAATCACAATGCAAGAAGAGGAGGTCACCAGATCGGTACATTGGCTACATGGATCTGATGAGTGAGAGTGTAGAGGTTGAGCCATCCTCATTCGAGAAAGAAGTGCAACAACCAGTATGGGTTGATGCCATGGTTGAGGAGTATGACTCCATTATCACTAACATTGTTTGGGAAGTGGTCCCAGGACCAGTAGACAAGTCAGTGGTGAGTTCTAGATGGATTTACAAGGTAATGAAAGCAACATATGGGAGTGTGGAGAAACACAAGGCTAGATTTGTGTCCAGAGGGTTCTCTTGGGTGGAGGGAATTGATTACAATGGGACCTTTACTCCAGTAGAAAGGTACTCATCAATCAGATCTATTCTAGCACTGTCAACACAGATGGGATGGAAGATACATCATATGGATGTGAAGACAACATTCATCAACTGTATGATTGAGGAAGAGGTGTATATTGAGCAGCCGGAAGCATTTGAGACCTTTAAAAGAGAGTCACATTTGTGCAGACTCAAGCGAGCGTTGTATGGAAAAACAAGCACCACGTGCTTGTTACACCAGAATTGACAGTTATTTCACTAGGTTGGGCTTCACCAAAAGTGAAGAAAATGCAAACCTTTACCATATTGTAGTTGAAGGTAAATTTTTTATTATAGTATTATATGTCGATGATTTCATTCTGACAAGTGATGAGAAAATGATAAAATCTTGCAAAGAGGATCTTACAAGAGAATTCGAGATGAAGGACCTAGGGCTCATGCATTACTTTCTTGGTATGGAAGTATGGAAAGGAGACGAGGAATTGTTTGTCTCTCAGGGAAAGTATGCCAACAAGATACTGAAGAAGTTCCACATGGAGAGCAGCAAACCCATGGAGACTCCTCTAGCAAGTAGTTGGAGGAAAGAAGATGCTACTTCAGGTGAAGTAGTAGAGGCTACTATTTATAGACATCTTGTGGGTTCACTTATGTATTTGGTGAACACACGACCATACATGTGTTTTGCAGTTAACCAGCTTAGTCAAGCCATGGTTAAGCCAACCAAACTTTATTGGAAGGAAGCTAGACATGTGTTAAGATACCTCAGAGGCACCATTCATTTTGGTCTTTGGTACAAAGGGAGTGAAGCTTCAAGGCTTCACAGATGCAGATTGGACAAGGAGTCCATCCGACAAAAAGAGAACATCAGGGGGATCTTTATTATTGGGTCAGCAACAATTTCTTGGTACATCAAGAAGCAGAGATCAATTACACTCATTTCAACAGAGGAGCAGGATGTAGATATTTTGACAAAGTCATTGTCAAAATGCAAATTCAAGTTTCACAGAGGCAGGATTGGGGTAGCAGATAATCCCTTTTTTGTTGAGAGGGAGTGTTGAAAAATGCAACAAGAAAATCCTAATTTAATTTTGTCCTTGAATTAAATTAGGAATTAAATTGTAATTCTAATTGTTATAGAAACTTGTAATAGTTAATTAAGCTAATTTTACTTAGTTGGCTTAGTTAATTCGAGTTCGGAGTCTATCTAGAGTCATGTAGAGTGGTTCCTAAATTTTAGGGGCCTAGGTTGAGTTCTTTTGAGTTGTAATTATTTAATTCAGTTTAACTGAGTTAGATTCAGTTAAACTAGTTTCAATCGATGGAGGAATTAGTGGGAGATCCACTTGTGGGGTGTAACCTGCAATAGTGGGGTGTAACCAACACTGCTCAACCAGTAAACTAAAGATTCACTCATAATTAAATCATGCATGTCAGATCAGAGAAAGACCGAGTTGAGATGGGAGTTCAGGGACAATGTACTACCAATTGTAAAATCATCTAAATTAAACCAATGGTGTATGCAATCAGAGGAAGGCCTATTGATGGATTGCACATTTATGGATGAGGAATTTCCCAATTAAATATGGGCTAATTCCCTAGGAAACTACGCAAGGAAATAGGAGCTTGACAGGAAACAGATTTGGCTAAGTATTGGCTGGAGCTTGTTTGTGAAGCAGTGAGATATATTGTGATAGTGTAGAGTTTGCTCGAGCTTGAGAAAAGCTTTGTAATCTTCTAAATTTGTATGATTAATGCAATATATAGATAGCAGGGGTTTTTAGATGTGGATTTCCCCAGAAAATTATTCTGTTATGTGTGATTGAATTCTTCCTTTTTCTGCTTCATGATTTCATCAATCAATTATTGTTTCTGCTGATGAGTAGAGTAGATTCAAGTCAATTGTTTTAACATATTACAATTTGCAGTTTGAATCTACAAGGAATTTATACACTACTATTGGCTGAATCTGAAGAAGGAAATGGTATATTTTGTTGCTCAATGCTTGGATTGTCAGCAGGTGAAAGCTGAGTGTAAGCACCCAGCTAGTTTGTTACAGTCTATTCTCATTCCAGAATGGAAATGGGAGGTCATTTCAGTAGATTTAATTACAGGTTTACTGAGGACATCGAAGCAACATGATTCCATCATGGTTGTGATTGATGGGTTTAGTAAGGTAGCTCACTTCATTCCAGCGATGACTACTTATTCAGCTAGTGAGGTAGCACAAGTCTTAATCAGGGAGATAGTGAGGTTGCACAATGTTTTGAAGAAGATTGTGTTAGACAAAGATGTTAAGTTCACTTCTAGGTTTTGGAAGGATTTTTTTGCAGGTTTGGGTATAGATTTGGCCTTAAGTACAACTTATCATCCACAGACAAATAGATAGACAGAGAGGGTCAACATGATCCTGGAGGATATGCTGAGGATGTATGTCATGCATCAACAATGGAAGTGGGAGGAGTAGATTCCACTAGTTTAATTTTCTTACAACAATATGTATCAGGAGTCACTAAGGATGAGCCCGTTTGAGGCGCTCTATGGTCAGAGTTGTAATACCCCCATCAATTGGAGTGATCCAGTGAATAGGGTGTTGATAGGTCCAAACATGTTGGAAAAAATGTAACAGGAAATGCAGGTTATAAAGAAGAATCTAGAGGCAACACATGATATACACAAGAGTTATGCAGACCAGCATAGGGCATTTAAAGAGTTTCAGGTTGAGTAGCATGTTTATTTGTGGATCAATCGCAAGAAGATATCCTCGAGGATTGGATCATGTGCCAAGTTGGCACCTCGGTAGATCCAGAAGGAGAACTCCAACCGGGATCTCAGTGCATATTGTAGCGGAAACAACTCATGCTCCTGAACAGAGCAATCTAGCAAGTTAAAGTGCAATGGAAGCACTTTGGACCCGATGAGGCTCCATGGGAGATGGTCAATCAGATGTGGGATATGTATCCTTCATTGTTTGACAGAGGAGGCAAATGATTCTTTTTGGTATATGTACATATTTATGTATTGTTGATATTTTAAATACCGTAATGAGCTATGTTATAAAGCTCTAATAAACAGTATGGTTTTCATGTTGTCATGTTTGTCATGATGGTTTTTCTTTTGAGCAGGTTATTCATTGTAAATACAGCAATGAGTTGAGTTAAAAATCTCCATTTATAGTTGTTAAATTTTCTTAGGGAGACATTGTTCTTTACTTTGATAATTGCATTTCACCCTTAATACTTTAAGTTCACCACATATCATCATTACATTATTAAGATCTACACCATTATACATCATCATATGCAATTACATAGAAAGGAACAACATCACCATCATCATCAATGAAGCAGAACATAAAAGGAACAATAGAAGAAAGCATGCACACACATAGAGACACCAAGATTGGTTTGAGACCAGGGAAAAACCCACTATGGGGAAAACCTTTGCAAATCTTCTTCTTCTTAGATCGTCATCAAATGATGCAGCAAAAGAGAGTACAATAATCCTTAACTTTATATATGAAGCAAAACAATAATGATATCTATGAAACATATCTAATCATGCTAGGAATCATAAACCTCATACTAATGGTTGTAATGTACTGTCACAAACTGATGCCAAATATTGTATACTGTTGTCACTGTGACGAACATTGTTGAGCATAGTTGTTACTGTCAATGAGCCCAATACATATGTTTGCAGCAGAAACTAACAAATCATATCTACATATCCACAAATTTGTATAATAGTAGAGAGAAACCCATATTTACCATATCACTGAAGTCAACTAAAATCAATATGTCAAACCCTAGATCTGAACTCGGGTCACTCTCATCAAAACTGTCTGTGTGCGACCGAAACTCCCTGGTCACTGTCTCGGTCACTATATGCGGGCGACTATAATTTCACGGTCACTCTTAGGAAGTCTTTATACGTGCGATTGTGGTGTAATACATTTAAGACCTAGATTCGCTCCCTTACTATTGTTGTGTGAGCGACCAAGATGTCCTGGTCACTCTCAGGACCACTCTATGCGCGCGACCGGGGACTGATACCTCCAGATATGTCTCTGAAGCCATAGTCGCTCCCATAAGCCTCTGTGCCAATGTCCAAGGGTCTATAGTCGCTCTCATATGCTTATGTGCCAACTTCCAAGGACCAGAATGCCTTGTTCTGTGCCAGCAACCGAGATCTAAGAATATAGTCAGTATGTTGCAGTATAGGAAGAGATTGTATATATATAATTAAATATATAGTATCCTAAGAATATATAAATGAGTTTTTAATTCCATAATTGGTACACAATTGAAAAAAAACTTTGTTTTACAGTTAAATGAACAGGTTGTAAACACAATTATGCACTTATTTATAATTCTAACTACATTATAGCATTAGGACCGTGGTAACACGATTATGGTAGCATAGAATTTAAATCAGAGTAAATTGTTTTCTTTTTTGAAATTATTATATGAGATAGGAAACCAACCATATAGTTGATAGAAAAAATACATTAAATGAAAACATGTGAAAATAAGTTATACATACTAAGTAGATGGACTTAAAATTATAAAACATAAGTATATCTCACTGTAGAATTTCTACATAACATATAAAAGCTTATTTGAAGTTATATACAAGTCCAAATACAAGACACTCTAGTAAGAAGAATATATATAAATATAAAGAAAATTATGAATCATATACAAATTGTACTGATAATCTGTCCAGGCAATATTTCCTATAATATAACAAAGGTACATTTCCTAAGGGAACCGCATTCTCCCTAATACTTGACATGGGATAGAGAAATAAAAAGAAAAACTAAAAGAAGATTATTGAGACAATAGACATTGTCTCAGTTGTAACACAAATGCTTTGCTCAGGAACTCTCAGGAAAACATTGAGTAATAATCTAACCTGGAAACATAGTTGTGTTGTGAGTTAAGGACGATGAACTCCAAAGTAACCAAACAATATCCACGACCAAAAAAGGTGAGATTGAGATATACTTGATACAAGTACATGGGCATTTTTGGTTATTATGATTCTAAGTAGGCTATTATAAACAAAACATATATAAATATATATATTCAAAATGTTGAAATTGCTTCATAAATGGTATACCTTACATACTCTTGGAATTGCCTCGGGACCTCGTCTGTTACAGAAGCCTAACATACTAAAGTTATAACCAGTAATAATCTGTTAGTTTCGATAACAGTCTAAGAAATAAAAAACAGAAGGTTATGTTAAACAAATCATTGAAAAACCCTCTACTGCATAAGAATTCTAAACAGACGAGAGTGGGAAACCCTCTCGAATAATTTTCAGAAAACCCTCTTGAAAATAACCTTCTAGGGTATCAAAGAAAAAAAAAGTTTGTTTAATAAACCACCCAAGTTGTAAACACAGAGATAAAAAAAATTACTAAACCCTTAAAATACAATAAGAGAACAATTTGTCTTTAAATGACAATAACCCTCATAAAGAACAAAATTTTATTTTAACAATGGCTTGAAATCGTACTATAACCCTAGGGTTTGATACACAATAAATTATCTCTGTAACCCTATACGGTTTAGCGACGAAGTTTATAGCATCTTAACCTCTCAACATGAATATGAATAGAAATTAACCCAGGTGTACAAAATTACTTACGACTAGAGAGATACTTGAAGTAATTCAACAAATATAGAAAACTTACATATTTGCTACATGACACTATAAGACAATATAATTCTCTAGCGTGTGGAAGAGATGAGTGTCCTCCAAGTGAGAAATAACCATACAAGAAAATATACTAGAATATCATTATAACTCAAAATAAGCAGTGTAATACTAGAATAATTGGATGATTATAGTGCATACCGATTTGTTGCGACATTGTTGGTAGCTATAGTCTAGCTCTTCTAAATAAACCTAGAAAATCCATTTTGCAACCCTGTAAAAGAAATTTTACAACATCAGTATGCTAACTAACTACAAATGAAAGGAGAACTGAAAGAATAGTTGAGCATGAACCCTTTTAAAGTATAAATTACCTCTGGTATTAAATCTCAAAGTCTAACAGTCAAACGATTCTTCCAACTAACAAGTAGAAAAGTCAACTACCACTTTGAGAATACATGGAGGCCATTTGTCCAACTGAATAAATCAATTCCCACTTGTAATTTTCAAGCCTAATTGAAACCCCAACAAAAATCTAGCCACAAAGGACGACATGACTAAGCTAAACTCATAGGGTAGAATGAATTGGCAGAAAGAACAAGTCTAAAAAGTCATTAAACATCTTGATAACCCTAGATAAAAGGTGAATCATTGACCTGACAACGTTGAAAATACACCATTGATGAGGTTGATTACAGAAAAGGGGTACGTGGCAACACAAAACAAACACCCACTCTGTGATCGAAAAATCCAGAAACAACATTACATAATCCCATATTAAAAGGAAAAACAAAAGTTTTTATTCATATGAGTTTTAAATCATGTAACTAAAACAAAATGTAGAAGTATGATGATGGTGGTGACAAAGTATGATAGAGTTACAAATGTCATGCTAATGAAGTTTGATGAACACATTGTGAAGCATTTGCCTTATACACACACACACATTGAACTAGGGTCCAATATTTTAGGTAAACAAAATATACTCCGAAAGAGTAATACAATGTCAATACACAAATAATTATAATGAAAACTTTGTAAAAATGATAACTTTTTATTAATTAAAAGTATAAGGAATCTAATGTAATGTGACTCTTTACATAAGAAGAGAAAATGGGTATTTATTATATAATTAGATATGTATACTATATGTAAAAAGGGTTGAAGTGAGACCCATGTCAAGATGAAGTGGAGAAAGATAACCTTTATGATAGGAACAAAATTTAGTTCAATAAGTTTTTAGAATCAATGTAAACATTTGGTTAAAGCACCAATTTGCAACCTATTACAATGCATCCATTAACGCTGAAGAAAATGCCAAAAAATAAAGTTGTGATGATAACTAATCTTTTATCATGGTTATCTATAATATAAGGAGCTATTAATGTAGTACAATATTTAACTACCATCCAATGGAAGATTAATTGTTATTAAAAAAAAATGTTGATATTATAGGGTCATTACAGGGATAACCTGCTTTAGCTTGGTCTTTTGAGTCAAATTCTTTTGACACTAGTGTATGCACCTAGGCATAATGAAGAAGTGAAATTACATATGCAAAGGAGGCCAAAGAAGGAGACTCGTGACCTCCCTTGAGAAGAAATATGGTTAGGGGCATTCCAATTATACATCCTAAGTTAGAAGGGAAGTCTTAGCAACAAAAGAGTTATTCTACTCCAAAATCCTCGAGTTCACAAAAGATCCATATGTAGAATTAGATGGCAGAGTAGAGGGAAAACATGAGATTATTGGAGAATATATTCAAAAGGAATAGAAGGGTGGGTTCAAGACCCTTCCTTTTTGAAGACTCTAGAAACAAAGCTATGCTAGATTATTGATGTTTACTAGATGGTACAAGCAATGCTAACTCAAGTGTTGAATGAACATAATATTCTAGAAAAAGACATCATACACAAAATTGCGGTGCTACAGGGGGAATTTGAAGTTGTTTGTCAAGTTGTATTTGGAATCAGAATTGAGGTCTCCCAAATTTTCGAAGATGAGGAGTTTCCAAGAAACAAGGAGGGATTTAAGGGTTCTATTAGTACTCAAGATAACTTAGAGATGAGGTTCCAAGAAACAAGAAGGGCTTTAAGGGTTCTATTAGTACTCAAGGCAACCCAATGAGGAGGTTCCAAGAAACAAAGAGGGTGTTAAGGGTTTTATTAGTACTAAACCCAATTCTCATTGATGGTGTCGCCAAACTTCCAATCTCATTGCCAAAAGAAAAACACATGATCATCCAATCAATGGACCAACCCCTTGAAGATATTTTAGTCATAAATTTCCCTTCTTGCCATTAATATAATCTTTAGTTAATATGTCAATACTCAATATAATTATGTTAGTAATTATGTAAATTCATAACACATTTTTGTTACACAATGTCTATGCCAATTGAAGGACGTGTTTCATTTTTTTGTTAAGGCTCTTCTATAAATATTTATAACTTTTTTATGAAATATAATGTAAATGAAAAAATAATTTAGAAAAAAATAGGAGTTGTATGTAGTGCGACTTTTTGGACTTCCTGTGCCCGAATCTGGCAAAAGAATTTGAGGTGAAATCTTGATTTGTGTTATTTAAACTAGTTTTTTGAGTGTATATATGGATTCAACACCGTGAAAAACCCCTAGGACACTTCAATTGTGCAAAGGTTATCCATCAAGCTTGTGATTTCAATAAATTCCTTCCGGATTTTAGAGAAATTAGACCAAAAAATCCACTAGAAAAGCTTCCAAAAAATCTCACTAAAAACAATTAGAAAAAAATATTATCTTAAAACTTTATGTATATTTATATTTATTAATTATATATTTTATAAATATTTTTATTAATGTTTGTGAGCCTTTGTTTAATTTTAAATTTAAAAAAACATAAAACTAAACATATATTTATATTTTCAATAATATTTATTATTATTATTTTCATTTAAATTATATTAATTTAATTTAATATTTAAAGTTTAAATTTTACAAATATTTAAAAACAAATTTATAAAAAATAAAATAGATTAATTTAATTTTAAAAAATATTACTTTAATTAATTCAATTAATTTTGTTGAATTGAGGCTTCTGTGATCCATAATATTTATAAGTAGAATTTCGACGTAAATCACATAAAGAGAGACATTTGTCGACCCGTTTCGAACCAATCAGTGTGGCTCATCGTCAGGACAAGTTGAAGAAACAGATCCAGCTTTGCATGCTAAATAGGTTGAGCAGCCTCCAACGACTATCTTACGGCTATCTCGATCAACGGCTAATTTTGACTTAGGGAATGTAGTCAAAAAATCAAAATGATAATTTAAAAAGAGTTAGTTAGATTATATAAGAAAGAAATAATTATAGATGTTGATTACGTTATTAGTTTAATAAAAATCGTGACTTGTATGGGCATTAGTTAGATTAAGGACCTGACTTATATATATATATATATATATATATATATATATATATATATATAAATAAAATTTAGTTAGATTAAAGACCTGACTTATATATATATATATAGATATATTAAATAAATAAATAAAAGATATTAAATATCTTTTATTTATTTATTTAATATATTTAATCTATATATATATAAAAGTCAGGTCCTTAATCTAACTAACTTCTATTTATATATTTATTTAATATATTTAATATATATATAAAAGTCAGGTCCTTAATCTAACTAATTCCCATACAAGTCACGATTTTTATTAAACTAATAACGTAATCAACATCTATAATTATTTCTTTCTTATATAATCTAACTCCCTTTAAATTATCATTTTGACTTTTTGACTACAGTCCCTAAGTCAAAATTAGCGGTTGATCAAGATAGTCGTTGGAGGCTCTGCTCAGACTATTTAGCATGCAAAGCAGGCTCTACTCAGACTATTTAGCATGCAAAGCTGGATCTGTTTCTTCAACTTGTCCTGACGATGAGCCACATTGGTTGGTTCGAAACGCGTCGACAAATGTCTCTCTTTATGTGATTTACGCCGAAATTCTACTTATCAATTAATTTTATTAAACAAGTTATTTTAATTGAGAAAAATGTTTATCGAACGCATTAATGTTATAATTCTAATATCTAAAATTAAAAAAAGCTTAAAACTAATTCTTATTCATATATTTCATAAAAATATAATTATTAAATATAAATATTAAAAAAATATACAAAAGCATCATCACTATAAAATAATTTTGTAGTAAAATGGACTCCAATTCTTTCCCGATTAAAATACCATTTATATTTATATTACAAGCCTGCATAATTGTATTTAATTGCGAACTCGACAAACTGAAAATTTCAATTTTGATTTCGATTTGGTTCCTCCAAGTGAAAGTTCCGTCCACATTTCTGGCGCAGCCTCTCTACTACTCTCTCACCCAACCGCAATTTATGACACCCCCCGACAGAAAAAGACCGTAACGATGTACAATATTCAACTCCCTCCAGCTTCTCCAACTCAGGGCACCCCCGAACTATTAGCATAAAAAGCTCTGTCAGGTGCGCCAAACCCCGTATGCTATTCAACTTCTCACAATCTCTTACTCTCAAGTACAGCAATGTTTTAACACTCGGCAGCTCCTGAAGTTCGTTACATGTTCCAATGTGTAACTCTTGAAGCATTGGAAGACCACAAAGGCCTTCTATACTTCTCAGATTGTAGCACCTGTGCAATGTGACACATGTGAGTGCCTTTGGTAATGTTCCAATCTCCATGACATTAATACACTCCTCTAAGATTAACACTGAAAGGTTGGGGTATACAACTTCATCAGATAATACCTCTGATGTGTGGATTATGGGACAAGCAGCCACTTTCAACCATCTCAACTGACTCGGCCGTTCAAGCGATGCCGGCAAACACTTCACTTCCCGCCGATACTCGAGATACAAAACCTTCAACTTCAGTAAGCCCCCCAGCGAAGGCATCACTGTGTCCAGCAAAGGGTTTGCTATCCACAGAACTTCTAAATCACTGGGGAGTTCAATCACACCTGGCAATTCTTTCTTCAAACTTGTGCCCATCAACGTCAGTGTTTTCAGGGACCTTTGATGGGCTAGTTGCCAGGGCCATACTTCAACCTTTCCACAGCCTTCAAAATGTATATGCTAGAGGGTTCTTATATTTCCAAATGTTTCACTTGAGATTGTTAAATTAGCACAAGAGGAAGCATCAAAATTTACAAGGCTAGGTAAACTCCCGAAAGAATCTGGCAGCCTCTCCAATTTCTCGCACCCAGACAGGTCCATGCTGTGGAGGTTCGTCAAGCTGCCGAAGGAATCTGGCAGCCTCTCCAGTTGAGAGCAACCATCCATGTACAAGCTGTGGAGGTTCGTCAAGTTGCCGAAGGAATCTGGCAGCCTCTCCAATTGAGAGCAACAACGCAGGTCCAAGCTGTGGAGGTTCGTCAAGCTGCCGAAGGAATCTGGCAGCCTCTCCAATTTGCTGCACCACCACAGGGTTATGCTGGTGAGGTTCGTCAAGCTGCCGAAGGAATCTGGCAGCCTCTCCAGTTGAGAGCAACGAAACAGGTCCAAGCTGTGGAGGTTCGTCAAGCTGCCGAAGGAATCTGGCAGCCTCTCCAATTTGCTGCACCACCACAGGGTTATGCTGGTGAGGTTCGTCAAGCTGCCGAAGGAATCTGGCAGCCTCTCCAATTGAGAGCACCAAGACAGGTCCATGTGGTGGAGGTTCGTCAAACTACTAAGGGAGTTTGGTAATGATTTCAATGAACCAGCATGCAACACCAACGCCCTCAATGAGTTCAAATAACCGATTTCTTCTGGCAATTTAGCAAGAAAGGAAGAATGAATGACGATCCTCTCCAGGTGCTTCAGGTGCCTTATGGACTTTGGAATGCCCGAGAGACGGGTCGCGTTAATAATCTCTAATTCCTCCAACTGCAAAGGTACCTGGAAGATCAAGCTTTTCGAGTGTAAGAAAGAGATATAAGTAAGAAAACTGTTAGTAATCATTGGAGATCCTGTGATGCAATATGAAATCAAAACGTTTAGATTTACCTGCGATTTGCCGTGCCACAATGTTTCCAGTTCTCTCCCATCCACTTTCAAAACCCTCAAGTTCTTAATTGAAATCCAGGAAGGTAGGTAAGTGTAGGGACAATCACGCCAAGAAAGCCATATGAGATTTGGCGAGGGCAAACGCAAAATACCATCCAGCAGATGCCCTTCAGTCTCAACAAGTTGCAAATTCATGACTTCAAAACCAAGAAAACGATAGCTATTGCGAAGCTTCATCACGCGGTTCCCCAACATTTGGCGATTCCTTTGGTACCACGACAACATTTGTGAGCTTGTCCCCACTTGTTTGGTGCTATGCTCTCCAGGAAGCAGCCTAATTCCTCGTGCTTCGGCTAAAACCTGTTCATTGGGATGGGAAATTAAGAAACCCTACACAGCTTGCTATGGTTAAATTTAATTATTTCGAAGACGTAAAACGATGGAGAAGTTGAAAACTGTATACATATTCCTATGGAAAAAAAATATAACTATTTTAAAAATTTGAATGACTGAGGACTTACAGATGCTTGCTGGAGCAGCCAATCGTTAATGTTCCCGGCAGTGCTACGCCAAAGACGGCGTGGTAATTCATTTTCTGCAATTTCTCTTCCCAGATCACGCAGGTGATCATGCATATGTATAACTTCTCTACTGTCCACTTCTACCAAGCACTTGAGCTGCAAATTTGTAAACCCCAGCGAACCTTTCCAGCCTGATCCTTCCCATACTGTTACTGCACTATTCTTGTTTTCTCCTATAAAAAAACAGGCTATATCTAAAAATATCTGTTGTTCCTCTTTGCCAAGCGCATCATAACTAACTTTTAATATATTCTTTATATCTTTTGGAAGTTCTAATTGGTGAAGTATGGCCTCCCAATCACATTTGTCATTACATCCAAAGAGAAGTGCTCCAAATACTATTAACGAGAGGGGCAATCCATCACATGTCATTAGAAACTTATTTACCAGAGCCCCAAATCCAGGGTGTGGATAGGGCTGACAGAAGGCATATAAGCAAAAGAGCTGTTGCGAATGGCAGTAAGGAAGGCCCGTTAACCTATACATGGATGACCCTTTCACCCCTGACCTGGCTAGGACACCTTCATCCCGGGATGTAATAAAAATTAAGCTATCCTTATGTAAGAAACTTCTATCTCGTAAAAGCACATCTACCTGATTCACATGATCTATGTCATCTAAAATTAAGAATATTTTACAAGATGAGAAAAACTGTCTAAGCACCTCTGTACCTTGATGAATGTTGTCTATTTGCCTATCCAAATGAAACAAACCCTTCATAAGTTTACTCTGCAATGAATGTAATGAGATTCTTGCATTTTCTCTTACATCTGATAAAAAGTAGGAATGGCTGTACTCTGAATGCTTTCTATTGAAAATCTCTTTTGCCAAAGTCGTCTTCCCGACTCCGCCTAAGCCAACTATGCCCACAACCTGAACTTCTCCTGTGTGTTGCTGTGCTAATACTGTAGCTTCAAAATCTTCAATTTTGTCATCTAAACCGGTGGGATTCTTGGCCACATACAACTGTGTATTTTCGGCCATTAGTTCCACCACACGTTTGACGACCTCATCTAGCAACAGACCCTCGTCGCTGGTCATTCAAGGAGAAAACCAAATAAATAAGCAATTGAAACCATAGCCGAAACATCATATGCATGTGCATGCTATATATACTTATAACTGAAACCACAGGCAAATCATCATACACATGTTATATATTGTATCCATAGAGAGGGAGTTGGAGGTGTTACCCGTTAAACTTGCCCAACAAATCAAAGCCACTTGTGTCTGCAACAGTAGAAAGAGCATTTCTCCATTTTTGAAGAGTAGCAGAGTCATAACGTGGCTTCTTCTCATGAGTTTGAGGGTCTACCATTGTCTTCATTTGGAGTTGGTTGAGGGCCACAGCATACACTCCTTTTGTTGGCTGATCTGTCCACCTGAGGGCGGCAGGGTCGACATGGTAGAATATAGGTATAGTAGGAGCCTTGGACTCCAACATGAGGACGAGTTCACACAGGCACCATGGTGAATGTGCATAAGTGGGAGAGAAGATGGCCACATGGACCGAGGCACTTCGAATAGTGTTGACTATTTGAGTAGGAAAATTGGATCCCACTTCCAATTCTTCCTGGTCCAAAAAGGGCTTCAATCCATGTATAAGAAGACGACGGTAGAGGTAACTAGCGAAGGTCTTCTTGGTGTCTGGGCCGCGGTGGTTGATAAACACACCGCACATGTAATGAGCAGCAGTGGAGGAGGAGGAGGCACTGGAAGCGTCCATGGTAGTTGCAGAAGAATAACGCTGATCTTCGATTTGAATTTCAGAGTGGGTTTTGCGGCGTTGGGTATGCGAATGCCAAATGGTTACAGAAATATTAATAAAAAGGGGGAAACTCTGAGTGGCCGAAGCAAGCGAGAGTCAAAATGCGAGGGTGGAGATGAATTTAGGAGCCTACCAGAAAATGTTGTTGAGAGGTTGGGAGTGGCCAGATATATAGATCGTCGTTATGCACCACCATCGGATACATCGGGAATAAAATATATTTTCACTTTAACACAACAGTGGTAGGCGTCGATGAACCGCATGGGGTCCACACGGTTAATGGCCTCCAGCGAATCTTTATCTCTATCTCTTTCCGTGTGAGGCCCACAATGGTTTAACTTTCATGCTTTTTTCCAGAATTAACTTTCATTATGCTCTCATTGTGTGGGTTTTAACTTTCCCAGAATTAGCTTCCAGTATATTCTCTTTCCGTGGGGTCCACAATGGTTTCACTTTCATGTATTTTTCCGAGAAATAACTTTTGGTCTACTCTCTTTGCGTGTGGGGTGCACAATGGTTCAACTTTCACTTAACTTTCTTGCTCACCCCGACCTTTCACATTTCCGGAGGTCTATAACGTGAACGAGACGTGTGCATCCTGCCAAAAACAAAAGCAGCTCTGCAAAAGCTGAACCTCATATAAAGCGGACATGGAATTGACGTTCCACTAACTCAGGTCAGTTTCTCACAGTTGAAGAGTAATGGAAATCTTCACAACATTGTCATTATTTTTATATTTTTTAATTAATTATTAATAATAAAAAATTTATTTCATTATGAAAATGTGACCTTTTCATTAAAAAAATTTAAATTTTATATTAATAAAAAAAGGAATATTCAGATTTTATTTTTTTATTATATTAGTTCAGAAAATCATTATTATAATTTTTATGTAACATAATTATATTTTTATACAGCGTATATACTACTTATTGAAATTATATTTTAACAAGGGTTACATAATAACTAGTACATGCCCCATAGTTTAAATATAACTTAATGAAACAAAAATTTCACCACAAAAATAAAACAACTAATAAAATATTAGATTGTTCAATGTCATTAACTATATAAAATATGATTAACTATGCCGTGTGTGTTATATATATATATATATATATATATATATATATATATATATATATATAACTAAATTTATTAAAATATGTTTGTAATATAATAATAAGTCACTTTAAATTGAAAATATTGTCAAAAAATTATAATTCATGGAAAAAAAATTAAAAAAAAAAAAGAAATGAAAAGGAAATAAAATTAAAAACAAAAATTAGTAACTAATCGAAATGGAAGTTACTAAACAACCCATAATAAGACCTCAACCAATCACCTTACAAATAAATAAATTTCAATAATAATAATAAAATAATAAAAGTTGAATTCTCAATGTTAAACTATGGATAAAAGTCATAATTTTTTTGTCAAAGACAAACTAATACGCAGTGACAGACAAAACTAATACATGCCTAATACCATGCCTTCCGCAGGTATAATAATTAAAATTAGTGGATTTGGCATCGGTGAATTATTTTCTTGTTACTCAAAGGCGAATAGAATCAAGTCCTATGATCTATCATACAATGATGGTTATTATTTTATTTACATCATATTATGATTTTTTCTGAATTGGAAAGTGCTTCATTAAATTCATCACCATAATTTATGAAATCATCCTCTTTAAAATGTGGTTAGAGCATTACATAACCCAAATGGTAACACCTGATATGCAAATCTCCCCATAGACAAGTAAATGTCATTTTATTCTTCTCTTTTAGAGAAATTTATATGTTTCATACCTAGTCACATAACATGCTATTACTTAGCCCACCAATAACAAGAATGTATATATGTCATGAATTTCTAGCTATCAGTGCTCAAATTATATAAAAATCTTAATTAAACATTAAATTCCTATGATTTTTTCATTTTTATTGTTCTTGGCCTTAGGAAAAAAAAGGGTAAAGACTATCTTGCTAAACGATTTTGTAATTAAAATGGTAAAATTCAAAATTCTATATTTTATTTATATCATTTCAATTTATTTTCCATATAAATTTAGCTAATTCAACTAGAAACCCATAAAAAAACAAATATATATAAATAAAACAAAGCACAAAAATCACATTAAGTAAGAGGCATACTTACAATTTACATTAATCCTTTCTATTTCCTTTTTTAACAAGATGTTCACATGACTCTGGAGCTTCACTTCCCCATAACAAGTATTTTACTATGAACTCCCAATTGTTATTCTACCACAATAAATGTTCGAGTTGTCTTATCTTATCACCACATTACATTCCAAGTATGAAATGTCCATGTCTATGCATCAAGTGTTTACTTTTGCCACTTTATAATAGTGTAGTAGGTTTGATCATCAATGTTATAAAATGGTGTCTCTGCCACTTTTCACAACGTGACACAACATGGAGGTTTTTTGTATGGTTATCAAGGGTTTTGGCAAAGGAGTATTACGGTCCAACCTCACCTCTAAATGCAAACTTGTTAGGATATTCCGACACATAGGAAATAGTTAAGAATAACTTGGTCTAGTGTAGAGTTAGGTAAAATGTGTTTCTTTACTATGTACCTTTTTAACTTACAATCCGACGATCACGATATGTTCTAAACATGAAGTGATTTGACGGTTCATTCTCTCCTCGGTATTACTAACACTTGATCCGTGGCTTAACACCCGATTGGTCCATGATCTCTATTTTAAAAACATGGAGGGTCATTTGTAAGGTGTTGTTCATGAGAGAAGCTTATGTAAATTTTCTTTCTTTTACATTAATAAATTGCCTGAAGTGGTCGTGTTGGCTCAGGTCGTGGACTGCTTCCCTCTTTGAGGGTTTTAAGCACGTCAAAAATATTGGTGTATTGATCTGTGATCTGTTTGTGAACGGTGCCCTTTGATATTTTATCTGCGGAACTTACCTTGTAAATTCCTACATGATATTGGACCTATTTGAGGGCCGCATCCATTGGTGATCCAAATCCGAAGCCGGTACAACTGCATCTGACTGTCGTTTCCTAGATCTATTGTTTCTGATCGCTTTCGGTCCGAGAGGACTACTCTATTATGTTAGGAGCATCTGCTCCAGCGAAGAACCCATTTCATTTCACGCGAAAAGGTTTTGGGTAACCCTAGCAATGTCATTTTTAAGATCTGGAGGTATACAATATTTATTTGCAGTTTTAGTTATTTATCTCTCTGTTTATTTTGGTTTATTTATCTCTCTGTTTTTTTATTACCGAATCTATACCTTTCATTTCTGTGTATGCTCTTTGTCCCGCAACTATGTGCAATCTGCGCAAATCAAAAACAGAAATGAAGGATTTTTCTCATGCGTATGCTCTTTTACGTCGCGCTTATCTCGGAAAATCAAAAACATTGAAGAAAATATTTAGTTTACAGAAAAATGTAACTTCAAGTCGTAAGGTTTGGTTTCTTTTGCATGTTTGTTTTCGGTTGTGTGGTTTTTTGTTTCGTAGGAAAAAAAAGGCTTTTTCAAGTAAGCAAGCACTCCAAAGCTTCAATGACCAAAAAAAAAAAAAAAAACCTTTCTCTTTTCCAAAAATTACTACCCTTTTAAACTAGCTCACTTTGTCCAAAGTTACTTTATGAAAATAGAGATCTTGGGTTCAAGTCTTTCCTTTTGTTGAGTTACTTTTTCAAAAAGCACATGTAACTTATGTTTTAAAGTTACTTTATGTAAAAGTGTTCTCACCCATTTTGTTGAGTTACTTTTTCAAAAAGTACATGTAACTTATGTTTTAAAGTTATTTTATGTAAAAGTGTTCTTACCCATTATAAAAAGTGAGTCACTTATAATTTTAAAGTCTCTTTATCTTTTATTTAAGTTACAATTTAGTGGGTAGTTCATAAAGTACCATTGTAAAAGTGGGTCACGTAATTTTTTTTAACTGAGTTAATTAGATTATGTTTGGAAAGAGGGAAGATTTTTTTTAAATATAACATTATCATTCACTTCCGCACATTCACGTACTTTGTCGGCATCTTCAACAACTTTTTTTCAAAAAGCCATAACTTCTTCATCCAGAAGCTGTTTGCAGAGCCGTTTTTTTAATCAACCTAATTTTCTTAGATCTTTCCATTTGAACACTTAGTTTCAGCATCTACAGCTTCGGTTTCTGCTAAAATGGAAATTCCATGCCAAGTTATTCTTTACAGCACCAACTACTTCCAATGGGTGCCCTACATGGAGGATTTACTTAAAATAAAGGTATTTATAGAATAGCCTCAGGGCAAGAATCTAAACCTAAATATGAAGATAAGGCAGTCAAATGGGAAAATAAACAAGATCAAGCACGTGAGTTGATACGAATGTCTATTTCTCCGGACCCTAGATTCCACATCGCAAAACTTGACACCCCTGATGAAGCAATGAAATAGCTCAATAAAGTTTTTGGAATTAAAAATGAAATTAGAGCCTATCAACTCGAATATGAGTTTCTTACGTTGGACCCCAATAATTTTTCTTCCATTTAAGATATTTTGTCCAAGTTCAAGACCCTTAGACTTCTCTTGGAAGGTGTTAATGTTAAGAAAGAAGATGGTAACCTTATCTATTACATTCTTACTAAGTTAGGGTCAACCTACTCTGTGTTTATTTCCACCTTCCATTCTACTAGAGAAGCCTTTATTTCTCAAGTACATATAGAATTTTCTACAAATCTAGCTTTCTGCTACCATGTAGAAAATATGTTGTAACTTAACCTGATAATGCAATATAAATCAAAGCATAATATTATAACCTACTTCTACTATCAATTTGCGGAAGCTTAAAGATCGAGCTAAACAATATAACCAGAAGAAGATGAATCAATACACAATACACATGAAAATACTTTGGGGAAAGCCTCAGCTAAAAACCCCACTAGCTGTATTATCATACATGGTGGAAATACATAGGAATTATACAAAGCCTTAACTCTCATAGCTAGCCAGCTCTCAGTACAATCCTCACAGATGCTCATAGACAATCTAGGCTTCTCTCCAGCCTTTCTCACTGCCCTCCTAGCTGTTCCTAGTGGATGATCTTCCTTCAACCAAGTGGAACATTGCTCTCACACACTGTCAGAACTACGCAATCCTCAAGGAATGATACCTTGATTGCATGCATGAGTTTTCTTTATAAGGAAACACATGTAACTGATAGTACATTGTCCTTGACTTTAATTTCAACTGGGTCTTTCTGAGAATAGACATGCATGAGTTACTGATGAGGGAATCTTCAGTTCACTGGGGTACACTAGTTGATTGCATGCATGCATCAATTGACTGGTAACTCACCATTAGTTCCTCAAACAGTTTGGAATAATTTAACTAGACTTAACTTAGTAAACTGAGTTAACTAATTACAACTCAAATATAACTCAACCTTATCTCCTTAATTTAAGGGATAACTCTTGCATGACTTCAGAAAGACTTCTAACTTGAATTTTTCCAACTAATTAATTCAAAATGAATTAATTAATTATTTCCAAGTACCTGTTAAGACTAAATTCGATTTTAATTCACAATTTAATTCAATGACAAATTAAATTGGAATATTCTTGTTTCCATATTTCAACAGTACAAGACTACAATGTAGGTTTTAACCCTGTACAGAAATTACCTACATGCGAATTCTAAAACACAGAAAATAAACAATGCGAGAGCATAACACATAAAACACATATACATAGAGATTTTCCCCTGGACCCCAAAACCAAGACTATCAGCTTGATTTTTCATTATGTTCCTTTCAATGTTACAATACATATTTATACACGCTGAAGCATCCAATACCATGGACCGAAAACCATCGCGTCCAAAACCATGGACCGAAAATCATTGCGTCCAAAACCATGTGCGAAAAATCATGCACAAAACCATAGCTAGGTCCGCCCAACCTAATATAGGGTCCAAAAACAAAATTTTCTAGGGCACTGCCCTAGACCCCATAGAGTGGGGTTACCTGCACCCCTCAAACCCCTTGTGACCCCCCACTCCCCCCCCGCTACGCAATCGGTGCAACGAAGGTGGGGCTCCGCCCCCTTTTTAACCCCCCGGTTAACTACGTGGGCTAGTAATGGAAAGAATATAACGGAACCCAACATACAAGTCCCCGTCTTTTAATGCCTTTTGTGATTCTTTAATAAGAGAACAAGAAAAACTCTTACATTTTGGTCTTCTTAATCTTTAAAACTCTTCTAAGAAAGCCTTAGCTGCCCAACAACAACCAAGTTCAAAGAATCCTAAGAAGAAACATCCTAAAAAGAATGGTCATAAACCAACCAAGGGTCCTAAGCACTTTCGGTCTCAAAATGAAAAATCAATTAAAAAAATGAGAAGGCAAATAAAAACAAAGGGAAGAAGACTGATAGACATTGCAACTTTTGTAATTGAGATGGCCACTTAAAATCCAAATGCTTTAAGAATATGGAAGTCTTGGAAGCAACAATGAAGAAGCATAACATCCATTTGGAGCACTCTTCAACTTCATCTTCATCTTCAAGAATAACACTTTCTGCATGTAGTTGTCCAACATCTTGGTTTGGTTATGCACTAAATGTATCTTCTTCTTGTCATTCTCATGAGTGGCTCATTGATTCTGGAGCTTCTTATCACATGGCCAAAAACAAAGCCATGTTTTTTTCTTTAAATGATTGTAACACCAAAAATATATATGTTGGCGATGATAGATCTCTTAGTGTTGTAGGGACTAGTAATATTCATCTAGACAATAGTCAATTTAATGATGTATTATGTGTTCCAACCTTATCCTGCAATCTTTTATTTGTATATCAGATAACTCATTCAGGTGAAGGTAAAACCTTTGAATTTTCACCTCACGTTGTTGTAAGTAAGGACCTAAGAGATCCTAGACAAATTTTAGCTACTAGAATTGTTGATGATTCTACAAGGTTATATAAGTTTAACAACTTTGGGTCATCAACTCTTCCCTCGGTATTTGTTTCTCATAATGATGAAGTGAGCAAACTTTGGCATGAGCGATTTGGTCACTTAAACTATCGTTCCCTTCAAAATCTATGTAAAGAAAATATGGTGACAAGTCTTCCTATGGTATCTTACAGATATGGTGTTTGTTCTGGATGTGTACTCAGAAAACATCATTAGGATAGTTTTGAAAAACGTGCATCTTGGCATACCTCAACCCCTTTACATCTTGTGCATAATGATTTATGTGGTCCATTTCCAGTTGTTTCATTCTCTGGCTACAAGTATTTCTTAACTTTCGTTGATGATTTCTCTTGACGCACTTGGGTATACTTCTTAAAACTAAAGAGTGAAGTATTTAAAATGTTCTTGGCCTTTAAGGCCTTTGTTGAGAAACAATCTGGACATCAAATTCTTAAGTTAAGATCTGATAATGGTGGAGAATATGTTAACAAGAAATTCATCAACTTTTGCATTGGACATGGAATTCAAATGCAACGTATTGCTCCATATACTCCACAACAAAATAGTGTAGCTGAAAGGAAGAATCACACCTTAAATGGTTAATTGTATGCTTCAATCTAAAAGACTTGGCCTTAATTTTTGGGCAGAAACAATTAACTGTGCAAATTACATAGTAAATCGCACTCCTACTAAGGTTTTAAAGAATATCACTCCAGAAGAAGCATGGAGCTCAATAAACCAGTTGTAAGTCACTTTCGTGTTTTTGGAAGTAAAGCATGGGCCCATATTCCAAATAAGAAACATAAAGCCTTAGAACCTATTCTTCCTGGTCCAAAAAGGGCTTCAATCCATGTATAAGAAGACGACGGTAGAGGTAACCAGCGAAGGTCTTCTTGGTGTCCGGGCCGCGGTGGTTGATAAACACCCCGCACCTGTAATCAACGCCACTATTATTGATGGGATGAGCAGCGGTGGAGGAGGAGGAGGTGCCAGAAGCGTCCATGGTAGTTTGATTTGAATTTCAGAGTGGGTTTTTAGGCGTTGGGTATGCGAATGCCAAATGGTTACGGAAATAGAAATAAAGAAGTGGGAAACTCTGAGAGTGGAAATGCGAGGGTGGAGATGAATTTAGGAGTCTACCAGAAAATGTGGAGAGAGGTTGGGATTGCGCGAGATATATAGATCGTCGTTCTGCACCACCACCAGAGGTGTAATGCCCTGCGGCTGGCGAGTCGCCCGGGGACGCCCACCCACCAAAACTAAGTATTGAAACACGCGAGTTTAGAGGCGACTGAGGGCGAGACAACAATGTGGATGAGTTGGTTGCCTTGTTTATATGCGGGTGAATTGGAGACTTGCACCGCGAGCTGACCGGGCAAGGATGACAAACATGGCGAGTCAAGGTGGGGTGGTCCCATGCCATGGGCGAGCCGACCTGCACTTTGGGTAGAGTTTGGCAAATGGATGCATGGTTAGAGGATGAAACAAAGGGTTGGTCGGGTGGCACGACCCCCGTTGGCCACCATATATATTAGCGGTGGAAAATTGGCGAAAGACAATCATTCGAACTCGCTCATCATCGAAGAAGAGTGCGAAGGGTAGAGAAGAGCCGCAACAAGGAGTGCAGGTCATGCGCCCGCTCGTCGGGCAGCTCTACATGGGTTGGCACGAAGGTCTTGGTGACGGGTCGTAGTGCGGGTGGAGAGCACATGAAGGTGCCCGTCCGCTGTTCGGAAGTAAACGCGGGTGGAGGGTACATGTGGGCGCCTGCCCGCCGGTTGACACGAGTTCAGTTGTAGTTTGGGTGAATAGTCGTGCAAGGGTGCGCTCGCCCAACTCGGGCAAGGAAACTTGTGTGTGTTGAAATGAAGTGAGGGTGTGACCACCGTGCAAGGCGTGCACGAGGTGGGCACCCGACACGGGTAAAACGCCGGTGGAGCTTCGCTCCCGGTCATTTGTAAATTCTTCAAATACATAATAAAAGATTATTATTGCATATGAATGGTGTTCCTTCTGCTGTCTTATGAATGTTTATGATGATGTTATAATGTTAATGGATTCCGCACATTAATATTGTTAATAAATGAAGATGAATGTTAGGCGTAGTTCGCAAAGTAACTTAACAATGGAACATGTTAACTACTTAGGCGGTGCCGCACCTCTGCCAATTAACGAAAAAAGAATTGGGGTCGTGACAGATGGTATCGGAGCTACTTGCAGAGAACAGACATGTATGCAGGGAAAAGTTATGGAGAAATCATGGATTAACAGTCTGGGTTTCGTGGACTTGATGGTTCATGGTAAGACCATTCAAGCTCTTGTGGACACAGGGGCCACTCATAAATTCATGACGACACGGTTGGAAAAAGAGGTTGGGCTGATGATCTTCCCATCAAATGTGGAAGTCAAGGCGGTGAGCTCTAGAACTAAAGTGGTGGGTTTGGCACACGAAGTGCCTGTGAGGGGTCAGTTGGACTTCACAGTGATGGAGATGAATGAATTCGATATGATATTGGGGCAAGATTTCTTGAAGGGCAACAAGGCAATTGTTGTCCCCTTCTGTGATGAGGTGGTGCTGGTTGGACAGTCACAGACTTGGACTTTGCCCACTCATAGGCAAAGGAGGGAAGTCAAGGTGCAGCATGTTTCTGCACTAAGTTTGGAGAAAGCTATGAAGGAGTCAGATATGGAGACATATGGGGTGATGTTCAAGGGAGTCGAAGGTGATGGAGTGGGGATGCCTGTTCCAGTTGAGATTTCTGAGGTATTGGCCAAATATGCAGATTTGATGCCTGACGAGCTACCAAAGAAGCTTCCACCAAGGCATGCAGTGGACCATAGCATTGAGCTTGAGTCAGGAAAGCAACCCCCATCTAAAGCACCTTATCGGTTGTTAGGACCTGAGTTGGAGGAATTGAAATGACAGTTAAAGGAGTTAACTGATACAGGTTTCATCGGACCTTCAAGGTCCCCCTATGGAGCTCCGGTATTGTTCCAGCGGAAGAAGGATTCGAATGAGCTACGGATGTGCTGTGATTACCCTGTACTGAACAAGCAGACGATAAGGAACATGTATCCTTTGCCATTGGCTGTTGATTACTTCAATAATCTTGCGAAAGCCCGAGTGTTTTCCAAGCTGGACTTGAGGCATGGGTATTATCAGGTGCGGATAGCTGAAGGAGACGAGAAGAAGACCGCAATAGTAACAAGGTATGGTAGCTTTGAATTGCTTGTTATGCCATTCGGGTTGTGCAATGCTCCTGCTACATTTTGCACTTTGATGAATGATGTCCTACTACCATACTTGGATTCGTTCGTAGTAATGTATTTGGACAATATAGTGGTGTACAGTGACAACATGGAGGATCATAAGAAGCACTTGGCGATGGTGTTCGAGGCACTGAAGGAAAATCAGTTGTACTTAAAGAAGTCTAAGTGTATGTTCGCTCAGACCGAGATTCCGTTCCTTGGACATATAGTGGGTCAAGGGTACATACGGATGGAGCCAAGCAGAGTGAAGGCAATCGAGGAATGGGTTGAACCGAAGAATGTCCATGAGATGAGGGTGTTTTTGGGCATGACCAACTACCAACGGAAGTTTGTAGAGGGGTACTCCAAGGTAACATCATCACTGACAGACCTATTGAAGAAAGACAAGAGATGGAGTTGGACGGATAAATGTCAAGAGGCATTTGATGACTTGAAGAAGAGGATGGTTACAGCACCGATACTGAAGTTGCCAGACTTCGAGAGACCGTTTGAGGTACACACAGATGCTTCAGATTTTGCCATAGGAGGGGTTCTTATGCAGGATGGGCATCCAATGGCATATGAGAGTCGGAAGTTGCAGGATAGAGAACGGAGGTATCCGGTCCATGAGAAGGAGATGACTGCGATCATTCACTGTCTTCATGTGTGAAGGCATTACCTAATTGGGAAGCCGTTTGTTGTCAACACTGACAACATTGCAGCAAGTTATTTTGCATCACAACCAAAGCTTTCTGCAAAGCAAGCTCGTTGGCAGGACTTCTTGGCAGAATTTGACATGACTATTGAGTATAGACGGGAAGATGCAATGCGATAGCAGATGCCCTTAGCAGGAAGGGACAACTCGCAGCATTGGAAGAGGAAGACCTGGCAGCAAGGAGTAGGAGTCGAGTTCAGATGTCGGAAGAGATGCAAAATAAGCTCAAGGAAAGTGTTGAGACCGATACTTAGGCGCAGAATATAGTGAAGCAGATAAAGGAGGGGAAGACACAAAAGTTCTTTCTACGAGATGGATTCTTGTTCTTTGGAAACCGACCCTATGTTCCAAAGTCATCTGGGTTCAGGAGGTACCTTTTGAAGGAGTGCCACGACTCACCGTGGGCTAGCCACCTAGGGCAGCGTCGTTCTTTGGCATTGTTGGAGAGAGGATTCTTTTGGGAGGATGCGGGAGGATGTAGAGAAGTATGTACATACGTGCATCATTTTTCAGTGGGACAAATCAGATATTCAGAGGCAAGGAGGTCTGTTGCAGCCTTTACTGATTCTTGAGAGACCATGGATGAGTGTCTCGATGGACTTCATCACTCAGTTGCCACAGGTTCAGGGGTATAATGGGATAATGGTCGTGGTTGATTGTTTTTCCAAGTATGTTGTCCTTGTTCCAACAAAGATGCCATGTGGAGTCGAGCGGACTGCGGAGTTGTTCTTTAATAACATAGTGAAGTATTGGGGGATGCCATTAAGCATTGTGTCGGACCGAGATTCGCGATTTACAGGCAGATTTTGGACTACATTGTTCAAGCTAGTCGGGACAGAGCTGTTGATGAGTTCGAGTTACAATCCGTAGACAAATGGGAAGACCGAGAAGATCAACGCATTACTGGAGGATTACTTGAGACATTATGTGACGGTTGATCAGAAGAATTGGCCTAAACTCTTGGATATTGTTTAGTTCAGCTACAATATTCAAAAGAGTTCTGCGACGGGGTACAGTCCATTTGAGTTGGTGAATGGACAGATGCCAGTCACACCGCATACTGTAGTGACAGGAGGTTCGCTGAGGAGTGCTCATGCGAAGAAGTTCATGAAGGCTTGGGATGAGAACTTAGAGCTGGCACGGTTGCACTTGCACAAAGCTGCAAGGAGAATGAAGAAATGGGCAGACAGAGGAAGACGAGATGTACACTTCAGTGTGGGAGATATGGTGTTTCTCAGAATTACCGGAGAGCAATTTCAGCCACCCAAGGGGACTGCGAGCAAACTGACATGAAAGTATGAGGGACCATTTCGAGTGAAGAAGAGAGTGGGGGAAGTTGCTTATGAGCTGGAGCTTCCACACCATATGCACATGAAGCATCCAGTTTTTCACATGAGTCAGTTGAAGAGATGCAGACTTAATGTTGATCATCCAGAGAGAGTTGAACCACCGAGAGGACCAGCCGGGATTGTGGACAAGCCGAACCTAGAGTTGGACAAGATTCTGAGTTTCCGAACTATAGGACTTGGTTGCCACATGAAACGGGAATTTCTTGTCAGATGGAAGAATGCACCAGAGGAAGATAGCTGGGAAATGGAGGACTCACTTTGGAGATGGAAGCGGAAGATTGCGAAGTATGATAGGAAGCTACTGCGTAGAGCTGGATTGTCAGGGACGACAATGCCTTCGGGTGGGGGAGGATGTAATGCCCTATAGCTGGAGGGTCGCCTGGGCACGCCCACCCACTAAACGAAGTAGTGAAACGTGTGAGTTCAAAGGCGACCGAGGGTGAGACAACAATGTGGACGAGTTGGTTGCCTTGTTTATATGCGGGCGAGTTGGAGACTTACACCGCGGGCCAACCGGGCAAGGATGACAAACATGGCGAGTTGAGGTGGGGCGGTCCCGTGCCATGGGCGGGCCGACCTACACTTCGGGTGGAGTTTGGCAAACGAACGCACGGTTGGAGGATGAAATGAAGGGTCGGTCGGGTGGCATGACCCCTGTTGGCCACCATATATATTAGCGGTGGAAACTTGGTGAAAGACAATCATTCGAACTCGCTCATCATCGAAGAAGAGTGCGAAGGGTGGAGAAGAGCCGCAACAAGGAGCGTAGGTCATACGCCCGCTCGTCAGGCAACTCTACACGAGTTCGCACGAAGGTCTTGGTGACGGGTCGTAGTGCCGGTGGAGGGCGCACAAAGGTGCCCACCCGCCATTCGGAAGTAAACGTGGGTGGAGGGTGCGTGTGGGCGCCCGCCTGCCGGTTGACACGAGTTCAGTTGTAGTTTGGGTGAACGGTCGTGCAAGGGCGCGCCCGCCCAACTCGGGCAAGGAAACTTGTGTGTTGAAACGAAGTGAGGGTGTGACCACCGTGCAAGGTGTGCACGAGGTGGGCGCCCGACACGGGTAAAACGCCGATGGAGCTTCGCTCCTGGTCATTTGTAAATTCTTCAAATACATAATAAAAAATTATTATTGCATATGAATGGTGTTCCTTCCAATGTCTTATGAATGTTTATGATGATGTTATAATGTTAATGGATTCCGCACATTAATATTGTTAATAAATGAAGATGAATGTTAGGCATAGTTCGCAAAGTAACTTAACAATGGAACATGTTAACTACTTAAGCGGTGCCGCACCTTTGCCAATTAACGAAAAAAGAATTGGGAGCGTAACAGGAAGCATGAGGAAAAGAAATAAAATAAAATAAAAAATATTTTCACTTTAACACAACAGGGGTAAGCGTCGATAAACCGTGTGGGGTCCACACAGTTAATGGCATCCAGTGAATCTTTATCTCTTTGCGTGTGGGATCCACAATGGTAGGCGTCGATGAACCGCGCGGGGTCCACACAGTTAATGGCGTCCAGTGAATCTTCATCTCTTTTTTTCAGGAAGAAAAAGAATAATATATTCATAAAAGAAGATTACATAATGTAAATGCAAGAAGCATATGCAGAAATGTGGACCGAGCCACATGCAAATCTGCTTAAACAGATCGCAAATAAAGCCCCGAAAGGCCAATATTGACCCCCAGCAAGGCAACCCAACTATAAGGTGCAGAAGTGGCACCAAAACATCAAGCAGACAAGCATCTGAAGAAAGAGCAACCAGCGTAAGATCTGACCGCCCAATACGAAAGGAGAGGCACGAAATGAGGAAGAGAGCAGCAAAAGAAGCCACTCCTTCCCCGCCCCCTCAAACTCTCCACCCGAATCAGACGAGAAACAGAGGAAAAACACTGCCTCAATCATCTGCATCTGCCTGCAGAAAAGACCATCGGAATCATCCATAGAAACGACACGAAACAGAGCAGAGCACCGCTGTTCCCTCAACGCTCCAAAGGATATGTCGTGGCCAGAACAAACCTATCTGTCGCCGAGAAGGAGAAAACCCACCGGAGCAGAGGCGACATCGGGGGCAGAGGCGGCAAGGGTAGCCACCTCGCTCCCGCTTAGAGAAAACTAAAAGACCAGAAGATGAAATGAGCCTGCAGGACGAAACCCTCTCTGCTTGCTTCTCGCTGCTCGCCTCAGGAGAAGCCCCGCGGAGTCGCCGGTGAAACCCACGTAGTTCCCGCTTGCCACTAGTGATGCCCTCACTACCTAAGGAGAACCCTCGCTGATCGCCGCTCTGGAGAAGCCCTCCCCTGCCTGAGTGAAGCCCTCGCTCACCTCTGGTGACGCCTCACACCGCTTGCCGCTCACCTCTGGAGAAACCCAGCTTTTATGAACCCCTCGCCGCCTGAGGAGAAGCCCTCGAACGCCTCAGGAGAAGAAATACACTGTGCCTGCCAAGGAAAAAACTGAGCCAAGGAAGAACCCTCGCTGCTATCCGCTGTCGCTACCTCTGAACGCTAAGCTGACCGCTGCTCCCTGTCTGCAAAGTCTACTTTGCTATCTGCTGCCCCTGTCTGGAATGGAGCAGCCAATCGACTTTCTCATTGAACCGCTCGTCCCTGGACTAAGGCATTCCTCACCGCTCGCTGCTCGCTCGTGGCTTCTACACTCGTCGCCCCTGCTCCTGCTCGCTCCAAGCAAAGCCTGTTTTCAAGGGTCTGCTTGCCGCTCGTGCTCCTGCTCACTCGCCGCTCCTGCGCTCAACCCCCTGCTCCTGCTCCTGCTTGCACCAAAACAAAGCCCGTTGACAAGGGTCATTCACCGCTCCTACTCCTGCGCTCAGCCCCCTGCTCGCCGCTCCTGCTCCTGCTCGCCCTCCTGCATTCAACCCCCTGCTCGCCGCTCCTGCGTTCGCAGCTCCTGCTCCTTTAGAAAACAAAAAGAGGAGTGCGCAACTTGATGCTCCTGCTCCTGCGCTCAACCCCCTACTCGCCGCTCCTACTCCTGCTCGCCCTCCTGCGTTCAACCCCCTACTCACCGCTCCTGCTCCTGCAATTCGCTCATCTGCGATCCACAATGGTTTAACTTTCATGCTTTTTTCCAGAATTAACTTTCACTGTACTCTCATTGCGTGGGGTTTAACTTTCATGTTTATTTCCTAGAATTAATTTCAATATACACTAAAACACTCTTTCCGTGGGGTCCACAATGGTTTCACTATCATGTATTTTTCCGAGAAATAACTATTGTTCAACTTTCACGGATTTTTACAACACTTTCTTGCATGTAATGCAACTTTGACAGGTATCCTCCCTTCAAGAGGGAAGATGCTTATCCGGATCTTTCACATTTCCAGAGGCCTACGGCTAACTGTGAAGCAGACATGGAATTGATGTTCCACTAACTCAGGGCAGTTTCTCCCCATTTATCTTATTTTCATCTTATTTTAATATGTTGAAGCCCGCAAACGCTCACCTCCCGACACCTGTAACGAACCCAACAAGCATTAAGCGGGCCCTTCAAGAGCCTCGTATGCTAGTCAAATGAATATTTTAAATCACTTGAAAATATTGAAGTTAAAATTACATCACATTTGAAGAGTAAAGGAAATTTTCTCAAAATCTTGTATTTGTAATTATTTTTATATTTTTTAATTAATTATTAATATATTTTATTTAATAAAAGAATTTTCTTTATTAAAAAGGAAATGTTTAAATTTTATAGTAACGAAAAAAATTATATTTAAATTTTATAGGAATAAAACAATTATATTTCTTTACTAGGTTAGTTCCAAAAACCAATTATTATAATTTCTATATATGTATGTATTACTAATTTATTGAAATTATATTTTAATAATAAGAATTAGTGAATTTAGTATTGTTGAATTTTTTTCAACCAGTTATTATAATTTCTATATATGTATTACCAATTTATTGAAATTGTATTTTAATAATAAGAATCAGTGAATTTAGTATTGCTGAAAAAATTATATATATGTATTACCAATTTATTGAAATTGTATTTTAATAATAAGAATTAGTGAATTTAGTATTGCTGAATTTTTTCCTTGTTACTTTAAGAAAAAGAGTAATTGTATTGGATTTCAGAGATCTGTGGTTTGTGCTTCTTGAATTTTTGACCGGAGAATCCACAGTAGTAGAATTTTTACACCAACGTTTCAAATCCCAAATGGGATCCATCATCAGGGTAAAGAGAAAGATGATGAGAAAGATGAAAAAGAAGAGCCAGATGGAGGAAATAAATACTCATGAGGGACGAATATTAAAGGAGCAGCACAGGTCGGCCAGAGAAATTTATAATGAAACCTAATGTTAATTTTAAAAATAAAGTCATTTATTTAATTTTTATTTTTAATTTTTAAAATTAATAATATCACTTATTTAATATCCCTAAAAAAACCAAAAAACATTACACTAAAATCTAAATTAATATTAATATTAAAAAACTAATATATATATTTTAATATTAATATCATGAAACATTATATAACTTAAAATCTTTGATAATAATATCTAAAACTAATATATATATTAAAATTAACATCATAAATCCTAAAATATGACTTTAAAATTATAATATAACCTAATATTACATTTTCACTAAATAACATAATATTTATATAATATATATATAACCTAAAATATATATAACTTAATATAAATAATAGAATAATATGAATAGAGCAAAATATCTATATCAATGTCTAGAAACTAATATATTTATTAATATCCTAATTCTTTATATATTTTAGGATTTATGATGTTAATTTTAATATATATATTAGTTTTAGATATTTGGATTCTAATTTAGATATTATTATGTTTTAAAATAGTTAAGATTTTAATATAGGATGAATTTAGAATTTAATATAGAATGGTTATAGAATTTAAGTCATATTAATTAATTTATTTATTTATTAATATAGATATTAGGTTTTGTTAATATTAATACTATTTTATATTAAGTTTTATAAATATATTAGTTTCTAGACATTGATATAGATATTTTGCTCTATTCATATTATTCTATTATTTATATTAAGTTATATATATTTTAGGTTATATATATATTATATAAATATTATGTTATTTAGTGAACATGTAATATTAGGTTATATTATAATTTGAAAGTCATATTTTAGGATTTATGATGTTAATTTTAATATATATATTAGTTTTAGATATTATTATCAAAGATTTTAAGTTATATAATGTTTCATGATATTAATATTAAAATATATATATTAGTTTTTTAATATTAATATTAATATAGATTTTAGTGTAATGTTTTTTGGTTTTTTTAGGGATATTAAATAAGTGATATTATAAATTTTAAAAATTAAAAATAAAAATTACATAAATGACTTTATTTTTAAAATTAACATTAGGTTTCATTATAAATTTCTCTGGCCGACCTGTGCTGCTCCTTTAATTTTCGTCCCTCATGAGTATTTATTTCCTCCATCTGGCTCTTCTTTTTCATCTTTCTCATCATCTTTCTCTTTACCCTGATGATGGATCTCATTTGGGATTTGAAACTTTGGTGTAAAAATTCTACTACTGTGGATTCTCCGGTCAAAAATTCAAGAGTAATTGTAAATAAAATCAATTTTTATGATTCATCATTATTAGTTTATTTACATCATATTATGGGTTTTTCCAAATTGGAAAGTATTTTATTAAATTTAACACTATAATTTATGAAATTATTCAGATTAATGTCTATATAATCATACATTCATGAAAAAAACCAGAAAAGATTTCAAACATATCTCTTTGGAATGTATAACCCAAATGGTAACACACATTAGGCAAATCTCCCCATGGGATGGGAAAGCAAAGGTCATTTTATCAAGTAAAGGTCATTTTATCCTCTTCTTCTAAAGTAATTTGGAGTAATTTGGATCCGGTTATACCCATTAAATCCATCAACGAAAGAGAAATACTTCTTCTATGCAAGTGCATCCAAGACTTAATCAATAAATGAATAAGAAAAGTTATATTTGTTCCATTAGTAATAACATATATGCTAGCCCATCAATACCAAGGATGTATATATGTCATGAATTCCTAGCTATGTGAGTCCTTGAGATTATATAAAAATCTCAATTAAACACTATAATTATTATTATTTCTTCATTTTTATGGTTCTCTACCTTAGAAAAGAAAGGGTAAAGACTATCCTACTAAAGACA
The DNA here is from genome assembly GCA_031772625.1 of Pinus tabuliformis. Classification (NCBI taxonomy): domain Eukaryota; kingdom Viridiplantae; phylum Streptophyta; class Pinopsida; order Pinales; family Pinaceae; genus Pinus; species Pinus tabuliformis. The sequence goes on along the minus strand of CM062809.1, from coordinate 1,026,134,624 downwards.
TTTTGTAATTAAAATGGTGAAATTTAAAACTCTATTTATTCCATTTCAATTTATTTTCCAATATTTTAGAATGAATCTAGCAAACCAAATTCAACTAGAAACACATAAAAAACAAATGCATGTAAATAAAACAAACCACAAAAATGACATTAGGTGAGACATACTTACCATTTACATTAATCCTCTGTATTTTTTTTTAGCAACATGTTCACATGACTAGATGGACTATGCAATTGAAGCTCCACTTCCCCGTAACAATATAACATGAACTCTGAATTGTTTATTCTACAATCAAGAGCATATATTAAATGTTGGGGTTCTGTTATCTTATCACCTCATTGTGTTCCAAGTTTGGAGTGTCTTGCATCAAGTCTTTACTTATGCCACTTTCTAATAGTGTAGTAGATTTTCTCATTAATGTTATAGAATGGTGTTTCTGCCTCCTTTGACAAATTGACCCAACATGGAGATTTTTTGTAATAGTTATCAAGTGGTGCTTTACAATAGAAAACACCTGGTTTCAATGAATTCATTCCGTTAGTAACAACATCAAATTATTGTTGGAGGCTCTACACCCTTGCAAAGGATTAGTACAGTCCAACCTCACCTCTAAATGCAAATTTGTAGTAGGATATTCTCCTTTGCCACTTTTTGGCAACCTAACTCCAAATGCAAATATAAAATGGGATTCACTCATCACTATTATTATTTTTTCTAATTTCTATTTTTTCATGTCCAACCACAACTAAATAATATTTTCATGTGTTTCAACTAATCTAGAATTTAGAATTTCATTTGATGAAAATTGAAAATGTTGTTTATTTTATTTACAATATTCTCATAATTATTGAAGTTTATAAAACATTATAAATAAATTATAGAAAATCCAAAAATATAAAAGTCAACCATGCTTATTAAAATTGTTGACTAGAAGCCCACGAGGCATAGAATAGACAATGATGGGGTGTATTGTTAAGTCACTCCGTGATGTGAAGGTCACAGGTTCGAAACTTTGTGGGAAAAAATCCAGTCATGTTAAGGGTTGGTGTGGCCCAAGTCAGGTGTGATCCTTGGGTGATTTTGACAGCTTAGATGCCCCTGTGTTGCAGTTTCTCAAGCCACAAGTCAAGCCTGATGTAATATATGATGAAATTAGACCGCTTGACAAAAAAATAAAATTGTTGACTAGAAATCAATTTTTGTACTCCCTACTATGGCGAGGATTATAATAAACTCGATATGTCCTCACATGTCTTTTTTAATGCTTCTTCGTATGACCTCAATATGTTTCAAGCAAAATTCCTTAGAATTCTATCCAAATCTCCCTTAGATAGATTCATATTTATCACAAAAAAATTCAACAAACTATCTCCATCATATATATTATAACAATTTTCAATACCATCTCCCTTGTGATTTTAGTCAGTCACAATCTTCACTTGTTTGTTTACTCAATCAAATTTGAAATTTCAAGATTACATACTATCTTATATTGTTTGTATCTAAAATGATGTGGACATTATAATGATCACTAAAGTAAAAAAAACTAACAAAATATACAATAGAGGTAAAGATCAAATAGTAGAAAAAAAAATCACTAGATTAAAAATCCAAATCAAAGGAGGAAAATTTCTCCAAAAAACATGCACTCTTGTTTGTAGTTTGAAAACGATTAGGATCACCAACTAAGAGGGAAATGGATCATGTGATATGATCATAGTCTAAGTCCCCATTGCCAAATCTAGGACTATATAAACAATCCATCCTAGAAGTGGATAAAGTGATGAAACAAATGCAACCGCTATTAAAGTGGATAGTAATTTGGCCAAGTACTTCATTTTATGGCTAATCTATCATTATAGTGCAAAAAAGTGGCAAAACGGGGAGAATGTGTATTGAATACAAAGCTCTTAACAAGATTACCATCAAGAATCAAGACTTTCTGCCTAGGGTCGATGACTTGGTAGAATAGCTAGAACATGCTAAATACTTTACCAAGTTGGATCTCAACTTGGGATACCACTAGGTATGATTAAAATAAGAAGACTCCTAAACAGGGAAAATTTTAAGGATACAAATTTATTTTAAAGTTTAGAAACCTTGGTGAATCTTACTAGTCGGTAATATGCAAAGTATAAAATTTTTGAAGATAATTTTGTAAAAATACTCAAATTTATAATGATTTTGTATAGTGTTTGTAAAATTTTGGCAATTTTTAACATGAAATAATTTTATACTATAAATTTTGGGCGAATCATTTTTAGAAAAAAAAATGGAAATTAACGAATATATTTTTTGGAAAGAACATGGAAAATTAGCCCACCTGTGAATATTAGCCCCTAAAATTTTCCCTGCTCCTAAAAGACAGATGTGCATCGACTACAAATCTCTTAATAAGAATATCCTCAAAAATCAATGTTGTCTTACTAGAGTTGATGACTTGGAAGAACAACTACGATATGCTAAATACTTTATCAAGTTGGATCTCAACTTGGGATACCACTAGGTATGAGTAAACAAAGGAGACACCTAAAAGACCACCTTCAAGTTGAAGTAAGGTTAACATAATGCACTAGCTACATTTATGTATAGGCGAATGCATGAAGATGGGTTACACTTTTGGGCCAAATGTTGCGATGAAATTTCAAGTTTTTCCTCTTTTATTAAATTGAAGCCCTCAAAATTCATATAAGCATTGTGAATTTTAATTTGGAGTAAAAATACAAATTGTGGAGAATTATGTTTTTGTCGTAATGATATTTTTTGCAAAAAATATTTATTTTTGTATATTATGTAAATTTTCCATTAAATGAAATGTTTTTCCTTACAAATTTTCACACATCTTAAGAGGTATGTGTGTGTTCACGTAGCATAACATAATCTAAAATGTGTAATTATATATATATATATATATATATATATATATATATATATATATATATATATATATATATATATAAGTTTTTCATAGTAAAAAATTATTTTTTTTTATGCACACTTATATTTTTATTATTTTTTGAAGTTGGCAAAGTAATATTTCAATTGCATTTTGCAGACACATATGTTCACATCAAGGTTTTTTTCAAATATTTAAATAAGTTGAAAAACCAAGAGTACCCTTTTGAAGAGGACTCGTAAATGAAGATAGTGGTATTTTATGAAATTTTTTCATTGTGTATATTTTATGATATTGATTTTTTATTCAACCTCTTTAAAATTATTCAAAACAAATTCAAGTATTATGTTTAAAAGAAATTAGATGAAAAATATCATATGAATTCGAAAATGTTAAACTCATATGTTATTGGATAGAAGATTCTTTATGAAACTAACATGATCAAATCCACCATCTAAGGACAAAATTTTCCCTAAGTTCACTAGGGTACAAAATGGCGTTGTACGAAATTTTGCACAAGGGGTGCTGAAATTCTGGATTTTAAGACTTTAGAGGATTAATTGAGCGCTTAAAACGCTCAACCAAGCGTTTAAATTTCAAATTCAAATAGCTCGATCTAGGGTTTCATAATCCCTCTATCGAGCCTTTATTAAAAAAAAATGAATCCAATAATTTACATTTTAGAATCAATAAAGATCTAAAATTTGAGTTTTTCGCCCATTTTAAAATTCCAATTTTTTTTAGAAATTTTGTTATCATGTCATGTAGAAACCTTATTAAATTTAATATTAATATTAAAAAAAAAATTGTTAAGCTTCGCAGGACCTTCTTTTTCTATTTATAAAACACAAGTTTACATCACATATATGAGATAGGTGGCCTCAACTTGCCCAGTGGGAAACCAAGTCTGTTGGCCACCTATCCTTGTTATAAGCCATCCAAAAACAATACAGTGTCAATTGATCTAACCAAGTTATATACGTATCAGTATCATGATAAGAGTTTATGTGTCTATCTATCATAAGCATGCAACAATAAAAGTAAATGCTACCCGCAAGAAATAAAAAAACATCCAAGAAACTGACTAATCCTATTGTTATTCTGAGGCAGACTCCACCGGAGCCGGGTCTTTGGCTAAGTCGCCAAGCATATCAGCAAGCTCAATAATGCAAGGGATGTGCCTTTTGATTCGGTCAAGGCGAATGTCCTACTTACACAGCTAAAATTGGATTGTCCACAAGCCTTTTTTGTAATTGGGCATGTCATGGAGGGTCATAGCCATCCCCATTGACATTTACTCCACTTCCTTCCCCATAAGGCTCTTCATGAGCCACCAGTACAGATAGAGCGTCTGTTTAAATTAGGTGAGTCTTCCCCTGGTAGTCCCGAGATCTGAGATCACAGCCTGCCAATTCTCCATCTCCTCTTTGAGCTCACCCTCCCGTTTTATATTCTCCTCCCATTTGTCCAAAATCTCATGGATGCCTGCATCCGTTCCTTCCCTGTATGTTGTCACTGCTTCGCGAATGAGGCGTTCTAAGGGCTTCCTACCAAGCCTAGGTTCTGAAGTACTCGGGTCTGCGGCTCAAGTCGACTCCCTCCCCCTTCTGCCGCGTCCTCTTCCACATGTAGGTCGGGCCATGTCTTCTCTATTCCGTGCTTGTTCACACACGAAATGAATTAGCTCTCAGGACGTGGTCTCATGCCTCTCTGGATTGATGTAGGTTCCCCTCCCCTAGTGCTTCCCATCACAATTTCCTCTGCCCAGGTACCCCTCTGCCTCAAGATGCATTGCCTCTCCTCTACCTGGTGTAGCTGCGCCACTCACTTTGCTTTCTCGCTTACCTTGTGATAGCCTTACCACCCCCATGGTTTTGTCATTGCTCTCGCCTACTCACAGGGGTGGTGTCATGATGCCAGACCCAGTTTATGCTCATGGCTCTCACAGCCAGCCCATCGAGCCGGGTTACCGTCACTCCCAATCGCATTGCCTTCCCTCGCCCCTCTACCCAATGCTGCTACCTCACACCTCTACCCAGAAGAGTTGTCTCACTTCTCTACTCCTCCCATGGCCATCGCTCATGCTTAGCCTCAGTCTCCCCACCCTCATTGGTATACCAAATATCTCGCTCGCTCACAAGAGGGTTCTCTAGATCCCAGCCCCAGTTTTCTCTCATGGATCTCGCCTTCGGCCCAACGCGATCACCATCCCCCCCCAACTTACGCTGGTCTCCCTGGCCATCCCCTCAATTTCCCTCCCCTATCATCTCCCGCACCCCCCAGCCATGAATTAACATAGTTACCATAGTAATGGGTTTGAAAGGCTAGGATACATACCCGAAAATGCTTCACTTAGACCGTTGTTGGTAGCTTCACAAACTTGTGCCCTTGCTCCTCCATCCTCCCGTAATCTCGACTATACTCCTCTCTCTTTCCCGAATTCTTTCATAATACCATTCAACCTTGCTTTGTCGCATCACCCATCCTGCCTTAGTCGCCTCACCTCCTTCTCCATCCTAGCCATGCCTGCCACTTCTCCCATCTCTTCTGTCAGGTAGCATGTGGGAGGCCACTGCACCCATATCCATGAGTGTGTGGGGGGGGGGGACGGGGGGGGGGGGGGGTGGGTAGTACCCTTCCCTTAAACGTCATAATTGCCATGTCTGACTAGTTTCCTCTCCTGCCTTGAGCACACACCCCGATCAGGGGTATTGTTGTTTGGATTCTCAGTTTCCTGGCCATTTTGGGAATCTTGTCAAAGGATGTCCTCCAGGGCTTTAATTCTATCGTCCCTGGGCTGAATTGGCCATAATTTTTCCATTGGGCCATGTTGCTGATTGCAGCCCCAGTTGGCCAAGAAATTTGCTACTTTGTTCCCTTCCCTTCTTACATGTCTAATTATTAGATAATTGAACTTGTGTATGAGCTCCCCTATCTCATGGATAAGGCGAGTTGTCCTCCAACTTTGGCTCAGTTTGTCCCATGACGTGCCATTGTTAAGTTTCCTCACAGTGTTTATGACCAAGCTGGAGTCTCCTTCCACCTCCACATTTATGTATCCCATTCTTACAACTATTTGAAGGCCCTGTCCAACTGTTGTGAATTCTGCTTCATTGTTACTTGTGATTCCACATGAGTTTGCATATATGAGCCATGTGTTTGCTTAGTTATCTCTAAATATGCCACCTAATCCTACTACTCCCAGGTTCCCTTTTGAGGCCTCATCAAAATTCATCTTGATGAATCCTTCTCCTGGTAAAGTGAAATGCATTGGGGAATCGATATTCATCCTTCCCGCTTTCCAAGCATTAGGGGCTATCATTTCCATGGTTAAGTTAAGACGACGAAGTATTCTTGCTTCATGAGGAGGAACTTTCCAGTCTTTTGGACTCCATTATTCTGCTAGAATCATTTCCCTGATGTTTTTTACTAATCCTTCCCACACCTTATCTTGTGTTGAGGTTTTGTTTTTGAAAATTTTGTGATTCCGTTCTTTCCAGATGGCCCAGAGGTTGAATCCCAGGGCCAATCCCCACGCTCGATTCAGGACAGGGCTTGAGAAGATGTTGTTGCGCCATATCAGGATTGTTTCCTTTATGCTTTGACAGTTCCTATCCATCCTTCAAAGACTCCTTTTATTTGGCCCCACTTCTGGTTCGCAAACGAACATGAGTTCATCATGTGCTCAATGTCCTCTCTATCTTGTCGGCACATCTAGCAGAAGGACGGGCCTTGCATTCCTTTCTTCTATAGCTGGTCCCATGTAAGGATTCTCCCTTTACAAACTAGCCAGAGGAAATGTGCTACCTTAGGCCACCATCCTCCCTTCTAGAGTAGTGCTTGGCCATCTCTTTCTTGTTCTGCTTTTAGCTCGTAAGCTTCTTTGATGGTGAAGGTTACTTTGGTTGAGTGTCCCCACCTCAGGATATTCGGGCATGTTCTAATTGTTATTTTTCTTGTTCTTATTTCTTTGTCAAACTCGGTCCCTTTCTCTCTCTCTATACCCTGACCCCATTCTTCTATCTTTTTCCATTTTCTCTAGTTTCCTGTCCCTTACCCTTCGGTCCAGAATTGTTCTACATATTGAATGTTTCTGTCATTGGTGAATCGATAAATATCTCGGAGGTCTTGCATGTCTATCAGTCTTTCTCTTTGCTGCCATGAATCCTGCCAGAATCTAGCTGTTCTTCCATTTCAAATTTCCCAGAAAGCATGATGGGCAATGAGATCACGGTTTTGTCTTGCTAAGTTCCATATGGCTGAGCCCTTGGGTGGATCTTTGTACCGGAGGATTTCCTCTGTTCTCTCCAGCATATTATACTTTCTTGTCCAAATTTGTTTCTATATATCCCCTCCTCCCCCTAGCCATATCCACCAAATTTTTGCTCCCATTACTTGATTTAAGGTATAGGGGTCTCGTAGGCTGAGCCCTCCTTCCATATTTTTCTTTGTCATTCCCTACCAGGACATAAGAGCCCATTTTTTCTTCTGTTGTGCCCCTCCCCATAGAATTTTTTTAAAGATATCCACCATTTTGGTACAGGCCCCCTTGGGGGCAGCCATACCTGACAGCTGGTAGATAGGGATTGACTGCAGTACTGCTTTTAGGAGGACTGTTCTACCTGCTAGATTTAGGGATCGGAAGGCCCAATTTCCCAACCTTCCCTGAATCTTTTGGATAGTTTGTTTCCATCCTGCCAATTTTAGGGGGTTTTCTAATAGGGGCATTCCCAGGTACTTCGTGGGGAGGTTACCTGTGCTGAATCCCATAATCCTGGCCAAATAGGATTTTACGTTCCCTTGGGTATTGAAGAAGAAGGTACATGATTTTTTGTTGTTGATTTGGGTTCCAGATGCTTGCATAAAGGTGTTCAGGATTTCTTTCATTCTTCGGGCTTCTCTGAGAGAAACTTGGCAGAAGAGCATGATATCATCCACGAATTGTTGGTGTGTTATTGCAAGGTCATTCCCCCATATCCTTAAGCCTTTGATTCTGGACTCCTGGGCTTCCTTCTTGATGTATCTGCCCAATCCCTCAGCAGCAATAATAAACAGGAAAGGAGACAAGGGATCCCCTTGTCTCAGACCCCGAGTGGGGTTGAATGTTTTGGTAGGGGTCCCATTTAGAAGGATAGAAAAAACAAGGGTGGATATCATAGTGCTTATCCAGTTAATCCATCTAGGATTAAAACCATAAGCCCTCAGGATGCTCCTTAGGTACTCCCAGCTCAACCGATCATAAGCCTTTGAGAGATCCAACTTCACTAACATGCCTGCAGCCTTCTTGACCTTGAGGGAATGGACCACTTCTTGGGAGGTGACCAATCCGTCTAGGATTTCAACAAAGCCTATTTGTTCTAGGGAGATAATGTTAGGGAGAAGAGGCTTTAGTCATTTGACAATCAGAGTGGCTATAATTTTATAGATGACATTGCACAAGGCAATGGGTCTAAATCCCTGTGGGTCTTCCGAATTTGAAGTTTTAGGAATGAGAGTAATAAAAGTGGAGTTAAGTCCAGGGCATACCTTTTGATTTTGTCTTGATTCCTCCACAACCTCCAGGATGTCTTTTCCCATGAATGGCCAAGTGGCTTGGAAAAATTCAGCTGTGAACCCGTCTGGGCCTGGGGCCTTATTCTTTTTCATTCCTTTAACAATTTCTTCCACTTCCTCGAGCGTTGTTGCTCTCATCAAGGCTAGATTCTGCTCTTGAGTGACCTTCTGGGGAATGTGTTGGGAGATTATTTGCATTTCTTCCGTTCTATCTTCTTGAGGTTCTATTAGGAGATCTCTGAAGTGGTTTACGAGGATTCCCTCCATCTCCTCATGTTGCATACTACGGTTCCCCTCATCATCTTTGAGTGAGAATATTATATTGATCTGACGATGTTGGATCATGGCCTTGTGGAAGAACCGGGTGTTCCTCTCCCCTTCTCTTAACCAATTCACTCTCGACTTTTTTTTCCACAGAATCTCCTCTTGCTTGCGCCTTTCCTCCAGCTAGCTGATGATTCGTCCCTCTTCTGTTGTTGTCTCATCCGATCTCCCTTCCCATATTATTTTTTGTTGCACTTCCATCATCTTTTGATTTAATTGTTGTTGATCCTTCATAATGTGTCTGAAGTCTTCTTTGTTCCATTTCCTTATTTTTTTTTAATTTCTTTGAGTTTTAGTTGGAACATATGCATACAATTTCTCCCCTATTGTTCGCTTTGCGTCCACCATAGCTCGATTTTTTTGATGAGGCTAGGGTCTCTGAGCCAAAAGGCTTCAAACCTGAAGGGATGGTTTTTTGAGCTGGCTTTCAGGTCCACTTCCAGCCGGATCGGCCAGTGGTCTGAGCCCATTCCAGGAAGAATCGATGCTTTGACAAATATATCTCTACTCATTACTTGTTCCAAGATCAGGAATCTATCTAATCTGGATGCAATTTGGTTATTCCCTCCTCTTCTATTGTTCCAGGTGTGCACCCCGTTTATAGTTTGGATGTCGACTAGTCTTTGTTCTGCTATAGTGTCCCCAAAGAGTTCCATATCCATGTCTGTTCTCCTCATGCCACCTCTTTTTTCCGCCAGTGAGGTGATCATGTTAAAATCCCCTCCCACCACCCATAAGTCCTCTGGGTACAAGCTTCTTATTTTTACTAGGTTCTGTAGAAAAGCCCTCCTTTCTCCTGGTATATGGGGACCGTATACTCCTGTGAGTAACACCCAGTCGTTGGATCCAATGACCCTGAATCTCCTAGAGAGGATTCGTGGAATGCTAACCCAGTCTTCGAACCATATTTCTCCTGGGTTCCAAATAATGGCCAATCCTCCCGCGCTGCCATTTGCGTCCTGTCCAATGACTTGGTACTAGGGTTTATGGTTTTCCATAATCTCTTTCAGCTTTTTTTCGTTGATTTTCATTTCCTGTAGGATCATAATACTAGGTCGATCCTTTTTCAATCTCTCTTTGAGGTATCTCTGTTTGCCTCTGCTATTGAGGCCTCTTATATTCTAGGTTGTAATAATCATTTCAACAATTTTGGGGGTTGTTGGAATACCTCTGATAATGGCACCACTCTCCCCGAGTTTACTAATAGTTCCCCCACCATCTGTATGGACTCATTCATAGGTCTTCTTCCCCTTTTCTTTCCCCCCTTTCCCAGTCCTCCTGGATCTTTCCCTTGTCCACCTTGGGATCCTAAGTGTTCTGGTTGGACTATTATAGCTGATCCCTATTTTATCTTGTATTGTTGAAAGGTTTCTTTATAGAGTTGCTTTTGGTCCTCTGGGATGAAGCGTTCATCCAAGTGTCCCCATCTCATCCATTTGAAGGGTAGAAAATCTATTGAGGTCTCATTTCTCTACCTTGTTTTGGTGCACCTTTTGTGTCCCTGCTGGTTTCTGATTTCTTCTCCTTCTGTGCACTTTTGGAAATCGTCTCCATCCTCTTTTCCCGTCGCCTCTCCTGTCTTCTTTCCTTGCATCTGGTTGTCTGGGTTGTTTAGCGGGCAAGCTCGTTACAGGTGCCCATATTCATGACATCTCCTACATCTAAAGGGGATATGCTCATAATCCAGGGTTTGCTGCCATACCTCATCATGGTATTCAAGTTCTATGCAGTCTGGTAACGACTCCGTGATATTCATGTAAACATAGATTCTTGCATAGGAAGTATACCTACCTTTTCTCATTGTGTCTGCCACTTTGAAAAAAGTTCTGATCGAGTTGCCTATTCCTTCTAGTATTTCTAGGTCCCAGAAGTCCATTGGGAGGTCGAAGAGTTGAACCCAGATGGGTTTCGCCAGCATCTTCTCCTGATCCGGGTTATAGCACTCCTCCCAGTGTCACATGAACAGGCCTGCATTGTTGAAGAAATATGGTCCATATTCAAAGATCCTCTCCTTGTCTTCTAGGTTAGAAAAAATAACCGAGAAGAACCCTTTCGCCCCCAACTTGAGGTCGATATGCCCCTTTGGCTGCCATCATTGTTGAATCCATTTTATCAATTCCTTATCAGTTGGTCATGCCCCTATAAATTTACAAATCAGGGTGTGGTCCTTCATATATCCTCTGTACTCCTCCAACTTGTTATTAGGTATTACAAATCTGGGTTTTTTGGATGCTCTGGGCAAGCATTTTCCTCCCAGCCCAGCCTACCATTTCACTCCCAATACAGGTAGACCCTTTCCACGATTCTCGTTTCCACTGGCTGATCCTTGGAGGCTCATCTCACCTGCAACGACACTTCTGTAGGAGGGGATCTCTCCCCCCTACCATCCCACTCATTCCTTTGTCAGTCTATTCCTTTGTCGTTTGCCTCTTCCCTTTTGTTGTCCGTGGAGGTGTAGAACTGTCAGTCGATACCCGCGAGCCTGAGCCCCAACCGTTCCTACTTCCAGGGTTTGCAAGTCTATCAAGTGCTGCAAGTGAGTGCAAACCCTAGCTGCTCTCCATCGATATATGATAAAATTTATTTTAATGACTTCTAATAAATCAAGATTTAAACATCTTTATTCATGCTTCTTTGATCCATAATGAATTAAGGAAAGCCTTTCGGTAGAAATCACATAAGATAAATTTTTGGCCGACACGTTTCAAACCAACAAGTGTGGTTCTTCATCAAGACCAAATCAATATTAAAAAAATATTTTTAATATTATTGATATAAATTATATTATGAACTGATATTAATATAAAAATTTAATATTAATATATTATAATGTTAATATTAAATCTATTAATTTTGGATTAATATTAATATTATTAACTTTAATATAATATAAAATTTGTTATATTATAGTATCTACTAGCACAACCACATTAATAAATGTGGTTGATATACATCGTACGTGTTAGTAAAAGAGTCATTAACACAAAAAGAGTCATACAAGCTCACTCAATATGTTAATTTTATTTAACCTAATTTTTTTATAAATCTAACATAATAAAATATATAATATTTTTAAAACCTTGAAGTAGTCATAACCTAAAGCTACTTATGTAATAAAACCTAAATAGTTTCAATTGGAAGACATGAAGCACTCTATGCATCTTTGATGGAGGTAGCTGGAAAATTATTATTTTGGAAAAATTTAGATAATATATCCATGGAAAATTATCATTTTCCCTTGAGGTGAATGTACAACACACATTTTAAATATGTATTATATAAAAAAAATGTGATTGTTGTACAACATCAAAATAAATAAATAAAATATTTAAACATAATATTTTAATTGTCAAAGTATTTTAAAAAAATTCAAATATAGAGGAGAGAGAGTGGGAGAGAAGGCTAAGAGAGAGAGGGAGGCACACAGATGGAGAGAGGGGAAAGAGGAGAGAGGGAGAGGAGGATATATATGTGTGTGTGTGTGTGTGTGTGTGTGTGTGATGTTATAACTTTATAATAGTTAATAATTATATAGTTATATAGTTATGAAGTAGTTATAGTTACAGTTATGTTTTTTTTTTGTAAGCTATATAAGGATATTTATGTTATAAAAAAATTCTTAGTACATTGATACCCTTGTTGTACCAAAAATTATGTGGGATCTTCTAAACTAGGGTATTAAGCAACTAATGTTGGCCAGATCCCAATATTAGTCAAAAAATACATCTGGATAAACTTAGTGACTAACAAACTATGTAGCCCAATAAAAAATACATACATGATTTCTTTGATGGGAAATGAACCAAAACTGTAAACACACAATATAGATTGACATAGAGACATAGTAAAGATAGGTAGAGAGAATAGACTATAAGATAAACCAAGTGCCATAAAATACCATTAATTCAATACAATGACTGGAGAGAGAGCATTAGAGTTGCCTTGGGTAGAATCCTCTGCAGGTGCATTGAGCATTGCTGGTGTATGGGGCTACGAGTCAAAATCAGAGTTGGAGTCAGAGACCACATGGAATTCCATCATTATGAGTAGGACAACTATATCATTGAGATTATATCTTATGTTCTGGAGGATCCTTTTAATCTCCTATTGTCTTGCAAATAAATGGTAGTGATCAACTTGCTTGTCCCTAATGACCATATGAAACAATGTTCCAAGCTGACAGTGCAATTCCACTGAACGTTAGAATTGAAGTCTTATTTTATGATTTTTTCTAGGATCTAGAGTCCACTGATTTTTGTATCAAAGAATTATATCTTATCGCCAAACTCTTTTGCTTGCAAGTGAAGGATTGTGTTTCTCACTTCTGGAGGAACAAAGTCAAAGTGGTATGCCATTGGTTTCTAGCCAAAGAGGTGCTGACATCGGTAGGTGGAGCTTCCAGCAAAGCCACCCCGTCGACTAGGTTGGTGCAGCCTCGGGGCCACAACAACTTGTATTAGAACCAGAATTGACAAGACTAGGGTAATATAACTAGTAAAACAAACCTCCAAATACGTGACCCAGAATCGAACCCCGTGACTAAATTGTTAGCAGAGTGAGATTTTGGGAATGAACAGAATGGAAAGAAAATGGACATGGAATACTGGACTATGAATATGGTTTAACACGAGGGGTAATGGAAGGGAATCCATGAGAATAACATCATCAACCACGAACAGGATGGACACTCCCTGACTGATACCAAAATAGACCTCCTTTTTTACTTTGAATTTGTTTATGTGTAAAGCCTATGTAATCTATACACAAGGACTAGCGGACCACCCAACGAAGAACTCGATCAAAACCAAATTAAGAATGACCAAAGAAGAGAACTAGACAATTGAATGAGACACCCACAAAGTCAGTGATTTCAGAGGGGGCAGAGGGTAACACAACAACCGACTCAAATAAAGGGTCTTTCGCTGTATTATGTAAAAAGAGGACGAAAAACATGGACACCTACAAGACCGACCCAGGCAACCAAAACTAATTTCACCATAAACTATGAGTTGACAACAAACACGAAAATTCAAAGGACTGAAAAATATCACCTAGCCTTCACTGAAGTCATTGTGCACATTGTTATTAAGCCGCAATGTAAGAAATGTATGTGGGAGTTACCGTAGCTTAAAACCTCATCGAAAATATGCTACCCTAGGTTGGGGTCTCACTCTTTATAGAAATAAACTATATTGTGAGGATGGCACAAGCCGAAAAGGCCTCCCAGACTATGGAGAAGCAGCGGAGGACATGTGTGATTTTTAGCACACGGGTTAATATCCACATTAAATACTAGTTTCATGTGCAAGGTAGTCATAACTAGCATCGAGGTCAGGTGTTTGAAGCAAAAGGAATGTCGGACTTAACTCTCTCGCACACCACCGGCCTTCATTTAAACCAATTTGACATGCAACCCTATGGTTGATCATGTTGACGGTGTAGTCGCCATGCGTGGCTGACTTTTAGACAGGTGGTGACATGGGTGTTGATCCCCAAGATCACCATCGTATTCTCTAGTGTGCTCTTCCGCATAGGAATGATGCAACTTCCCGACAATTAATGACACAAATTCACCCCCATCAGGGATAGTTATAATTATAGTTATGTTACTTGTTATATATAATGAATTTAAATGTTATGTTAAACAATTATAGAATTATGTTATGTTATAAACAAGAGCTATAATATATCTAGCTATGTGATATATATACTTTATAATAGTTAAATATATATAGTTATATTTAGATAATTATATAGTTACATAGTTATGTGTTGGGTGTGGAGCTTGATTATCTTCTATATTCAAAGGTATCGCCGCATTGGACCCCAATTCGAAATGGGGCGGCAGGGGGGGGGTTCAGGGGGGCTGGCTGCGACCTTTTGGGAGCCCCCCCCCCCCCCCTAGCGGGGGGATCGGGGGCAGCGCCCCTGAAGCTAAGAATAGATGTAAAATTGCCTTGTAAAATGTTGTAATTTCATAGTCAATCTGGGCCATTCATTAGGCAGAGATCTGACGGTAGAAGTTATGTTTAATTTAGGGTTTTTTCCCTAGAAGGAAACCCCTCGCTATATATAAGGGAATTGTATTACGTCTATGTAGATCTGTATTCTGAGTGAAGAAGAGAGAGGAGATTGAGAGAGAAGAGGGAGTTACAGCAGATCTGTTGTAGGTTGTATCTCTTCAGTTTGCTAGATAATATAAAAATAAGGACTGGCTATTTCTCCGTGGACGTAGCCCAAACTGGGTGAACCACGTATATTTGTATCTCTCTTGTTTTATGCATTTTCTGTGTTTATATTTTTGCAATATTTAATGTGTTCCATTGCTCTGTAATATATAATTTTCTAACAACTGGTATCAGAGCTGAAGGTCTATTTGGCTGAAAAACTCGTAGGACAGAAGGGTTCCTGGTTCGAGTGGGAGCAATGGCAGAAGATGCTAGGTTTAGGGTCGAAAAATTCAATGGCCAAAACTACCAGCTGTGGAAGATGGAGATGGAAGGTTATCTATATCAGAGAGATATGTACCAACCATTGAGCGGAAAGACAAAGAAGCCGACGAGTATGACAAACATAGAATGGGATATTCTCGACAGAAAGGCACTTGGAACAATACGGCTATGCCTAGTGGCATTGGTAGCATTTAATATCTCAAAGGAAACGACAACAGAGGGTTTAATGTCGACATTGGCCAAACTATATGAAAAACCCTCGGCCTCAAATAAGGTATTTCTTATGGAGCGTTTATTTAATATGAAGATCTCAGAAGGTGGATCTATTGTTGATCATTTAAATGAATTTAATACAGTTACCATTCAGTTAAGTTCTATAGGGGTAAATTTTGATGATGAAGTGTTGAAAAAGGGGCAATAAGAAATGCTAAAAATAGAAATAGATAAAAATAGAAACTACTAAAAATAGCAGTTCTGCCAATGTGGATATTAACAACATTTGGTGAGAAGTGAAACTGCTGAAAATAAAATTTCTAAAAATAGCATTTCATGGTCCTTTCCTATTTTAGTCAGTCCTTGGACTAAATATAGGAAGTAAAAACGAATTTGATATTAACAGCAGTTTGTAAATTAATTAATTAATTCAGTTTGAGTTAATTAGTTAAGGAATTATGAACTTGAAGTCTATGTGAGAACATGCAATAGTTTCTCCTTTGATTAAGGAACTTATCCCTTGATTAAGGAACTTATCCCTTGATTAAAGGAGATAAGGATGAGTTCTATATTGAGTATATCAGTTGACTTAGTTTAACTTAGTCAAGTCCAGTTAGATTAATTTAACAGTTTGTTAAATTAATGAGAGTTCAGTTAGTTAATGCTTGCATGCATGTAACTACTATATTTCAGATAACTAAGTATTTACTCATGGATAACTCATGCATGTCAGTTCAGACAGAGACCCAGTTAAGATCAGATGGAGAGACAGTGTACTATCAGTTGCTAGGATATTCCTTGTGAATATTCCTTGCATGTAGGAGGAATATTATTCCTCATCGATTGCGTAGTTGGACCTGAGGTTGACAGCAGGTATAATGGGGCTAATTCACACATGTTATGTAATTGGACCCCAATCAAAATTGCGCAAGGAAATAGGGGCTTGGAGGACTTGTGGCCTATATATTGAGGCCTAGGTAGTCTATGAGCTTCATCTTTTGATTGCAGAGAGCGTAGGATAGCTTTTGAGCTGATTCTTTTTGTAAATGGAAGAGGATTTCCACTTGATTGATAATACAGTGTTTGGGTTTTAGGCTGGTGCTTTCCCCAGTGATATATCTTGTGTTATGTGTGATTGTTTCTTCTTAATCAGTTATATGTGTTCTTATTGATTTTTCTCTCATCGATTAAGCTTCCGCTAAATTGTGTGTAGAACTAGATCTAGTATTATGCTTTAGTACATTGCATATATCAGGTTGATCTACAGGTGAAATTTCTACATGGTATCAGAGCAAAGGTGAATCAAGCATAGAACAATATACAGAAGGAGAAAGAAATTTGAAGTTTATTATTCAGGATATAGATCTCAAGTTCTTATCACAGTTCAGATTTCATCAATGGCGTTCAATGGTTTGAGGCTTGAGTATGCCCTTGATGGCAACTCAAACTACATAGCTTGGAAGGATCACATGGAGGCAGTATTGGAAGATAACGGCCTTAAGGACTTCATTGATCAAGAATTCCCTAAGCCTACTGATGCCTCTGAGGTTGCTGAATGGAGGAAGTGTGTGGCTAGATCTAGGAGAATCATCCTGGAGGGAGTTTGAGATCACATAGTCTCGAGCCTCCATGGGAAGGAGTCTCCGTTTTCAATGTGTAAAACATTGAAAGATTTATATCAGAATAGCAATGATCAAAGGAAGCTGGCACTGAAGGACAAACTTCGCAAGATCAAGTGCGAAAAGGGTGACACTATCTCTACGTTCCTGAACAAGCTCACCACCTACAGGTATGAGCTTGCAAGTGTAGGGGTCTGATCCAGGTGGATATTGGTGGCCACCTGCCAAGTCCACCTAGACCCCCACCATTGTCTTTCTCAGCATTTTCAGTTTCCTTAATTGTAGCACAACTTACTATTTTTAGCAGTTTTTCGGGTCCTGAACTTCCGAAGCCGTTTTGAGGCCCTAAACGACGTTTTTTGGGGAATCCGGGGGCAACATGGGTCCATGGAATGGACCGATGTTTCCCGTTCCAACAATGATAGTGCTCGGATAGATCTTTCTAATGAGCTATTGTACGCATCAAACGGAGATCATATGCCAAAGTTATGACCCCGGGAAGTTGATGTACCAATTTACCCCAAACGGGGCCCACAGTTTGGCGTTCCATATCCTAGGGTTAGGTTTTGGAATGTTAAGGGTTTTCCATTGTTTCTCAACAACAAATAGGCCTTCGAGCCTCATTGTAACATAGTTCAGAGGCATGTAGCCATCACATCTCTTCTCAGAGATAAGCTACCATCGCCCTAGCTGGTTTATTTCCATTTCTGGTTGTAAGCATATTTCAGTATTTTCCATTAATGAAATGAAGTATTATTTCCACTGCATTTTTGTGTATATGGTTATCTCTGTAATTTGTTGCGTTCCTGTTTAAATCTAGATCAGTGGTATCAGAGCGGTCTGCTTTTTCTCTGTTTTTCTTTACATGTCCCCAACAAGGTCGGGATATAAGGAGTTAGGGCTTGAACTGGTTGAACCTTTGCAAGACCAGCCTCGCAAATCCCGACGGCCTCCCATGGCGGACGAGAAGAAAGACGAGGGGGCAGGAGATCCCATCAAAATCTTGCTCGAAGAAGCCCTCGAGCGACAACGGAACGCGATGATGGACAGCTTTGCCCAGATCCTTCAGCGGCTACCCAGAAGCGACGCATCGGCTTCCAGCAACTACTCTGGAAACGCCACACCCTTTAAGGTACAAGTTAATTTTGAAATCCCCATATTCGAGTGTCAGATAGACGCAGATGCCGTAGATAAATGGTTAAATCTGCTAGAGGTTTATTTTTCTGTTCATGAATTTTCGAGTCGGGAAAAGATTGTTTTTGCTCTTCTCAAAGCAGCCCCCCACGTCAAGGACTGGTGGGAAACCTACTGCGAGCAGAAGGATGAAAGTACTGGCTCACTATTTTTAGCCGCACCCACCTGGGATTCGTTCCGGGATGCCATCAAGGAGCAGTACTACCCTGTCGGAAGCTATGAGGATGAATACATAAAGTGGACCACGCTGCGGCAGGGAAGGGACCAAGACGTGCCGGAGTTCACCAATCTTTTCCATACCCTTCGCACAAAGTTGGGTATCAAGGATTCGGAGCAACATTTGATACTCAAATACCGTGGCTGCCTGCACAAGTACATCCAGGAAGAAATACAATTCCTAAACATCCCCTCGCTCGGCGCAGCATACCGATATGCCGTCAAGGTCGAGCAGAAGTTTAAACAAAAGAAGCGAGACTTTGGATCTGCGAATCCAAAGCAGGGGAAAGGTGCCCCTAAACCACAGAACAAAGGACAAAGCCAAGGCGGGACAGCCCAAGACAACCAGCCGAAGCTGCAAGCAAAGAATAGCGCCGCGAAGCCGAGAAAGGACACTGGAAAATGGTGCGAGTTCCATAAGAGCTCCACTCACAACACAAGTGAGTGTCGGGCCAAGCAGTCACTGGTGGCTGAGCTAAAGGTTTCAGAATCAGATGCATGTTCCGACTCTGAGTCAGAACCCGATAAGGGGTATGAAAAAGGGAAGCAGATCATTGATGCGGATCCCAGCGCCACTGTTGCTACCACAAAGATCCAGAAAAATGAACCCGAAGATCCAGAGGAGGAGGAGCGTCTCTTCCACTCCCAGATGTGGGTAAAGGGCTCCCCGATACAGTTCATTGTTGATAGCGGGAGTCAAAAGAACCTCATTTCGGCAGAGGTCGTGAAGCGGTTGGGCTTACCGACCACAGCACATCCACAACCATACACCATTGGGTGGCTTCACCAAGGACGAGATCTTCGCGTGAGCCAGCAGTGTCGCCTTCCATACAACATCAAGCCCTTCACGGATGAGGTATTGTGTGACATTGCTCCCCTTGAAGTTTGTGATGTATTACTAGGACAACCATACTTGTGGAAGCGACATGCTGTGTATGAATCAAGGCCCCGTGCTGTTATTATTACATTGGGAAATAAGTTGTTCAGGATACCAGAGGTAGCACCACCTGCCGCCATCTCTTTGATTACTGCAAAACAATGCAGTAAGATCATTTCCAAAACCAGGAAATTTGTTTTCCTGATGATACGCCCTCAAGGAAAGAAGAAGACAGTGGCCGCGGCCTCCAAACGGGGTCCCTCTGCATGACAACTACAGATGGACAAGATTGTGGAGGAGTACGAGGACATCTTCACCTCCCCGGCAGGGGTTCCTCTGCACTGTCAAGTCAAGCACTCCATCGATCTGACCCCAGGTGCGCCGCTACCCAATGGACCAATTTATCGGCGCTCCGTTCTGGAGAACAATGAAATCAA
This sequence comes from Pinus tabuliformis, assembly GCA_031772625.1. NCBI lineage: Eukaryota > Viridiplantae > Streptophyta > Pinopsida > Pinales > Pinaceae > Pinus > Pinus tabuliformis. The sequence continues at coordinate 1,026,114,843 of CM062809.1, read as the reverse complement.
GAGGCAGATTCAGGAGCTCCTACAGAAAGGTCACATCCGTCCGAGTTCATCGCCCTGTGGGAGCCCGATCGTGTTGGTACAGAAGAAGGATGGGACGTGGAGACTCTGTATTGACTATCGGGCGCTGAACAAGATCACTGTCCGTAATAGGTACCCGATCCCGCGGATTGATGACCTCCTAGACCAACTAAAGGGGGCGAAATATTTTAGCAAGATCGATCTGAAGTCAGGATATCACCAGGTACCAATCGAACCCTCCGATGTGTGGAAGACTGCCTTCAAATCCAAGGAGGGCCTCTTCGAATGGTTGGTCATGCCTTTCGGATTGACGAATGCTCCTGCAACCTTTATGAGGCTAATGGATGACATCTTGCGGCCATTCACCAACTCCTTTGTAGTAGTATACTTGGATGACATTCTGATCTTCAGCCAGAGTTGGGAAGAGCACCTCCACCACATCCGACAGGTTCTCCAAACACTGCGGCAACACAAGCTATGTGCCAATTTGGAGAAATGCACTTTTGGCATGACCCAGGTTCAGTATCTGGGATACATCATTGATGAACAGGGGGTGCATGTCGATCCAGCCAAGATCCAAGTCATTCGGGATTGGCCCTCTCCAACCACTCTAACAGAGCTCCGCAGCTTTCTAGGTCTTGCCAACTTCTACCGCAGGTTTGTGTTGGGGTTTTCTCATATTTCTTGGCCCTTGAGTCAAGTCACCAAGGGCGGGGCGAAAGCAAAATTCTTTTGGTCTGAATCTCAACAGAAGGCATTCAGGGAGTTGAAGGATCGCCTCTGCACGGCACCAGTGCTCGCGTTACCAGATTTACAACAACCATTTGAGGTCGAGACAGATGCCTCTGACTATGCTATTGGGGCAGTCCTTACTCAACATGGACATCCAGTGGCATATCACAGTGAAACACTTTCAGACACAGTCCGGAAGTACCCCACTTATGATAAAGAGATGTATTCCATTGTACAGGCCTGCCGACAATGGAAGCATTACATTTTGGGGAAGGAAACGGTCATCCACACAGACCACCGACCTCTGCAGTTCATACAGACCCAAGGGAAATTGCAGAATGATCGCCATCAGAAGTGGTCTACATACCTGCAACAGTTTCACTTGAATATCAAGTATAAAAAGGGCAGCACCAATAATGTTGCAGATTGCCTCAGTCGACCACCGATCATGGCGCTAACCACCGTGCTCAACTCTTGTGGGCACGAGACTTCTGATTGGCCACTTCTCTACAAAAGCGACCCAGAATTCGGCCACACATACCAGACACTCTTGGAGGGTCGGCATGTTGCAGATTTTCACCTCCAGGATGCCCTATTATGCCACCTCGGTCACCTTTGTGTTCCTTCAAGCGAGCGTGCCAAGATGATTTGGGAAGCACACTACAGTCGGGCTGCTGGGCATTTCGGGGTCGAGAAAACAGTGGCAGTACTGCAAAATTATTTCTATTGGCCGAATCTTCGACAGGATGTTGGGAAGTACATCCGATCATGTACTGCCTGTGCCATTGCCAAACCGACCATTAAGAAGCACGGCCTCTATACCCCGTTGCCTACCCCTAGTCGACCTTGGGAATCCATCTCCATGGATTACATGTCAGGCCTTCCTTCCACTAAGCATGGAAATGACTGTGTTTTTGTGGTCGTCGACAGGTTCTCGAAGATGGCCATTATGATGGCCTGCAAGAAGAATATCACAGCAGAAGCCACTGCTAAACTCTTCTTTGAACGAGTGTGGGTGCACTTTGGGATCCCACAGTCTATCATCTCAGATCGGGACAGTCGGTTTCTCAGCACATTTTGGTCCAGTCTCTGGTCAATGCTGGACACCAAACTCACGAAGTCCACAGCCTTCCATCCTCAAACTGATGGCCAGACAGAGGTTGTCAATAGGATGATTGTGCACATTCTGCGCATGTATAACTCAAAGCATCCACGCACATGGGACGAGAGCCTCCCCTATGTTCAGCACAGCTACAACCGAGCTCTTCACAGCTCCACTGGCCATAGCCCTTTTCAGGTGGGTTTGGGATTCCAGCCACTATGCCCCATTGATGTGGCCATGCCACTTGCAGCTACTCACATGAATTCAGCTCATGTCCAGTCCGAAACAGATAAGGCCACCAGCTTCATTGAGCGCATCCAACATATTCGCCAGCAGGTCCATGACATTCTTGAGAAATCAAATGCCAAGTACAAGCAGCGACATGATCAACATCGTGTGCCACACAAGTTTCAGGTGGGCGACAAAGTCTGGTTGCATTTGCAAAAGGAACGCCTTACTGGAGCCTATCGGAAATTGAGACCACTCCGATATGGTCCTTACACCATTACTAAGGCTATGGGAGACAATGCATTTGAGCTCAGCATTCCCCCATTCCTTGGCCTTCACCCAGTGTTCAATGTGGACCGCCTTCGGCCATACTTTCCACCATTGCTAGACACATCCGACATTGCAGAACAGCTCAAACCCACAGAATTAAATCCAGATTGCATGGAACAAGCTGCAACTGATCGGATCATGGACACACAGATCAAGAACACTCGCCCACAGAATATCCAACTGTATCGAGTTGTCAAAGCAGGCCAACTCCTTCAGCAGGGCAAGTGGCTCACCAGGGAACAAGTTCAGCAGAAGTTTCCTCATCTCATGGAGGAGCTCAACGCAATGGGGACCATTGCTTCCTAAGGGGGGAGGAATGATCCAGGTGGATATTGGTGGCCACCTGCCAAGTCCACCTGGACCCCCACCATTGTCTTTCTCAGCATTTTCAGTTTCCTTAATTGTAGCACAACTTACTATTTTTAGCAGTTTTTCGGGTCCTGAACTTCCGGAGCCGTTTTGAGGCCCTAAACGACGTTTTTTGGGGAATCCGAGGGCAACATGGGTCCATGGAATGCACCGATGTTGCCCGTTCCAACAATGATAGTGCTCGGATAGATCTTTCTAATGAGCTATTGTACGCGTCAAACGGAGATCATATGCCAAAGTTACGACCCCGGGAAGTTGATGTACCAATTTACCCCAAACGGGGCCCACAGTTTGGCGTTTCATCTCCTAGGGTTAGGTTTTGGAATGTTAAGGGTTTTCCATTGTTTCTCAACAACAAATAGGCCTTCGAGCCTCATTGTAACACAGTTCAGAGGCATGTAGCCATCACATCTCTTCTCAGAGATAAGCTACCATCGCCCTAGCTGGTTTATTTCCATTTCTGGTTGTAAGCATATTTCAGTATTTTCCATTAATGAAATGAAGTATTATTTCCGCTGCATTTTTTTGTATATGGTTATCTCCGTAATTTGTTGCGTTCCTGTTTAAATCCGGATCAGGGTCGTGACTGCTGATGATGATATGGTGAGTCTAGCACTCCTTGGCCTTCCTAAGAGCTGGCATAGCTACCAGGACTCAATGAATGGAAGGGATAAACTGCCAGATTGGGAACAACTATGGTCGGATTTGATGCAGGAGGAGGTCAGATGGAACACCAGGGATGGATCTCCATCAAAACATGATGATGATGAGAATTTAGCTTTAGCAACTAAAGCTAAGAAAGGGAAAGGGAAGGCATCCCAATCCAAGTCTTCTCAAGGAGGGAATAAGTTTGACAAGTTGAAGGTGAGATGCTTTCATTGTCATGAAGTGGGCCATTATGCTACTAATTGTCCATGGAAGAAGTCCAAGAAAGGTTCCTCCAAGGAATCTGATGGTGAGGCACTAGCTTCACAGTTTGAGCTGGATTTCTCTCTTATCACATGCATGGTTTCATCCATGATGGGATGTGTTTGGTACTTGGACAGTGGAGCTTCTTTCCACATGTCAGGTGACAAGAATATTTTCAGCACTTTGGAGGAGAAGGATCTCTAGATACGGATTGAGATGGGTGATGACGGAAAGTACCATGTCTCAGGTGAAGGTACGGTTGTGTTTCAGAGGGAGCATGGTTCTCCCCTCACTCTTTCTAATGTTATGTATGTACCAGGGCTGAAAAAGAATCTTGTGTCTATTGCTATGCTTGAGGATAAAGGCTATGATGTAGTCTTTAGTATGGGAAAAGTTTTCCTAAGGCATATCGGCACTGGACAGACCAAGCGAATAGGGATTTGAGTGAAGAATCTCTATAAGCTAGAGGTAGATGACTGTGCTGCACTGAGTTCCAAAGCAGAGGTGGTGCAAGGCCAAGATGTTGGTGAGCTGTGGCATAGGAGACTGGGCCACTTGCATCATGGGGCCTTGAAGATCATGCAACAAATTTCTACCGGATTACCCAAGGGCAAGCTGGAGCAAATAGACACATGCAAAGGTTTCACCTTGGGTAAGTATGCAAAATCTTCCTTTCAGGAACAAGATAGTAGAGCTGGAGCAATTCTGGAGCGAGTTCATTCAGATGTATGTGGGCCCTTCTCTACAGCCTCCACGGCAAAGCATAGGTACTATGTTATTTTTGTTGATGATTTTTCTTGTAGATGTTGGATCTACTTCATGCAAAAGAAGGATCAAACCTTCTTGAGGTTTTGTGAGTTTAAAGCCTTGGCAGAGAAAGAATCAGGAATGAAAGTAAAGGCCTTGCGCAGTGATAACGGTGGAGAGTATGTTTCCCAGCAGTTTAAGGACTTCTGTGCTTCAGAAGGAATTAAATGGGAACTCACAGCACCTCATAACCCACAACAAAATGGGCTGGTTGAAAGGAAGAACATGTCTATTGTGGGAGCAGCTCGAGCGATGTTGCATGACCAAGGCCTACCACTTCATCTGTGGGTTGAGGCATGCAATACAGTAGTGTACCTTCAGAACAAAAGTCCTCATCGTGTTTTGGGGATGAAGACAACTATGCAGGCTTTTTCGGGGAAGCGGCCAGATGTGATTCACTTCCGCATCTTTGGATCACCAGTTTTTTGTCATGTGACCAAAGATGCTCGGAGGAAGCTAGACCCAACAGCTGAGTTGGGGATACTTGTGGGGTACACGGATACACCTCATAACTATTGTGTGTTTCTGCCTGTCAGTCAGAGGACCGTAGTGCACAGGGATCTGAAGTTTGACGAGTAGAGAGCCATGCGAGTGTCACTTGAGAGGGAGCTCAAGTTGCATGGTGATGGTGAGGAACTATTAGTTCCTAAGGAGGAGGAGCCTCTAGATGATGCAGATCAGCTGCATGCAAAGGATCCAGTAGTGGAGATCACCACTCCTGGAGTGTCTTCCAGAGATGGGCGGAAACGCTCACGGGAATCTGACAGATTGATGCAGGATGCGAGAGAGAATGTGGGGCAACCATCCTCTCATCGCAGATAGAGGAAATCTCCTGAGAGATACACTGGCTACATGGCCCTGGTTGGGGAGTGTGTAGCGACCGAACCTTCTTCTTTTTAGGAGGCAGTGCAATAACCAGTCTGGGTTGATGCAATGGTAGATGAGTATGATTCTATCATGCAGAACAGTGTGTGGGATGTTGTCCCTAGACCTGTAGACAAATCAGTGGTTAGTTCCCAATGGCTTTACAAGGTAAAGCAGACAGTTGATGGCACTGTTGAGAAACACAAGGCAAGGTTTGTTTCCCGTGGTTTCTCATAGGTTGAGGGGATCGACTATGCTGGAACTTTTTCTCTTGTAGCAAGGTACTCATTTATCAGATCGATTCTAGCTCTATCAGCTCATATGGGTTGGAAGATCCATCAGATGGATGTGAAGACAACATTCCTCGATGGGGAGATTGAGGAATAGGTATACATTGAGCAGCCTGAGGGATTTTAGACCTTCGATCGTGAGTCGCATGTGTGCCGACTCAAGCGAGCATTGTATGGGCTGAAGCAAGCACCCGTGCTTGGTATACCAGGATCGATAGCTATTTCACTGAGTTGGGCTTCACCAAGAGTGAAGCAGATGCGAGCCTCTACACATCATGGTAGAAGGTAAGCCATTGATTATTGTACTTGATGTCGATGATCTGATTTTGATAGGTGATGATCAATTGTTCAAGTCTTGCAAGGAGGACCTTGCAAGAGAGTTTGAGATGAAGGACATGGGCCTCATGCATTACTTTCTAGGCATGGAGGTGTGGCAGAGAGATGGGGAATTATTTGTGTCTCAAGGCAAGTATGCCAATGAGATACTTAGGCGTTTTCACATGGATAGGTGCAAGCCCATGGAGACTCCTCTAGCTGGTAACTAGAGGAAGGAGGATGCTACTTCAGGTGAGGTAGTAGCTGCTACTTTTTATCATAGCTTTTGGGTTCACTCATGTATCTGGTGAACACACGACCGGATTTGTGCTTTGTGGTGAACCAGCTGAGTCAAGCTATGGTTCAACCAACCAAGTTATTTTGGAAGGTGGCAAAGCATGTGCTGAGATATCTCAGAGGCACTACACAGTATGGATTATGGTACAAATGGATAGAGGGAGTGAAGCTGCAAGGCTTCACGGATGCAGATTGGGTAGGTAGTCCATCAGACAGGAAGAGCACTTCTGGAGGAATCTTCAACCTTGGGTTAGCTACAGTTTCTTAGTATAGCAAGAAACAGAGATCAGTTGCACTTAGCTTAGCGGAGGCTAAATACATGGCTGCTAGTCAGGCTGCATGCGAGGCCATCTGAATGCAGAAGATTCTAGTGGGATTGTTTGGTCAGATGATGGATCCTACCGTGATATATTGTGATAATCAGAGTTGCATTAAACTCTCTGAGAATCCAGTGTTTCATGACAGGTCCAAGCATATAGATATCCACTATCATCATCTACGGGATTATGTGGTCAAGAGGATCATGATGTTGCTATATATTTCAACTGAGGAACAGGATGCAGATATTTTGACAAAGGCATTGTCAAAAAGAAAGTTTGAGTTCCATAGAGACAGGATCGAGGTTACTGATAATCCCTTTCTTGTTGAGAGGGAGTGTTGAAAAGTTGGCAACAAGAAATGCTAAAAATAGAAATTGATAAAAATAGAAACTACTAAAAATAGCACTGCTAAAAATAGCAGTTCTGCTAGTGTGGATATTAGCAACATTGGGTGAGAAGTGAAACTTCTAAAAATAGCATTTCATGGTCCCTTCCTATTTTAGTCTGTCCCAGGACTAAATATAGGAAGTAAAAACGAATTTGATATTACAAGCAGTTTGTAAATTAATTAATTAATTCAGTTTGAGTTAGTTAGTTAAGGAATTATGAACTTGAAGTCTATGTGAGAACATGCAATAGTTTCTCCTTTGATTAAGGAATTTATCCCTTGATTAAAGGAGATAAGGATGAGTTCTATATTGAGTATATCAGTTGACTTAGTCAAGTCTAGTTAGATTAATTTAACAGTTTGTTAAATTAATGAGAGTTCAGTTAGTTAATGCTTGCATGCATGTAACTACTGTATTTCAGATAACTGAGTATTTACTCATGGATAACTCATGCATGTCAGTTTAGACAGAGACCCAGTTGAGATTAGATGGAGGGACAATGTACTATCAGTTGCTAGGATATTCCTTGTGAATATTCCTTGCATGCAGGAGGAATATTATTCCTCATGGATTGCATAGTTGGACTTGAGGTTGATAGCAGGTATGATGGGGCCAATTCACACATGTTATGTAATTGGACCCCAATCAAAATTGCGCAAGGAAATAGGGGCTTGGAGGACTTGTGGCCTATATATTGAGGCCTAGGTAGTCTATGAGCTTCATTTTCGTATTGCAAAGAGAGCAAGATAGCTTTTGAGCTGATTCTTTTGTAAATTGAAGAGGATTTCCACTTGATTGATAGTATAGTGTTGTGGTTTTAGGATGGTGCTTTCCCCAGTGGTATATCTTGTGTTATGTGTGATTGTTTCTTCTTAATCAGTTATATGTGTTCTTATTGATTTTTCTCTCATCGATTAAGCTTCCACTAAATTGTGTGTAGAACTAGATCTAGTATTATGCTTTTGTACATTGCATATATCAGGTTGATCTACAGGTGAAATTTCTACATGAAGTTAGGGCTTTGTTATTTCTGTGCTCATTGTCAGAAATATGGAATAGTTTAGTTATGGCCATTAGTAACTCTCTCTCTGGATCTAGTACTTTAAAGTTTGATGATGTTGTCGGTGCAATCCTTAGCGAGGAAATGCGACGAAAAAGCTCCGGTGAGACATCAGGTAATGCTTTGACTGCAGAGACTAGGGGAAGAAAAATGGAAAGAGGAAAGAGCCCTGGATATTGCAGTAAGTCAAGAAAAGGCAGATCCAAGCCTAGATCGGGGATAGTGTGCTATAAATGCGGGAAGAAAGGACACCTGAAGAAAGACTACAAGTCTCGGAAGGGAAAAGAAGGAGACACATAGCAAGAAACTAATCATGAAGAAAATGTAACAGGTGATGTGTTGCAAGATGCTTTGATTCTTTCATTAGAAAATATTATTGATGCTTGGGTGGTAGATTTAGGGGCCTCATTCCATGCCACACCTAATAAGAAACATTTTTATGATTATGTTCAAGGAGATTTTGGACAGGTTCGATTGGGTGATGATAAACCCTGTAAAATCATTGGAATGGGTATAATTTTCATAAAACAACAAAATGGAAATCAATGGCTATTGAAGGAGGTAAGGCATGTTCCAGATCTGAAGAAAAATCTAATTTCAACAGGGCAGTTGGGAGGTGAAGGTTGCGTAACTACTTTCACAGATAAAACCTGGAAGGTCACTAAAGGATCCCTGGTAATAGCGAAAGGAGGAAAGGTTGGTACATTATATTTATGAAATGGTATTTCTAATTCTGTTAATGCTTTAACCTATATAGGAGAAGATACATCATTGTGGCATCATAGGCTTGGGCACATGAGTGAGAAGGGGATGCAGATTCTTCACTCAAGAAATTTGTTGCCAGGTTTGAAGCACGTTGATTTAAAATTCTGTGAGAATTGTGTTTATGGAAAACATAAGAGAGTCAGATTCCTTAGAGTTGGGAAAGAAAAGAAGAGCAAAAAATTGGAGCTTGTGCATACAGATGTATAGGGACCTGCTCAGGTATCATCTCTTGGTGGCTTTCGTTATTATGTTACTTTTATTGATGATGCAACCAGAAAAACTTGGATTTATTGTATTTGAAATAAATCTGATGTATATGATACTTTCAAGAAATGGAAAGCTTTGGTTGAAAATGAGACAGGAAAAAGGTTGAAGTGTCTCGGATCAGACAATGGAGGTGAATATTGCAGCAAAGAGTTTGATAGGTACTGTTCTGAGAATGGAATTCGCAGAGAGAAGATAGTTCCAGGAACACCACAAGAAAATGGTGTGTCAGAAAGGATGAATAGGACAATCATGGAGCGTGCAAGGTGCATGAGATTGCATGCAGGATTGCCTTTACAATTTTGGGAAGATGCTGTAGATACTGTTGTTTATCTAATAAACAGATGGCCTTCAAGTTCCTTGGATGGTGGTATTCCAGAGGAGGCATGGATAGGTAAAAAGGTAAACTACTCTTTTTTAAAGACTTTTGGTTGTGAAGCCTTTGTCCACATTAATAAAGAAAATAGAACAAAGCTTGAGGCAAAATCAAAGAAATGTACCTTTATTGGATATGGTATTAATGATTTTGGTTATCACTTTTATGATTATGAAAAACACAAAATCATTAGGAGCAGAGATTTCATATTCAATGAAAAGGTTTTGTATAAGGATCAGTTGCAGGAAAAGAAACAGGAAAAAGAAAACAAAGAATACACAGTGTTTGACGAGATCATAGAAAAAGTGATGGTGCCTGAAAATCATAATAATCAATAGCCAGAACAACAACCACAACAGCAACAAGCACCTCAAACACCTGAAAGTGGTGTTAGAAGATCTACCAGGATAAGTAGACCCCCTTAATGATACTCTCCTTCATTATATTATGTATTGTTGACTGATTCTGGTGAACCAGAATTTTATGAAGAAGCAGTGCAGGTAGAAACCAGGAAGAAGTGGGAGCAAGTCATGAAAGAAGAGATGGACTCCTTAGCACATAACCAGACTTGGGACTTAGTTAGGTTGCCTGCAGGTAAAACAACATTGCAGAATAAATGGGTTTACAAGTTGAAGGAAGAAGATGGAGGTAGAAAAAGGTATAAATCTAGAGTTGTGGTGAAAGGGTTTGCACAGAAAAAGGGTATAGACTTTGATGAAATATTTTCTCTTGTTGTTAAAATGACTTCAATCAGAACTATTTTAAGTCTAATAGCAGCTGAAGATTTGCATCTTGAGCAGTTAGATGTAAAGACATCATTTCTCCATGGGGATTTGGAGGAAGAGATATATATGCAGCAACCACAAGGATATGAGGTAAAAGGGAAGGAGAAACTAGTGTGCAAGTTGAAGAAGAGTTTGTATGGCTTAAAACAAGCTCCAAGGCAGTGGTACCTAAAATTTGACAGGTTTATGCCTGAACAAGGTTATACTAGATGTCACTCTGATCATTGTGTTTATCTCAAAAGGAAAAATGATGGCAGTTATATTATTTTTTTATTGTATGTAGATGACATGCTCGTTGCAGGTTCTAACATGCAGGAAATAAATGTGCACAAAAGAAAATTGGTAAACTCATTTGCAATGAAGGATTTGGTTGCTACAAAACAAATCCTTGGTATGAGAATAACTAGAGATAGGAAGAATCACAATTAACATTGTCTCAAAGTGAGTACATAGAAAAGGTGTTAAAAAAGTTTAATATGCAAAATGCAAAACGAGTTAGTATACCTTTTGCTAGCCATTTCAAATTAAGTAAGGAGGAGTGTCCCAAGACTCAGGAAGAAATGGCTCATATGTCTAAAGTTCCATATGCATCAGCAGTTGGAAGCCTAATGTATGCAATGGTCTGCATGAGGCCTGATATTGCACATGCAGTGGAAGTTGTAAGCAGGTACATGAACAATCCAGGAAAAGAACATTGGATGGCGGTGAAGTGGATTCTCAGGTATTTGAGAGGTTCCACAAATCAAACATTATGCTTTGGTGGTTCAAACATTGCTCTATAGGGATATGTTGATGCAGATATGGCGGGTGATAGACATAACATGAGGAGCACAACAGGGTATGTGTTTACTATAGGTGGCACAACTATTAGTTGGGTCTCAAACTTGCAAAGTGTTGTTGCACTCTCAACAACAGAAGCAGAGTATGTTGCTGCTACAAAGGCTAGTAAAGAAATGATTTAGTTACAAAGGTTTCTGGATGAATTGGGTAAGAATCAGGAGTTAGGCAAGTTATATAGTGACAACTAGAGTGCCATACATCTTGCAAAGAACTCTTCATTTCATTCCAAGACTAAGCATATACAGCTCAAGTACCATTTCATACAGTCAACGTTGGAAGATGGACAGTTGAAGCTGGGAAAGATACACACTAGCCAGAATCCTGCAGATATGTTAACAAAATTTGTAACTAGGGAGAAAATAAGAATCTGCTTAGTTTCAATTGGTCTTCAAGTATGATGAAGAAGATGAGAAACAACTAGGTCCAAAGTGGAGTCATTGTAAAAAAATGAAGTAGCGGTGGAGTTGCTATAATTAGTCTCCAAGTGGGAGATTGTTGGGTGTGGAGCCTGATTATCTTCTGTATTCAAAGGTATCGCCACATTGGACCCTAGTTCGAGCCGCCCGTAAAATATTCACTCTAGGGGGTCCAGGGGGTGCGGCTACGACTTTTTGGGAGACCCCCCCTAGCGGGGGGATCGGGGGCAGTGCCCCCGAAGCTAAGAATAGATGTAAAATTTCCTTGTAAAATGTTGTAATTTCATTTTCAATCTGGGCCGTTCATTAGGTGAATATCTAACGGTATAAGTTCTGTTTAATTTAGGGTTTTTTGCCCTAGAAGGCAACCCCTCGCTATATATGAGGGAATTGTATTGCGTCTATGTAGATCTGTATTCTAAGTGAAGAAGAGAGAGGAGATTGAGAGAGAAGAGGGAGTTAGAGAGAATCTGATGTAGGTTGTATCTCTTCAGTTTTCTGGATAATATAAAAAGAAGGACTAGCTATTTCTCCATGGACGTAGCCCAAACTGGGTGAACCACGTATATCTGTGTCTCTCTTGTTTTATGCGTTTTCTGTGTTTATATTTTTGCAATATTTTATGTGTTCCAATGCTCTGTAATATATAATTTTCTAACATTATGAAATAGTTATAGTTATAGTTATGTTACATTCTATGTTCTATATATGTGTGTGTGTTATGTTAAATAAATTTATGTTATGAACTAAATAGTTATAGAACTATGTTATGTTATAAACAATATGTTGCATGTCATTTTTCCACATTCACTCAAATGGCATGAAAACCGGATCAATCAACATCCTTAACACCTTTTCATTATCCTTTTGCAAAGCCCTAAGCATTACTTCTCCAAAAAGTCTTATTTTCTGGGTCAATCAGCACAAAAACTATGTTTTTGGCCCCAGCGCACCCTGCACTTTAGTCCACCTGCAATGGTTGCAAGTTGCATAATTGAGAACTTGTGTAAGGACCCAATTCCTGTCATTACAGCCTTTGTCTATTATTAACTAACATATCTATTTCCTCTAGATTTAAAAGTTATAAAAGGAGCTTGCTGACCTTCTTACATAGCTTTAAACATTTAACATCTTATCATTTTATCATAAGCAACATAAATTAAGGTGAACATTTCATTGATATCAACTTAACAAGAGTAGTCCATGGAGAATACCTGTTCCGGTGGTTGATGATGATACCTTTGTCTTGTTGCTCCCGCTGAACGCTCCTTCTCACCGACCCAACCAGATTTACCTCCCAGCCAACTAGGAAATAAATTCCTAGCCCAGGAAACCTTCACAGATTCTGTTATGAAACCAGCTGAAGAAAAGATAGAAAAGATAGATCAACGCCTTAGAATTCAGCCTCTTCGAGGGGGCAACCTCCTTTACATTACATAAATGAACAATTCTTGGATGATACAAATGACAAAACCGCCTTTCTATATATAGGAGTCTAAGGAGTCACAATATAATCCAGCCGACCTAACAATAATAATATAAAGCCACAAAAATAACAATAGAGGGATTCTGTGGGGCACAGTAATAACAATATGGGGGCAATAGGGGCACAACAATATTAATAAAGGGTATAACTACAATAGTAATGGGGTAATCACTAGTATTATGGGGACCCAACATGCCCCTCTCCTTCAAAAAAGTGTTGTCCTCAACGCTTGAGTAGTTCTGGATACTTCTGCATAAAATTCTCATCCTCCCATGTGGAATCTTCAGCGGATAAGTTCTTCCACTTGATAAGATACTCTGAAATTGATCAATTTCATAGCTGTCGAGTTCTTGTCTCTGTGACTACTTCTGGTTCCAATATAATTTTTCCTTCCTCGTCAAGTTCTGGCAATATTGTTTGAACTGGGAGCTTGTCTCTTATAACCTTCTTTAAACATGAAACATGGAAAACTGGGTGCAATCGAGAAGCTGCAGGAAGCTCCAATTTGTATGCCATAGTACCAATCTTTTGCAACACCTTGTACGGACCATAATACTTTGGTGATAATTTATTATCCTTCTTAGCTTGCTTGAGGGACATTTGCTTATATGGTTGTAGCCGTAGGAATACCCAATCACCTACATCAAAACTTCTTTCACTGCGATGTTGATCTACATGTTGTTTCATTCTATTATGTGCCAACACGAGGTTATCCTTTAAGAGTTGGAGGACTTGTTGTTGATGTTCGATGTGATGTTCCACTGCCTGAACCTTAGAATTTTCTCTTAAATATGATGTGATGGATGGTGGTTGATACCCATAAAGTGCCATAAATGGGGTCATTTTTGTTGTTGTATGGAAGGAAGTGTTATACCACCATTCAGCCAAAGGCAACCATTTGACCCATTGTGTCTGTTTATCAGATACAAAGCAACGAAGATATCCTTCCGAACATTTGTTTACTATCTCAATTTGCCCATCAGATTGAGGATGATAAGATGAGCTATGAGCTAACTAAGTACCAAGACAAGAAAATAATTCTGTCCAAAAATTTCCAATGAAAATGGGATTTCTGTCACTTACAATAATCTTTGGGTTTCCATGTAGCTTTTGAATTGTTTCCATAAATGCAGTAGAAACTGTACTGGCTTTAAATGGATGTGATAATGCACAAAAGTGTGCATACTTGGTAAGTCTGTCAACTACCACCATGATGACACTCTTTCCCTCAGACTTTGGTAAACCTAAAATCCACTGAAACCTCCTCCCAATGTTGGCTTGGAATGGATAAAGGTTGTAATAGACCTGGTGTCTTAATTGTTTCAACTTTATTTTGTTGGCAAACCAAACATTCCGCCACAAACTTTTGAATATCCGATTTAAGGCCATCCCAAAAAAATTCCTTCTTAACCCTGTGGTAAGTTTTTAAAAGTCCTGAGTGCCCTCCTAAGGGAGAAGTGTGCAATTCCATAAGAATCTTTTGTTTTAGCTGGGAATTCTTACAGAGGTATAAGCGATCTTTGTACCATAACGAATCATTTTGCCAGCTAAATGTATCAGACATACTGGAATCTTGTTGTAACTTTCGAATAAGTGCCCACACTTCTTCGTCATTCTTCCATTCCTCCCTTGCTTCGTTTATCCAATCTAGTTGGATAATAGAAATGGAGCACAACAATGCTTCCACATCCTCATCCTTTCTTGAGAGTGCATCTGCCACCACATTTTGCTTCCCTTTTTTGTAGATGATTTGAAAGTCATAACCCAACATCTTTGTGACCCACTTTTGTTGCTCTTCAGAGGATAATCTTTGTTCTAAAAAGTATTTAAGGCTATCATGATCCGTTTTTACCTTGAAGTGTCTTCCCATTAGGTAGGGTCGCCATTTCTTAAGTGCATGGAGTATTGCCAACATTTCCTTCTCATAAATAGCTTTGTGTAAAAACTTTCCCTTGATTGGACGACTTTCAAAAGCAATGGGTCTTTCATCTTGCATTAAAACATCACCAATTCCATTTCCTGAAGCATCACATTCTACAATAAAGGTTTTTGTGAAGTACGGTGTAGCTAAGACCGGTGCTTGGCACATTGCCTCTTTAAGATGTTCGAATGCCTTTGTTGCTTCTAGGGTCCATGAAAATGCATCTTTCTTCAATAATGTTGTTAGAGGTGCTGCTATTCTCCCATAATTCTTAACAAACTTGCGATAATACCCTGTCAACCCGAGAAATCCTCGCAGATGCTTTATGGATGTGGGAATTTTCCATTCCTTAATGGCTTTAATTTTGCTAGGGTCTACCTTAACTCCTTCATGAGATACAATATGACCCAGATATTCCACCTCTTGTACTCCAAAGAAACATTTGGATCTTTTTGCATATAATTGTTTCTCCTCCAATAGTTGTAACACCTTGTCAACATGTTCAACATGATCCTTCTAAGACTTGCTGTAGATTAGTATATCATCAAAAAATACTAACACAAATTTTCTAAGGAATGGTTTGAAAATTGAATTCATCAAACCTTGAAATGTTGAAGGTGCATTGGTAAGGCCAAAAGGCATGACCAAAAATTCATAATGACCCTCATGAGTTCTAAATGCTGTTTTCGGAATGTCTTCAATCTTCATTCTGATTTGATGATATCCCGAACGAAGATCCAACTTGGTGAAGTAAATTGATCCATGCAATTCATCCAGTAATTCATCAATGACAGGAATGGGAAACTTATCTTTAATAGTGAGCTTGTTGAGCTCCCTATAATCCGGACACATGCGCCATGATCCATCCTTCTTGTGCACCAATATGACTGGAGCAGAGAAAGAACTTTGACTTGGTTGAATTATACCAGCCTCTAGCATTTCTGCAACCATATGTTCAATTTCACTCTTTTGGGCATAGGGATATCTGTACGGCCTGATGTTTGGAGGAACACTTCCTGGAATCAAATGAATAGCATGATCATGATCACGAATAGGTGGGAGACCTTTGGGAGTCTCAAATACCTTGGAATGATTGTCCAAGACTTTTTGGAGATCTGGAGAAATAGATGATTCCATTGTGGACACATCTAGTGAACATAATTGTGCAATTACACCTATTTGTTCCTTTTTTAGAAGCTTTGTCATACCGTTAGAGCTGATTATCTTTCCCGGTTTCCCTGCAATACCCCTTAATTCAACTTCATTTCCTTCAACATAAAATTTCATGAAAAGTTCTTGAAAATTAAAAGCTATTGTACCCAAGGATTGTAGCCATTGGACTCCTAGTACAACATCAGCACCTCCCATTGGAATGGAAAGCATTGGGCTAGTCAATACATATTCTCCCATGGATAGCTTGATATTATGGCACTTTCCCGAGCAATTTATTGTTCCTCCATTTGCAACCATCACTTGACACTCTGGTGTTGGATATAAGAAGCAATTCAATTCTCTTGCTACCTTACAATGAATAAAATTGTGGGTACTTCCTGAATCAATCAACACTATTACCTTTTTCTTCTTGATTTGTCCTTCTATCTTGATGGTTTGAGGAGTGGTAATTCCTGCCAATGCATTACAAGATATGGTCGGATTCATTTCTTCTTTATCTAGGCTTTGTTCCTGGAATATATCCTCTTCTTTTGACCTTTCTTGCTCCTTTTCTTCTTCCTCTTCACAATCTATGTAGAATAATTTCTTCTCAGCACACTTATGACCTTTAGTGTATTTGCTATCACAACTGTAACAAAGCCCTTTTTCTGTTTTTTCTTCCAATTGTTGTGGTGTCAACCTTATAGGTTGTGGAAGACTAGCGGCAACAACACTTCCGTCTTTATAGTTGTGAGTGGTATGCTTCCTGGTTGCCATAATTTTGCTTTCCATTTTTCTTGCTAACCTGAATGCCTTCTCTAATGAATCAAGTTCCCAAAGGCGAACAGCATGTTGGATATTATCCTTTAAAGACCCTATGAACACATCAATCCTATGCTCCTCTGGAATATCTTTTACCCTTATGTTCAATTTTTGGAACTCCTCAATGTGCTCCATTATTGAACCCTTTTGTTTGAGACTTATCAATTGGCTAAAAAATGTGTTGCTTTTTGTATCCTCATAATGTGCTATCAATTCTTCCGTAAAAATTGCCCAAGTGATAAATTGTTTACGAGAGCAAAGCCATTGATACCATACAAACTGATTTGGTTCCAAATATAAAGTTGCCATACGTACCTTTTGTGTGTTTTGCACATTATTGAGGTCGAAGAATTGCTCCATCTGTAATATCCATGTGGCGGGATCCCTGCCATCAAACTTCCTCATATCGATTTTTGGAATATGGTGAGTCTTCGATTCAACATTAGAGTCTATGGAATCATGATTAACATTTCTTTTGTTCTCATCATGAGTTTCCTTTAGTACCTGTTATCACTCAGGTTGTTCCCTTTGACTCCCAAGGGAATACGGCCGAGGTAACCACTAACCAACCTTTTGGTCACAGGTTCTAGCCTACCTGTGACTAGAGAGGGCTCTCTCTGTATGCTTTAGCTTTGTTTGTATAAAATATTAGGCTAGCTATGATGCTCAAGGTTTTGTTTTTTGGAATTTGCTGGGTGATGACTTCAGTCAAGATATATATGTGCTCACTAGAGTGTTCTAGGCCATTGGGCATGGAGTCAGTGGTCCTTTAGTTGTTTGATATGCTGTGTTGATACAGTAGTGATGCTGCAGAGCCAGATAAGTGTCTGAGAAACAATGTTTCGAAATTGTGATTAAGTGTGATGTAACCAGGCTATGAAAGGCAATTAAGAATCTTCCAACAAACTGGTATGGAGAAACAGTGAGAATATTATTTAGAAGCAGTGAAGAATTTCTATATAACATTCAGATTTATAGAATTAATGAAAACATGAGCAATTAAGAATTCATGTCCATGATTAATTCTAAAGAAAACATTTACAGCAGTAAAGATTGAGCACAAGGTGTAACCAAACATATCCTGTACTATTCCTTTTCTTTACTGCTAGATTAGTGAGACATGCGTATGATTTAATAAACATAAGGAGACAAAACAGAGATTGAGAAAAACTTATTATTCCATCAGACAGCACAAGAATTCTGCAACAGCACGCATGGCATCAGCAAGACATCAAACATTCCGGATATCACTGAGCTTGTCCAGCCCTTTGCATTAGATAATCTGAAAGTATACAATACATTTGCTTCAAAGTGAAAATCACCAACCCCTCGTACATTGCTAGGGGAGGTATATATACATAATTTACATAAGAAAATATCAAGCTGAAGAGTAAATGCTTCATTAATGTCATGCCAACTGCTGGAGCATTGTAGCTGAGGGAGTAAATGCTGTAGTAACTCTTCAGTGTCTTAGCTGTCCAAAATGGTCAGAAGGTGTTGACTTTGTGGCTTGTTGGAGTCGGTTGAGGATACGCTGTCCAAAAAGTGCGTATATCTTATCTTTTGCTTGCTGCCGCTGTCCTTTGCTGAGTCACCTTTCAGCTGCCTTTAATGCTGCCTTTATTCTGTTGTTTGACTTTTGCTGTGCTGTAGCCGACTGGGATAGAGCAACTGAGACTATTGTGGCAAAATTTGAAGCATTGCCTGCCACCAATCCTCCTTGGGCATTTGGTGTCTTCGTATCTTCACCAAGGTCTCATATGCTTCAGTATATCTGTAAAAATTTGGAGGAGTTTCAAAAAGGTGCTTTACTTCATTTTCAATAAAAAATAGACCTTCAAGTTTATTGTATAGGCTTTGTCCTGTTGGAGGCCCTATTTCTTCAGAAGTACTGCCAGATGCAGTGATTTTATTTTCAATGTAATTTGACATTCTGGTGGCATACCGTTCTCGGGAGATCAGTCTTCCTGCACCATTCAGTAGGCTGGGCAATCCCTTTTGTTGCAATGCTACCATTTTGAGTTGGTACTCATCCACCTCAGCCTGTATCTCATAGCATCTCCTCTCCACGGTCTGTACAAAATTCCTCAGAGTTAGCACCTTTCTAGCTGTGAGGACAGCCTCTATTCTGTTGACAATGCCGAAGGCTGCCAGTTCTTCCTTAGTTTGGTTATTCAGAAAGTCAATCATTCTATTGGCCTGCTTAGGCCTGTTTCCCAGCATTGTTTTGGCCTTCTAAACTTCTATTTGTGCTTGGCCAATTAAATCCATTTGTTCATATACAGTTTTAATTGACTTCCATTGTTTAGTGATGGATTGGTCAATTTTGGCCCAAAGAATTCTTTTTATTTCAGCCATGGTGCTTTCTAGATTCAGCTCTTTCTCTAAGGCCTTTATCTTTTCTTTGAGAGCCTTTATCTCTCTTCCTTGCTCTGCCACAGTCATTTTTGATTTATCATATTTGGCTTCTAGTTCTGCCAACTTTTCCTTGGCCTGCTTTATCTCATTGGCTTGGAGCTCCATTTCTTTAACAGCCTTGGTCAATTCTTCCATACTTGTGCTGGAGTCTGGAGCTGTTGTTTTTGCTGCTTTTGTTGTCGTTGTTGTTGTTACAGGGGCCACTGTTGCCTCTGTAGTTGTTGCAGTGGTTGAAGTGGTTGGAGGAGCTTGGGATGTAGATTCTCCCTGCTTATCTTGTAATGCCCCTTCCAGCTCCTTCTCCAAATCAAGGACCTTTTGGTTGAGATGCATGATAAGATCTAGCTGCTCATCGGCTTCCTTTTCCTTTTGTAACTCTGCTGTTTGAGGGTGCTCTGTGGGCAGCAGCTTTAACCTCTTTTTCAGTGCATTGAGGTCATCTTCTTTTTTCTTGAGGAGGGCCCTTACGCCCTTTGGATCCTTAGGATCATGTCCTAAGTCAATGATGATGTCCTCCAACGATTTTATTCTGTTGTCCTTGGCCATGGAGGACATTCTCTCAAAATCCAACTAAATGTTGGTATTTTTCAGTGATTCTTTTAGTTCATGAGCCATGGATGCCCTGTCCACCAAGGTGGCATAGACCATTTCTCCAGTTTGCTTGTGGAGTTCTATTTGGTCCATGGGATGGATGTCCTTGGCCATGACCTCCACCCTAGTCCTCACAAAATCTGCAGCTGATTTTGGCTGTGGCAACTTGGGTTTGAAATGACTGAGGATCATTTTTTCCTCTTGGATGTCATATACAGACATCAATCTTTCTTGTTGGGCAGGTGTTGCATTCAGAAACTGTTTATATACTTCCACCCTCAGCAAGTCATTTTGTGCCTTTATTTGCTTGAAAGAAGCCTTAGTGCTTTTGGGCTTCTTGCTCTGCTGAGTGGAGGATGACACCTCCAAGCCAAGCTGTACTCCCTGCTCCTGCTGAAAGGAGCTTGTACCTGTATGTTGGCTGCCTTCTCCATCTTTCCTTGAACTATCAAGGACTTCTTCACTGATTTCTTCTATCTCCGGAGAATCAACCCTTTGCCTCTTGGCCTGGGGTTGTTGGGAGGATCCACTAGCAGGAGTGGACTCTTCTCTGTCTCTTTTCATACCCCTCTCCTCATGTGCTGGGGTCTGCAAAATTGGTGCTGCTAGTGGTTCATTTTGTGGAGGGGGGGTCTGCTCTTGTTGCTGCTCACTAGAAGGGGCAGGCTGTTCTTTGACTGTTTCTTCTTCAGCACCCATTATTCTTTTACCCTTGTCTGTACCTAGTGCTGCTGTGGAAGATGTCTGTGTGGTTGGTGCAGCTGCTGAGGACGAGGTACCTTCTCCTACTGGCTGCGGTCGTTTGAAGGGTACCTGCTGCACAGAATCCAAGTCAAGAGTCTTTCCAAATCCTTGACATTCTTTTGCATTATCTCTTCTTCAGTTAATTTTTCAATTAAAGTGTCTTGCATCCATTCTTGCTGATTGGCATACTTTTCAATATGTGGGTACTTGCAATGCTCATAGCCTAACAGCCTGTACTTAACTCTTCTAGCAGTGATGAAGCCTTCAGGGTCATAGGGGAACCACCGGAAGCTTTTTGAGAGCATGTACTTATCTTTAAGGATTAGCTCAGCATCTTGCCATCCCTCTTTTTTGTTCATGATGAAGGGGCCCACATGGTGCTTGAACTTGAGATGGGCTTTCTTTTTGGAACTGTGAAAGTGAGTAAGGTTAGAGTGAATTAGCTGCCTATAATATTCCAAGGCAAATAGCCTCATGGGCACATATTTTGGGAGCCTGTATGGACAGAGCTCACAGCCATAGACTCTGATGACTGTATGATCCTCATATAGGTACCAATCACCTATTTTGTAATTCTTGGAGAGCTGCAGGACCTTCTGTATTTCAAATGATATTCTGGGAGGAGGGGACCTCATTAATAAACAAGAGACTGGATAAACAAACTGATCAACGAATTCACAATATGAATATGGTGACCTTTGCACTTGATGATAGACAGATGTCCAGAAGATGACAGATCTTCTTTCCCCTTTAGAGTCCAGCTTTTTGATGTAGCATGGAAAAGCCTCGGACTGATAGTACATGAAAAGGTGATAGATATAAGATGAATACTTGAAGATGCCCTCTCTGTCTACTTTGCACAGCTGGTCATGAATCTTGTTAGCTATGAATTTGGCAAAATTATATTTGCGGGCAGGGGGTTGGCCTGGGCTATAAGCAGCTAAAAATACCAGCATTGTTTCATCCACATGCTCACTGGTTCTGTATCCCAGCACATAAGCAATCATGTCCAACAGAAGTCTGCCTACATCAGTAAAATAGACATCCAAGTAGGGAGGTGGCCCTGTGGGCTGGTGTTCAGGTCTCATAAATGTCTTGGTGATTTTCTGAATGTCCTCACTGGACATCTTGGCGCCAGTGTCCAGCAGATAGTTCATGGAGAAAGGGAACAGCAGCTCAGTTTGATTGAAGTTGAGCATTTGGTTGATGGACTCAGCATTAATGTGAAAGAGGATGCTCCCAGATGGAGACTTAACAGCTCTATGATGCACATCATAATTTTCAGCACATAGACGAATAATCTCTGGGAAAATATTAACAGAGGGGAGACAGTAGTATGGCAGATTTGACTCCCATATGCCATATGTATCCTTTCCATTCAGGTAGTCATCTCTCAATTCCCTGAAGGTCTGCAAAAAGGACCTGTTACCCGCAAAGTCTTGGATGAGATAGTCCCTGTCAGCAAGAGGCAAGGACTCCAGGTCTTTATTTGGTGCATTTATGGGAGCAACACTGAGGGCTGTGGGTGCAGGAGCAGCCATTATGTGGTTTGAATTGAACAAGGAAAGTGTAATAACTTGCAAGGTTCCTGAAAGCTCAAATGACAGATTGAATGCAGGTAGTGCTAGAAGTTTTCCTCAAGTGGAATTGGCAGGCTATGAAGGACTATCTCTGCTTTGCTTAGTTAAATTCACAGGGATTGTGAATTGATGAAGGTGAATCGCAGAGGGTACGAAGGATTCAAATTGGTGAAATGCAGCTTTGGGCATGCACCCGGCAAAAGGGAACAATGCCGGGCAGCTCAAGGATAAATTTGCAACTTTAGCTCGTGAATTTATTGTTGCAATATCAAATTTATGGAGCTGGGGCAATGTGGGTTGATTTAGTTCCAATTTAAGTAATAGACAGCTTCAATTTGGGATTTTGACAGGTGCTTAATGGAGAATTTGCAGAGAAATGGTATGCATAGGGGCAAAACAAAGGAATTGTGGTGAATACCTGGATAAACAGCACGGAAAG
Source organism: Pinus tabuliformis (assembly GCA_031772625.1). Lineage (NCBI taxonomy): Eukaryota > Viridiplantae > Streptophyta > Pinopsida > Pinales > Pinaceae > Pinus > Pinus tabuliformis. The sequence continues at coordinate 1,026,092,214 of CM062809.1, read as the reverse complement.
CCTTCGGGTCGAACAGGGGTGCTCGATGCATTTGAATTGAGGAGTTGTGGCGGCTCCGATTTTGAATTTGGTGTTTCAGAAGCAATTTCATGGCGAAAAGGCTTACAACGGCTCGGTCACTTTCGCTCGAAAATGACATAAAACGGCCAAAAACGGGCTTTTTAACGACAAATTTGGACAAAAAGGGACATTGGCGCTTTTCTGCCGATGACGTCAGCATGACGTCATGGCGGGGCCCGGGGTACGGAGGGTGACGTGGACGCTGAGCTGGAGGCCAGCGTGGCTGGACACGGTGGCGGGCGGAGAGCGGTGGCAGGGCTGCGTGGAGGGCCACGAGGCGCGAGGGCGGGCGGAGGTGTCATGACGTCATGATGACGTGGGGGCCGAGGTGACAGCGGAGGGGCGGTATCGGGGAGGTGGTAAGCGGTCTCCCCGCACCACCTTTGGGCGAAGGCAGTATCGGGGAGGGGGGCTCCGAACAACCCCGCCGCTTGCCACGCGTCCCGGGTACGGCCACCAATACCGCCATCTCCCCGGACGCTAAAGGGAGGCATGTCGGGGTTTGAAAAAGACCGCCCACCGTTGGATCGGGGGCGGCGGATGATCGACGGTTGGCGGGCGCTGTGATCGATCGCGCAACTTTGGGTTGGGTCCCGCCCGACCATTAAAATATTCAGTTTAATATTTGGGGCGCAGGACTTTGGGTTTTGGGGTTTTTGTGGGTTTTAGAATTAATCTGTCGAGGGGAACGAGGGTTAGAATTGGGTTTGAGCAGAGGGAAAGGGGGCTTTATGAAATTTTTTAGGAAAAGAGGGGAAATGAGGGATAAGTGCAGGTTATTACTCTGACCAGAGGTTAGAGCAATCCCAAAGCAGGGTTAACCATAGTCCCTAGTGGAATAATGTCTCCCTTAGACAAACTTATTTAGCTATAGTGCTAAAGGGGGGGTATTTATACATTGCTTGGGGTATTATACACCATGGTGTTATAATAGTAGGGGAAAGGGGGACATAGGGGATTTAATGTAAATACAGTTAGTAGTTAGAACTGGGGGGAATGAGAATGGGAAGTGGTAGTTACTAAGCTTTTCAGGAATCAAACTTAGTTAGGAAGTAGATCAAAATGAAAAGAATTTTTACACAAGAAATGTGGCTTCTTTTCAAAATAGAGAAGTCATTTATGACATGAAATTTGTACAAGTGAAGAGTGTAGGGAGGACTGATCAGGCAGATCCTGCAGTCCTCATGGGGGGATTAGTAAAAGACTTTTGAAGGAGATGAGGGAAGTTAGTGATGATTTGGCACTTTGCCATATAAGCCATTGCTATTGCCTTTCCTGTTGATGGCCACTTTGATTTGCTCCAAGTGATGTGCTTGGATCTTGCTTTCTGCAACCTTCAACTGCCTACCCTGCCTATTGTGCCTAACATTTTTTCTTCATTTTTGATGGGTGCACTTAGCCTTGCAAACCCTGATAATTCTCTTTTTCTTTCTGCTGCCCTCCTATCTAAGTCTACCCTTATGACTTCCAAGGGCCCAGATTAAGCGGTTGGGCTCCTTTCTTTCTCTATCCACCTAGTCATCTGTCAAGCTTGAACTGTTTGAACAGGTACTTCCTCTCTAATCTACAACATTCAATTTAAAACATGGTGAGGCCCAGCTTGAGCTGTTGGGCCACCCATCAAGGTAGTAGTGGCAATTTGAACTAGCCACTTTCATGGTCTTTGTTTGGGGTTCATTTCTTTTACTTTTTCTCTGACCAATTCATTTTCTTGCCCTTTGATTTTTCTTTTAAGGCATACCCTCTTTACATTTTTTAATCTGTCTGCTTTCTTTCACAAAAATGGAACCTTAGCAGCATGGAAGGTGAACACTTTTGGCACTTCCATTGTCAATCATGAGATATGAAAACCTATTGGTATAGGAGGCTAACAGTGGCTCCACTTGGGGATGGCTTTTCTAGATGAAAAGTCAAGAACAGCAGGTCAGATTGCCTGAGTTCTGCTCCCTTGCTGCTGGCTGAATTTTTCTGTTGTTGGAGCCCAATGGTTAGGACCCCAAATGGTTGCAAGCAGCACCCAGTAAGCTGATTTGTTGTGGATTTGCAGATCTGTTTTTCCTCTGTTTCTCAAGCTTTGTCTTCATGATTTGGTAGTTACCCTTTGATTTCCTTGCTGCCCAAATGCCAGGATCCATATTTCCCAAAAATATCATAGTATATCATCCTGGTCTTCTCAAAAATGTGATGCACTTGTTGCTTTATTTATCTGCTGTAATTGAAAATACTGGAAAATACAAATATTTATGTACAATATATGCCTGTTTAGTGTTTAATCAAGGGAGTCAAAATAATGCTTGAGCATTCTCCCATTAACTGGGCCTTCCTCAGTGTTTGAGCCATCCAAACTTCTTAGAAAATAGGTGTTGTTTCCTTGTATAGCATAGATGACATAGGGTCCTTTCCATAAAAAATCAAACTTACCATGTTTGCCTTTGTCCTCCCTTCTGGAATCCCATCTCAACACTTTATTTCCTATATAGAAATCTTCAGCTTTGGTTCTTTTGTCAAATATTCTTTTAAGCTTTTCTTGTAGAATCTGAGTTCTTTGATAGACTTCTTCTCTTGTTTGCTGTAAATTAATTGTTAGATTAATTCTTCTTTGGATATCATTGGGCTCAGCTTGTATTTCTTGCAGCAGTTTAATCACAGGGATTCCTAGAGATGTAGGGAACTTTGCTTCCAGCCCATAGACCAGTTCATATGGACTCATGCCAATTGATCTCTTGGTGGTTAGTCTATCAGCCCATAGTGCATTTACCAACTTTTTATGCCAATTCTTTTTATTTTCTTCCAGAACTTTTTTGATGATGTTGATGAGACTTTTATTGGAAGATTCAGCTAGGCCATTACCTTGAGGGTAATAGGCAGTGGAATGACCTAGGGTGATGTGATACTTGTGACAAAAATTGATCATTTTCTTGGATTTAAAAGCTGCAGCATTGTCTGTGATAATTTTATCTGGACAGCCAAACCTGGACAAGATGTTGGTTTCTAGAAATTGTATAATAATGGAGTCATTGGCCTGCCTGCAAGGGATGGCTTCTATCCATTTGGTAAAATAGTCTGTGGCAGTGAGAATCCACCTATGCTGGCCAGAGGATGGGGGATGAATTTCACCAATGAAGTCTAAACCCCATTGCTGAAATGGCCTCTCAGTTGAAACTGGTTTAAGTGGTAAAGGCAGCAGTTTCCTCTTGCCCTCAAAAATTTGGCACTTGTGGCAAGACATTACAAATTTCTTCACATCAGAAAATAAGGAAGGCCAATAAAACCCAGCCCTTAGGATTTTATCAGCTGTTGATTTCCAGTATAAGTGTCCTCCACAGTCACCTGCATGAAATTCTTTGAGGACATTGTCAGTTTCTTCTATTGTTAAGCAATTGAGTAAGATTCCTTCATGATTTCTCCAAAGCAAAACATTGTCAATAATACAAAACTTGGATGCTTTCATTTTCAAGAATCTTTTCTTAGTTCTGGACAACCCTGGAGGAGCTTGCAGGTTCAATAATACAAAACATATATCAGTATACCAGGGAGATTGCATAAAGGCTTGGTTGATCTGTGGAGTCGCCATCTCCTGTTCGTTGTCCAGTTCATTAATGTCAAGGGCTTGAAAATTGGTTTCAGTCATTAGTTTAGCTAGGCCTTGTCCTTTTATCAGTTTGGTAGGCTTAATCTCAATGTCATATTCTAAGATATTGGCAATCCATTTGCCCCTCTTGCCTTCAATCCCATCTTGGGTTAAGATATCTTTGACCACTGCATTAGGAACATAAGAAATTATGTGAGAGTAAAGGATATAAATTCTGAATTCCTTGATGGCTTTTACCAATGCATAGGCTTGTTTTTCCATGATCTGATATTTTAAAGGAGCATCCCTAAGGGCTCTACTAAAAAATGCAATGGGTTTTTCACATCCTTGGTCATCTTTTTGCAGCAAAACAGCAGCAATTGTATGCTCAGAAGCAAAAGAAAAAATAATGAAATCTTGATCAAATCTAGGGCTTGTGAGGACTGGTGTGTTTGTCAATGCTCTCTTGATATCCTCAAAGGCTTGTTTAGCTTCCATAGTCCACTTGACCTTGGAATCCTTTCTCAACATGTTGTTTAGCAGTCTAATAAGTTCAGCCAAGTTGGGAATGAATCTCCTCAAGAAGTTGATCTTTCCTAGAAAGCTTTGCAGTTCTTTGATGTTTCTTGGATGGGGTACTTGTAGAATAGCTTGAATTCTGTCCGGGTCAATCCTGATACCATCTTTTGAGATTATATGTCCCAGGAGTTTGCCTTCTTCCAGCCCAAATAGTGACTTCTTTGGGTTCAGTGATATGCCATACTTTCTACAAATTGTGAAAACTTGTCTCAAGTGTTCTAAGTGTTCTTGATCTGATTTTGAAAAGGCAGTTAAATCATCAAGATAGACAACTAGGAAGTCATGAATTTCCTTGGCAAAGGCAATGTCCATTGCTCTTTGGAATGTGGCCCCTGCATTTTTAAGTCCAAAAGGCATTTTGACATATTTAAATGTTCCCCAAGGTGTTGTGAAGGCAGTTTTGTCTTGATCATCCGGATGTACTAAAATCTGATTGAATCCTGAGAAACCATCTAGCAAAGAGATCCTAGCAGCTCCTACTACCCTTTGCAAGATATGATCCATTTTTGGTAAGGGGTAATGGTCTTTGAGGGATACTTTGTTCAGATTTCTCAGGTCAACACATAGTCGGATTTCCCCTGTCTTTTTCCTGGTAGGCACTAGGTTTGAAATCCACTCTGAGAATCTGATTGGGGCAATGATCCCAGCTTCATACATGCGCTTGACTTCCTTTTCAATGAGAGGAAGTAGGACTGGATTGATTCTTCTAAGCTTCTGTTTGAAAGGCTTTTGATTTTCTTTTAGAGGGATAGTGTGTTGGATAACTGATGTATCGTAGGATTTAAGGTCCTCATAGCTCCAGGCAAAGACATCTTGAAACTCTTTAAATAACTCAATGTATTTCAGTTTCTGCTCAGGTGGTAATGCTTTGGATAATTTGACCATTTTGGGATTTTCAGGGGTCCCAATATTACAATCTTCTATTTCAACATTTAGTGGTTGCATTTTTGGTTTTCTTGAGATATCATTTGAATCAAACAGATCCTCCAAAGGGGTAAGACCTATGGGCAGAAAATTATCCTTTAGGTCAATTACCTCATCTTCTACTTCAACCATTTCTTCTTCATCTGATTGTCTCAGCTCATGAATAGTTTGTTTGTCAAAGGTGGTAGGATGCAAAACTTGATCAGCTCTTTCAGCTGATATTTTCTGTGTAATTGTGCATATTTGTGGTTGATCATCTCTAGTACTAGTGTCAATGTTCATGCCCGAAAATTCTTCCTTTAAAGTGAGAAAGTTTTTTATCTGTTTGTTACTCTCAAAGACTTGCCAATTCTTGATGTTATCTGGAACTGAAGGTCTGTGTTTGATTTCAGCAGTAAATGTATGATTGGTTTTGAAAGGCAACTTACAAGTGCTGGCAAAAGTTGCCAAACTGTGAGCATGTAGATTGAGTTCTCTGGAAATTTTGGTTAATTGAGAATGTGAGAAGCTCTCAAGTACTTGGATAGCTGCTCCCTTGTATGCTTTCAACCTCAAATCATTTGTAGTGAAATTCCCCTTCATCTGCTGTATGACCAAGTCAGAATCTCCTAAGATTGAAACTTTAGTTGCGCCTAGATTTTTTATGAGTTTCAGACCTAACAGAAGGGCCTCATATTCAGCCATGTTGTTGGTGCATCGAAAGTTTAGTCTGTATGCATGGCCCTCAGCCTGGTCATTGTGCATATTATGGATCCAGACTCCTACTCCAGCTCCCAGCTTGTTTACAGAGCCATCAAATTCTAGGTACCATAAGGTTTCATGATCAAGGTTTGGATTGGGATCACTAGGAAGTTGTATCATGGGCAGGATGGTTTCCTGCAAGTTACTTGGCACATCATGTTCTTCATTCTTTCTATCAGCTATGGCCATGGTCCCCTGGTCTTTTCCAATACATTGCTCATCTAACTCCTCGGTTTGCACTGTCATTAATAGTTCCGAATATGCTTTGTGACAGATGTCAGCATTGTAGAGAATATGTTATCACTTAGAACTAAAAAATTTTATGCATATAGTTGTTTGTCCTAGTCCAATGACAAAGGTCTGTGTCAAGTTGATTTCGTTTTATATGTCTTACTTAGGATTTGGAGTTTTAAAAGTTTTTGATTTAAACTATACTCGAATCTTATTGGTTCTCCTCCACCCATCATGGTTCCATAGTCATGTCTTGTCTTATCCAAGTCACCATGTCTTTTACTGATTTCGCAGCATAATCCCATTTGCCAGTTTCGCAGCGCAATCATGGTTAAGCAATTTCGCAGCGCGTTATGATTAGGCAGTTTCGCAGCGCATCATTAGAATTTAAAACTAACAACGCTGCGAAATCGTGGATTCGTGCATTTCGCAACGAATCTTTCCCGAAATGTCAAGTCCGTAGGTGAGTCACCAATTGTGTCCACTCATGTCAGTTTGTGTACCTCTCGTATCACGTTTGAAAGCTCATTTGCCACTACCCCACCAATAGATCTGTTGATATACACAGAAATATCATTCCCAAGAGATTTTATCGTGCATAGAACTTAATGATGGTCGTAAGTGCTGCATGAGTGACAAGTCTGCCTGATTATGTATTGAAGTGTTTCAATGAAACAATTTGAATTTCAAGCGAGGCTGATTTCAAGCGAGCCTGATTACAAGCGAGGCTGATTTTAAAAAAAAGAGAGCTGAATCACCATTTCATCCAGAGCTGTTAGACTTTGTGTGTGAAGATCTCAAAGGGAAAAATGGAGAGGAAAGAACACAGATCCGGTAAATGCCAGAGGACTGAACCTGAGGGCCTGGATATAGCGTTGAGGGATGAAGGCGTGAAGAAAGCGTTCAAAGATGCCGGGTGCTGGAACTTTTGCAAAAAGCTACAAGGAGGACATGCGCAGGTAACCAAAGAATTTGCGCTAAACTTCACTGGTTTAAATTCAAAGATAGCTATGCTAGAAGTACAAGTTTCTCCAGAAGCAATATCCGCTGTGACAGAGATCCCAAGAGGACGAGAAGAATGGTTTAAAAATTTTAAGTTTGATATGAATCCTTGTAAAGAGTTTTTAAAGGAGGCATATGTAAACGAAGACTTAACAAAAGCAGTGCCCAGAAATTATGTCAAGGAACATTATGCTCTTCTTCTCACCTGCATACAGAAATATTTGACCTGTGAAGGAAGGTACAATAAGGTCTATTCTTACCATTTCAAACTGCTTTTGCATTTCACTGGGAAAGTCTCCATAGACATTCCTTTTTATTTATTTCGCAGTTTGAGTAAGATGTGTGATAAGGTGCAGCTGAGGAAAGAGGACTGTGAAACCTCTTTGTTTCATCATGGTTTAATCAAGTTGCTAGTTTTAGATGGCCTCCAAAAGATAGGCAGAGACTGGAATTCGTTTATTTTCATGGCTGGATTCCAAAGCAAGACTGGCCTTACTCCACAGCCAGCCAGAGAACTCACAATAGCTGAGCTTCAAAAAGAAGCAAGAGCTAAAAAGCAAAACAAGTCACAGCTAAGAAAACCAGTGAAGCCACTAATCATTCAAGAACAACCTCAGCAATCAACAAAGGAAAAATCTCAGGATAAGAAGACTGTACCTGAAACAAGCAGATCTGAAGCAGTCTCAAGGGTAAGGACAAGAAGCCAAATAAATAAGGAAAAAGGTAAAGCCATAGCTGTTGAAGAGAGCCTAGTGTCTAAGGCAAGCTTGAGTGATTTATTACAGGCCATTGAATTCGAGCAATCTGAACCAGTCCATATTGATTTGACACAGTCATCACCAGAAGGTACCAAGAAGTCTAAGGCCTCAAAAAGGCTTAAATTCGATGAGCCAGGTGAAGAATTTATTTTTAAACCCAGAAGACCTATTACAAGGAAGCAAGCAAAGGAAGCGCTGCCAAGAACAGAGGAAACCGAGAAAGTTAGGCAAAAAGATACAAGCAGAACAATCATCACATCTCAAGGAGATAATATAGCAGCCATAAAGAGCCAATTGGAGGCAGCTAAATATGAGATTGCCAAACTGAAGAAAGCCGCTAGGGAGTATGCAGTCGTGTATGCAAATTATCGTAAAGCTGTGTGGAAAGGAACTGAAACCTATGAAAACCAGTTGAATTCAGTAGTTGATGGCCATGCACAATTTCACACATGGACAGTACCAGCAATTAAAGAGGCCAAATTCATTAGAAAGATAAATATGCACCTAAGAGCTAAGAATAAAGCTATGAAGAAGAAAATTGAAGACTTGAAGGCACAGCTAGGCCAGTTAGCTGCTAAATGAATTTTCTTTTCAAAGAAAGGTTTTGTTCCAAATTTTTGTCAAATTTGCTTAGTCTTATTGTTTTTGAAGACATGTAAATCCCTGCTATATATATGAAAGGTCGAAGGGAGTTTTTGGCAATCAAATGTTTCGGTGATAAAGGTCTCGGGTTAAAGGCAAGTTGTTTCAAATAATTCAGCAGTTTCGTAGCGCGCTACGAAACTGCTGTAGGTGATGATTTTAACACAGACAGGCAGTTTGGTATTATGAGCGGGAATTTTGAAAAGGAGACACCTAAAGGATATGCAAGACATCAGATGGAGCTACCATAGCCATTCAGATCAAGACAGGTGTACGTTTATAAAGGTGGAATATTTTAACCCAAGTTCAAATTTCTGTTGTAAAGTCCCTTTATCACCGTTCAAAGGGTATTTAATGATTTGCATTCAAGGAACTTTTGCCTGCACACATGCTCATCGATGCAGCCTACAACACATCAAGAACGTGGCAGTGTTCCATATTTTGGGTTATTAAAGGCTAGAAGACATGCTGCTGTACATTCGAGCAATTTGAGGAAAACTGGAACCGAGAAGCAAGGGACATCTCCTAACACTACTGAGCAGTTAAAGATTCAGCGTTCAAGGTCGATATGGAGTATTAAACATCCAGCTCAGCCAAATTGAAAAAGAGACCAGGTGTCAAAGAACAAGGAGAAGTCATTATGCATAGAAAATAGAGTTAGAGTCATAGTTAATTTAGAACTCTTTAAAACTCCAGTCAGCACTTTATTGTATTTAATAGTTAGTTGCATAGCTGATAGGTGTCATTAGAGGTAGTTATCGAATTCCCCTCATGCTGGAGGAGGAAGCTCGAATTAGTTAGAATAAGGATTCTATATATAGCTGAAACAACAATGTAATGAGGGTTGGATATTTTATAAAACAGAGTACTGTTTTGGCTTATGTAAAGACAGAGTTCAGTAATATAAGTTGGCTGCTTTTCTTCTCAGGATTCATAAAGGATTTCCATGTTCAGAATGGTGATTTTATTCTTTCCTTCATGTCTTTTATAGTTGTATAAATGCATAATCACTCAGAATTCACTGATTGTGCTCTGATTTCCTGTATGCATTTGTAAACTGTGGTTTTATATGAGTTGTGTTCTGAGCATCTAAATGCTAAATACCCTGACTTCTATGTAAAGGCAGTATCATTGTTTACTGAAGTATGATTGACTCCATAGGCCCAATGGAAACTTATGTAATGTTTGTCCAGCCTTCATATTTGTCAATGTTATTCCACAAGAGTTAGCCATCTTATTATTAGTCAAAATCAATAACCCTTTGAGAGAGCCCTCTCAGGCTAAGGAGGCTAAGCCTTAGTCAAAAGATTGGTTTGAAATAGTTACTTGAAGTCTTCCTGGTTTGCAGCCTTCCAGGGCTTGATTTTGAGATAACATTTTGGTGCGTCTGTCGGGAGCCTGAAGATTACTCATTCCCGAAATTATGAAGCTGAACTTCTGAAGGTAGCAGGAGCTCAGAAAGGTTTTCGAGGCTGCATTCTACCTTGGTGACTCCATTCAATCTTAAAGTTTAAAAGGTGGCTTCGAGAGGAAGATATACAAGGAGTAATCCTGACCCAAACCCACCTAGTCCTGTGGATAATCCCAACATTATCTCAAGGAGCAAGCAAAGATTTTCTGATATACCAGGTACTTCAACCATTTCAAAATCTTTGTTTCCTGAATTTTCTAGAAGTCCTGAAGATAAAATTGTTGATGAAAAAATTCAAGAGGTATTGTTGAGGTCTGAAAACGAAGAAGAGCTTATTGGAATTATTTTAGATTTACAAAAAAGAGGCATTGATACTTCATCTTTAGTGTCACAAAAAGATAAGGAAGAGTTTTGGGAGGTTGTTACTTCGGAATTGCTATTAGAGGAAGAGGACTTAAATCAGCTCAAGGAACTTGATCCTTTTGAAGTTTTGCTCAAATCTAAAACTGGTTTACCTCTCCCAAATTGGAGTTCTTTTGTCAGTGGTTTGCAAAGTCCAAACAGCCCTTTTCGTACCAATACTTTATCTTCTGCCTCTGTTAGTCCAAATAGTCCTCAGACCCTATCTCACACTAGATCTGCTCCCACTGGTCATACAATACCTGTTGTCACTGCTCCTCCTTTCATTATGGCTATACCTGCTAGGTATGCTCCCCTGGCTCTCCCTGCTGTTTTACATGATCTTCCTAGCAAATATGCTGCTAGGATTCCAACATGGGGAGGTGATGAAGATATTACAGCAGAGGAACATGTGGATAGGTTCAATGATTTTGTTGACAGGGAAGAAGTAGATGATGAAGATGTAAAACTAAGATTGTTTGCTCAAACTTTTATTGGGGAAGTTAGAAAATGGTTTAAAGCCCTTAGAGCTGGAAGCATTCATAGTTGGGTAGAGTTTGAAGACAGCTTTCTAAGGAAATGGGGAAACAGAACTAACCCTGTCCAAGCCCTTACTGAATATAACAATCTTAGGAGAGCTCCAGAGGAAACTGTTCAAAATTTCTCTAAGAGGTTTAACAAAGTATATAATTCTATTCCAGCTCATTTGAAACCTCCTGGAGCTTTGGCACAGTTGAGATATGCTGAATCATTTGATTCAGATTTTTCTCTGTTACTCAGAGAAAGGGAGTCTGCCTCTCTTGCTGACATGCAAAATGATGAAATTAAGGTAGAGGTGAATATGCTTGCTGCTAAGAAATCAAAGATGGCAAATTCTAAGTTGAAGGAGGAAGAGAAGCCTTCCACATCTGCTCAAGAAGACAAGTTTGAAACAATGATGAAAACCATGGAGAAATTGATGGACAGATTAGCTCTTGGGAATGCTTCTGCTCCTCCAGCACAGCAAGAACCTCAATTTAGGAACCCTCAGTTCAGAAGACCTCAAAATCAGCAAAGGCCAAGAGACAACCGAAATCAGCAGGCAGATCCTCCAGTGAGACCTCCTTTCCAGCAAAATTTGGTAGATGAAGAGGATGAACCTGAAGTCCCTGAGGAATCAATTCATTGTTTTGATGAAGAAGGGTCAGGAATTTTCTTGACCAAGGAGGAACATGATGAGTCCAGCATGATAAAATCAGAAGAAGAGCCTTCAGATTTTTTAAAGGGCTATCAGCATGCTATTTTTGAGATGCAAAAGCAGTATAATCTTAGGAATAGAGATGTTCCTATTACAGCAAACAAAGCACAGCTCAAGAAGAATACCTCAAGGACAACTGATGATAAAAAGGAAAAAGCAAAGGTAGTTGAAAGTAAAGATGATCCTCCTCTTGACAAAAGGGACATTCAAATTCCTTCTCCTCCCAAAGAAATTGACAAGACTACTTCTGTTTTTAATATTGAGAATGAGATTGCAAAAATTAAAATATCAGTCCCTTTTAATGAAATTCTCAAGGTAGACAAATACAGAAGCAAAATTGTTGAAATGCTTAATTCACAACCAGGAGTGGCTGATATCCTAAATGTACAAGAAGATAATCCTATTATCTGTTTGGGTCCAAGACTTGAGGATGAACAAAATGAAGAATTTCCTCCTTTCTACATAAGCATTACCATTCATGACATGACTCTACATAATGCTATGTTAGATTCGGGGGCATCACATAATCTCATGCCTAAAGTAATCATGGAAAGACTGGGGTTAGAGGTTACTAGGCCATATAAGGATTTATTTTCCTTTGATTCAAAGAGAGTCCATTGTATTGGTTTGATAAAAGATGTTGTTGTGGGGCTTACACAAATTCCAGCAAAAAAAACTGTTATGGACATAGTTGTTGCAGACATCCCACCGAAGTTTGGAATGCTTCTTTCAAGGTCATGGGCAGCAAAAATCAAGGGCACAATGCAGATGGATCTTACATATGCTACCATTCCAGTGTTTGGTGAACAAAGGAGGTTGTACCGCGAAACAAGGATGGCCTACATGGTGAGCAGCAAAGAAAAGCCTTAGAATTTTCCTATTTACTCATGTGATACTGGTCTTGGTTCAGCTATTCTTTTCAATGAATCAGTTGGGAGAGAATTACAAGATAAACCTGCAGAAAATCAGAGTCAAGAAGGACAGCAAGGAGATGAAAGGGACGTCATGGGCTGTTGGTCATTGTACTTTGATGGATCAGCTGGAAAAGAAGGGGCAGGAGCTGGCATTTGGATCACTAGTCCAACTGAAGAAAGTAAGTTTCTCTCATACAAATTAAACTTTGATTGTACCAACAATATGGCTGAGTACAAATCTCTAGTTTTAGGTTTGGAAGCCTTGATAAAGTTGAAAGCCAAAAATATTGCTGTTTGTGGAGATTCTGAATTGGTAATTAAACAAATAGAAGGTTCATATCAAACCAAGGATGCAAGAATGAGAGCATACAGAAATTTAGTGTTGGAGATGCTAGAAAAATTTCAAACCTACTCATTTAGCATCCAAACTAGAGACCAAAACTCTATTGCAGACTCTCTTGCTGTTTCAGCCAGCCTATTCATCATTCCTAACCACTCTTCTGATGGTTATGAAGTGGAGGTTCGCCATAGACCAGTCATACTGGATAATATCATAAATTGGCAAGTTTTGAGGATGATCAGCATGTAAGGAATTTCATTGAATTAAAAGAAGAGTTTGAGCACAATCAGATAGATCAGCAGAACATGTTAATAGAGTCAAAAGAAAGTTCTATAGTCTTACAGTTACAAAACAATTTAATCCCTAAAGGCCTCATTCCTTTGGAAAAATTATTTGATCAAAATGATGTGTTCAAAGCACCAAGATTGCAAGCTAATGAGGAGGAAGTAGAAAACTGTAATTTAGGTGACTCAGTTGTGCCTAAAATAGTCAAGATTTCAAATTTCCTTTCAGCTGATATGAAAACCAAATATGTTGAAATGATGAAAAAATTCATTGATGTTTTTGCATGGAGCTATGCTGATTTGAAAATATATGATTCTTCAATCATACAACATACCATCCCTATTAAGCAGAATGAGAAGCCTTTTAAGCAGAAGCTAAGAAGGATTAATCCTCTTCTAATGCCACTGATTGAAAAAGAAGTGAAAAAGCTTTTTGATGCCAAAATTATTGTTCCAATCAGATTCTCAAATTGGCTTGCTAACTTGGTACCAGTCAGGAAAAAGAATGGGGAGATCAGAATTTGTATAGACTTCAGGAACTTAAACAAAGCTTCATTGAAAGATAATTACCCTCTCCCCAAAATGGATTTCATTCTGCAAAACATTGTTGGTTCACAAAGGATGTCTATGCTTGATGGCTTCTCAGGGTACAATCAGATTCTTGTTCACCCAGATGATCAGGAGAAGACAACTTTCACTACACCATGGGGAACATTCATGTATGCAAAAATGCCCTTTGGCCTCATGAATGCAGGAGCAACCTTCCAGAGAGCAATGGATATTGCTTTTGCTGAAGAAAAGGACAAATCAGTGGTGGTTTATCTTGATGATATCACAGTTTTTTCAAAGAAGGAAGAAGACCACTTAAAGCACCTTGAAAGGGTCCTACTGAAGTGTAGGAGGTTTGGTATTTCTCTAAACCCAACCAAAAGTATTTTTGCTTTAACTTCTGGCAAACTGCTTGGACATATTATTTCTGAAGAGGGAATTAGGATTGATCCTAATAGAGTTAGTGCAATTCAAAAGTTAGATTTACCAAGGAGTAAGAAGGAGATTCAATCCTTTCTTGGGAAAGTTAACTTTGTTAGAAGATTCATTCCTAACTTTGCTGAAGTGGTTAAGAACATAACAAAGATGTTAAAGAAAGGAGCAGATTTTAAATGGACAGCTGAAGCAAAGAAATCATTTGAAGAGATCAAGAAAGCACTTACTCAAGCACCAGTCCTCATCAGCCCGGATTTTACCAAGGAGTTTCTGATCTTCACATTTGCTTCTGAAGACACAATTGCTAGAGTTTTATTGCAAAAAGGAAGTCAAGGTACCGAACAGCCCATTTCTGTCTTTAGCAAGACATTGGCTAATGCTGAATTGAAATATAATATCTTAGAGAAACAGGCTTATGCATTGGTGAAAGCCATTAAGGATTTCAGGATTTATGTTTTGCACTCTCACATTGTTGCATACGTGCCAAATACTGTTATAAAAGATATTCTTACACAAGCTGATCCAGATGGAAAAAGGGGAAAGTGGATAGCAAAACTGTTGGAATATGACATTGAGATCAAACCCACCAAGTTGGTAAAGGGTCAAGGCCTAGCCAAATTGTTGACTCAGTCAAATCTGGACTGTATTGATATTAATTTAAGCACAGAAATCTTAGAAATTTCTGAAAATGAAGAGGAGTTGGTCCAAATAAATGAGAAATTCTTGATCTCAGAATGGTATAAAGATATAGCATTTGTCTTGCAGCATAATAGAGCTCCTGATAACCTTTCAAAATCCAAAGCTCAGTTTACCAAGTTGAAATCTCTCAGATATTTTGTGTATGACCAAAATCTATTTTGGAAAGATGCAGGAGGAATATTATTAAACTGTCTCATTGAAGAAGAAGCTGATAAAGTAATTGATGAGTTTCATAAAGGGGATTGCGGAGGTCATCACTATTGGAAAGCCACTGCAAACAAGGTTTTGAGAGCTGGCTATTTTTGGCCCACTATGTTTAGAGATATTTATAAAAAGATAGCCACATGCCATGAATGTCAAGTATTTGAAGGAAAGAGAAAGCTCATGCCAATGCCCTTGGTTCCTATTTATGTTGAAGCACCATTCCAGCAGTGGGGATTAGATTTTATAGGGGAAATCCATCCTCCCTCATCAGGACAACATCGCTGGATTCTCACAGCCACTGATTACTTTACAAAATGGATAGAGGCAATACCCACAAGGCAAGCAAATGATTCTGTGATTATTTCTTTCTTAGAAAATAATATATTATCAAGATTCGGTTGCCCAATCAAGATCATTACAGATAATGCTCAAGCTTTTAAGTCCAAAAGAATGATTAATTTTTTTCATCAGTATCACATTTCCCTTGGACATTCCACTGCTTATTATCCACAGGGAAATGGTTTAGCTGAGTCATCAAACAAGAGTCTTGTGAGAATCATTAAGAAGCTGCTGCAAGAAAATAAAAAGGCTTGGCATTTGAAACTGAAATATGCCTTGTGGGCTGACCGGATTTGCACAAAGAGGTCCATTGGAACATCACCATATGAGCTTGTGTATGGAGCAGAGGCTATATTCCCAACATCTCTCGGGGTACCAGTAATGAAGCTGATTCAAGGATTAGAGGAGGAACCAAATGCTATACAGCGAAGGATCAATCAGCTAATAGCTTTGCAAGAGAAAAGAAATGAGGTGTTTGACAGTCATCAACAAAACCAGAACAGGATCAAGAGAGCATTTGACAAAAAGATCAAAGAGGTTACATTTCAGATTCACGATAAAGTCCTGAAATGGGAAGCTAGAATTGAAGAGAAAGGTAAACATGGTAAATTCGAAAATTTGTGGAAAGGGCCATATCAAATTTCTGCTTTCCATGGGAATAACACCTACATTCTGCAGGAGATTGATGGAACACCATATGCTGGAGGACCTGTTAATGGCAGGTTCCTAAAGCATTACAATTGATTGAATCTCGGCCAAGTGTCTCACAAACATTGTATATAACCGTTTTATTAGTCTTTCTTGTTAAAAATAAATGACAAGCTGAACAGGAAGCTTAAGCCCGAGGTGAAGGCCCACAAAGCTAGAAAGGAATGCTTGTCAACTCTGTTTATGTTTTCAGAAATTGAACAAAGCACTGGACCTACGAGTTCTTAGTGTACTACAGGAGCACACTATCCCAAGTGGAGCCACTGTTATCACTTAGAACTAAAATTTTTTATGCATATAGTTGTTTGTCCTAGTCCAATGACAAAGGTCTGTGTCAAGTTGATTTCGTTTTATATGTCTTACTTAGGATTTGGAGTTTTAAAAGTTTTTGATTTAAACTATACTCGAATCCTATTGGTTCTCCTCCACCCATCATGGTTCCATAGTCATGTCTTGTCTTATCCAAGTCACCGTGTCTTTTACTGATTTCGCAGCGTAATCCCATTTGCCAGTTTCGCAGCGCAATCATGGTTAAGCAATTTCGCAGCGCGTTATGATTAGGCAGTTTCGCAGCGCATCATTAGAATTTAAAACTAACAGCGCTGCGAAATCGTGGATTCGTGCATTTCGCAGCGAATCTTTCCCGAAATGTCAAGTCCGTAGGTGAGTCACCAATTGTGTCCACTCATGTCAGTTTGTGTACCTCTCGTATCACGTTTGAAAGCTCATTTGCCACTACCCCACCAATAGATCTGTTGATATACACAGAAATATCATTCCCAAGAGATTTTACCGTGCATAGAACTTAATGATGGTCGTAAGTGTTGCATGAGTGACAAGTCTGCCTGATTATGTATTGAAGTGTTTCAATGAAACAATTTGAATTTCAAGCGAGGCTGATTTCAAGCGAGCCTGATTACAAGCGAGGCTGATTTTAAAAAAAAGAGAGTTGAATCACCATTTCATCCAGAGCTGTTAGACTTTGTGTGTGAAGATCTCAAAGGGAAAAATGGAGAGGAAAGAACACAGATCCGGTAAATTCCAGAGGACTGAACCTGAGGGCCTGGACATAGCGTTGAGGGATGAAGGCGTGAAGAAAGCGTTCAAAGATGCCGGGTGCTGGAACTTTTGCAAAAAGCTACAAGGAGGACATGCGCAGGTAACCAAAGAATTTGCGCTAAACTTCACTGGTTTAAATTCAAAGATAGCTATGCTAGAAGTACAAGTTTCTCCAGAAGCAATATCCGCTGTGACAGAGATCCCAAGAGGACGAGAAGAATGGTTTAAAAATTTTAAGTTTGATATGAATCCTTGTAAAGAGTTTTTAAAGGAGGCATATGTAAACGAAGAGTTAACAAAAGCAGTGCCCAGAAATTATGTCAAGGAACATTATGCTCTTCTTCTCACCTGCATACAGAAATATTTGACCTGTGAAGGAAGGTACAATAAGGTCTATTCTTACCATTTCAAACTGCTTTTGCATTTCACTGGGAAAGTCTCCATAGACATTCCTTTTTATTTATTTCGCAGTTTGAGTAAGATGTGTGATAAGGTGCAGCTGATGAAAGAGGACTGTAAAACCTCTTTGTTTCATCACGGTTTAATCAAGTTGCTAGTTTTAGATGGCCTCCAAAAGATAGGCAGAGACTGGAATTCGTTTATTTTCATGGCTGGATTCCAAAGCAAGACTGGCCTTACTCCACAGCCAGCCAGAGAACTCACAATAGTTGAGCTTCAAAACGAAGCAAGAGCTAAAAAGCAAAACAAGTCACAGCTAAGAAAACCAGTGAAGCCACCAATCATTCAAGAACAACCTCAGAAATCAACAAAGGAAAAATCTCAGGATAAGAAGGCTGTACCTGAAACAAGCAGATCTGAAGCAGTCTCAAGGGTAAGGACAAGAAGCCAAATAAATAAGGAAAAAGGTAAAGCCATAGCTGTTGAAGAGAGCCCAGTGTCTAAGGCAAGCTTGAGTGATTTATTACAGGCCATTGAATTCGAGCAATCTGAACCAGTCCATATTGATTTGACACAGTCATCACCAGAAGGTACCAAGAAGTCTAAGGCCTCAAAAAGGCTTAAATTCGATGAGCCAGGTGAAGAATTTATTTTTAAACCCAGAAGACCTATTACAAGGAAGCAAGTAAAGGAAGCGCTGCCAAGAACAGAGGAAACCGAGAAAGTTAGGCAAAAAGATACAAGCAGAACAATCATCACATCTCAAGGAGATAATATAGCAGCCATAAAGAGCCAATTGGAGGCAGCTAAATATGAGATTGCCAAACTGAAGAAAGCCGCTAGGGAGTATGCAGTCGTGTATGCAAATTATCGTAAAGCTGTGTGGAAAGGAACTGAAACCTATGAAAACCAGTTGAATTCAGTAGTTGATGGCCATGCACAATTTCACACATGGACAGTACCAGCAATTAAAGAGGCCAAATTCATTAGAAAGATAAATATGCACCTAAGAGCTGAGAATAAAGCTATGAAGAAGAAAATTGAAGACTTGAAGGCACAGCTAGGCCAGTTAGCTGCTAAATGAATTTTCTTTTCAAAGAAAGGTTTTGTTCCAAATTTTTGTCAAATTTGCTTAGTCTTATTGTTTTTGAAGACATGTAAATCCCTGCTATATATATGAAAGGTCGAAGGGAGTTTTTGGCAATCAAATGTTTCGGTGATAAAGGTCTCGGGTTAAAGGCAAGTTGTTTCAAATAATTCAGCAGTTTCGTAGCGCGCTACGAAACTGCTGTAGGTGATGATTTTAACACAGACAGGCAGTTTGGTATTATGAGCGGGAATTTTGAAAAGGAGACACCTAAAGGATATGCAAGACATCAGATGGAGCTACCATAGCCATTCAGATCAAGACAGGTGTACGTTTATAAAGGTGGAATATTTTAACCCAAGTTCAAATTTCTGTTGTAAAGTCCTTTTATCACCGTTCAAAGGGTATTTAATGATTTGCATTCAAGGAACTTTTGCTTGCACACATGCTCATCGATGCAGCCTACAACACATCAAGAACGTGGCAGTGTTCCATATTTTGGGTTATTAAAGGCTAGAAGACATGCTGCTGTACATTCGAGCAATTTGAGGAAAACTGGAACCGAGAAGCAAGGGACATCTCCTAACACTACTGAGCAGTTAAAGATTCAGCGTTCAAGGTCGATATGGAGTATTAAACATCCAAATCAGCCAAATTGAAAAAGAGACCAGGTGTCAAAGAACAAGGAGAAGTCATTATGCATAGAAAATAGAGTTAGAGTCATAGTTAATTTAGAACTCTTTAAAAATCCAGTCAGCACTTTATTGTATTTAATAGTTAGTTGCATAGCTGATAGGTGTCATTAGAGGTAGTTATCGAATTCCCCTCATGCTGGAGGAGGAAGCTCGAATTAGTTAGAATAAGGATTCTATATATAGCTGAAACAGCAATGTAATGAGGGTTGGATATTTTATAAAACAGAGTACTGTTTTGGCTTATGTAAAGACAGAGTTCAGTAATATAAGTTGGCTGCTTTTCTTCTCAGGATTCATAAAGGATTTCCATGTTCAGAATGGTGATTTTATTATTTCCTTCATGTCTTTTACAGTTGTATAAATGCATAATCACTCAGAATTCACTGATTGTGCTCTGATTTCCTGTATGCATTTGTAAACTGTGGTTTTATATGAGTTGTGTTCTAAGCATCTAAATGCTAAATGCCCTGACTTCTATGTAAAGGCAGTATCAATCTTTACTGAAGTATGATTGACTCCATAGGCCCAATGGAAACTTATGTAATGTTTGTCCAGCCTTCATATTTGTCAATGTTATTCCACAAGAGTTAGCCATCTTATTATTAGTCAAAATCAATAACCCTTTGAGAGAGCCCTCTCAGGCTAAGGAGGCTAAGCCTTAGTCAAAAGATTGGTTTGAAATAGTTACTTGAAGTCTTCCTGGTTTGCAGCCTTCCAGGGCTTGATTTTGAGATAACAGAATAAATGAGTCCATGTCAGAATGTATTGAGTAGATTGGGAAGTTTTGAGGCTTGTCTTGACTGCTTACCACATATTTCATCAAAGTCTCCCGGTATAATCTCTTTGGCTGCCCAAAGACTGAGATGGTTGCATAGGACATATCTAATTGCAGAGATCCTTGGAGTTTGGCCCCCCAAGATCTGGACAAGAGCATGCCATACTTAGGTGGTATGTCAGCTGCCACTACATCCATCAAGATAGTTTTGGTTGGGTATTGAACTAGGGAGACACATAAGTCTTTAATTAGGCCTAGACACCTGACTTGGCTTGAATCAAATGAGAATAGATCTTTGTATGGTCTGGTGATATCCAAGTCAAGTTTTTCCATCACAGATTTGGGCATCAAGTTGTGTGAGGCCCCAGAATCAAACATTGCATTATGTAGGACCTTATCATGAATGTTTAGATTGACATAAAAGGGTGGTACCCCTCCATTCTCTGTTTTTCCATTAACTTCAGGTCTGAACAACAACTCTGGTTGATCATCTAGGACATTCACAGCATCTTTATTGTCTGATATTTGGAGTGATTTGTTGATCTGTTGTCTGTATATGTCATGTTTGGCTAGTTCTGAAAGAGGCACTGATATTTTTAGCTTACTAATTTCTGTTTCCAAGTTGAAAGGTTTTTCCATTTGAATTTTGGCATTTAGTGCTGCAGCTTTTTCCTTTTCGGCTGAATTGTCAGGGGTCTTCTGCTCATAGTTAGGATCCTTTTGAGTGACACTGGTGCCATGTTTATTTGCTATGGGAGTATCTGCCTTTGACTTTGATTGAGGGGGTAAACCTGGCTGATTTTGAGAGGACTGTTGTTCTGAAATGTCCTCCACAATTACTTCTGTGGCCGGTAATTTTGAGCTGTCAGCTGATTTGGGGAGAGTAGTATTTTCATTGATCTTTTTTGGTTGTTTATTATCCTTTGGTTTGAGGGGTGTAGGTACCTCTATTGTTCTACTCCTTAGTTTGTACTGTTTGTGCACCTCATACACAGCTGCATCATAACCTTCTTTAAAATCAAATGATTCTCCTGTCTTAGTGTGGAATTGACTGTCATTGTAAACCTCTTGGTCTTCTTGTGTCAAAAAGATTTGATTTTCACCATCTAAACCCATTAGATTGATGTGAGGGTCCTCACTAGGTTCACTAGATGTTGAAGCCTCAGCATAATTTTCTTGAAAAGGAGTTCTGACATGCTGGTCAGGATCAGTCCTTCCAACATTAGGATTTTGATTCTTTCTGAAGTTTGTGTTTCTACTATTGCTCATTTGACCTTCCCAAGATGATTTTCTTTCTATGGTTTCCACCCTATCTCCAATTCTATCCATCCCCTTGATGATTGCATCTAGCTTTTGCTCAAATGATGAGGGTTCTTCTTTGAAAGTAGTTCTCCGTTCAGTTCTTGCCCGGTTTCTTTTTGCAATTAGATTTGCCTCTACACTCACAGCTATGTTTTGCATGTCTGCCAGAGTTGCAGGGGCTCTTTCTCTTAGCTGATATGCCATATCAGCATCAAATCCATCAGGGAACTTAATCAATGCTAAATCAGGTGGGGGTCTAAGATTTTGAGGAATGGCATTGTAAATGGTGTTAAATCTGGTGCAATAGTCCAGGACAGTTTCTTGTGGGCCTCTTCTTATGGTGTCATATTCAGATAGAATGTGCAGAGGGTCTTTTTTCTTTTCCCATCGGTTTAAGAAGGACTGATAAAGGGCACCTGAATCAGCTATTGAATTTGGGGTCAGGGACCTGAACCATGTTCTTACTTCACCTGTCAGACTTTGGACAAAGATTTTCATCCTTACATCATCATCATCTATCTCATAGTTCTCAAAGTAGTCTTGCATTTTCTTAGTATGCTGTAAAGCAGTGTATGTACTGGTTCCATCAAAATAAGTGATTTTGCCTTGGTAATCCTGAGGCATGGCCCCAGGATTGCCAGGCAACTGAAGGGGTGCATAACGATTAGCCATATTTGGTGGGATAAGTGGGACAACTGGAACAACGGGAACAACAGGGACAACAATAGCATTTTGTGTGTTAGGTGTTGACAATATGTTTTGTGAAGTGGATGATGAAGAGGGGAAGAATGAGTTGTGTGAAGGTGAACGGTTGGCTTAGAAGGGGTGGGAATAAAACTATGCTGAACTGCCTCAGGGCTAGATTCAGGAGATTGCCCTAGTTCCTTTTAGCTCTTATGAGTTTTATGGATCAAATTGGGGTTATCGAAAACAGGAGGAGGATTTGGGTCAGGATTTGACCTGGTGTGCCTAGTTTTCTTCTTAGGAGCCAGTTTCAGAACTTCTTTTTGGTATTTTTGAGGATATTTTTAGAACTGTTTTCAAGGGACTGTTAAGGCTTTTGGAACCACTGCCTAAGAACAGACAGTAGCTGAAGATATGCTCTGGTCCCCAGCGGAGTCGCCAATAATGTTATCACTCAGGTTGTTCCCTTTGACTCCCAAGGGAATACGGTCGAGGTAACCACTAACCAATCTTTTGGTCACAGGTTCTAGCCTACCTGTGACTAGAGAGGGCTCTCTCTGTATGCTTTAGCTTTGTTTGTATAAAATATTAGGCTAGCTATGATGCTCAAGGTTTTGTTTTTTTTTTGGAATTTGCTGGGTGATGACTTCAGTCAAGATATATATGTGCTCACTAGAGTGTTCTAGGCCATTGGGCATGGAGTCAGTGGTCCTTTAGTTGTTTGATATGATGTGTTGATACAGTAGTGATGCTGCAGAGCCAAATAAGTGTCTGAGAAACAATGTTTCGAAATTTTGATTAAGTGTGATGTAACCAGGCTATGAAAGGCAATTAAGAATCTTCCAACAAACTGGTATGGAGAAACAGTGAGAATATTATTTAGAAGCAGTGAAGGATTTCTATATAACATTCAGATTTATAGAATTAATGAAAACATGAGCAATTAAGAATTCATGTCCATAATTAATTCTGAAGAAAACATTTACAGCAGTAAAGATTGAGCACAAGGTGTAAGCAAACATATCCTGTACTATTCCTTTTCTTTACTGCTAGATTAGTGAGACATGCGTATGATTTAATAAACATAAGGAGACAAAACAGAGATTGAGAAAAACTTATTATTCCATGAGACAACACAAGAATTCTGCAACAGCACGCATGGCATCAACAAGACATCAAACATTCCGGAGATCACTGAGCTTGTCCAGCCCTTTGCATTAGATAATCTGAAAGTATACAATACATTTGCTTCAGAGTGAAAATCACCAACCCCTCGTACATTTCTAGGGGAGGTATATATACATAATTTACATAAGAAAATATCTAGCTGAAGAGTAAATGCTTCATTAATGTCATGCCAACTCCAGGAGCGTTGTAGCTGAGGGAGTAAATGCTGTAGTAACTCTTCAGTGTCTTCGCTGTCCAAAATGGTCAGAAGATGTTGACTTTGTGGCTTGTTGGAGTCGGTTGAGGATACGCTGTCCAAAAAGTGCGTATATCTTATCTTTTGCTTGCTGCCGCTGTCTTTTGCTGAGTCACCTTTCAGCTGCCTTTAATGCTGCCTTTATTCTGTTGTTTGACTTTTGCTGAGCTGTAGCCGACTGGGATGGAGCAACTGAGACTATTGTGGCAAAATTTGAAGCATTGCCTGCCACCAATCCTCCTTGGGCATTTGGTGTCTTCGGATCTTCACCAAGGTCTCATCTGCTTCAGTATATCTGTAAAAATTTGGAGGAGTTTCAAAAAGGTGCTTTACTTCATTTTCAATAAAAAATAGACCTTCAAGTTTATTGTATAGGCTTTGTCCTGTTGGAGGCCCTGTTTCTTCAGAAGTACTGCCAGATGCAGTGATTTGATTTTCAATGTAATTTGACATTCTGGTGGCATACTGTTCTCGGGAGATCAGTCTTCCTGCACCATTCAGTAGGCTAGGCAGTCCCTTTTGTGCAATGCTGCCATTTTGAGTTGGTACTCATCCACCTTAGCCTGTATCTCATAGCATCTCCTCTCCACGGTCTGTACAAAATTCCTCAGAGTTAGCACCTTTCTAGCTGTGAGGACAGCCTCTGTTCTGTTGACAATGCCGAAGGCTGCCAGTTCTTCCTTAGTTTGGTTATTCAGAAAGTCAATCATTCTATTGGCCTGCTCAGGCCTGTTTCCCAGCATTGTTTTGGCCTTCTAAACTTCTATTTGTGCTTGGCCAATTAAATCCATTTGTTCATATACAGTTTTAATTGACTTCCATTGTTTAGTGATGGATTAGTCAATTTTGGCCCAAAGAATTCTTTTTATTTCAGCCATGGTGCTTTCTAGATTCAACTCTTTCTCTAAGGCCTTTATCTTTTCTTTGAGAGCCTTTATCTCTCTTCCTTGCTCTGCCACAATCATTTTTGATTTATCATATTTGGCATCTAGTTCTGCCAACTTTTCCTTGGCCTGCTTTATCTCATTGGCTTGGAGCTCCATTTCTTTACAGCCTTGGTCAATTCTTCCATACTTGTGCTGGAGTCTGGAGCTGTTGTTTTTGCTGCTTCTGTTGTCGTTGTTGTTGTTACAGGGGCCACTGCTACCTCTGTAGTTGTTGCAGTGGTTGAAGTGGTTGGAGGAGCTTGGGATGTAGATTCTCCCTGCTTATCTTGTAATGCCCCTTCTAGCTCCTTCTCCAAATCAAGGACCTTTTGGTTGAGCTGCATGATAAGATCTAGCTGCTCATCGGCTTCCTTTTCCTTTTGTAACTCTGCTGTTTGAGGGTGCTCTGTGGGCAGCAGCTTTAACCTCTTTTTCAGTGCATTGAGGTCATCTTCTTTTTTCTTGAGGAGGGCCCTTACGCCCTTTGGATCCTTAGGATCATGTCCTAAGTCAATGATGATGTCCTCCAACGATTTTATTCTGTTGTCCTTGGCCATGGAGGAAATTCTCTCAAAATCCAACTGAATGTTGGTATTTTTCAGTGATTCTTTTAGTTCATGAGCCATGGATGCCCTGTCCACCAAGGTGGCATAGACCATTTCTCCAGTTTGCTTGTGGAGTTCTATTTGGTCCATGGGATGGATGTCCTTGGCCATGACCTCCACCCTAGTCCTCACAAAATCTGCAGCTGATTTTGGCTGCGGCACCTTGGGTTTGAAATGACTGAGGATCATTTTTTCCTCTTGGATGTCATATACAGACATCAATCTTTCTTGTTGGGCAGGTGTTGCATTCAGAAACTGTTTATATACTTCCACCCTCAGCAAGTCATTTTTGTGCCTTTATTTGCTTGAAAGAAGCCTTAGTGCTTTTCGGCTTCTTGCTCTGCTGAGTGGAGGATGACACCTCCAAGCCAAGCTGTACTCCCTGCTCCTGCTGAAAGGAGCTTGTACCTGTATGTTGGCTGCCTTCTCCATCTTTCCTTGAACTATCAAGGACTTCTTCACTGATTTCTTCTATCTCCGGAGAATCAACCCTTTGCCTCTTGGCCTGGGGTTGTTGGGAGGATCCACTAGCAGGAGTGGACTCTTCTCTGTCTCTTTTCATACCCCTCTCCTCATGTGCTGGGGTCTGCAAAATTGGTGCTGCTGGTGGCTCATTTTGTGGAGGGGGGGTCTGCTCTTGTTGCTGCTCACTAGAAGGGGCAGGCTGTTCTTTGACTGTTTCTTCTTCAGCACCCATTATTCTTTTACCCTTGTCTGTACCTGGTGCTGCTGTGGAAGATGTCTGTGTGGTTGGTGCAGCTGCTGAGGCCGAGGTACCTTCTCCTACTGGCTGCGGTCGTTTGAAGGGTACCTGCTGCACAGAATCCAAGTCAAGAGTCTTTTCCAAATCCTTGACATTCTTTTGCATTATCTCTTCTTCAGTTAATTTTTCAATTAAAGTGTCTTGCAGCCATTCTTGCTGATTGGCATACTTTTCAATATGTGGGTACTTGCAATGCTCATAGCCTAACAGCCTGTACTTAACTCTTCTAGCAGTGATGAAGCCTTCAGGGTCATAGGGGACCCACCGGAAGCTTTTTGAGAGCATGTACTTATCTTTAAGGATTAGCTCAGCATCTTGCCATCCCTCTTTTTTGTTCATGATGAAGGGGCCCAGATGGTGCTTGAACTTGAGATGGGCTTTCTTTTTGGAACTGTGAAAGTGAGTGAGGTCAGAGTGAATTAGCTGCCTATAATATTCCAAGGCAAATAGCCTCATGGGCACATATTTTGGGAGCCTGTATGGACAGAGCTCACAGCCATAGACTCTGATGACTGTATGATCCTCATATAGGTACCAATCACCTATTTTGTAATTCTTGGAGAGCTGCAGGACCTTCTGTATTTCAAATGATATTCTGGGAGGAGGGGACCTCATTAATAAACAAGAGACTGGATAAACAAACTGATCAACGAATTCACAATATGAATATGGTGACCTTTGCACTTGATGATAGACAGATGTCCAGAAGATGACAGATCTTCTTTCCCCTTTAGAGTCCAACTTTTTGATGTAGCATGGAAAAGCCTCGGACTGATAGTACACGAAAAGGTGATAGATATAAGATGAATACTTGAAGATGCCCTCTCTGTCTACTTTGCACAGCTGGTCATGAATCTTGTTAGCTATGAATTTGGCAAAATTATATTTGCGGGCAGGGGGTTGGCCTGGGCTATAAGCAGCTAAAAATACCAGCATTGTTTCATCCACATGCTCACTGGTTCTGTATCCCAGCACATAAGCAATCATGTCCAACAGAAGTCTGCCTACATCAGTAAAATAGACATCCAAGTAGGGAGGTGGCCCTGTGGGCTGGTGTTCAGGTCTCATAAATGTCTTGGTGATTTTCTGAATGTCCTCACTAGACATCTTGGCGCCAGTGTCCAGCAGATAGTTCATGGAGAAAGGGAACAGCAGCTCAGTTTGATTGAAGTTGAGCATTTGGTTGATGGACTCAGCATTAATGTGAAAGAGGATGCTCCCAGATGGAGACTTAACAGCTCTGTGATGCACATCATAATTTTCAGCACATAGACGAATAATCTCTGGGAAAATATTAACAGAGGGGAGACAGTAGTATGGCAGATTTGACTCCCATATGCCATATGTATCCTTGCCATTCAGGTAGTCATCTCTCAATTCCCTGAAGGTCTGCAAAAAGTTCCTGTTACCCGCAAAGTCTTGGATGAGATAGTCCCTGTCAGCAAGAGGCAAGGACTCCAGGTCTTTATTTGGTGCATTTATGGGAGCAACACTGAGGGTTGTGGGTGCAGGAGCAGCCATTATGTGGTCTGAATTGAACAAGGCAAGTGTAATAACTTGCAAGGTTCCTGAAAGCTCAAATGACAGATTGAATGCAGGTAGTGCTAGAAGTTTTCCTCAAGTGGAATTGGCAGGCTATGAAGGACTGTCTCTGCTTTGCTTGGTTAAATTCACAGGGATTGTGAATTGATGAAGGTGAATTGCAGAGGGTACGAAGGATTCAAATTGGTGAAATGCAGCTTTGGGCATGCACTCGGCAAAAGGGAACAATGCCGGGCAGCTCAAGGATAAATTTGCAACTTTAGCCCGTGAATTTATTGTTTCAATATCAAATTTATGGAGCTGGGGCAATGTGGGTTGATTTAGTTCCAATTTAAGTAATAGACAGCTTCAATTTGGGATTTTGACAGGTGCTTAATGGAGAATTTGCAGAGAAATGGTATGCATAGGGGCAAAACAAGGGAATTGTGGTGAATACCTGGATAAACAGCACGGAAATCCTTCGGGTCGAATAGGGGTGCTCGATGCAGCTGAATTGAGGAGTTGTGGCGGCTCCGATTTTGAATTTGGTGTTTCGGAAGCAATTTCGTGGCAAAAAGGCTTACAACGGCTCGGTCACTTTCGCTCGAAAATGACATAAAACGGCCAAAAACGGGCCTTTTAACGACAAATTTGGACAAAAAGGGACATTGGCGCTTTTCTGTCGATGACGTCAGCATGACGTCATGGCAGGGCCCGGGGTACGGAGGGTGACGTGGATGTTGAGCTGGAGGCCAGCGTGGCTGGACACGGTGGCGGGCAGAGAGCGGTGGCAGGGCTGCGTGGAGGGCCACGAGGCACGAGGGCGGGCGGAGGTGTCATGACGTCATGATGACGTGGGGGCCGAGGTGACAGCGGAGGGGCGGTATCGGGGAGGTGGTAAGCGGTCTCCCCGCACCACCTTTGGGCAAAGGCGGTATCGGGGAGGGGGGCTCCGAACAACCCCGCCGCTTGCCACGCGTCCCGGGTACGGCCACCAATACCGCCATCTCCCCGGACGCTAAAGGGAGGCATGTCGGGGTTTGAAAAAGACCACCCACCGTTGGATCGGGGGCGGCGGATGATCGACGGTTGGCGGGCGCTGTTGATCGATCGCGCAACTTTGGGTTGGGTCCCGCCCGACCATTAAAATATTCAGTTTAATATTTGGGGCGCGAGACTTTGGGTTTTGGGGTTTTTGTGGGTTTTAGAATTAATCTGTCGGGGGGAACAAGGGTTAGAATTAGGTTTGAGCAGAGGGAAAGGGGGCTTTATGAAATTTTTTAGGAAAAAAGGGGAAATGAGGGATAAGTGCAGGTTATTACTCTGACCAGAGGTTAGAGCAATCCCAAAGCAGGGTTAACCATAGTCCCTGGTGGACTAATGTCTCCCTTAGACAAACTTATTTAGCTATAGTGCTAAAGGGGGGGTATTTATACATTTCTTGGGGTATTATACACCATGGTGTTATAATAGTAGGGGAAAGGGGGACATAGGGGATTTAATGTAAATACAGTTAGTAGTTAGTACTGGGGGGAATGAGAATGGGAAGTGGTAGTTACTAAGCTTTTCAGGAATCAAACTTAGTTAGGAAGTAGATCAAAATGAAAAGAATTTTTACACAAGAAATGTGGCTTCTTTTCAAAATAAAGAAGTCATTTATGACATGAAATTTGTACAAGTGAAGAGTGTAGGGAGGACTGATCAGGCAGATCCTGCAGTCCTCATGGGGGGATTAGTAAAAGACTTTTGAAGGAGATGAGGGAAGTTAGTGATGATTTGGCACTTTGCCATATAAGCCATTGCCATTTCCTTTCATGCTGATGGCCATTTTGATTTGCTCCAAGTGATGTGCTTGGATCTTGCTTTCTGCAACCTTCAACTGCCTACCCTACCTATTGTGCCTAACATTTTTTCTTCATTTTTGATGGGTGCACTTAGCCTTGCAAACCCTTATAATTCTCTTTTTCTTTCTGCTGCCCTCCTATCTAAGTCTACCCTTATGACTTCCAAGGGCCCAGATTAAGCAGTTGGGCTCCTTTCTTTCTCTATCCACCTAGTCATCTGTCAAGCTTGAACTGTTTGAACAGGTACTTCCTCTCTAATCTACAACATGCAATTTAAAACATGGTGAGGCCCAGCTTGAGCTGTTGGGCCACCCATCAAGGTAGTAGTGGCAATTTGAACTAGCCACTTTCATGGTCTTTGTTTGGGGTTCATTTCTTTTATTTTTTCTCTGACCAATTCATTTTCTTGCCCTTTGATTTTTCTTTTAAGGCATACCCTCTTTACATTTTTTAATCTGTCTGCTTCTTTCACAAAAATGGAACCTTAGCAGCATGGAAGGTGAACACTTTTGGCACTTCCATTGTCAATCATGAGATATGAAAACCTATTGGTATAGGAGGCTAACAGTACCCTTTCACCCTTAGTGACCATTTCTTGTAGCAACTTATTCATATTTATTTTCAATTCTTCCATCTTATCATCCATGCCATCAATTTTAGCGTCCATGCCATTCACCTTAACTTCCATGCCATCCATCTTAGCTTCTACGCCTTTCTTTAAACAATCCATCTTAGCTTCTACACCCTTCTTTAAACCATCCATCTTAGCTTCTACATCTTTCCTTAAACCATCCATCTTAGATTCTGTTGCTTTTTGTGCAAGTGACACTTGTTGCACTTGTTCTTGTAATTTTGATATATCATATAGAATTTCTTCTTCTTCTTCATGAGTCATGCTAGAGCTTTCAAGTTCCTTACTAGGTGTTTGCATTTTCTTTCCTCGGGGCATCAGTTACCGATAATAATGCTCTAATATACCCTTTTAATTCCTTCAAAATAAATTTTCAAACCAAGCTTAAGCAAAAATTAAAGAAAATCTACACACCGTTTTTCACTTTGTAGGAGCTCGATATTGCCTCTGATGTATCTCTGTACTTTCTGATTATCTAGTTCTGAATTTGTGACCTGTAGTAGCCCTCTGTGTCCTCTTTCCAATGCCACAAATCTGACCCAAATTGGATTCTCCAAGTAAGAGTTATGCGAAATCTCCCACAGTGACTTGATTATAGACTAGTTCAGTAGAGCGAACTTGTACGACGTGCCACGAGTCACTGTTTCGACCTTTGGATCTAAATAACACACACAAGAAACTATAGTCCATTCTCTTTCTGCACCTTCTTACAAAACTTCAATCCGATCCCCAGAGAGAAAGTTATGACGATTTTCCCCAGGTCACCTGTTTTGAATGTAATTTAGGAGTCTGCAAAAAGACCAACTTCCTCAGATCATATCTCCGCAAATATCGCGCGAAAAGCTCTGAAATTCGGACCCAAGGTTCAGCGTGATTTCTTCTCAAATGGGTTTTTTTTGCGACTTCTGAAACGTCACAGAAAAAAAGTTATAGCGAAAATGCCATGATGACCTATTTGGAGCAGCGAAACCCTAGAATCCAAAGCTCTGATACCAAATGTTATGAAACCAGCTGAAGAAAAGATAGAAAAGATAGATCAACGCCTTAGAATTCAGCCTCTTCGAGGGGGCAACCTCCTTTACATTACATAAATGAACAATTCTTGGATGATACAAATGACAAAACCGCCTTTCTATATATAGGAGTCTAAGGAGTCACAATATAATCCAGCCGACCTAACAATAATAATATAAAGCCACAAAAATAACAATAGAGGGATTCTGTGGGGCACAGTAATAACAATATGGGGGAAATAGGGGCACAACAATATTAATAAGG
This sequence comes from Pinus tabuliformis, assembly GCA_031772625.1. Classification (NCBI taxonomy): domain Eukaryota; kingdom Viridiplantae; phylum Streptophyta; class Pinopsida; order Pinales; family Pinaceae; genus Pinus; species Pinus tabuliformis. The sequence continues at coordinate 1,026,061,195 of CM062809.1, read as the reverse complement.
GGTATAACTACAATAGTAATGGGGTAATCACTAGTATTATGGGGACCCAACAGATTCCCTAGCCCTCTGTGCCCAAGTCCAACCAGATATAGTATGTCCTCAAGAAGAATGTGCAAAACAAGATAACAATACTTTCCTCCTCTCAAACCCAAGAAACCTCCACAAGTTTCCAAGGTCTCCCAAAATCATAACAAGTCTCCACAATCACCACTCCTAAGCCAAAAGACCTCTCCCCCCCTTTTCTCCCTTCCTTCTTCCTTTTTATACCCTCTTCCCCCTTCTCCATCTCAACCACCCCTCATAAATGTCATTAACTCCTCATCCATTTGGAAATGTGACATGAATATTAAATTGGGAATTAAATGGAAAAGGACCATGTCTTCTCCCAAGTAAATCTGAAAAGTACATTTGGGAATGTGAGGTGAATATATATATTGATAGTTAAATGGAGAGGACTATGTCTTCTCCCAAGTAAATGTGAGGGTACATTGGGGAATGTGAGATGTAATTACATGGAGATGACCATGTCTTCTCCTTAGTAAATGTGAGGGTACATTGGGGAATGTGAAATGTAATTACATGGAGAGGACCATGTCTTCTCCTTAGTAAATGTGAGAGTACATTGGGTAATGTGAAATGAATATATATATTTTGAAATAATGGAGGGAGACCATATCCTACCTAATATTCAATTTGAGAAGGTAAGTGGGGAATTTGAATAATGGAAATCATGAATTTTATATTAGACCAATATTTCTCAATATTTTCAAATAATGTAAACATTAACAAAATTTGTAGGATAAGATTTAAGTGGGGCATTACATACACCCCTCCTTCAGAAAACTTCGTCCCAAAGTTAGAATGAAAAGATGCAAGGAGTTTGAAAGCACAACAAACCAGAGAGAGTTATAGCAATAAAATTTGATAAATCAGACAATGACATTAGTTCCATCAAGAGTCTCCAACTGATCTATATCCCCCTATCCACCCTGGCCTACTTCCGTTCCCGCCCTATCCTTCCTCTGCTACCTTATCAGTGGCAACGACCATACTAACCACTGATAAAACCCACATGGTGGAAGCGTCGAATACATTGACCTAACTTTCCCTAGCAGGCAACTGGCAATCGTCATCACACGTCTAGGGGGAGCGTTCAGCTGTCCTCCCCACGATTCCAGGTTTCGGAGGATACACGGTGGGAAACACCTCCACCCCTCCTTCACAACACGGACCACACTACAGAGCTGGTTGGACTTGTCATCGAATAATCCAGTTAGGTCATCTTGCCACCTGTCATTTCGCATTTTACTCCTGTCATAAAAGTGCATATCACGTAGATATCAAATGTAGTTAAATAATGTACATTATACCTTCTCATGAGGTGTCTCGACCTTCCCTCAATGGAAGAGTAGCTCTCGGCTATCATACAGTTCCTTCCAACCTGTAATTCAGTTCTCATCCCCGCATATATATATCCACAAAATAATATAGCCACATGATTTTAAACATCATGTTTATTATGCCCAATGTCCATGTGCCAAGTTTGCTGTTCATATCACAATTTCACGAAATAATTCATGTAAATAAATCATATCCACTTGTTAGTATCGGTATCTTTATCTGCTAGCTTATTTCCGTAAGCCCAACTATTTTAAAATAGGAGTAGAATTCATAACAGAGCAATCCATGACCAATAGAGTTATCGGAGCAGTAAGAATTACACATATATATATCGCATATCAAACAGAGTGTTTCTGAGCAGAGGAGTCACATGTTTATATCGTGTACCAAACAGAGTGTTTCAGATCAGAGGAGTCACATGTTAGCCGGCGGAACAATAAGGTAAGAGGGGCATAAAAGGGAGTGCAGCGGTCATATGGGAACAACAACAATTAGAGGAACCGCAGAGTAATATTATTGGAGGGTGTTATTAAGTGCCATTCCTGAACCTCCGACTGCGACATACCCTCCGGACCCGACGACAACATTAGGGTCGGTTGAATATTTTATCGCATCCGTGGGAGGAGTCGGTCCATCGGTATTTCAGCAATCGGCGATACCATGGGGTTGTTCTCCGAAAGCCTTCCCTTTTTGCCGATTGCGATAAAGTCGCGGACCCGACGGTCTATATATATTATGGTTCATTATCGTGTCGCATCTGCCCATCGGCAATTCTTCACAGAGGGTTGCCGACTACAAACGCCGATTGCGATAATTTAAGCGGACCCGATCCCGCATTACAATATGGCTTACTAATGTTATCGCGCCCGGGGAGGGTCGGCAATCGCGTAAGGTTAATCCATAAAGGTTCTCGTATGCTTTGTTTGCCGATTGCGACTCAGCTGCGGACCCGATATGCTATAGGTCCAGCTGTAATATTATTTGAAATCCGTCCCTTCTAGCTTTCTACCTGCTTTGGTTCATTATTCCTGTGTAAGGGGTTTTTGGCCTGCGCGGTTTTTCTGAGGTAAAAAGCATGCATCTGGAATTTCAGGAGTGGGTCAAGCCGATTGCGATTTGCGATACGGCCGTGGCACAGGGAAGTTCTAAAATCAGCTACAAAGCGGCATAATACACAGGAACAGTGGCGCTTCATGCACATAATAAAAAAAACATTTCTTTATATTAAAGAGAACTCTGTTTCTCGTCTTGATTTTCTCAGTTTGATAAAGATTTTAGGCTTTACCACATTGGGCTATATACGATCCAAAACAATTCTGATAAGTTATGCATCAGCTAATCCATCACCGCGTGAGTCATACATGTAGTCATACATCAACCATTTCTATCATTAATATCAAATCTATTAACTGTATCATATAAGTAGTTTTATGTGTCAACTAAATGCATCAATATTACATAATGTTCATAAATAAATAACATGGAAATAGGATCTTAACATAGGTAGCTATCTAAGTCAAAATATGCATCACAGATGCTCAAAAAGTGAGGGGTAGTCACGATGCATAGTCTCTACATCCTCCCAGGTAGCAGATCCTGGGCTATACTTGTCCCACTGGACCTTAACTTGGTCCACCGTGCGACGTCTGAGCTGTCGAACCCTATGGTCCAATATGCGTAATGGTTCTACCATTACGGTTCCCATGTCCGAGACCTGCAAGTCCTGCCAATCCAGTTTGTGAGATTCATCAAAAACATAATGTCGTAAAACAGATACATGAAAAACATCATGGGTTTTATGTAAATGGGGCAGCAGTACAAGACGATAGGCAACTGGTCCAATCTTCTCTTTGATCCTAAAAGGCCCTATGAATCGAGGTGACAATTTCGTCCCCTTCCCAAACCGGATGGTGCTTTTGTTGGGCCGGATACGAATAAAAACTTGGTCCCCTACTTCATAACTGCGATCAATCCTATGTGAATCAGCGTAACTCTTCTGTCTATCCTGTGCTTCTTTTAACCTTTGTCGAACCTGCTTTACCTATTCCTCCATTTCTTGAACTAATTCTGGGCCAACTATCACTCGGTCCTCCAACTTTTCCCAACTCAACGGCATCCTGCAAGGTCTTCCATATAGAGCTTGATAAGGAGGCATCCCAATTGAACTGTGATAACTATTATTATAGGAAAACTCTACCAATGGTAAGTACCTTTCCCACTGAGTTTGATTATCCATGACGTACATCCTAAGCATGTCATCCAGAACCTGATTTACTCTTTCAGTCTTCCCATCTGTTTCTGGATGATATGCAGTGCTTAGGTTTAACTGAGTTCCCAGTGCTGACTGCAAACTTGTCCAAAACCTAAATGTAAATCGGGAGTCTCTATCAGAAATGATCTTTGTGGGCAATCCGTGCAGTCGGATAACTTCATTGACAAACACTCGCGCCACATCCGTAACATCGTAAGTGTCCCTTACTGGAATGAAATGGGCACTTTTGGTCAATTTATCAACTATAACCAATATAGCATTGTGCCTCTGGGAAGTGAGTGGCAAACCCACCACAAAATCCATGGAAATTACTTCCCATTTAGATGTAGGGATGTCATGAGGTTGTAGGAGTCCTGCTGGATGGCGATGATCAGCCTTCACTCACTGACATTCAAGACATTTGGCGACAAACTGGACTATGTCATGCTTCATGCCTGCCCAAAAGAAGAGTTTCCTTGTGTCTGCATACATTTTCTTTACCCCAGGATGTGCACAATAGAGTGCTCTATGAGACTCTCCGAGGATGGTTTCTCTTATACCCCCTTCCTTAGGTATGTACATTCTCCCTTGGAATCTCAATAGCCCATCTGGTTCAAGGACATATCCTTCAAACTTTGGTTCTATCTGTTTCCCATTTTGGATAGCTGAGATGACTTTTAAATACCAACTATCTTCAAAGAGTTTCTCCAATATCTGCTCCCTTAAATTTACCTTTAAGGCTACTAGGGAGAAAGTTCGTGGCCTCTTGCTTAGTGCATCCGCCACTACATTCTCCTTTCCCTTGATATATGAGATTTCAAAATCATACTCACTCATGAATTCACTCCATTGCCTTTGTCTGGCGTTCAAATCTCTTTGAGTGAAGAGATGCTTTAGGCTTTGATGATTTGTTCTTAACTCGAATCTTCTCCCAATGAGGTAGTGTCTCCATAGCTTCAAGACTAACATCACTGCTGCCAATTCTAAGTTGTGGGTAGCATATAACTCTTCATGCTTCTTCAATTTTCTAGAAGCGTAAGCTATTACTCTGCCTTCTTGCATCAATACTGCACCCAATCCCTGTGCCGAAGCATCGGTGCAGATAGTGAAGTCTTTTCTCATGTCTGGTACTTGAAGGATCGGTGCACTAGTTAGTAACCTCTTCAGCTCTGTGAATGCAGTGCCACATTCATTTGTCCATTCATACCTAACCCCCTTTCGCTGTAATGTGGTGATGGGTTTTGCAATCCTTGAAAACCCTTCCACAAACCTGCGATAATACCCAGCTAGCCCCATAAAACTACGTACCTCATGGGCATTTTTTGGTACTGGCCAATCCATTATGGCCTTCACCTTTTCCGGGTCAACTGAAATCCCTTCTCCTGAAATGATGTGCCCAAGCTAATGGACTTTCTTTTGAAAGAAGGAACACTTTGACAATTTCCCATACAATTGATTTTCCCTTAAACAAGTCAATACTATCCTTAGGTGCTTTGCATGCTCCTTTTCATTCTTGGAATATATAAGAATATCATCAAGGAAGACTTGCACGAATTGGTCCAAATAGTTTCTGAACACACCATTCATGAGGCTCATGAATACTGCTGGTGCATTGGTTAAACAGAATGGAACAACTACGAACTCATAGTGCCCAAACCGAGTTCGAAATGCAGTTTTTGAGATGTCTTCCTCCTTTATCCTCAATTGGTGGTACCCAGATCGTAGATCGATTTTTGAGAAGACCGCTGCCCCCTTCATTTGATCAAATAAGTCATCTATTCAAGGTATTGGGTACCTATTCTATATTGTGGCTCTGTTTAAGTCTCTATAATCTATGCATAGGCGCAAGGAACCATCCTTCTTCTTGACATAAATTACTGGTGCACCCCAAGGGGAAATACTAGGTCTGATCAATCCCAAGTCTAAGAGCTCCTTTAACTGCATCTGCAACTCACAAAGCTCTGGAGTTGTCATCCTATAGGGTGTCTTAGATATTGGTTCTGCACCTGGTTTCAGATCAATGGTGAAATCAATCTCTCTTACAGGAGGTAATCCAGGCAATTCCTCTAGAAAAACATCCTTGAATTCTGCCAAAACTGGATGTTGATCCAGGGAAGGTCCCTTCTGGTCACTTACAGTCTTGACCAAATACAGTTTGCAACCTTGTCTGAGACAACGTTTTACCTTCATCATGGATATGAATCATAGGGACACTCCCCTCTTGATTCCACAAATCTCAATTGGCCTACCTTCATCATCTAAACAGATCACCTTCTTCTTGAAATAGTCTACCAAATCTCGATGAGCTTCTAGCCAGTCCATTCCAACAATTACATCATACATTCCCAATTCTGTGACGTATGCCTTCAACTTAGTCATGCACACCCCGAGGTTTACCTGACATTGGTCAACACTAGGCCCTACTGCTTGTTTTATTCCAGAAGCCATCTCGACTTGTTTAAAGTCATCGTGCTCATAGGTTGCCAACCCACATTTTTCTAATGCAACTGGTGAAATGAAACTATCTGTAGCACCAGAGTCAAACAAAATTTTAACTTTTACTTTGTTTATCATACCTGAGGTTTCTACCACGGCAGACTGGTGTTCAATTTGCTGATTGTCAACTGCGGCGTAGATTCGGTGGTGGCTACCTGCTCTCCCCATTGGTTCTTTTCCTTCTCTTCTGTTGTTACTGGTTCGAAACTCTGGGCAGTCCCGCTGGTAATGAGGTCCTCCGCATCCCCAACAAGTGATGCGTGGAGGACCTTGAACCGAATGTTGTGGAGTTCTTTGGAAAGAGTTTCTTCCTCTGGAACCCCTACCCCCACTGGTTGTTCCTCGCCTATGACTTTGATTTGTACGCGCCCTTGAGACTATGGGTGAAGCTGCACTAGAAACCATTGAAATTCCTACTGTTGGTGTTCTAGGTATAACCCTGTTTCCATATGGTGGTGGCCTCCGACTTCCCCCCCTTGGGAAGGTACAAGGGGCCTTCCCCATAAACCCTGTTTGACGTGGAAAGATGGCTTTGCCTTCACCCTTTAAAACTAGGTGTTCTTCGACATAACGAGCCTGTTCTACAGCTTCTGCAACTGAGGATGGTTTCCACATCCGTACCATTGCCCTAATCTTAGGTCTCAATCCATACATAAAACGATCCGCTTGCCGCTGGTCAGTATACATGTAGGAGACGTACTTGACCAATTCCATAAATCGAATTTCATATTCTTCTACAGTACGACCTCCCTGTATCAGGGCATGGAAGGCTCCTACCTGTTGTTCTTCATAATACGCTGGTAGGTACTTCTTCCTGAACCTCTCCTCAAACAATTCCCAAGTAACTGTGTCTAGAGTGAGGTGTAGTTGACGCTCCAAGTTACCCCACCAATTCAGAGCACTATCCCTGAGTTGGAATATTGCTATTTTGGCTTTGGAGTTGGAATTGTAATCCCTTAGTGCGAAACACCTTCCCATCCCCTCTAACTAGGTTTCTGCACGCTCAATGGCACGACCTCCTGCAAATTCTGGGAGTTTAATCTTCTGGAGCTCCCTAGTAATGTCCTCAACTGGAGGTCTTCTATCATAATCTCTAGATCCCTCGAGGTTTCCTAACCCTGATGAAGGGTGTTCCCCTTCCATTTCATTTGTTTGGCGCCCTCTTAAGGTTTCATTAATGGCTTCTAGGGAACACAGGATTAGAGTCAATTCTGGTGAAGGTAATGGGTTATTTGAAGGAGGTCCTTGTGAAGACTCTCCAAGCCCATGGTTCCTTCGCATCCTCACCATTTTGATTTGTTCAAAATCTGCATGATATCTAAGACTTATTAGCATTATTCCTAACATTTTTCTACCACATTCTAGGTAGTCCAAAAATAACCCAAGCAATAGATCAATTCAAGTTACGCCAAGTGTTTGAAAGATTTCTTAAACAAAATATTGCGTCTATTATTATTATTGGTTATTTATAAATTGGCATAGAATCCCAATGTTCTGTGGTTGAAATATTACCCACACAACCCATATTATCTCATGCTTCATGAGAATTTTATGCCAACTTAGATTGTTTAATAATATTGAAAAAGTTGTCTTCATTCAAGGTGAAGAGTTGGTGCATTTGCAATAGGTTGCATGTATCTTCACAAAAGCCCCTGACTAAGAGGAATTTCTAGAAATTTGATTTTCCTTATAACTTAATGTGAAGTTCCGTATTTACAGGATGCAATTGTCTGCTAAGATTCTTGATTAGAAATATTACCAAGTCTTAAAATAATACATAATACAATTTTTTTTTTTTTCATATGAAGGCGACCTTAAGATAATTGATGATTCAGACAATGGGATGACAGGGCACAACTTTCTCAATGACAGAGCGAGACTGGCTTGATCTACGTGGCCTTCTGCCACCAAATGTATGATCGTACTCTGTTTTAAGGACAAAGTCTAGCTACAAGAGTAGTCATAGTCGAGAAATGCAAGGAATGGTAATTATTGGTAGTAATACTAGTTTAAGCCATTCAGACCTTCCCATAGCCAGATTCAAAACCTCGAAGCAAGCCAAAACTCATTGATAAATCTGAAATCTAACCAACTACCAGAACTAACCCCTGTAAGGGTTAATTGCAACAGTTTGAAAAGATAGTTTATGGACAGTTAAAAGTCGAGAACTCAAGGAATCACCCATGGGTTTTGAAAAGCATGTCAATATCGTTTGCCCTACTAACCAATTTAATTTTGATCTGCTACATAGCTTGTAGTAACAGGTGACCCCTTTTATCATAATACTTCTTTAGATTAGTTATATTTCTAAATAGGTACATATTGTCCAGTTGCTTTACTGGCCACTATCTCAATTGTTCGGCGATCCAAATAGGACAGTTAGCAATCATTCCCAGAAGGTTACTTTATATTCTGCATAATTGTGGGACCTATCAGACACCAGAGTTCGAAATATTTTCTATACTATTTATAGACACAGAACAACTAGAAATTTAGCAACATGTTCAGATAAGACTCGAGAGAATTGAAGCTCGTACTATAAAGGGAGTTTTCAGCAAGCTCATCACAGGTCATCAATTGTTTTAAAGTTTTATTAAGTCTACCTGAGCATTTGAAACATGAGATCCCAGAGATAAAGGTTTCTCGTCAAAATTTCAATTGGTGTGTAAATATAAAGATGGTATGACGTCGTTAATAATACAGCAATGGAATGCCGATATGACATTTTAATTTCCATGACACCAATTTAGTTTAATTGGGGTGCAAATAGAGTTTGCATTATGATGTGATCAATCACAAATTGACAACCCAACTACTTGGCATCCTTATTCCAACCGACCAGTCATAGATCTAAAGTGGTTTTATACTCGGCAGGAGGAGGTCTTTACATGTTGCAAGAGGAGGATTTAATCCTTACTCGAGAGGAGCTTTATACCTTATTCTGAAGGAAATCAAGCCACTGTGAAGAGAGGTTTCTACACGAAGTCAAAAGGTGCCTCCATCCTAGGCCAAGAGAAGCCTTATCCGTACTTAAGGAGAGGCTTATTCTTCTATCAAGGGAGCCCCAAACATGACTATGGAGGCTCCAGAATCCAACCCAAGGGTAGCAGAACAGGTCTATGAACAGACAGGCGCGAGGGAGGCTTTCATATGTGCCAAAAGTCCTTGAGAGATACAACCCAATCCAGAGGAGCCATAGCGAAGCGACATCTTATGTAATGCCTGCCCAAAAGAAGCAACAGGAGTGACCCAAAACAAGCACATTGGAGCGCATAGAGGACACAGACAGAGCCACCAGAGGAGAAAATCAGCTATCGGAGCTCAGGGGATGTTTGGTCGGGGACCATGTAAATCAACCCAAGGGAATACACTATCGGAGGAGTAAAGTTATGCCTTTCGCATATGCCGGGAGTAAGGGACATAAGCAAAGCAATACACAATAATAATTAAAACATTGGAATTATATATATATATATATATATATATATATATATATATATATATATATATATATATATACCTGTACTCCGCGCTACCGGAATGGCTATAACACGATCGGAGGGGCAAACGGCGATACACTATCGGAAATACCTTTATGGCAATATACTATCGGGTGAGAACTTAAGTAGAGCAGAGAGGGTAGACATGTATACATCGGCGATAGAGCTGATCGGTGATATCGGAATCGGCGGCTCGTACTTGCAGTACAGCCCCGACTCTCGATTGCGATAATACTATGGCGGACCCGATATCCTTATTATACCGCTCCTATCGTGAGGTTGCGTCCGTCGCTAATCGACGGTTCGGACTTGCGGTGCCACCCCCGAAATCCTGATTGCGATAGCACAGGACGGACCCGCTAATTTATTGTATTGCCCCTATTGTGTTATCGCGTCCGTCGCCAATCGGCGGTTCAGACTTGCGGTGCCACCCCCGAATTCCCGATTGCGATTGGAAGGCCCGAAACCGATAGCTTTATGAAGCATACCCTATAATACTATCACGTCTAGAGGATGATCGACCGTCGAAAATCGAAAATGTTGTGGGGTCGATATATAAAGGACCCCCGCTAGTCTTAACGTGCCGATTGCGATTTGTGAGTCCGGACCCGATAGGGCATTATACCATGGCTTATAATCATATCACCTCTATTAAGGCAATCGGTTAATCGGCGATCGGCGATGTCATGGGCCGATTGTATAACAGGCCCCTGAAAGCCTTAATGTGCGATTATACTGTGGTTCTGAAGTAGGTATGGACGCGGTGCAATGATCCTTGAAGTCCTCCCTTGAGCACAACAGACAGAGGCATGGGGAATATATACATACACACACACACACACACACACACACACACACACATATATATATATATAACAGAGAAGCAGGGAACATCAACGATGAATGCTGTCAGAGGCTATTCTACGCACTGTGGGAAAATAAGCCAGAGATGGAAAGGGTAGCGTAACACTTCAATTTAATTATATACATAAATGTACAAACATGAGAGCACAGTTCCCACATATATCAATTCTCGGAAATAAAACAGCAACATGCACCCTATGTCCTCTATTTTGCCTTGAGGGCCTCCTCCTAGCTCACATGGTCAAGGGGAAATACGATTCTCGCTTAAAGGTATAAAGGGAAACGCTGGGTTGTATCAGGGCTTCGATTTGGGCCTTATTGCCGCAATGCAGCAGGCCTTGTGAGGGGATTCTCCGGCGTGGGCCAGACTCTACGGCAACAATGAGGAAGGATTGCCACTGTCCTCTTCGTGAAAGGAAGTTTTGTTCAATCCAGAGACAACTTTGGGTATTGTGAATAGTTATGATTTAAGAGAAAGTACTGGAAAGCAATCCCAACCACTTCACTTACGAGATATGACAATGCCCCTTCTTTGGAGTAAATGACAAGTCATGATTTAATTTTCTCCTGTGCACATAAATGAAACCTCTGACCTTGTGTACCACTGGTTCTCATCTCCGCAAGTCATCCGTAATAAGAAATCTACCTCCTTCAACAAGTCACAGGAAATATCTTGTGTAGTTGGTATACTTTATTAAATGCAATGATTCACTGTGCAATCAAGAGTTGTATTGCCTTGTTTCAAGTACTGGAAATTTCGGGAGGCAGCGTTTTTCCTTCGGAAGGACGCATGCTCCCACAAATAAGTTGTTCCGAGAGAGGGAGAGAGAGAGAGCCGACAGAAATCATTTCTAGGGCGTGCTCTGAGAGTGAATCATTCAAGTTATAGGTCGGGAGCAAGCGTAGTACTGGGTAGGAGATCTTTCGCTTGAGAATGAAGAAGAGGAAGAAGAATCCGGAAGCACCCCTCCCACTGTGAAGGGTGAGAGGCACAAATCCTTTTATTGATTTCCTAGGAGGTATTTACCCAGCTGATATGTGACAGCCATTGACAGTATTCCTAAGGTTTGATCCCGTGCCATCTAAAAGAGCGGGGAACTCGTTTCTACTCGGAACTCGTTCTTCGGTCTTGGAGACATCCTGTAGCAGACACTGGGTCTGCAACTTCCCGAAATGCCAATACCCGTTATTGAATTGTTTAGGCTAAAGCGTCGTATGGTGAGGGATTGGTAGCATGACTATATGACTCATATGTTATTCGAAAGCAGTTGGCCGAGCTTAATCACAGGTTTCTCATTTAACGGATGGTGCGCAAGTATGGGGCTCAACTATGTATGCAAGGTTGTTAATTAGCAGGAAAATTATGGTTTTTAGTGGGCTTTGGGTCCAGATTTTGAACCAAAGCTCTGATACCATGTGTAAGGACCCAATTCCTACTATTACAGCCTTTGTCTATTATTAACTAACAGATCTATTTCCTCTAGATTTAAAAGTTATAAAAGGAGCTTGCTGACCTTCTTACATAGCTTTAAACATTTAACATCTTATCATTTTATCATAAGCAACATAAATTAAGGTGAACATTTCATTGATATCAACTTAACAAGAGTAGTCCATGGAGAATACCTGTTCCGGTGGTTGATGATGATACCTTTGTCTTGTTGCTCCCGCTGAACGCTCCTTCTCACCGACCCAACCAGATTTACCTCCCAGCCAACTAGGAAATAAATTCCTAGCCCAGAAAACCTTCACAGATTTAAGCTATTGTGATCTATAATGAATTAAATAAATTTTTTTGGTGAAAATCATAAAAAAAATTCTTTTATATGATTTATATAAAAAAGCTTTGTTTAAATCGATTTTTAATTTATACTTTTTAATCTCATTACAAATGTCTCATGAATAATTTTAATGAGTTTTATAAATTCCAAATGTTTCGTGAATAATTTTGGTGAGTTAGTAAATATAATTTAATGAGGATATGAAAGAATAACTCTTTTGCAGAGTGTATTAACATTACATTCATTGACTATAAATTCAAAGGAAAGTAAACATTCTAATCATACTTTAAATAAATTATGATAATTTTTTCTTACATTAAAGAAATTACAAATTTTGAAATAAAACAAACAAAATTTGTAATTTTTATTTAACTGTGTTATTCCATTTTTATTCCTAATAATTTTTTTCCATTAATTAAATTATAAATAAATAATTTTATTTATTTTTATCCATTAATTACATTATATTTATCTTTTTTTTATGTGTGTTACGAATGAACCTCAACAAAAATCGAGAGTCAACGTGATTAATCAGAAAATCTTTTACTTAAATCATCAATCACAGGAGCCTCCAAACTCTAGATCAAATTTAATCAGCAATTTACTCGAGTGACTCGATCGTAACCAAAACCTGGCTTATCGAGTGACTCGATCGTAACCAAAACCTGGCTTATGGAGTGACCTGATCCCAATAAATAAATATAAAGAAGTTTGCTACCCGTTTAGGCAGAGCCGCCTTTCGATACCCTGTCTTACCCATGGGACTGTTGAATTTTCTATCTACCTGAGATGCATTACTCATTCTCGTCACCATTTCTCCGGCGTCTGCCCTCATTATTACTGTCGAGGTATTTTTATATGTTGAACATTTTCTTTGTCGTTCCGGATAATCCTGATTTCTGATAGATAGCCTTCTGCTGCAGCAACTGCAGAAGAAGACATTTTGTGGCCGCATATTCATCAATGGCGGCCGAGAAACCCCGCGTGGGATGGATCGGAACTGGCGTAATGGGACAAGCGATGTGCGGCCACATTCTCTCGGCCGGTTATTCCGTCACAGTTTTCAACAGAACTCTGTCAAAAGCCCAAACCCTCTGCGACAGAGGGGCGATCATAGCGGACAGTCCCAAATCTGTTGCAGCTGAGAGTGACATAGTCTTCACAATCGTGGGTTACCCGAAAGATGTCCGAGAAGTAATCATCGGGGAGAATGGAGTTCTGCAGGGTCTAAAACCTGGGGGCACGGTGGTCGATATGACAACAAGCGAACCCTCTCTAGCCCGTGACATATTTGATTATGCAAAGCAAAAGGGATGTGAATCAGTGGACGCCCCGGTGTCTGGTGGCGACAAGGGGGCTAAGGCAGGAACCCTGGCGATCTTTGCAGGTGGGGAAGAAACCGTGGTGGAAAGGCTTAAGCCCCTTTTTGATTGCATGGGCAAGGTCACATACATGGGGGGACCGGGGCTAGGGCAATGCACTAAGTTGGGTAACCAGATAACCATAGCTTCAACCATGGTTGGGCTGGTTGAGGGTATGGTCTATGCCCACAAGGCGGGTTTGGATGTTGAGATGTATATCAAGGCTATTTCCACCGGTGCAGCTGGGTCTAGGTCTCTGGATTTGTATGCAGATAGGATTCTACGGAGGGATTTTGATCCTGGGTTCTTTGTGAATCATTTTGTTAAGGACCTGGGCATCAGCCTCAGAGAATCCCAGCAGATGGGTCTTTCGCTTCCGGGGCTTGCATTGGCTCAGCAACTTTATGTGTCCTTGAAGGCCCATGGTGAAGGTAATCTAGGCACCCAAGCTCTGGTTTTGGCTCTTGAACGCCTCAATAATGTGCAGCTCCCCAAAATCGGTTAGTTTTTAGGATATTAATTTATCCTTGAACGTTTATTTAAGCATTATTCTGAAAAATCCAATTCTCCAATTAGCAAAGTGTTTCGGTGACTCGCATTGCCTCAGAACTCTGCACAGGGAAGTCAGCAATAAGAAGAGAATTCTGTTTTAGTTTGATGTTGTTAGCACTCAAGAGCGCAAATTCAAGACCAGCTAGCTATGGATTTTACTAGGCTTGAGTCGAATTCTAGATTTCATGTGGACCTTGAGTCCATTAGATATAGATTTGGTTCAGTGGTTATGTAACTGAAAAATGCAGACCTATTGTTATATAAGTGATCGCGAGAGGCTTAGTGCTTGAATTTTCTAGCGCCCATGTGGTCATTAGATTTGTTAGAACTCGTATATTCTAATCAGTATGTGCAATCTTCTCTCCTCTTCAACTTTGATCAAATGGGTGTATATTCATGGCCCAATATGTCCAATTATGACTCCCCGTTTGGTCTGAGGTAACAGGTTAAAAAATATATTGGAATTAAGATATTTGGTACAACATTATAAGGCAACTATATTAGCAGACCTCATAGAGCTGTTTTTACATTTTAGTTGATAGTTTCTATTTTATTTATTTATTTACAGATGTCACTTCTTTCTACATTTACAGATATCTCTAGAGTCTCACAGAATTTTGCAGTATACATTGTAGGGCAGTGATTTAAATGGCCCTTGTTTCTAGATATTTTCGCAAATTTGGTCACACATGCAGGGCACCTCATTGTCATGTTGTGCTCATTCTCATTGTTTGATAGGTTACAGAATTTTGCAGTTTACATCGTGGGGCAGTGATATTTAAATGGCCCTTGTTTCTAGATATTTTTGCAAATTCGGTCACACATGCAGGGCACCTCAATGTCATGTTGTGCTCATTCTCAATGTTTGATAGGTTACAGAATTTTTGCAGTGTACATTGTAGGGCAGTGATATTAAAATGGCCCTTGTTCTAGATATTTTTTGCAAATTTGGTCACACATGCAGGGTACCTCATTGTCATGTTGTGCTCATTCTCAATGTTTGATAGGTTACAGTTGACCTTTTTTAATCTCATGATGCTTTTGAGTTTTTCTGGTTGCTTATTTCATTTTTAGATGATGAGAGCTGTGTTCAACCCTATTCTTAACACTTCGAAGACTTGCAATATAATATGATCGAGCTAATCCGCTATTATTTCCATGGGATATTTTACCTTTTTTTTTAACTTCTGATTTTGTAAACTCATGCATCTTGGAACTGAAATGATTTTTTATGATTAACATATCAAATCTAATTGAATTTCGTAAATTTAACATGCCAATGTCATGAAAAGCTGTTTAGAAAACATTGGAAGGTATGGTTTTGCTCTGGGTCAGTGAATTTCTCTATGCTGCAGTGATCAGCTATCTGTCTTTTGGTATCTTTTTTGAGGCTGTTACAAGTCTTTAGTGCCTTTGGGCAGTGTTATAGAACTCAGATGTGGCATTGAGTCAGGTCGAGTCCAAAATCATTGACTTGGGAAAACTGAAAAATTCGACCAAGAATCAACAAGCTCTAAAAATGGAAAATTCATTTTTTTCAACTAAATTAAAACAACACTATGGATGAAACGCCGACCTTTCCCTTCTTTTGGAACGCTAAATTGAATTTTTCCCTTGTGCAAACAAAAAGTCCAAGTGAAAATGGGCAAAGAGAACCCCACATAGTGACTTATAAATGAAAAATTCGTCCTTCTCAGCAAGAAAAACCGGGAAAATATCAGCAACCTTCCAATATATCGTGAGTCTGTCGATTTTTTTCCAAGCAGGCCGATTTTTGTCTGAGAGTACTTGCATCAGGAGACCTACAACACTGCCATGAAGTTTCACTTCCCATTCATTTCTTGTGAAGTAGTGATTTCTCCTGCCAGTAGCAGCAGAATACGAAACTGTTGAGTGGTTACCAGTGCTTCAAATTTTACCATAGGATGGCTTCTTGTGAGCAAGGTGGAGTGCAATACCAAAGTAATTGCTTCCGACATACCATTTGAACCTGTCATTAAGTTGCTTAATATCTGTGTAGTCTTCTCATGCTATATCTCAATACCATTAATCCTTCTATTTCTGGTAAGTTTTCTTATGACCAGCGCAGATTATGATTACAAATTTTCCCTTCTGATAATATAGCTATTAATTCTGCTTCCTTTGTTTATTTTTTTTTGTCAATTTAAATTTAAACTTCATTTTTGATGAAATGTACATCATGGAAAACTCACTGGGCACATCCCCTCATTCCGAGGATGGAATCTAAGGTAAATCGGTTGCCTGTTGCAGTTTTGACAACCTAACCTGGCGGGAACATTGAGTGAGGCCCAGAAGCAGCCAGCCAGGGGATTTGACCCTGTACCTCCTGGTTGTAATTTACACTAAACTATTTGAGCTAACTCACCTGGCTAAGTTTCCTTCCTTTATTAGAGAAAGCAGTTAGATAGTCATAAACTAACAAACCACTGGATTGACCATTTGTTGTCAGCTAAGGTTTGTCGTTAGTAATTGTTAGGGTTTGTGGATGTTTTTAATCTTTGGCATGTTAAAGTGTTTGGAAAAAGATCAATCACATGACAGGTCTTTTTAGTACTTGACTATGAATTGGAAAGACCCAATGGCCTCAGAATATGTTTTTCTTTCCAGCAAGTTGCCATTGGCCTCTATAACATGTTTATTTCTTTATACACGCTTGTCTGTAATCTGACATCCATTTTTCGAAAAGTGGGTTGGCAATACTTTAAATTTATTTAGTAATTCTCTTTTTTTGAACCTAACATGTATGTTCGTAGAAGATTGAAAACTTTGTATTTTTTTTTCTTTCTTATTCAATTTTGTTCACAATACCATGGTTTTCAAGTTATTCATTTGGTACTGTTTGTACTTTTCTAGACTTATTCTTGAGATATTTTTTCACAATCTTGGCTTTGTTTATGCTTAGCTAGATTTACTATTCAGATATTTGTTCCCATCTAAATATTTGTTGCCATCTTCAAATCTTCAAGTTTTTATGTGGGAGCTAACTTATCTAGATAGAAATGTCTCGATTCTAATCAGCTTGGATTATTAAGCTCAATATGCTGTTTTGCTGATGAACCACATTGGTTGTTTTGAAACGTCGACCAAAAATTCTAATGATGTGATTAATCCGAAAGACATTTATCTACATTATGAATCACAAAAGTCTTAGATCTAACCCCTACAAATGTTAGTCAAATATAAACTTAGTAAGCCCGTAGCAAATAAAGTCTTTTTCAAGTTCAAAATAATGTTTTATGTAGTTTGGAATCTTTTTGTTTATGGATGTGGTTCTTACATTCATTCCTAGGGCTTAATGAACTAGTTTCCATGCCACTGTATTTTAGATAATGAAAATGCAACCATTTTGCACCTTCATTGAACTCACATTCTGTTATTATCCATGGTTAGAATTCAATTTCTCTCATCAATTCTAGATTGTGGTATTGAGGACAACCTCTAAGCTAGAATTAGTTTTAGTAACTAATTAATAATATAAAGAGCTTTAAAACCCCCAAGGATGAAAAATTTGAGTAGGATTTAGGATTTAGATCATTGAGAAAAAGACACATTTTTTACACTAAATAGGCTCACTACAAAACATTACTTCTTTGTAAATAGAACTTCCTATATATTTTTAGAGAAAATATATATTGCAAGTGAGCTTCCATGAGGGCATTTATGTTGCGAAGGATTACAAGTGGTCATGAAGTCCTACTTAGGATTAGATATGAAGCCCATGGAGTTCTACTTAGGATTAGATATGAAGCGCAAAGGCTTGAGAAGTTATCTAGCTAATCTACCTTTGAGCTTAACATCTTGAATGACATTGATGCTTACTTTTTTGCTTCCTTTTAGTTATCTTGGTTGTGGTATTAATCAAAATCTTGTCCTTAGAGTGCCAAGCTTCCTTTGAGGTGCTTACATCTTGCATCTCTTGATCCTTCACCTTCACTTGTGCTAAAGGTAAATGATGTTGTTTTCTTGAACTAGACTTTTGTAGGGATTGTTAAAAAGGTTTTCTAAGACTTTGGGATTAACTTCCCCTATGTTTCATCCACCAATGACTCTTTCTTCTTATATCAACAAAAGTATCAACATTACTAAATTCATTTTTTAAACTTTTTGACTTTAGGTTTATGTTCGATTTAATAATTTTGTTTGTTGGCTTCTTTTCCTTTGAAGCTTTGGAGGGTTCATTTTTTACTTATTGCCATTTTGAGGGAGTTTCTCATTTCTTGAGTTGAGGGCTTCTGAGCTTTTGTATTGTTGGAAATACTGAGAGGTGGGTGAATCAATATTTCTTTTCAATTGTGACTATTACCAGTTAGATCAATTATATTTAGAACACAAAATGAAGAATAAGAATACATGCTTTTATTAATTTTTTTAATAAATCAAGTACAATGTATATAGGGCTCCAACCCTAGATGAAGATACCAATCTTCAATCACCCAGGCTCCAACCTATTGACAAGTACCAACTTGGACTTTTGTGAGACTCCGACCGCTAGGCCACCAACCCTATCTTTTCAAGGCACCAACCTTGTGTTTAGAGGCTCCAACCCCTAGGGCACCAACCCTTCTCTGGTATAGGCTCCGACCTGGTTTCTTGAAGACACCGATTCTCTAGAGCTCCAACCCTATCCTCCAAGGAACCAATCTTGTCTTTTCGAGGCTCCAACCTCTTGGGCTCCAACCCACTGTAATACTTCGTCAAGATATGTTTGATAGTAACTCACGGCTCCCAAAATCTTCTTCACCAAGCCCTGTCAATCTTCAGCTTCACTGTAGTCTTCCACTTTACATCATCAATGACAACCTTGCCATATAGAAGGTGTCACCACTGTTCTTCATGGTACCCAATCAAATCCTCCAAGTTTACTTCATGATGACTTCAACACAACATCATGTCTCCAAGGATGTTTACAATGCTTCTTCAAGATTTACTCATCCACACATCACAGGTTCCAGGTGACTGTTCTTTTCACAAGTCAATAAACTTTAAACCCAAGCTTCAATCTTCCTATGAGCAATAATCCTTCATTGCATCAGACCACTGTTCAAAATATCACACTACCCAATGCACCATGCTACACCAAGACTTCAACAATGACAATCCTTGCACCACACTACACCACTGTCCAATGCACCATGCTGCATCAAGACTTCAATGATGACAATCCTTGCACCACACTACACCACAATCCAACGCACCATGCCAATTGTATCAAGATATTTACACCATACTACACCAACAACCCCAAGAAAATCACACTGCATTAGGACTTTTCCCTACTCCAAACTTTAAATCAATTGTTGCACCAACGTTGTCACAAGTTCGGATTACAAACAATTCTCCACACCACCAAGTTTGCTATACCACCAAGAGAGGTCTGCCACAACACTGAGAGAAGTTTGCTACAACACTAAGAGAGGCCTGCCACAGTATTTGTTGAAAATGCAACAAGATGATGGAGCTTAATGAAAAGAAGTCGCCTTCACTAAGTGGGCCCGCAGGCTATTTTTGGCACAAAGTCTATTTTTAGACATATGGATCATGGTCTATGAGTTGCAGGATGCTATTTATGGATGATTGGTCATGTTGGTAAAAATAGATGGACCTCTATTTTTAGACATATGGGCAGAGTCTATTTTTAGACTGCCAGTCTAAAAAAAGAACAGTCGAATATTATTAGCTCTTAATAATATTTGGACTATAAACATTATCTTATCCTCTTGCAGCACTTCAGTTCGAGCTACGGATGTGGCACATGCAACTGTCAGAAGGAAATACACTTTTCCTATGGGTTAGTTGAGCTATTGCATGATGGACTTCAGTTAGAACTCAAGTGATTGAGTTTGGTGGAGTTGATTGAGGAGTTGATGGAGTTGTGTTCAGTTTGAATTAGTTGAACTAGTTGTATTTAGTCTAACTGCCAAATACACTAGTGATGAGTGATGTGATTAATTATTAATTAATTCACTAATTATTAACTCATAAATCAACTAAAGAATACATCAGTTAACTCAGTGCATGGACAGTTCGGTGGAGACAAGTGTTAGAGGTGGGTGAAAGGGTAAGACTACTATCAGTTGTGACTATAGCTGTGCATGAGATTTGCACAATCATTGATGGAGATTGCCAATGAAGATTGTGCAGTACAGGCCAAGGGAAAACGAGCTTGGATCAGATCTATTCTCAACTTGGATTGCGCAGTAGAGGTAGGCAAACAGTGGAGGAGACTTGAATCTGTGACTTGTTCAGATCTGAGCTAGTTTGTGTGTAGCAGATGGAGATAGTACTGAGTACTTGTAAGGAGTATTGTACTATGTATTGTTACATGTTCTCTATCATTATAATATACAGATAGTTGGGGGTTTTCAGTTGTATGCTTTCCCCATGACATACTGTGTTGATATGTGTGATTGATGTTTCATGTGTGCATGCGATTGTTTTTGATTCCGCAAATTGATGATTAATGGTAGAGGAGGTTATGTATTATGCATGCATTCCGCAAATAGTGTATAATCAGGATAATCTCTGTGAATAAGTGTTATATTATTCAAAATTTCTACATGGTATCAGAGCGAAGTTGATCATCAGATCTATTATTCAGAAAGTGATTACATTTTATTTCTTCAGGTAGAGTGTAATCGGGCTAGGTAGCCTCTGGATTCATCCTTCTTTTGGAAGGTGAGATATCCGGTAAATGCCCATACAGTCAATCTCTATGTTATGCTCTTAACCTGCAAAGCAATACCCAAACATAGAATTTGCGAAGAAAAGATACCGAGAACACAGAATATGCGAAGAAAATATACCCAGAACACAGAATAGCAATGATTTTATTATTCAGAGAGAAATGTTCACAGGCCTCTTCGAGGGGGCAACCTCCAATAGAGCAGAGCTCGATTACAAGACAAGACACGATGCTCCTCGCAGGGAGTCTCTATCCTTTATATATGACTCATACATGCAATACCACAGGCCAATATCGTGGGTTTTATTAATACCATCTATCTAATACTACCGCCCATTTACCATCTATCTAATACTACTGCCCATTTACAATTAACTGTGGTCCCGTCATTAATTGCGGGTTAACCACTTACAAATATTAATATGGGCTTTATTGACTCTTGACTATGACGTGATCCCATGACATAAATAAGGGGGTTAGGGTGGGACCCTAACATGCCCTCCCCCTTAAGACTAGCCTTGTACTCAAGGCTGAAGCTGCGGAAACTGCTGAAGAATAGTGGCTGGTTCCCAAGTTGCATCTTCCGGAGAGGTGTCTTTCCATTTGACGAGGACCTCCTTAAGCATGCGGCCGCGCAGGTGCTTGTCTCGTGTATCTAGAACCTGTTCAGGTTGAAGCCAGATTGACCCTTCTTCGTCCAATTCAGGTAGACTGGTTTGAACTCGGCAATTGTTCCCAATCACTTTCTTGAGGCACGATACATGGAAAACTGGGTGGATTTTTGCTGTAGGTGGCAAAGCCAACTTGTACGCCACTTCTCCAATGCGCTGAAGTACTTGGTATGGTCCGTAGAATTTTGGAGAGAGATTTTGACAACCCTTGTCTTTGAGTGATGTTTGCTTATATGGTTGCAGCCTCAAAAAGACTTGATCCCCTTCTTGAAATTGGCGCTCTGAGCGATGTTGGTCAGCCTGTTGCTTCATACGGTTCTGAGCTTGATGAAGATTCTCGCGCAGATGGGCAAGCATGGTTGCGCGGTGTTGTAGGAGTTGATCCAAGATGTGCCGCCTAAGTGCCACTATAGATGAGGATGTCATCGAAGAAGACAAGGACAAATTTTCTGAGATATGGTTTGAGGAGGTGATTCATAAGGCTCTGAAAAGTAGAGGGGGCATTACAGAGACCAAATGGCATGACCAGGAACTCATAATGGCCTTCATGAGTTCTGAAAGCTGTCTTGGGAATGTCGACTTCCTTCATGCGAATTTGGTGGTAGCCCGAGCGATGATCCAACTTAGTGAAGAATTGAGCCCCATTGAGTTCGTCCAGCAAATCGTCAACCACTGGGATGGGAAATTTATCTTTGACTGTTAACTTATTGAGGGCCTTGAAGTCAGGACACATTCGCCACTCCCCATCTTTCTTGAGGACCATGACCACTGGAGATGAATAAGGACTAATGCTGGGACGAATGACACCTGCTTCCAACAATTCCTTGATGATTTTTTCTATTTCATTCTTTTGGGTGAACGGATATCTGTATGGCTTCACATTTGGGGGTTGGGCCCCTGGAACCAATGTGATGCTATGATCATGTTCCCCTCGCGAGGGTGGAAGCTCATGAGGCTTGTCAAAGACCGTCCGATGTTTATTTAAAATCTGTTGCATCTCAGGATGAATTGGCGGAGACATGGTGTCTACTACCTGGATGGCATTAAATTGAGCTACCACTCCATGATGGCCCTTTTTTAACAATTTTTCCATCCTATGCGAGCTGATGATAGAGGGGGCTCCCGCCTGTAGTCCACGGAGGGTATGTGTGGAGTTGTTCTGCTTAAAACTCATATATAACTCCTGGAAATCCATTGTGATTGGCCCAAGAGTGCGGAGCCATTCCGCGCCTAGGACAATGTCGCAACCCCCCATGTGTATTGCAAACATGTGGGTTTTCAATTGATAATCCCCCATTTGAATTTTGACATTTTTACAGCGACCTTCACATTTCATTGTGCCCCTATCTGCAATCTGGACTTGGAAGTTAGAAACTGCCCGGACGAAACAATGTGCTGCTTCAGCGATCTTTTGGTGGATGAAATTATGGGTACTTCCACTATCAATCAAGACTACGACTGGGCGATGTTTAAGAAAACCCCTGATTTTGAGAGTTTGAGGGGAAGAAATTCCTGCCAATGCATTTAGCGAAATAATTGGTTCATCAGATACAATCTCCTTTTGGTTATCTTCTTCGATCGCCTCCGGTTCCTCAAGTGGTGGATCTTCCTCGGTGGAGCTGTAGTCAGTGGCATCTATTTGAAAAAACTTGTGCTCTTTGCATTTATGACTCGGGGAATATTTTTCATCACAGTAGTAACATAGTCCTTGCTTCCTTCTTTCGGCCATTTCCGCAGGTGACACCTTTTGAATCTTAAGTGTCTGAGTCATATTGGGAGCCTGTGAGGGACGACCTTTAGCGGGGAAGTTGGGGCGGCTGGATTGGGCTGTTAATGCACGTTCCACCTTATGGGCTACCTGGCAAGCCTCTGTCCATGTGGGAGGGTGGTGGAGTAGAACCTGAGCTTTGATGGCTTCTTTAAGACCGCTGATAAAGCATTCCATGTAGAACTCATCTGTGAGACCCCTAGTGCGGAAGGCTAAGGCTTCAAAAGCAGTAATATATTCCTCCACTGTACCCGTCTGTCGGAGCTTAGTGAGACGCCCCAAAAAAGAGTCTTCCTGTTCAAAGCGACTGCGAAGAGTTTTGGCAAATTGGGCCCAATTCTGAAAATGTCCATTGCAACGCTGATGCCATTCCTTCCATTGCCATTGTTCATTGTCCAAGTACATGGTGCCCACCATAAGCTTAGTCCCCTCATCTATGATATGATTCAATTGGAAATACTGCTCCATTTGTGCTAGCCATGCGGACGTGTGAGAACCGTCAAATTTATGCATATCCAATTTGGGAGGTCGCTGACTGGGTGGTGAATGGGAGTGCCAGACGTGATGAGAGTGGCTAGACTCACCCTCATGGTATTCATGGCCATTATACGCCTCCTCGTGGGCTGGCTCCTTGCCCTTTGGGAGTGCATCATGTATCTGGTTACTTATTCCTTTAAGCTCAAGTTCGATATTCTTCACCGCAGTTTGGAGGGAGTGCACATGGTCTTCAATTTTGTCGATCCTTTCATTGGCCATCGCTTGAGCGCGAGTTTCTACCATACACTAATCTGATGAAAAATTGGGATCGCCTAAAATTTTTTTTTCTAAGAAATTGAACGGTACCACCTTGCTCAGCTCGTCGTCCTGATACTGATGGGCTAGGTCACCAATAAGCGCCCCGGAAGATCTCAGACTTTTTTTTTTCGTTTTGGAAAACTCCTAACAGAGTTTTACTCCTTCCTGATCAATACTACAGTCGCCAAATCCTCAAAATGTCAATGCCGCCAAAAGTCCTGCGAAAATTATATCCAAGTACAGGAACCCTTCACAACTACTCCGATCTGGTGGATCTGAGAGATCTGAATGGTGGAACAACTACTGCTGCTGATCTGGAATATCCGATTTGGTGGATCTGAGAGATCTGAATGGTGGAACAACTGCTGCTGCTGATCTGGAATAGATGATGTGTGATCCCCCGATAGAAAGAGAACTATGGTCTTGGGGAGTGTCAGGTGCTACAGATCGCAATATACATAAGGGTCTGACAGTAGTACTTGGCCCAATGTTTCAGGGCTCTAACTAAGGAGGATCGACCGTACCCTTAGCCGTACAACCCGACTACCCTATCGTACGGCGAGTAATCTCTCCGAGTGCTGTTCTCGGTGTACTGTAGCCACAAGACGGCCGAAGGTTTATCTATGGCGAGGTTTCAAGAGAGCTAGGGGGCTTCCTATACACCCAGAGGGTATGTGGAAGACAGTGCGTGCGCGGTTCTGTCTAATGCGCTACTACTCGAAGGGGTACCCACAGGGGTTACAAGGGAGTCCAACAGACATGACCACCTCTTGTATTTCCTGCGTGCATGCCTCCCCAAATCCGCAGGTTTATGCGCTTAACGACAGATCCCGTGGTTTAAAGACGCCGGAACACGTCTCTAGCCAATTTTTTTTTTTTTTGCTAAAATTTGGAGATCCCACCGAGCCCTGGAAAGTGCTCTGATACCACTTGTTATGCTCTTAACCTGCAAAGCAATACCCAAACATAGAATTTGCGAAGAAAAGATACCGAGAACACAGAATATGCGAAGAAAATATACCCAGAACACAGAATAGCAATGATTTTATTATTCAGAGAGAAATGTTCACAGGCCTCTTCGAGGGGGCAACCTCCAATAGAGCAGAGCTCGATTACAAAACAAGACACGATGCTCCTCGCAGGGAGTCTCTATCCTTTATATATGACTCATACATGCAATACCACGGGCCAATATCGTGGGTTTTATTAATACCATCTATCTAATGCTACCGCCCATTTACCATCTATCTAATACTACCGCCCATTTGCAACTAACTGTGGTCCCGTCATTAATTGCGGGTTAACCACTTACAAATATTAATATGGGCTTTATTGACTCTTGACTATGACGTGATCCCATGACATAAATAAGGGGGTTAGGGTGGGACCCTAACACTCTATACGAGAAATACTTTGTTCTCACGAATTTTAGATCAGAAGCGGTTGAGTTTTGAGCTGGTGGAATTCGAATTTGCAGCAATGTTTTTTTGGTGTTGAAGTTGAAATGTCTTTCCACGGATTGCGATTGGAGTATGCCCTCGAAGGCAGCTCGAATTATATTGCATGGAAAGACAAGATGGAGGCGGTGTTAGATGACAATGGGTTGAAGGAGTTCATAGAGGCTGAGGTCCCAAAGCCTACTGATGCTGCTCACATTGAGGCTTGGCAAAAGAAGACAACAAAGTGTCGAAGGATTTTGTTGGAGGGCGTGAAGGATCACATTGTATCCAGCCTGCATGGAAAGGCTTCTCCATACTTGATGTGGAAAGTGTTGACAGATTTATTCCAAAGCAAGAGCGACTAGAGGAAGTTGGCGCTCAAGGATAAACTCAGAAACATTAAGTGTGAGAAAGGAGACAGTATGCCCAAGTATCTCACAAAGTTTACCTAATGCCAGGATGAGCTCGGAAGTGTGGGGGTGACTGTCGATGATGAGGACTTGGTGAGCTTGGCTCTCCTTGGTCTTCCAAAGAGTTGGCATTCCTATCAAGACTCTGTTAATGGTTGGGAGAAATTGCCAGGATGGGAGAGACTTTGGTCTGATCTTGTGCAAGAGGAGATCAGGCGGAATACCAGGGACGGATCTTCATCAAAGGCATCTGATGAAGAAAATTGCACTTTGGCTGCCAAAGCAAAGAAGGGGAAGAACAAGAAAGCTTCTCATTCTGGTGCGAAAGGCAAGAAGCAGGGCATGTCCAAGGTGAAGTGCTTTCACTGTCACCAGCACAGACATTATGCCACAAATTGTCTGCAGAAGAAGAAAAATAAGCAAGCTGCTGGATTTGCAGCGGGAGAGGCTTTAGCTTCGCAGTTTGAGCTGGATTTTTTGTCGATTGCATGCTTGGTATCAAGTGTGATGAGATCAATATGGTTTTTGGACAGTGGTGCGTCTTTTCACATGGCAGGAGATCGAGATTTGTTTTCTGATCTGGATGAGAAAGATCTTGGAGTGCACATCGAGATGGGCGATGATGGTAGATACAGTGCGACCGGTATCGGTACCATTTCCTTTGAGAGGGAGTCTGGTAAACCCTTCGTATTGAAGGAAGTGATGCATGTTCCAGGATTGAAGAAGAATCTTATCTCTGTGGCGATGTTAGAAGACGAGGGATATGATGTTGTCTTCAGCGAGGGAAAGGCTTTCCTGCGCAGTAAGACAACTGGAGAAACCCAGAAGATAGGGGTTCGAGTCAAAAACCTTTATCAGTTGCATGTAGATGGCTGCGCAACAATGGCATGCAAGGCAGAAGGATTGGTGAGTCGGGATGATGGCGAGCTGTGGGACCGGAGATTGGGCCACCTTCACCATGGAGCCTTGAAGATACTGCAACAGATTTCTATTGGGCTTCCTAAAAGCACTCTTGCGCAGTCAGATCAATGCAAGGGGTGTACTTTGAGAAAATTTATGAAAGCCACCTTTCACGAGAAGGATAGTCGCGCCACGACGATCCTTGAGAGAATTCACATAGACGTGTGTGGACCTTTCTCAGTAGCTTCGACAGCAAAACACAAGTACTATGTGATCTTGTTGATGATTTCTCTCGAAAGTGCTGGATCTTCTTCATGCAGAAGAAGAGCGAGACATACTCAAATTTCTGTGAGTTCAAAGCACTGGTCGAGAAGGAATCGGGGAAGAAGGTGAAGGCTCTTAGGAGCGACAATGGTGGTGAATTCATCTCTGGCGAGTTCAAGGACTTCTGCAGCGCAGAAGGGATTCGAAGAGAGCTCATAGCTCCCCATAACCCACAACAGAATGGGGTTGCTGAGCAGAAGAACAGAACGATCGTGGGTGCTGCACGGGCAATGTTGCATGATCAGGGCCTACCCCTTCACTTGTGGGTGGAGGCATGCAATACTGCAGTATATGTGCAGAACCGTTGTCCTCACAAGATACTTGGCATGAGTACACCCGAGGAGGCTTATTCTGGTAAGAGGCCTGATATTTCCCATTTGAGGATTTTTGGTTCTCCTGTTTACATGCATGTGACGAAGGATGCCAGGAAGAAGCTGGAGCCGACCGCAGAGGTTGGGATATTTTTGGGGTACACTGATACGCCCCACAACTATCGTGTGTATTTGCCAGACAGTCGCAAGACTGTTTTATGACGAGATATCAAATTTCAGGAGGAGAAAGCCATGAAGTGTTCGCTTGAGAGGGAGCCACACTTGCATGCAGATGAGAAGCTATTAGTTCCTAAGGATGAGCTTCAGGATGTGGATCAACCACAAGATGAAGTTCATGGAGTGGAAGAGACCACTCATGCAACACCAACCATCAAAGGGCGAAAGCACACTACAGAAGTTGAGCGACTGGCTCAAGATGCAGAGAAGGTTGTAGGACCACCTACAGCACAACGCAGACAGAGACAGTCACCTGATCGGTACACTGGATACATGGCTCTTGTGAGCAAATGTGTCGTGACTAAGCCATCCTCTTTCGAGGAAGCTGTGGAGGATCCCGCATGGGTAGATGCCATGGTGGAAGAGTATGATTCGATTGTCAGAAACAGTGCATGGGAGATTGTCCCAAGACCGGAGGGGAAATCAGTGGTGGGTTCGAGATGGATCTACAAAGTGAAGTAGGCAGCTGACGGGAGTGTGGAGAAGTACAAGGCAAGATTTGTTGCCCGAGGCTTCTCACAGATAGAGGGGATCGATTATGACGAGACCTTTGCACCTGTCGCAAGGTATTCTTCCATACGGACGATTCTTGCTCTCTCAGCGCAGATGGGGTGGCACATCCATCAGATGGATGTGAAGACTGCGTTCCTCAATGGAGTCATTGAAGAGGAGGTGTACATAGAGCAGCCCGAAGGTTTCGAGATCTTCAGCAGCGAGTCGCATGTGTGCAGGCTCAAGAGAGCGCTGTATGGGTTGAAACAAGCACCTCGTGCTTGGTACACACGGATAAACAATTATTTCACCGGACTTGGATTCTCCAAGAGTGAGGCAGATCCTAACCTATACCAGATTGTGGTGGAGGGTAAGTTGCTGATCATTGTACTTTATGTAGATGATTTGATTTTGACGGGAGATGAGCTGTTGATACTTTCATGCAAGGAGGATCTTGCTAGAGAGTTTGAGATGAAAGACTTGGGCCTCCTTCATTATTTCCTGGGATTGGAAATTTGGCAGCGCAGTGATGGACTATTTGTTTCTCAGGGTAAGTATGCCTGGGAGATACTGGAGAAGTTCAACATGCATGGCTGCATGCCTGTTGATACTCCTCTTCCTGGAGGTTGGAGGAAGGAGGATGCTACTTCAGCGGAGGTAGTGGATATAACTGTTTATCGACAATTGGTGGGGTCGCTTATGTATCTGGTCAATACACGACCCGATATATGCTATGCTGTTAACCAGCTTTCACAAGCTATGGTTAAGCCAACCAAGCCCTTCTGGAAGGCAGGCAAGCATGTATTGCGTTATCTCAAAGGCACATCGAGATATGGATTGTGGTACAGACAGGAGGATAAGGTGAAGCTATGTGGCTTCACGGATGCAGATTGGGCAGGGAGCCCAACGGACAGAAAGAGCACATCTGGAGGGATCTTCGGTATCGTGTCGACAAAAGTTTCTTGGTACAACAGGGAGCAGAGATCCGTGGCACTCAGTTCAGCAGAGGCCGAGTATATCGCAGCAAGTTTGGCTGCATGCGAGGCTATATGGATGAGGAAGATCCTGGTCGGGTTGTTCGGGTCACACTTGGAGCCTACTGTGATTCATTGTGATAACCAGAGTTGCATTAAACTCTCGGCTAATTCAGTATTTCATGATAGATCCAAGCACATCGACATCAGGTACCATCATATCAGAGATTGTGTGCAGCGGAGAATCATGTTACCTTCATACATTCCCATGGAGGATCAAGATGCTGATATCTTGATGAAGGCGCTCACCAGGAGAAAATTCAAATACCACAGAGGCAGGAAAGGGGTTGCAGATAATCCATATCTTGTTGAGAGGGAGTGTTGAAAATGCAACAAGATGATGGAGCTTAGTGCAAAGAATTCGTCTTCACTAAGTGGGCCCGCAGGCTATTTTTGGTGCAAAGTCTATTTTTAGACTATGTCTATTTTTAGACATATGGATCATGGTCTATGAGTTGCAGGATGCTATTTATGGATAATTGGTCATGTTGGTAAAAATAGATGGACCTCTATTTTTAGACATATGGGCGGAGTCTATTTTTAGACTGCCAATAGAACAGTCAAATATTATTAGCTCTTAATAATATTTGGACTATAAACATTATCTTATCCTCTTGCAGCACTTCAGTTCGAGCTACGGATGTGGCACATGCAACTGCCAGAAGGAAATACGCTTTTCCTATGGGTTAGTTGAGCTATTGCATGATGAACTTCAGTTAGAACTCAAGTGATTGAGTTTGGTGGAGTTGATTGAGGAGTTGATGGAGTTGTGTTCAGTTTGACATAGTTGAACTAGTTGTATTTAGTCTAACTGCCAAATACACTAGTGATGAGTGATGTGAATTAATTATTAATTAATTCACTAATTATTAACTCATAAATCAACTAAAGAATACATCAGTTAACTCAGTGCATGGACAGTTCAGTGGAGACAAGTGTTAGAAGTGGGTGAAAGGGTAAGACTACTATCAGTTGTGACTATAGTTGTGCATGAGATTTGCACAATCATTGATGGAGATTGCCAATGAGGATTGCGTAGTACAGGCCAAGGGAAAACGAGCTTGGATCAGATCTATTCTCAACTTGGATTGCGCAGTAGAGGCAGGCAAACAGTGGAGGAGATTTGAACCTGTGACTTGTTCAGATCTGAGCTAGTTTGTGTGTAGCAGGTGGAGATAGTACTGAGTACTTGTGAGGAGTATTGTGCTATGCATTGTTACATGTTCTCTATCATTATAATATACAGATAGTTGGGGGTTTTCAGCTGTATGCTTTCCCCATGACATACTGTGTTGATATGTGTGATTGATGTTTCAATGTGCGCATGCGATTGTTTTTGATTCCGCAAATTGATGATCAATGGTAGAGGAGGTTATGTATTATGCATGCATTCCGCCAATAATGTATAACCAAGATAATCTTTGTGAGTAAGTGTTATATTATTCAAAATTTCTACAGTACCAAGAGAAGTCTGCTACACCACTAAATTCATTATTGTTGAAGGCACACAAGTTCCATACTTCTTTTACCCAAAAACTTCACTTATTCACATAGGTTTGAGGCTGCAACAGGTAGAGGGCTTCATCACTGGTTAATACCCATTGCAAAAATTTACAATACTGTCATACCTGTGTCAAATAGTGCTAACTCAACTATCAATGTGAACGAAACAAGATAGCACTAGTTTGAGCCTCTGATCTTCTATACAGTCCGAGGTCTGTAGCACTTGATCCCTAAATAGGATTGTCTCAGAGTCCAAGTCGCTGTAGGATTATCTCCACAGGTCCGAGCCCTAATTCTGGACTGCAATAGGTTCGAGGTTTGGTTTAATTGTTCTAAGCCTTAATCCAAGGTCGCAACACATATCCGAGCCTCAAAACAACAATACTGTTCCATCCTTTCACAAGAGGCTTGTCAATTCTCCAACCCGCAGTCTAGTCAACACTTAGACACCCTTTCACAACATCTCTGCCATCAATCCGCAATTCTGTCCCCTTTTCCGCAACTTCCACTTGTGTATAACCTTTGTTATATGGTTCACAAGATGTGAACTCGGTTTCTGTGTCACTTGTAGGATCATCACTGAAATTTCTTGACAAAAACAAAGGTCTAACCTCTTATATATATACCTATTCGTCCTCACAACGAACAATCACGTCCTCTAGGTGCAGGGCGACATGAAAAAGAGTTTAGGTCGGCTTAATGACTAGATTAATTTCCATATCTTAAAAAAATTCATATCTCTTAGAATATTTGAAGTTTCAGGGCATGTGATAGCTCATTAGAAAGCTAAAAATATGCTCTAAAAGATGGCATATGTATCATGTTTAGATGGTGCCTCTAAAGAGTGAGAAATATGTTTTTATGTGGCTGGTCAATAGATGGTGTAGAAAAAATAGAGGACAATGGAAATTCTTCATGGATGGGCTTCATGTCATCAAGGGAATCTTTCATCATTAGGATCATCATTGGAGGTAGGGCATGTCATCATGTTTATGTCATATAGATAATCTTCCAAGTGTAGTCCTCTTCTAGCATCTTCAAGAATATTTGCCATCCAATCATTGCTATATCAATGATCAACTATTGACATCAATGACAACCTAGATTAACAATCTCCCCCTTTGTCATTGATGGCAATATTTTTGACTTTTCAAATATTCCCTCCCCCTTTGACATCAATGGCAAACGGGGTGTCCAAGAACTCCCCTTGTCGAGCTGCTTCTTTTCTTCATGAATAGTAGTTCTTCATAGGTATGTTACTCCCCCTGTCATGGTGCTCTTCTTTCTGGCAATGTGGTCCATGATAGATGTGCTTACATTTATTCATGTGATGAACCAACTTCGCCTGTATATACAACCTCTAGCTCATGAAAGATTACCTGCTTAGTGATCAAGTGGAAGACGTCTTAACAACAATCCATCAGATAGATGAGAGATCATGTTCTTCAATGGAGCTATTCTCAAGAGATAATCTATCAACGAATGATTGTTCAAGTGTGACTCATCAAGGTTCTCATAGGATCCATCCATGACTAGCTTCTGCAAGAATTCTTAATCATCATAAGCTCCCCCTAGCTGTACGCATGATCTTCCTTTTGGCAGAGTCTCCCCATCAAATGCTTAGATTGTCGAAGATCAGGTCAACAACATGTGTTGTTGGCTGGAGAGTTCAAGGGACTTCCGGATTCAATTTGTTTCTTTCTCCATACTTGTGTAACTTTCTTTTCTAGTATAGTTCTAGCTTGAGTAGGTGCCCAAGTCAAGTTACAATTATGTGCCATATGTCCAATGTTATGACACTTGAAGCACTTTATGTTGTTCATGAATAAGAATTCATGACTTCTTCTTGCAAAATTGCTTCTCGGAGATTGACGGGGACCATTATATTTATCTTTGTGATATGCCCTACAATTTTTTGCCATGTGCCCAAAGTTTGTACAAGAATAACAATAACCAAGAAATATACTTTGGTACTTGGGAGAAGAAGGTTTCCTTGATGTACTTCCGAAGTCTTTTTTCCTTGGGATTCTTTGATGATAACCATTGCTTCTTGCATCCTTGATACCATTTGCATTTTTTCTTGCAGTAGGATTTATTCCATAGTTGTCTTGACTCTTCTCCTCGCCGTTGCTGGAATTGGGAGCATCAACATTTCTTTATGGCTTCCTCACATCCTTGATGTTTGAAGTATTATCATACTTACTTGAGGATTCACCTGCATAGCCAAGACCTGATTTATCAAGTGGAGATCTTTGATGACTTAGGATGTCATCTAGGGTTTGATAACTTTTCAAGTTCTTATTCAGCAAGTCAACTTTCTTTTTAAGAAAGACAATTTCTTCCTTCATTTTCTTGCATTCTTCATCCCTCTTTGATAGAATGATCTCCATCTCTTCCTTCATCTTGGTTACTTCACATGATTGGGCCTTAAGAGAAGTGACTTCTGATTTTAACTTGGTGATGTCGTCATCCTTTTCTTCTAGTTGGCATATCATGGTGTTTCTCTCCTTTTCTGCATCATCAACTTTTCCTCTATGAATGTCAAAGCTTCCATCACCTTCTCAGCTTCTTGTGCTTGTTTCCTTTCTTCTTCTAGTTGAGATCTAAGGGAGGAGACCTCTTCCTTGTATTGACCAATTTCTACTTCAAGTTTGTTCAAGTTCTTGTGCCTTTGTTCAAGGTGGCTTTACAAGGTATCTTCCCGTTTATTTGCCTTATCCAATTGATTTGTCATGGATATGACTTCTTCATGATGCTTGTTATTGTTTTGATGAAAATTTTCCTTAATCTTGGCGAGCTCCTCATCTCTTTCTTGTACTTGAAGCTTGACAAGGTCAACTTCCTTCCTTGTCTTGTCCTGGTCACCAGCTTGCTCTTTCTTCTTAAGTTCCTCGTTTTCCTTTTTCAAATTGTTAATCTCTTCCATGACAGCCATAAGTTTAGTGAGGAGATCTTCTTCAAAATCTTTTTCATTCTCTGCATCTTCTAGGTCTTCTTTAGCATTGATGTCGTCACTCTTATCTTCAACTGCCTTGATGGGCTATGGATTTTCTTCTTTTTTTCCATCATTTTCTTGACTAGAGATCATTGTCAATGCTCCTTTTGAGTGAAGATCATGAAGGTTATCCCATATGCCTTTTGTTGATGAACATTTTTCAAAATTGGCCTTCATAGAGCCTGGTATCCCATTCAAGATTGCTTTCATTGCTCTTGTATTATTTTCCTTGGATTCTCCATCCATCATGCTATCAGTGATCACTGATTTCCAGACTTCAATGCCTTGAGTCTTTAAGAAATTCCGCATTCTTGCCTCCCATATATCAAAGTTTCTATTGAAAAATGGAGCCTTCACAAATTGATTGACTTCAATTTCGGTGGTTGATGGAGACACATCTTTAGGAGGATTGGAGACTTTTTTCTTTGGCTTCGCCATTTGTGTTCTAATGATCAACCTTCAAGCTGTTACACTTTGAGAGAAGGTGCAAGCTTTGATACCAATTGTTGGAAATACTAAGAGGAGGGCAAATCAATATTTCTTTTCAGTGGTGAATTTTACCAATTAGATCACTTATATTTAGAACACAAAATGAACAATAAGAATAAATGCTTTTATTAATTTCTTTAATAAATCAAGTACAATGTATATAGGGCTCCAACCCTAGATGAAGATACTGATCTTCAATCACCCAGGCTCCAACCTGTTGACAAGCACCAACTTGGACTTTTGTGAGGCTCTGACCTCTAGGGCACCAACCCTTCTTTGGTACAGGCTCTGACTTGGTTTCTTGAGGACACCGATCCTCTAGGGCTCCAACCCTATCCTCCAAGGCACCAACCTTGTCTTTTCGAGGCTCCAACCTCTTGGGCTCCAACCCACTGCAATACTTCGTCAAGATATGTTTGGTAGTAACTCACGGCTCCCAAAATCTTCTTCACCGAGCCTTGTCAATCTTTAGCTTCATTGTAGTCTTCCACTTTACATCATCAATGACAACCTTGTCATATAGAAGGTGTCACCACTGTTCTTCATGGTACCCAATCAAATCCTCCAAGTTTACTTCATGATGACTTCAACACAACATCATGTCTCCAAGGATGTTTACAAGGCTTCTTCAAGTCTTACTCATCCACACATCATAGGTTCCAGGTGACTGTTCTTTTCACAGGTCAATAAACTTCAGACCCAAGCTTCAATCTTCCTATGAGCAATAATCCTTCACTGCATCAGACCACTGTTCAAAATATCACACTACCCAATGCACCATGCTGCACCAAGACTTCAACAATGACAATCCTTGCACCACACTACACCACTGTCCAATGCACCATGCTGCACCAAGACTTCAACAATGACAATCCTTGCACCACACTACACCATTGTCCAATGCACCATGGCAACTGTATCAAGATATTTACACCATACTACACCAACTGTCCTAAAAAAATCATATTGCATTAGGAATTTTCCCTACTCCAAATGCTAAATCAACTGGTGCACCAAGGCTGTTACAGGTTAGGTTTACAAATAGTTCTCCACACCACCATCAAGTCTACCATACCA
This sequence comes from Pinus tabuliformis, assembly GCA_031772625.1. Lineage (NCBI taxonomy): Eukaryota > Viridiplantae > Streptophyta > Pinopsida > Pinales > Pinaceae > Pinus > Pinus tabuliformis. Next base: position 1,026,025,841 of record CM062809.1, on the reverse strand, counting down.
CCAAGAGAGGTATGCCACACTACAGAGAGAAGCTTGCTACACCACTAAGAGAGGTCTGCCAAAGTACCGAGATAAGTTTGCTACACCACTAAATTCATTATTGTTGAAGGCACACAAGTTCCATACTTCTTTTACCCAAAAAATTCACTTATTCACATAGGTCTGAGGCTGCAACAAGTAGAGGTCTTCATCACTGGTTAGTACCCATCACAAAAATTTACAATATTGTCATACCTGTGTCAAAGAGTGCTAACTCAACTATCAATGTGAACGAAACAAGATAGCACTAGTCTGAGCCTCTGATCTTCTATACAGTCCGAGGTCTGTAGCACTTGATCCCTTAATAGGACTGTCTCAAAGTCCGAGTTGCTGTAGGATTATCTCCACAGGTCTGAGCCCTAATTCTGGACTGCAACAGGTTCGAGGTTTGGTTTAATTGTTCTAAGCCTTAATCCAAGGCTGCAACACAGATCTGAGCCTCAAAACAACAATATTGTTCCATCCTTTCACAAGAGGCTTGTCAATTCTCCAACCCGCAGTCCAGTCAACCCTTAGACACCCTTTCGCAGTATCTCTGTCATCAATCCGCAATTCTGTCCCCTTTTCCGCAGCTTCCACAGGTGTATAACCTTTGTTATATGGTTCACAAGATGTGAACTCGGTTTCTGTGTCACTTGTAGGATCTTCACCGAAATTTCTTGACAAAAACAAAGGTCTAACCTCTTATATACATACCTATTCATCCTCACAAAACAACCACGTCCTCTAGGTGCAGGCCGTCATGAAAAAGAGCTTAGGTCGACTTAATGACCAGATTAATTTCCTTATCTTTAAAAAATTCATATCTCTTAGAATATTTAGAGTTTTGGGGCATATGATAGCTCATTAGAAAGCTAAAAATATGCTGTAAAAGATGGCATAGGTATCATGTTCCGATGCTGCGTCTAAAGATGGTGCAAAAAAAATAGAGGACAATCGAAATTCTTCGTGGATGGGCTTCATGTCATCAAGGGAATCTTTCATCATTAGGATCAGCATTGGAGGTAGGGCATGTCATCATGTTTATGTCATATAGGCAATCTTCCAAGTGTAGTCCTCTTCTGGTAGCTTCAAGAATATTTTCCATCCAATCATTGCTATATCAATGATCAACTATTGATATCAATGACAACCTAGATTAACATGTAGTATTTGAGGCTGAAACCATTGATTGTTTTTGTTTCTATGGGAATCTATGTGTCAATGAACGTTTTGAAAGTCCGAGTCAAACTCAAAATTAGTCGAGGGTTAGAGTGGACTTGGATTAAAATTAATCAACCACTAATTTTATAAACCAATTTAATAAAACAAACATAAAATATTGAAATTTTGATAAGAAAAATAAATTAATGCCTTTATAGGGATTAGATTTCATAATTGGAAGGAATATTCTCATATTCCAAAGGCCACTTCTACGAAAATCCAACCCTATCTTCAAATTAACTTAAGTTGGAATTGATTTGCTAAAGTGTAAGTCCACTCACAAGCTTTCATATGACAATTTAGTGTGCTATGCTGGGATCCTCAAAGATATTGAGTAGATTCCTAAAATGTTTTCTACCTGTAAGAAGTTAGCTTATGCCAAAACACTAGAGATAAGTTGACTTTTACTAGAATAGATGGAGGTGTTTTTAAAGGAGGTCAAGACCTTGTATCCGAAGTTTTATAAAAGGTTTAGCTCATCCCATCATTGAAGATACCTTTCAAAAATTGAATCCCTATCTCAATGACTTGAGAAAAAGCTAGAAAATATCCTCTTGGAAGACACTAAGCAGTAAGGTCATTTTGTGTTTTGAAGTTTTGTTTGATTCATTTGGTGATCTTTTTAGTCAATATAATTTGCACATTAAGGCCTATCTGAAGATTCCCAAGACGTTTAGCAAACAACTTTTGGTTTAACACCTATTGATTCCTCTGTAAATTGAAATATTCAATTTGTTGGGCATTAGATATTTCTTGCATCCCTTAGTCTTCAATAAATTGTCATGGATTCAATTTGTGAGGTGATGGTCACTATGCCTTAAACAACTATTTACACTAGTGTTTTGTCTCCACTTAGTTTGTCATAAGTGAAAGAAAGTGGTGTCTTTTTAGTCAATATAAATTTGCACGTTAATGCCTATCTTAGAAGATTCCTAGGATGTTTTGCAAACAACTTTTGGTTTAACACCTATTGATTCTTTTTTAAGTTCAAATATTAAATTTGTTGGGCATTAGAGATTTATTGATCCCTTTAGTATTCAACACCTTGTCATGGATTTAATGTGTGAAGTGTTGGTCACTACTTAAATAACCATTTCCACTAGTGTTTTGTATCTACTTAGTTTGTCATAGGCCTCATCAAGTGAAAACTTGTGGTGTCTCACTTCCATCATTGTTTGGAACTATATATGTATCGAAATGTTGTCCATTAATTAGAACTAGAAAAACAGGTCTTAACATGTTGTAACATTGCCAAATAGGTTTTTGGTATTAGGTATAAACATATACATGACTACCTAGAATCCATACTTGCCAACAATTTAGATATTGCTACAATGATATTCCTAACATGTTCCCCTTCATTCACGATTTCTTTGGATGTGGCTTGTTAAAAAACATCGACCAATTAGGAGTGACAACATTCTCATCAAGCGCGTTAACACAATGCTTTGTTGAAAATGGCAACAAGAAATGCTAAAAATAACATTGTTATAAATCGCATTTCAGGGTATACTCCAACTCTGTTGGAAATAGCAAAAAATAGAAATGCTAAAAATATCATTACTATAAATAGCATTTCGGGATAGATTCCAATTTTAATTAGTCCCTGAATTAAAATTCGAATTTTGTCTCAGCCGCTATTTAAAAAATAATTAATTAATTCATCTTGAGTTAATTAGTTAGAGAAAATCAAACATGAAGTCTATATGAATACATACAACAGTTATCCCTTTGATTGAGAAAGTTATCTCTTAATTAAGCAGGTAAGGATGCGTTGTATTTGAGTTGTAATTAGTTAGCTCAATTAACTAAGTTAAGTCCAGTTAAATTAGTTCCAAATAGTTGGAGGAACTAATTTTGAGTTTAGCCAGTTAATGCATGCATTCATGCAACTAGTGTTCTCCAGATAATTGAATATTTTCTCATAAATAACTCATGAATGTTAGTTTAGACAAAGACCCAATTGAGATTAAAGACAAGGACATTGTACTATCAGTTGGAGGATTTTTCCTATAAAGGAACTCATCCATGTAGAAGGAATTATCTCCTTCAGGATTACGCAGTTATTTTAGAGGTCAGAGTTGTGTGTGAGGTGAGAATCACACAGGTTGCAGCTGGAGGACCCAGGAGAAACTGCGTAAGGAAATAGGAGGCTTGGAGGACTGAAGGAAGACACATGGGTTGTCTATTTTTTCTATGAGCAACAGTGAGGGATTGTACTGAGAGCTGGATAGCTTGTGAGCTAAAGCTTTGTGTAATCCTGAGATATTTCCACTTGTATGATAATACAGATAGTGATGTTTTTAGCTGAGGCTTTCCCCAAAGTATTCTTCTGTGTTCATGTGTGATTGATTTTTCATTCTCAGTTATATGTGTTCTATTTGATCTTGCTCATAATCGATTAAGCTTCCGCAAGTTTGTTGTAGAAGTAGATCTTGTATTTTGCTTTAGTATATTGCATAATATGTTGATCTACAGTGGGAATTTTTAAATGCTTTACAATTTGCATATAAGCCATTCATTTATTTTAAAAAGGAAAATTTTGGTTCCACTTAAACTATTCTTAAGGAATTTTATTTGACACTTTCAGTTTTTATAAATGTCAACCTATTATTTGAATTTAAAGATGTAATTCAATGGCCAACATCAATCAATTTTTTGATAACAAATATACTATATTTGTTGCTCTGAGGCCAAAATTGAAAAATAAATGGCTAAAAGATACTTTCTAGTTTAAGTTGGATAAGGACATTTATTTTGTAGAATTTTCTTGTAGATTCAAACTACAGATTGTAATATGCTAAAACAATTGACTTGAATCTACTCTACTCATCAATGGAAACAAAATTTGATCAATGAAATCACGAAGCAAAAAAAGAAGAATTTCAATCACACATAACACAATAATTTTATGAGAAAAGCAACAACTACAAACCCTTGCTATCTGTATATTGCATTAATGAGAAGGCATGAGAAGAAAATACAATGTTTGTTCAACTCGAACAATCTCTACACAAGTACAAACTAACTCACTGCATCAAAAACTAGCTCAAGCCAATACTTAGCCAAATCTTCCGCCTACCAAACTCTTACTTCCTTGTGCAGTTTCGTAGGGAATTAGCCCATATTTAATTGGGAAATTCCTCACTCATAACTATGCAATCCATTCATAGGACTTCCTCTTATTGTATGCACTATTGGTTTAATTTAGATGCTTTTACAATTGATAGTACACTGTCCCTGAACTCTAATCTCAATTGGGTCTTTCTCAGAACTGGCATGCATGGGTTATTTATGAGTGAATTATCAATTATCTAATTGATCACAGCATGTGAATTAAATCTAATTTAATTCACTTGACCTCTCACTAGTTCCTCCAACAGTTAGAACTAGTTTAACTGAATTTAACTTAGTTAAACTGAATTAAATAATTACAACTCAAAAGAACTCAACCCGAGCTCCTAAAATTTAAGGACCACTCTACATGTCTCTAGATAGACTCTCAACTCAAATTTACTGAGCCAACTTAACTTAGGTAACTATTACAAGTTGCTATGAGAATAGAATTCCAATTTAATTTTCAATTTAATTCAAGAACAAATTAAATTAGGATTCTTCTTGATGCTATTTTTAACATTTCTTGTTGCTATTTTCAACACTCCCACTCAATAAGAAATGAATTAAACTCTATCCCGATTTGACATCTTTGTGATGTTTTGCATGCAACTCCTGTCACTGTTGCTGTTGCTACTACAACATCTGCAACAAAAATATATCCAAACAAAATAAACTGAATCAACTGTCTGCAATTGTGTACTGGGAAAACTACGCTGATGCTCTCTGCTACTGAGCCTCCTAGTCTATTGTCAACAGTGCTTTTCACTCCTCAATATCTGACTGATGCTAATCCTCCTGATACTAAATACCGTGGGTCCCCGTAGCAAGGCAATGATCTATGAGACAAAAAAACTCCTCAATGGACCTTGCCGAATTCCTGCAACACTTGGACTAAGGTTTCATATCGCCCCACCTCTTACTTGGAAGTATGGTTGCATGAGCCCCCTTTTCCCACTTGGCTCAAAATTTCCCTCTATTGGAGGTTTCTTCTTGAGTGGATGTCTCCACTCAATCTCCTCTTTGTTTCTCCAATTGTGGATGCTACACAACTTGTTGAGGTTGCTTCTAAGGCTGCATGTTGATAGGTAATTTATGCTCCCTTTTAACCATCAAGTCTCTAAACTTTGCCTTGCTCCTCAAGACTTTTCATGCATCTTATACCTCAAGTGCATACAGGTTCTTACCTCGCACACCGATTTGTTTCACCTGTCCCGTGGCAATGTGTCTAAGGAAAACCTTTCCTTTGCTAAATATCATATCGTAGCCACATTCTTCCAATACTATGGTGAAAACAAGATTCTTCTTTAGTCTTGGAAAATACATCACATTTGTAAGTTTGAGAGGGGAACCAGACTCCCTCTGAAAATTAATAGTAACAATACCGATGTCGGTCGTGCCATAAGGTCTTTCTCCTTCAAGTCACTGAAGATATCTATATTCCTCGTCATATGGAACGAGGCACCACTGTCGAGATACCACATGCTTCCCATTATAGTGCTTGCCATGCATGCAATGAGAGTGAAATCAAGTTCGAATTGTGAAGCTAGAGATTCACTTGCTACTGCTACTACAGACTCCTTTCTTGCTTTCTTCTGTGGGCATTTCGTGGCGTAGTGCCCAAACTTGTGATAGTGAAAACACTTGATGTTCGACAAGTCCTTCTTGCTGCCCTCCTCGCCTTGGGACTGATTTACCTTGGATTTATTTTCTTTGCTGACTAATGCAAAGTCCTCTTCCACTTCTTTGGATGAGGTCCCATCTCTGGTGTTCTTCCAAATCTCTTCTTGTACCAAGTCCGACCATAATTGCTTCCGCTCTAGTATCCTCTCCCTCCCATTAACTGAGTCCTGGTAGCTGTGCCAGCTCTTGGGAAGTCTTAGAAGTGTTAGGTTCACCAGATCGTCTTCCGCAATAGTAACATTGAAACTTCCAAGCTCATCTTGAAATTGAGTGAAATGGTCAAGTACTTCGGTATTGTATCGCCCTTTTCCATCTTGATCTTTCTGAGTTTGTCCTTCAATGCCAACTTCTTATGGTCAATGCTGTTTTGAAACAGGTCCTCAAAGCCTTCCACATTGCAAATGGAGCTTCCTTACTGTGGAGATTCGAGACAATATGATCTCAAACTCCTTCTCGCCTTTGCACCACACTTTCTCCATTATGCCAGATCTTTAGCATCAGATGTTGGAGGCTTCAGAATATCATTATCTATGAATTCCTTTAACTCGTTGTCTTCCAAAACTGCCTCCATCCTATCCTTTCAAGCTATGTAATTCGAGCTACCCTTAAGGGCATACTCAAGTCTCAATCCGTAGAACGACATCCTGCTGGCTCTGAAGCATGATATTGCAAATTCGATTTCTCGTGCACAACAAACTAGTATTCTCATTTTCTATAGTGATTTCAGCTTCGATACTATGTACAATTTTCTTGTAGATTAAAAATTCAAATTGCGATATGCTAAAACAATTTACTTGAATCTACTCTCATCAACGGAAACAAAAATTGATCGATGAAATCACGAAGCGGAAAAGGAAGAATTTCAATCACACAACACAATAATTTTCTAGGGAAAGCAACAACTAAAAACCCCTGCTATCTGCATATTTCATGAATCAGAGGATCTGAGAAGAAAATACAATGCTTGTTCAACCCAAACAATCTCTGCACAAGTAAAAACTATCTCACTGCATCACAAACCAGTTCAAGCCAATACTTAGCCAAATTTGCTGTCTGCCAAGCTCCAACTTCCTTGTGCAATTTCCTTGGGAATTAGCCCATTTTTAATTGGGAAATTCATCACTCATAACTGCGCAATCCATCCATAGGTCTTCCTTTAATTGCATGCACCATTAGTTTAATTTAGATGATTTTACAACTGATAGTACACTATCACTCTAATCTCAACTAGATCTTTTTCAAAACTGACATGCATGAGTTATTTATGAGTGAGTTAGTAGTTATTTGGTTGATCAATGCATGTGAATTAAATCCAATTTAATTCACTTGACTTCTCACTAGTTGCTCCAACAGTTAGAACTAGTTTAACTAAATTTAACTAAGTTAAACTGAATTAAATAATTACAACTCAAAAGAACTCAAACTGGGCCCTTAAATTTAGGTATCACTCTACATGACTCTAGATAGACTCCCAACTCAAATTTACTTAACTTAGTTAACTACTACAAGTTGCTATGAGAGTATAATTACAATTTAATTCCCAATTTAATTCAAGGACAAATTAAATTATGATTTTTCTTGATGCCATTTTTAACATTTCTTGTTGCTATTTTCAACATATTCTTCTTATACCATGCTAGATCCATTTTAAATTCGGATTTACCAAGCATTGAGTGTGATCAAGTCTAGAGTTAATATGGATCTAAGCTAGTACTTTTTAATTCCATAATGGATTTCCTCAAGCCTTTAAATAGGTTTCGTCATAACAAATATCACAGACAAATACCATAAGTAAACCCATCAAATGACTAACTAAAACTTATCTTAACTAATCTATGACCTAAACATTGATTTTTAATTTTATTTTTATTTGACCGAGTAAACATTACATTACATTACCCCTTAGATAATGTTTTACAACATCACTACATATTGTGTTCTAGAATTCCTCTCCGCGAAATCATATAAAATTTATATTACTTAAGTTTACACTTTACATCGCTTGTTTTTTCATTAGTAGTAGATGATGGTTAGAGTCAAGCACTTTGCTACCACAAAGAGGAGCGTTGATTAGAGTAGAGTAGTAAGGGCTCTGTTATGAAACTAGCTCACAAAAAGATAGAAAAGAGAGATCCACGCCTTAGAATTCAGCCTCTTCGAGGGGGCAACCTCCTTTACATTACATAAATGAACAATTCTTGGATGATACAAATGACAAAACCTCCTTTCTATATATAGGAGTCTAAGGAGTCACAATATAATCCAGCCGACCTAACAATAATAATATAAAGCCACAAAAATAACAATAGAGGGATTCTATGGGCACATTAATAACAATATGGGGGTAATAGGGGCACAAAAATATAAATAAGGGGTATAACTACAATAGTAATGGGGTAATCACTAGTATTATAGGGACCCAACATGCCCCTCTCCTTCAAAAAAGTGTTGTCCTCAACGCTTGAGTAGTTCTGGATACTTCTGCATAAAATTCTCATCCTCCCATGTGGAATCTTCAGCGGATAAGTTCTTCCACTTGATAAGATACTCTGAAATTGATCGATTTCGTAGCTGTCGAGTTCTTGTTTCTGTGACTGCTTCCGGTTCCAATATAATTTTTCCTTCCTCGTCAAGTTCTGGCAATATTGTTTGAACTGGGAGCTTGTCGCCTATAACCTTCTTTAAACATGAAACATGGAAAACTGGGTGCAATCGAGAAGCTGCAGGAAGCTCCAATTTGTATGCCATAGTACCAATCTTTTGCAACACCTTGTACGGACCATAATACTTTGGTGATAATTTATTATCCTTCTTAGCTTGCTTGAGGGACATTTGCTTATATGGTTGTAGCCGTAGGAATACCCAATCACCTACATCAAAACTTCTTTCACTGCGATGTTGATCTGCCTGTTGTTTCATTCTATTTTGTGCCAACACGAGGTTATCCTTTAAGAGTTGGAGGACTTGTTGTTGATGTTCGATGTGATGTTCCACTGCCTGAACCTTAGAATTTTCTCTTAAATATGATGTGATGGATGGTGGTTGATACCCATAAAGTGCCATAAATGGGGTCATTTTTGTTGCTGTATGGAAGGAAGTGTTATACCACCATTCAGCCAGAGGCAACCATTTGACCCATTGTGTCTGTTTATCAGATACAAAGCAACGAAGATATCCTTCCAAACATTTGTTTACTATCTCAGTTTGCCCATCAGATTGAGGATGATAAGATGAGCTATGAGCTAACTGAGTACCAAGACAAGAAAATAATTCTGTCCAAAAATTTCCAGTGAAAATGGGATCTCTGTCACTTACAATAATCTTTGGGTTTCCATGTAGCTTTTGAATTGTTTCCATAAATGCAGTAGAAACTGTACTGGCTTTAAATGGATGTGATAATGCACAAAAGTGTGCATACTTGGTAAGTCTGTCAACTACCACCATGATGACACTCTTTCCCTCAGACTTGGGTAAACCTGTGATAAAATCCATTGAAACCTCCTCCCAACGTTGGCTTGGAATGGATAAAGGTTGTAATAGACCTGGTGTCTTAATTGTTTCAACTTTATTTTGTTGGCAAACCAAACATTCCGCCACAAACTTTTGAATATCTGATTTAAGGCCATCCCAAAAAAATTCCTTCTTAACCCTGTGGTAAGTTTTTAAAAATCCTGAGTGCCCTCCTAAGGGAGAAGTGTGCAATTCCATAAGAATCTTTTGTTTTAGCTGGGAATTCTTACAGAGGTATAAGCGATCTTTGTACCATAACGAATCATTTTTCCAGCTAAATGTATCAGACGTACTGGAATCTTGTTGTAGCTTTCGAATAAGTGCCCACACTTCTTCGTCATTCTTCCATTCCTCCCTTGCTTCGTTTATCCAATCTGGTTGGATAATAGAAATGGCGCACAACAATGCTTCCACATCCTCATCCTTTCTTGAGAGTGCATCTGCCACCACATTTTGCTTCCCTTTTTTGTAGATGATTTCAAAGTCATAACCCAACATCTTTGTGACCCACTTTTGTTGCTCTTCAGAGGATAATCTTTGTTCTAAAAAGTATTTAAGGCTATCATGATCCGTTTTTACCTTGAAGTGTCTTCCCATTAGGTAGGGTCGCCATTTCTTAAGTGCATGGAGTATTGCCAACATTTCCTTCTCATAAATAGCTTTGCTTAAAAACTTTCCCTTGATTGGACGACTTTCAAAAGCAATGGGTCTTTCATCTTGCATTAGAACAGCACCAATTCCATTTCCTGAAGCATCACATTCCACAATAAAGGTTTTTGTGAAGTCCGGTGTAGCTAAGACCGGTGCTTGGCACATTGCCTCTTTAAGATGTTCAAAGGCCTTTGTTGCTTCCGGAGTCCATGAAAATGCATCTTTCTTCAATAATGTTGTTAGAGGTGCTGCTATTCTCCCATAATTCTTAACAAACTTGCGATAATACCCTGTCAACCCAAGAAATCCTCGCAGATGCTTTATGGATGTGGGGATTTTCCATTCCTTAATGGCTTTAATTTTGCTAGGGTCTACCTTAACTCCTTCATGAGATACAATATGACCCAAATATTCCACCTCCTGGACTCCAAAGAAACATTTGGATCTTTTTGCATATAATTGTTTCTCCTCCAATAGTTGTAGCACCCTGTCAACATGTTCAACATGATCCTTCCAAGACTTGCTGTAGATTAGTATATCATCAAAAAATACTAACACAAATTTTCTAAGGAATGGTTTGAAAATTGAATTCATCAAACCTTGAAATGTTGAAGGTGCATTGGTAAGGCCAAAAGGCATGACCAAAAATTCATAATGACCCTCATGAGTTCTAAATGCCGTTTTCGGAATGTCTTCAATCTTCATTCTGATTTGATGATATCCTGAACGAAGATCCAACTTGGTGAAGTAAATTGATCCATGCAATTCATCCAGTAATTCATCAATGACAGGAATGGGGAACTTATCTTTAATAGTGAGCTTGTTGAGCTCCCTATAATCCGGACACATGCGCCATGATCCATCCTTCTTGTGCACCAATACTACTGGAGCAGAGAAAGAACTTTGACTCGGTTGAATTATACCAGCCTCTAGCATTTCTGCAACCATACGTTCAATTTCACTTTTTTGGACATAGGGATATCTGTACGGCCTGATGTTTGGAGGAACACTTCCTGGAATCAGATGAATAGCATGATCATGATCACGCATAGGTGGGAGACCTTTGGGAGTCTCAAATACCTTGGAATGATTGTCCAGGACTTTTTGGAGATCTGGAGAAATAGATGATTCCAATGTGGAAACATCTAGCGAACATAATTGTGCAATTACACCTCTTTGCTCCTTTTTTAGAAGCTTTGTCATACCATTAGAGCTGATTATCTTTCCTGGTTTCCCTGCAATACCCCTTAATTCAACTTCCTTTCCTTCCACAGAAAATTTGATGAAAAGTTCTTGAAAATTAAAAGCTATTGTACCCAAGGATTGTAGCCATTGGACTCCTAGTACAACATCAGCACCTCCCATTGGAATGGAAAGCATTGGGCTAGTCAATACATATTCTCCCATGGATAGCTTGATATTATGGCACTTTCCAGAGCAATTTATTGTTCCTCCATTTGCAATCATCACTTGACACTCTGGTGCTGGATATAGGAAGCAATTCAATTCTTTTGCTACCCTACAATGAATAAAATTGTGGGTGCTTCCTGAATCAATCAACACTATTACCTTTTTCTTCTTGATTTGTCCTTCTATCTTGATGGTTTGAGGAGTGGTAATTCCCGCCAATGCATTACAAGATATGGTCGGATTTATTTGTTCTTCATCTAGGCTTTGTTCCTGGAATATATCCTCTTCTTTTGACCTTTCTTGCTCCTTTTCTTCTTCCTCTTCACAATCTATGTAGAATAATTTCTTCTCAGCACACTTATGACCTTTAGTGTATTTGCTATCACAACTGTAACAAAGCCCTTTTGCTCTTTTTTCTTCCAATTGTTGTGGTGTCAACCTTATAGGTTGTGGAAGACTAGGGGCAACAACACTTCCGTCTTTATAGTTGTGAGTGGTATGCTTCCTGGTTGCCATAATTTTGCTTTCCATTTTTCTTGCTAACCTGAATGCCTTCTCTAATGAATCAGGTTCCAAAGGCGAACATCATGTTGGATATTATCCTTTAAAGACCCTATGAACACATCAATCCTATGCTCCTCTGGAATATCTTTTACCCTTATGTTCAATTTTTGGAACTCCTCAATGTGCTCCATTATTGAACCCTTTTGTTTGAGACTTATCAATTGGCTAAAAAAAGTGTTGCTTTTTGTATCCTCATAATGTGCTATCAATTCTTCCGTAAAAATTGCCCAAGTGATAAATTGTTTACGAGAGCAAAGCCATTGATACCATACAAACTGATTTGGTTCCAAATATAAAGTTGCCATACGTACCTTTTGTGTGTTTTGCACATTATTGAGATCGAAGAATTGCTCCATCTGTAATATCCATGTGGCGGGATCCTTGCCATCAAACTTCCTCATATCGATTTTTGGAATATGGTGATTCTTCGATCCAACATTAGAGTCTATGGAATCATGATTAACATTTCTTTTGTTCTCATCATGAGTTTCCTTTACTACCCTTTCACCATTAGTGACGATTTCTTGTAGCAACTTATTCATATTTATCTTCAAATCGTCCATGTCTGTCTTCAAATCTATCTTCAAATCATTCATCTTAGCTTCCACGTCATCATCTTAGCTTCTACGCCTTTCTTTAAACATCCATCTTAGCTTCTACACCTTTCTTTAAACCATCCATATTAGCTTCTACATCTTTCTTTAAACCATCCATCTTAGATTCTGTTCCCTTTTGTGCAAGGGACATTTGTTGCACTTGTTCTTGTAATTTTGATATATCATGTAGCATTTCTTCCTCTTCTTCATGAGTCATGCTAGAGCTTTCAGGTTCCTTACTAGGTGTTTGCATTTTCTTTCCTCGGGGCATCAGTTACCGATAATAATGCTTTACTATGCCCTTTGAATTCCTTCAAACCAAGCTTATGCAAAAATAAAAAATAAAAACTACACACCTTTTTTTACTTTGTAGAAGCCTGATATTGAATCTGATGTATCTCTATAATTTCGAATCATCTAGTTCTGAAATTGTGACTTGTAGTAGCCTTGTATGTCCTCTTTCTAATGCCACTAGTCTAAACCAAATTGGATTCTCCAAGAAATAGTTATGCCCAATCTCCCGCAGTGACCTGATTATAGACTAGTTCAGTAGAGCGAACTTGTATGAAGTGCCACATGTCACTGTTTCAACCTTTGACTCTAAAAAATATACAAAAGAAAACTACAGTCCGTCCTCTTTCTGTACCTTCTTACGAAATTTCAATCCGATGCTCAGAAAGAAAGTTATGACGATTTTCCCCAGGTCACCTGTTTTGAATGTAATTCAGGAGTCTGCAAAAAGACCAACTTCCTCAGATCATATCTCCGAAAATATCGTGCGAAAAGCTCTGAAATTCGGACCCAAGGTTCAGCGTGATTTCTTCTCAAATGGGTTTTTTTTGCGACTTCTGAAACGTCACAGAAAAAAAGTTATAGTGAAAATTCCACGATGACCTGTTTGGAGCAGCGAAACCCTAGAATCCAAAGCTCTGATACCAAATGTTATGAAACCAGCTCACAAAAAGATAGAAAAGAGAGATCCACGCCTTAGAATTCAGCCTCTTCGAGGGGGCAACCTCCTTTACATTACATAAATGAACAATTCTTGGATGATACAAATGACAAAACCTCCTTTCTATATATAGGAGTCTATGGAGTCACAATATAATCCAGCCGACCTAACAATAATAATATAAAGCCACAAAAATAACAATAGAGGGATTCTATGGGCACATTAATAACAATATGGGGGTAATGGGGGCACAACAATATAAATAAGGGGTATAACTACAATAGTAATGGGGTAATCACTAGTATTATAGGGACCCAACATGCTCTGCTTTCCTAGGTGCTAAGGCTAGTAGAGGGACCCATAAGATATCCACTTTAGCAAAATATTAATTTATCTAACTATTTCCTAAAGTTGGATTTAGGAAAAATAAAAAATTCCTAAGTTATGTTATAATTTAATCTTAGCCCTTCATTATGATTTAATCTCAACCATTGAGAGTGATATTAGGGTCGAGGTTGAAATTATAAGGGGGAGATAAAATGCGTAAGTACCCAGATCGAAGAAGCATAGAGAGTGTGTGATTGGCTCAACAAGAGAAGGGTTTTCATCAGTCAACAAGTAGATCAAGGATTGAGACGTAGGGAGGAAGAGGTCGAACAACCGTATCCCAACACATAACTTGCACGACCATACAACAAGTTGTAGTGCGTAAGGAGAAATGAACCTGCACAACTGTACAATGCACATTCATGTGCAAAAGAGGAGATTTGCACAAGCATTGCACAGGGGTTGTCTTGCTTTTGATTCAAATCAAATTTTTAGAGGAGTTTTGCTGTAAAAGGAAAGCATTCCCTTGTTGTATAAATTTATGGAAAGAGCTAATAGAAAACGCACACAATTGTAGGTTTTCCTTGGAGTTAGGGTTACTTGGGCATATCTTGTGTTCTAGGTGATTGAATGTGTTTGTCTTCAAAGTTATTTATTTATTCTCTAATGTGCATGCTAAGTTAGAAATTGTATTTGCAATTTCAGTTTCCAGCATAACAATTGTTTGTATCTCTAGTTTTACACTCAAAGAATTGCAAATCATTTGCTGGGTTTTAAGGAAATCTAACATGGCATCAAAGACAAGTTCTGATTAAAGACCAAACACAATTTTTATCTTCAAGAGCAGGTTCTTTGGTTCAAAAGGAACGAGTTTATCAGATTGATTTGGCTGCTAGGGTTTTTGGGTGGTGTGATTTTTTTGAATAGTGCAAATTGGCAATATGGTGTACTAGGGTCTCATTATCGAGGACAAATTGGATGATGTGTCCAACTTCTGTTCTTGGCATGAGAGGATAACAATGGTGCTGGAGGAGAAATGGGTGTGGGAATTTGTTAATAATGTCCCAACTGCACCTGCTAAACCTCATCTATGGGCTCACCATAACAAGAAGGATGCCAAGGTAAGAAGACTAATTTTGGAGGGAGTCAAAGAACACATTATCCTCACTTAACTAGGAAGAAGACAACTAAAGCCATGTGTACAACCATCATTGGTCTCTATTAGGGTTTGAGTGAGGCCGAAAAGTTGGTATTGAAGGAAAAGCTCAAGAATATTAAATTTTCCAAGTTAGTTTCTGTGGTGTCTTACCTCACCAAGTTTACCCAAGTGAGGGAAGAGTTGGTTGGTGTGGGTGAGACAATTCTAGATAGGGATCTGGTGAATTTTGCTCTGTTGGGTTTCACCAAATCTTGGCAAGCCTTCACAGATGGGATTTGTACCAGAGAAAAGCTTCCAAATCAGAAGTGATTACGGGGTGATTGTGTCCAAAAGGAGATTCATAGAAAAATTGGGTGTTGTGTTAAGACTGAGAAAGGAATTTTTTTTTGCCTTAGCCAGTAAAGGGGGCAAGTCAAAGGGAAAAAAGAGTAGTGGTGGTGGAGAGCCAAGCTTCAAGGGTGAGAAGAAGAAAATGGATCTTAGCAAGATCAAATGCTTTTTGTGCCAACAATATGGGTATTATGCTACTAAATGCCCTAATAGGAAGAAAGGGTCCAAGAAGGACCAAGTAGCAGCCTCTGCAAAGATATATGAGTTCTCTTCTCATTTTGAGGAGGAATTTTCACTCATTTCTTGCATGGAAATCTCAATGGCTACCAATTTATGTATGTGGATAACAATGTGTTCTACCATGTGACATGAAACAATAAGTACTTCAACAAAATATTAGAAACGGACATGTAGTTCAACATTAAGATGGGAGATGATAGAAAGTACTGGGTTGAGGGCACTGATACAATTCGATTTGATAGGGAGTCAGGAAACTCTCTGTATCTCAGAGTTGTCCTTTATGTACCTAGGCTCAAGAAGAATCACGTTTCAGTTTCAACATTGGAGGATAAGGAGTGTGAGGTGACCTTCAGACAGGGTTAGGTTCTTATAAAACCGCCAGACTCCAAGATGACGAAGTAGATCAGGGTTAAGAACAAGAGCCTTTAAAGATTATAGTTTGAGACAACCACAACATTAACTAGTAGAGGGAGTCGTGACTCAAGCAGGGAGATTGGAGAATTGTGGCATAGCTATATGGGACATCTACACCACAGTGTGTTGAAGATTCTTTAGAAGACATTGTTAGGGTTGCCATAATGCAACATGGATTAACATGAGGTGTGCAAGGGTTGCATGTAGAAATTTCCCTTGTAGATCAAACTCGTAATACAATGTACTAAAGCAAAACACATGATCTACTTCTACAAAACATTAAGCAGAAGGAAAATCAATTTCATGAGCAACATCAACCATAAACACATATAACTGATCAAGAGAAATAATCACACATAACACAGATATATCACTGGGGAAAGCACCAGCATAAAACCCCAACATTGTATTATCAATCAAGTGGAAACCCTCTTTTGTTTACAAAAAATATCAGCTCAAGAGCTACCCTATACTTCCTGCAATCAAAAGATGATGATGATAGACTCACTATGCCTCAATATGTAGGCAACCATCCATTAATCCCGTATTTCCTTGCGCAATTTTGATTGGGGTACAATTCATAACATATGAGCATTGGCCCCAAATCATACCTGCTGTCAACCATAGATCCAACTATGCAATCCTTGAGGACACTAGTTCCTCATGCATGCAAGAAATATTCCATGGGAAGATCCAAGCATCTGATAGTACACTATCCCTCATCTGATCTCAACTGGGTCTCTGACAGAACTTACATGCAATAGTTATCCATGAGTGAATCCTCAGTTATCTAAAATAATAGTTGTCACATGCATGCAAGCATTAACAAACTATATTTTATTATTTTAACAACTTGTTAAAATAATCTAACTGGACTTGATGAGTTAGAACTAAGTCAACTGATTCTCTCATTATAGGACTCATACTTATTCCCTCAATCAGTGGAGGAAATTAAGGGTAAATTCCTCAATCAGTGGGGCAACTCATGTGCATGCTCACAAAGACTTCAAATTCAAATTTCCTTAACTACTTAACTCAACTGAATTAATTAATTAATGTTTCCAACTCCTGTTAAGACCAAGATTAATTTTACTTCCTATAAATAGACTAGGGACTGCTATAAATAGGAAGGGACCCAGAAATGCTATTTTTAGAACTTTCTATGTTTAGCAGTTTCACCTCTCACCCAAGGTGGCCAATGACCTCACTGGACAAACTGCTATTTTCAGACATGATATTTTTAGACATTCTATTTTTAGCACATTCTAAATTTAGCATTTCTTGTTGCCCACTTTTCAACACTCCCTCTCAACAAGAAAGGGATTATCAGCAACCCTGATCCTGTCTCTGTGGAACTCAAACTTGCCTTTTGACAATGCCTTTGTCAAAATATCTACATCTTGCTCGGTCGAAATGTATTGCAACATCATGATCCTCTTGACCACATAATCCCGTAGATGATGATAGCGGATATCTATATGCTTGGACCTGTCATGAAACACTAGATTCTCAGAGAGTTTAATGAAACTTTGATTATCACAATGTATCACTGCAGGATCCATCATCTAACCAAACAATCCCACTAGAATCTTCCACATCCAGATGGCCTCACATGCAGCCTGAATAGCTACCATGTACTCTGCCTCCACTGTGCTAAGTGAAATTGATCTCTGTTTCCGGCTATACCAAGAAACTGCAGCTGACCCAAGCTTGAAGATCCCTCTAGATGTGCTCTTCCTGTCTGATGGACTACCTGCCTAATCTGCATCTGTGAAGCCTTGGAGCTTCACTCCCTCTGTCCGCCTGTACCATAATCCATACTGTGTAGTGCCTCTGAGATATCTCAGCACATGCTTTGCTGCCTTCCAAAATAACTTGGTTGGCTGAACCATATCTTGACTCAGTTCGTTCATTGCAAAGCACAAATCCAGTCATGTGTTCACCAAATACATGAGTGAACCCACAAGCTGCCTGTAAACTGTAGCAGCTACTACCTCACTTGAAGTAGCACCCTCCTTCCTCTAGTTACCTACTAGAGGAGTCTCCATGGACTTGCACATCTCCATGCAGAAGTGCCTCAATATCTCATTGGCATACTTGCGCTGAGACACAAATACTTCCCCATATCTCTGCCACACCTCCATGCCTAGAAAGTAGTGCATGAGGCCCATGTCCTTCATCTCAAACTCTCTTGCAAGATCCGCCTTGCAAGACTTGATCAACTGATCATCACCTGTCAAAATTAGATCATCGACATAAAGTACAGTAATCAATAGCTTACCATCTACAATGATGTGGCATTGGTTCACATCCGTTTCACTCTTGATGAAGCCCAACTCGGTGAAATAGTTGTCGATCCTGGTATACCAAGCACGGGGTGCTTTCTTCAACCCATACAATGCTCGCTTGAGTTGACACACATGTGACTCATGATCGAAGGTCTCAAATCCCTCTGGCTGCTCTATGTATACCTCTTCCTCAATCTCCCCATTGAGGAATGTTGTCTTCACATCCATTTGATGGATCTGCCAACCCATCTGTGCTGATAGTGCTAGAATCGATCTAATCGATGAGTACCTTGCAATAGGAGCAAAGGTCTCATCATAGTCAATCCCCTCAACCTGTGAGAAACCATGGGCAACAAACCTTGCCTTGTGTTTCTCAATACTACCATCAGCTGCCTGCTTTACCTTGTAAAGCCATCGGGAAGTAACCACTGACTTGTCCCCCGGTCTAGGAACAACATCCCACACTGTTCTGCATGATAGAATCATACTCCTCTACCATCGCATCCACCCAAACTGGCTGCTGCACTGCCTCCTCAAAAGAAGAAGGCTCAGTCGCTACACACTCCCCAACCAGGGCCATGTAGCCAGTGTATCTATCAGGAGATCTCCTCTGTCTGCACTGAGAGGATGGCTGCCCCACATTCTCTCTTGCATCCTGCATCAATCTGTCAGCTTCCCGTGAGCGTTTCCGCCCCTCTCTGGAAGACTATCTAGTAGTGGTGATCTCCACAACTGGAATCTCTGCATGCGGCTGCTCCACATCATCAGGAGGCTCCTCCTCCTTAGGAACTAATAGTTCCCCATCATCACCATGCAACTTGAGCTCCCTCTCAAGTGATGCTTGCATGGCTCGCTGCTCATCGAACTTCAGATCCCTGCGCACTACGGTCCTCTCACTGGCAGGTAGAAACACACGATAGTTGGGAGGTGTATTAATGTACCCCACAAGTATTCCCAACTCAGCTGTTGGGTCTAGCTTCTTCCGAGCATCTTTGGTCACATTATAGAAGACCGGTGATCCAAAGATGCGGAAGTGACTCACATCTGGTCTCTTCCCCAAAAAATCCTCCATAGGTGTCTTCATCCCCAAAATATGATGAGGACTTTTGTTCTGAAGATATATTGCTGTATTGCATGCCTCAACCCACAGATGAAGTTGTAGACCTTGGTCATGCAACATCGATTGAGCTACGCCCACAATAGATCTGTTCTTCCTTCTGCCACCCCATTCTGTTGTGGGTTATGAGGTGCCATGAGTTCCCGTTTAATTCCTTATGAAGCACAGAAGTCCTTAAATTGCTGGGAAATATACTCTCCATTGTTATCACTTCACAAGGCCTTTATTTTCATCCTTTATTATTTCTCTGCCAAAGCTTTGAACTCACAAAACTTCAAGAAGGTTTGATCCTTCTTTTGCATGAAGTAGATCCAACATCTACGAGAAAAATCATCAACAAAAATAACATAATACCTTTGCTTTCCGATGGAGGCTGTAGAGAAGGGCCTGCATACATTTGAATGAACTCACTCCAGAACTGCTCCTGCTCTACCATCCCGATCATGAAAAGAAGATTTTGCATACTTACCCAACGTGCAACCTTTGCATGTGCTCACTTGCTCCAGCTTGCACTTGGGTAATCTAGTAGAAATTTGTTGCATGATCTTTAAGGCCCCATGATGCAAGTGGCCGAGTCTCCTATGCCATAACTCACCAATATCTTGCCCATGCATCACCTCTGCTTTGGAACTCAAAGCAACACCGTCTTCTACCTGTAACTTATAGAGATTCTTAACTCGAATCCCTATCTGTTTGGTCTGTCCAGTGCCGATATGCCTTAGGAAAACCTTTCCCAAACTAAAGACTACATCATAGCCTTTATCCTCAAGCATAGCAATAGACACAAGATTCTCTTTCAGTCCTGCTACATACATAACATTAGAAAGAGAGAGGGGAGAACCATGCTCTCTCTGAAACACAACCGTACCTTCACCTGAGACACGGTACTTTCCGTCATCATCCATCTCGATCTATATCTGAAGATCCTTCTCCTCCAAAGTGCTGAAAATAGTCTTGTCACCTGACATGTGGAATGAAGCTCCACTGTCCAAGTACCAAACACATCCCATGTTGGATGAAACCATGCACGCAATAAGTGAGAAATCCATCTCAAATTGTGAAGTTAGAGCATCACCATCAGATTCCTTGGAGGAACCTTTCTTGGACTTCTTCCTCTTTGGGAAACTAGTAGCATAGTGACCCAACTCATGACAATGAAAGCTTCTCACCTTCGACTTGTCAAACTTCTTCCCTCCTTGAGAAGACTTGGATTGGGATGCTTTCCCTTTCCCTTTATTAGTTTTAGATGCTAAAGCCATGTTCTCGTCATCATCATTCTTAGATGAAGAAGCTCCATCTCTGGTGTTTCGTCTGATCTCCTCCTGCATCAAATTCGACCACAGTCGTTCCCAATCTAGCAGTTTGTCCCTTCCATTCACTGAGTCCTAGTAGCTATGCCAGCTCTTAGGAAGGCCAAGGAGTGCTAGACTCACCATATCATCATCGGCGGTAGTGACCCCTATGCTTGCAAGCTCATCTCTGCAGTTGGTGAGCTTGTTCAGGAATGTAGTGATCATATCGCCCTTCTCACACTTGATCTTTCGAAGCTTGTCCTTCAGTGCCAGCTTCCTCTGATCACTGCTATTCTGATATAAATATTTCAATGTTTTCCACATTGCAAATGGAGTCTCCTTCCCATGGAGGCTCGAGACTATGTGATCTCAAACTCCCTCTAGGATGATTCTCCTAGCTCTAGCCACGTTCTTCTTCCAGTCTGCAGCCTGAGTAGCATCAGTAGGCTTGGGGACATCTTGATCAATGAAGTCCTTAATGCCATTATCTTCCAATACTGCCTCCATGCGATCCTTCCAAGCTATGTAGTTTGAGCTGCCATCAAGGGCATACTCAAGCCTCAACCCAGTGAAGGTCATCTGGATGAAATCTGAACTGTGATGAGAACTAGATATCTATATCCCGAATAATAAACTTCAACTTTCTTTCTGTTGCTTGTATATTGTTCCTTTCTTGATTAACTGTGCTCCGATACCATGTAGAAATTTCACCTGTAGATCAAACTGGTAATGCAATGTACTGTTGTGGTCACCAACAACCCCCCTCTTTATTTGGTATTAGCAATATCACCAAGCAAAGGGGGACCTATTTTTGGTATCCAAAAAATATTTTTATCAAAATTTTTGTATTTTTACTCCCTAAAGCTATATCGCATCGTGAAGAGAGAATGAAGCATTTCCTATGCGCGTAAATAAGCTGCGAAGAAGCGACGCGAAACCAATCGCATCGCATATATTGAAAGCGCCCTTAAATGAGAAACTTAAGGAATCACCGACGGCCGATATGCGACGTCACATATCGCAACATCGCATAAGCATCACACAGTGATTGAATGATAAAACGCGATGTTGCAATTTGCGATCTTGCGATCCTGCGATCTGCGATGGATGAGACTATCAATTCCTGCGATGACACTTCTTGACATCGCAATCCTCGATACTGCGATGGGAATCACAGAAACCACTCATCGCAAAATTTCCTCGACATAGTCTGTAAACCCAAAATTGAGCGCACACCTTAAGGGAAATTAATGATTGTACGCCAAAGTATCCAAGAATGATTGTGTTGCGTTTTTCGAAGAGTCAAGTCATTATGAGTGTCATGATTATGCATTCATTAGAACTTAAAGCTTTCATGTCAATCTTTTCGTCGTTTCTCTTTTCCTTTGCGTAAACTGTAAGGCAGCAACTAATATAAATCAATATGCAGGAAACATCTAAGGAAAAGGGGAAAGCACCAATACTCGGAGAACAGAGAGGAGATGCCTTCGCAAATGGATGCCGCATGCAACAGGACCGCGGATTCCAGAGTATCACTCAACAGACACTGATGAAAATAGACTACCCAAGACTCAGAGTCAAAGGCGCACAAAAGCGGCATGTTTACAAAAGATCTTGAAGCTCAGACTGGGTAAAGCAAAAAGAAAAACGCTAAGGAAGGAAGACGCTTAAGAAAATCTTGGAACAAAGAACGGAAGCAATCTGCAATACATAAAATTGTTCAGGCAACGAAATCCCTAACTCATTGACTCATTCGCACGGCCGGAGACCGAAATAGCAACAGCACAATCAGTTTGAAAGAAATCTGGGTTATACCAAGTATACACACAGCGAATACACCAAGCCAGAGGAAGATTTTCGAAAATATCTTCTAGTTTGTCAGAAAGCAGTGCCAGCTCTTGTTGTTTCTATTTTCGTAACTCAAACGAAAGAAGAAGACAACCAGCGGACTCTTCCCAGGCGAATGTTGCATTTCTTACAGCACTAAGGAGCAAATACAGAAACGGTTAGAAACTAGATTTAATTTTTAGAAATAAATTTGCTTTAGTAGAAGGGTGGTCATTTGAAACCGTGTCCTAAATTTATGTAATTAAGATTAATTAGTTAGCAGTATTTAAACCCTTCTCAGGCATTTAGAGAAGGGTCCGGAAATCTGTCAAAAAACTTGTCCTCAGAACATGCACTTTTGCACCCTCGGAGGGGGTTTTTGATGAATGGATGGATCAAGATTTATCAACGTTTGCATTTAATGTCTGCTACTGATGTTGCACTTCTGTACTCTTAGTAGATATTAGAACAAGTAGAGATAAATCATTATTGCTTGAAGTTTATGAGTGAAATCAGTCATAAATGGTACTTTTATCTCTTGACCAATTTCTGCTTATATTCTTAGAGTGATATGCAGTTTTAGTTGTTTATATGTTAATGTATGAATGTGTGGGTTACCATTTGGCACTTCTGTACGGTGGAGTCATTTATTTGTGCTTGACATATGAATAACTTATTATGCGATATGCTGTTCACAACTGTTTTGCCTAACTTTTTATGCAGAATGGTTTATCTTAATTGATTTCTATTCTTATGATAGCTGAATGATCTTTATTACCAGTTATTGTTCGAAATCTCTTTAGATCGCATAATAGAAGAAATACACCCCGGGTTAGCGTAGATTAGATGTGTTGTTTTTATTAGATTACAATAGCATAGAGTCAGTTTAGGAGTTAGAATTAAATTAGCTTAAAATACTTCTAGATCAGCATCATCCAACTCTACACACACACACACCCCCTAGATTGGGAAACTGGTCCCATTATCCCCAGTCGGACCCGCTATACCAAACGAACAAGGAGCTGCCAACCAAGTTCCAGACCGGGTGGGTATCCCCCTTGTTGTCGACCCGATTTTCGGGGCTTCAACATATTTGGCGCTAGAAGGAGGGCACGAACTATGAATGGCACCTAAATCAAAATCTAAATACCATTCTGAGAGTAAATCACCCTCATCAACTCCCCCAACTTCTCCAGTACGATTAAACTCGGAGTTTGAAGTCGCTCGAGTATCCACCGCTGCTACATACCCTAATATTTCAGACCAACTTATCATTGAACCCCCTGAAATTCAAACTCTGATTCGTAAACTCCAGGGATTCTCTATTTTTAATCAGAGGTCTGATAAATCTCAAAGCAGCGTGACTTCACAGTACAATCCTACTCATCCCCTGACCAGATTGAAAAGTGAAAATTTTGGCATCCAGCCAACTGAACTTCCTCTCCCCACTAGGAAAAGAGCAAGGAAAACACCACCAGAGTCTGACAGTGAGACTCTTTCATCTACTTCGTCCATTTCAACTCCCTCACCGCGAAGTCAGCCACCCACATCTTCATTCCAAATCACTCATCCATCTTCCACAGTCCCTCCTCTTCAATCATCAAAGATCATAATATCTTCATCTTCTCAGCATCAGGGATCATCTTCTGCACTTTCATTCACTAGCAACTCAACGATGGCCCAGTCTCCATGGAAAAATCCTGGGGCGGTTTTAATGCCTCCACCCCTGAGTCCAATACCAGCCCATCCTGAGAAATGGCTACCCAAATTCAATCCAGAAACAGGCATGCTAGCTGAAGAGCATATTAATAATTTCATGCTTTCTGTTAATCTCAACGGAGTTACCAACGAGGATGCTGTCATCCAGATTTTTCCCTATACAATGCAAGGAACAGCCGGGTCATGGTACTTTTCGTTACCTTCCGGGTCTATCACAAGTTGGGACATTTTTCAAAGTCAATTCCTTACCAAGTTTGGTGATGACAGATCAACGACGACGTTGATCAATGACCTATCCAATCTCAAAGCTGAGGCCAGAGAACCCATTAAAGATTTCAATTTACGGTTCAATAAGATCCTCAACAAAATTCCCGCTGCTTCCCAACCCAGCGAGGAAGTAAGATGTGAATGGTATATCACGGCCTTAACATCAAACTTGGCTATCTTCATAGATAGGGCAAACAAGACGACCTTAGTTGAAAACTTGACAGAGGCGATAGCAGTAGAAAAACGCGTAGTAGCCCTAGAAAAGAAATCTGCGATAGAAGAACGCAAATCTAAGAAAATCTCTTTCAAAGAAGACACCAAGAAGAAACAAACGAAAGATCCTTTCGATTTGGAAGGATTACAAAAAGTATTAAAGGCCATGTCCAATGAGATGATTGACATAAAAAAACAAGTAGCAGAAACTTCTTCAAAAAAGCCCTACAGAGCTTTTAAAAGAAATCCTCCCATGGATGTGAAACCACCCAATGCTGTCTCAAACGTTGAATCCGAAGAACAAGAAGAAGAAGAGAACATCACTGAAGGGCAGACCGATGATGAAGAAGTTGTGGAACTACAAGGAATGTGGGATTTCATCCTCCCACAAGAAGAAGATCAAGAAGCATTTCCGGTTAGCACACGAAGCAAAAATCAACTTGATCCTCCCCAAACTACCCCTAAACAGAAGGGCGCAAGCCCTGCAACAAAAGATAAGGTCGCAACAAAGAAAACAACCGCTAGAGCGACCCAATCTAGCCCAGTCCAATCAGATCAAGCACCTCCATCAAGAACACTGATAGTGTCGGATGAAATGGAGTATAACATTATCGATGACATGAAAAAGACTAGGGCTAATATCACTCTTTACGAGTTGAGCAAATTGAAACATCAACAGAAAATAATGATGAAAGAATTACATGCCGTGCCTACTACATCTTTACCTACAGCTGTAGCTTCCCACAACATGGGAAGACCTCCAACCAACACGATCAATCAGATTGACCCAAATGACATCGCCTTGATTGGAGGAAGATCGAGATCTCATACTCCCCCTTTTCTTCTCACTTATGAAATTTTCAATAAAAACGTGCACAATTGCTTGGTTGATTCTGGTGCTTCAACGAATATTTTACCCAGATCAATATGTGCCAAATTGAATGTTCAACCACAAAAATCCGCAGTGCGCATAGTTCAGCTTGATCGATCTCAAGTCAAAGTGATTGGTGAACTTAATCAAGTGACCATAAGATTGTCGTCTAACCCGAAGGTATGTCAGGTTATCGACATTCTAGTAGCTGATATCCCTGAATTATATGGTTTAATTCTTAGCAGGGATTGGTCTGAAAAACTCCACGGATACTTCTCAACCGATTGGTCGCACATGTGGTTACCCTACAATGGTAAACCGAATCAAATAAAGGTTGAGCGAGAGTTACACCAAAAGTACATAGTGACGAAATTGGAGGGAGAAAATGAAGCAATAGCATACAACAGCAGTATCATAGGCAATTACTCGATAGATTCTTTCCTCGGCAATTTCAATGCTCATATTTCACCTTACTTAGAAAATTCAGTTTTGTCCCAAGTTGAAATTTTTTCCCAAACTGATAATTCAAATTGTGTTAATTTTTTAGATAACCCTGTAAATACATCTTTGTTTTGGAAATTATATTTTGATGGCTCCAAATCCAACGAGGGAGCAGGAGCAGGATGCGTTCTGATTAGCCCAGACGGAAATAAGACCATGCTTACGTGCAGACTTGAATTCGATTGCACAAACAATACAGCGGAATACGAGGCCTTAGTACAAGGCCTATACAAAGCAATCGGGTTGAACGTTAAGTACCTTCAAGTCTTTGGAGACTCTGAGATTGTCGTCAAACAGGTACGTAACACCATACATTGCCTATCAGGTCATTTGAAGCACTATCAATCTTTAGTACAAGATCTGACTGCACATTTCATAGCATTCAATATTTCGTCAATCCCAAGACTCCAAAATGCGAGCGCAGACCTGTTAGCTAATGTAGCCTCTAGACTTATTCCCTCCGAAGATTTTAGTCCAGATAGATTCTCAATAGAATTAATCTTTAGACCATCCATCCCTGACAACATCACCAACTGGAGAGTATTCAACGACGATCCTGACATTGTAAATTTCCTCACTTCTGAAGGATCCTACTCAAACCAAATAATTGACGAAGACCATCATGATCACCAAATACAACAAAATAGCACTGATAATGCTATACCTAAATCAGTGGTTAAGTTAGAAGACTTATACGATTTGAAAAGTCGGTTTAAAAAGTCTACCAATTCTAAACTTTACAGTTCGACTTTGAACTATGAATTAGTGAACCTAGGAACCGATGAGAAGCCAAAAAACGTTAATCTAGGCCACGGCCTAGCTCCTGAAGAAAAATTAGCATATATCCGTCTTCTGAGACAATACAAAAACGTTTTTGCCTGGAATTACGATGAGCTGAAGACATACGACACCTCTATCATTCAACACACTATCCCTATGATTGACAACGAAAAACCTGTCTAGCAGAAGCTCAGAAAAATCCACCCCAATTTAGAAAATCAGATAAAAACTGAGCTAAATAAGTTGTTGAGAGCCAGAATAATTTTCCCCGTCAGACATCCAAATGGGTATCCAATATGGTGCCCGTTAGAAAGAAAAATGGAGATATTAGAATCTGTATCGATTTCCGAAATCTCAACAAAGCCTGTCAAAAAGACAATTTTCCCCTCCCACCTATGGAGCAAATATTACAGGCAGTAGCAGGCTCAGAATTAATGTCTTTTCTGGATGGATTTTCAGGATACAATCAAGTGCTGGTACACCCCGATGATCAGTTAAAAACCACATTCCAAACTAAGTGGGGCACATACGCATATCGGAAAATGCCATTTGGTCTGATCAATGCCGGCGCTACCTTTCAGAGAGCCATGGACATCGCATTTAAAGGTTTAGTCAATAAATCTGTAGTGATTTACCTGGATGATATAACAGTGTACTCCAAGAAGCGAAGCGACCATCTCAAAGACTTGAAACAAATCTTTCAACGATGTTTAAGGTATGGGATTTCACTTAACCCAAAGAAATCTTTTTTCGCATTAAGTGAAGGGAAATTGCTAGGATTCATAGTGTCAAAATCTGGTATTCACATTGAACCTGACAGAATCAAAGAAATTTCCGAAATATCCATGCCTCATAACAAGAAAGCCATGTAATATTTCCTTGGTCAAATCAATTTTATAAAGAGATTTGTCCCAGATTTTTCACGTATTGTTTCTCCTTTGCAAAATATGATAAAAAAGAATTCAAATTTTAAATGGGGTCAAGACGAGCATGAAGCATTCAACTTGATCAAACAAGCCATCATTAACGCTCCATCTTTAGCGACCCCAAATTTTTCAGAATCTTTTATCTTATACACATTTGCCTCAGAGAAATCTTATGCCGCGATTCTAACTCAAGCAAATCAAGAAAAGGCGAAAGCTCCAATCGCATTTTTTAGCTCGAACTTACAAGGTGCTGAACTCAGTTATTCAGACGTGGAGAAACAGGCATATGCTGTTTTCAAAGCAATCAAGTATTTCAGACCTTTCTTACTTAAAGCCCATACGAAAGTCGTAGTACCGTTTCCGGTGGTAAGAAACCTTCTGATACAGAAGGATGTGGGCGAAAAGAGAGCAAATTGGATTACCACTTTACAAGAATACGATCTTGAAATCAAGCCAGCAAACATCGTAAGAGGTCAAGGATTCTGCAAGATGTTAGATGGAGCATCGCAAATTCCTGAGAACTCATCTGAAGAGGTACATACGTATGAGGTAAACCTAAACGACGCAGAATCATTATATGCTGACACCATTTATTATCTTAAGAACGGGTATGCTCCATCACACCTGGATCACACCAAGAAAAGAGCTCTGAAATTGAAAGATAAACAATACCAACTCATAAATGATGTTCTGTTTAAAAGGAATTATGATTCCGTGCTTCTTAGGTGTCTTGAGAAAACTGAAGCCGAAAAGGTTTTGCAGGAACTCCACGACGGACCAGCAGGCGGACACTATGCTGGAGACGCTACTGCACATAAACTATTATGTGCAAGATATTATTGGCCCACGCTGTTCAAAGACTCATACAATTACGTAAGGAAATGCCAAGTCTGCCAGACTGCTGCAGGGAAACAAAAGAAATCGTCCATGCCACTACAGCCAGTTAACATCGAGCAACCATTCAGTCAATGGGGCTTGGACATAATAGGTGAGATCGTTCCTCACTCTTCTAAGTAGCATAGGTATATCCTCACGGCAACTGGTTATTTTACTAAATGGGTAGAAGCAGTTCCTCTCAAGACAGCTAGTTCTGAAAACATTATTGAATTCATAGATCAATTTATAATCACTAGGTTTGGATTGCCAACGGCCTTAATGTTTGATAATGCCTCATACTTTTCTGGAAATACAATGACTGAGTTTGCACTTAAAAGAGGGTTCAAACTGAAATATTCTGCCAACTACTATCCACAAGGTAATGGATTGGCCGAATCAACAAACAAGAACTTAATCAGGATTATTAAAAGAACAGTCGACCAAAACCAAAAGAATTGGCACAAAGCACTGGTAAATGCTTTATGGGCAGATAGAATTACGAAGAAAGCTTCAATCGGCACTTCTCCCTTTAATTTAGTTTATGGGAAAGAAGTGGTTCTTCCAACTCACTTAGTCATTCCCTCTTTGTCTTTAGTACAATACATCGATGAAGTATCTACTTCCTCCTTACAACTGAGACAAATGGAAATAATCAAATTAAAAGAACAACGAGAACAAGCTAAGAAAATCCATGCTCATTACCAGGCACTAATAAAATCCTCTTTTGACTCAAGCATAATGACCAGAAAAAACTTTCAGATGGGAGATTTAGTTTTGAAATGGGATGAGGCTCATGAAGAAAAGGGCAAACATACGAAATTTCAGAAGCTGTGGCTTGGTCCTTTTTAGATTGTAGAAGTCATAGGCCCATCGACGTTTGTGTTGTAGGATTTGGTAGGTAGAAGACATTCTTTGCCTGTTAATGGACAGATTCTTAAAATATATTTTCCATAGAAGATCATTCTTCTATTTTTGTAAGATAGTTTTAGTTTTTAGTTTTTAGTTTTTCTCTTTCTTATAAATAAAACCAGTTGTAGATGGTCACTAAAAGGATTCATGAAAGAGCACACCAATCCTCTATCAGATTTTGATTTCGCTTGTACAAGTAGCAAAACTTTTCGAAAAATCTGATTTTTATTATTGACAAATAGAGTTAACTTTAGCCTAAATATGATGTTAGTTTCAACCTCAAAAAACTTTGATGAAAGCAACCTTTGGTAAAAAATTGTTTTATATCAGCACAATGAAAGGTATCAATAATAAAATAAATATTCTCTGTAAAGCTGCTGTTTTCAAACTCTATTATTGTCGTCTAGAGCTTTCTTAAGGAAAAACAATGACTTCCTCCCTGCTAAAGGAAATCGCAGCATTCAGAGGAACAATCCGAGAAAACACTATATCTCAAAGAATAAGAGGTCTCATCACGAGCCGGCTTATCATGATCACAGATATTATAACTTGCTGACTTTGCCAAATACTGTCTACCAAAACAGGGCAACGACTCAAGATTATTGCAATCAAAAGACAAGGGGTCTCATCACGAGCCAGCTTGTTCAGCAAAAGTGTAAATCAAGTGAATGACTGTGTCATAATTTGGCCACCAAACCAAGACATTGTTCTTTAGAGAATAAAAAAGGAAAAAGTGTAAAAAAGGTTTTTCTCTGAAATGTTGTAAATAACCTCAAGCAGGATAAAGGATCATTGCTGGATAACAAGTAACCCTGTCGAGGCTATGGACGCTTGCGGGCAGCAGAGGCTCTACCTACGACAAATGAGAATATTTTAAAAGCCAGTACGCAGAGAAGA
Source organism: Pinus tabuliformis (assembly GCA_031772625.1). Lineage (NCBI taxonomy): Eukaryota > Viridiplantae > Streptophyta > Pinopsida > Pinales > Pinaceae > Pinus > Pinus tabuliformis. The sequence continues at coordinate 1,025,995,166 of CM062809.1, read as the reverse complement.
CCTTATTTTATCTTTAAAAGACCAAGTAATGTCTGGTGCGAATACAGGAATTAAGCCCGAGGAAGCAAACAATTGGAATATGAAAAGGTTGAGACAAAGTATCATTGACAGGATAAAGGGTAATGTGCTTTATCTGTCCATAACAAAATTTAGACATACGAAAATTTTTCTGTTTCGGAAGTGGAAATTCAATATAAAAGCAGAGATAACTGGTTCTTCACAGTGAATCGCCATTGTTGTGGTCACCAAAAACCCCCCTCTTTATTTGGTATTAGCAATATCACCAAGCAAAGGGGGACCCTTAACAAAAAATCCAAAAAATATTTTTATCAAAATTTTTGTATTTTTACTCCCTAAAGCTATATCGCATCGTGAAGAGAGAATGAAGCATTTCCTATGCGCGTAAATAAGCTGCGAAGAAGCGACGCAAAATCCATCGCATCGCATATATTGAAAGCGCCCTTAAATGAGAAACTTAAGGAATCACCGACGGCCAATATGCGACGTCGCATATTGCAACATCGCATAAGCAGCACACAGTGATTGAATGATAAAACGCGATCTTGCGATTTGCGGTCTTGCGATCCTGCGATCTGCGATGGATGAGACTATCAATTCCTGCGATGACACTTCTTGACATCGCAATCCTCGATATTGCGATGCGAATCGCAGAAACCACTCATCGCAAAATTTCCTCGACATAGTCTGTAAACCCAAAATTGAGCGCGCACCTTAAGGGAAATTAATGATTGTACGCCAAAGTATCCAAGAATGATTGTGTTGCGTTTTTCGAAGAGTCAAGTCATTATGAGTGTCATTATTATGCATTCATTAGAACTTAAAGCTTTCATGTCAATCTTTTCGTCGTTTCTCTTTTCCTTTGCGTAAACTGTAAGGCAGCAACTAATATAAATCAATATGCAGGAAACATCTAAGGAAAAGGGGAAAGCGCCAATACTCAGAGAACAGAGAGGAGATGCCTTCGCAAATGGATGCCGCATGCAGCAGGACCGCGGATTCCAGAGTATCACTCAACAAACACTGATGAAAATAGACTACCCAAGACTCAGAGTCAAAGGCGCACAAAAGCGGCATGTTTACAAAAGATCTTGAAGCTCAGACTGGGTAAAGCAAAAAGAAAAACGCTAAGGAAGGAAGACGCTTCAGAAAAGCCTGGAACAAAGAACGGAAGCAATCTGCAATACAGAAAATTGTTCAGGCAATGAAATCCCTAACTCATTGACTCATTCGCATGGCCGGAGACCGAAATAGCAACAGCACAATCAGTTTGAAAGAAATCTGGGTTATACCAAGTATACACACAGTGAATACACCAAGCCAGAGGAAGATTTTCGAAAATATCTTCTAGTTTGTCAGAAAGCGGTGCCAGCTCTTGTTGTTTCTATTTTCGTAACTCAAACGAAAGAAGAAGACAACCAGCCGACTCTTCCTAGGCGAATGCTGCATTTCTTACAGCAATAAGGAGCAAATACAGAAACGGTTAGAAACTAGATTTAATTTTTAGAAATAAATTTGCTTTAGTAGAAGGGCGGTCATTTGAAACCGTGTCCTAAATTTATGTAATTAAGACTAATTATTTAGCAGTATTTAAACCCTTCTCAGGCATTTAGAGAAGGGTCCGGAAATCTGTCAAAAAACTTGTCCTCAGAACATGCACTTTTGCACCCTCGGAGGGGGTTTTTGATGAATCGATGGATCAAGATTTATCAACGTTTGCATTTAATGTCTGCTACTGATGTTGCACTTCTGTACTCTTAGTAGATATTAGAACAAGTAGAGATAAATCATTATTGCTTGAAGTTTATGAGTGAAATCAGTCATAAATGGTACTTTTATCTCTTGACCAATTTCTGCTTATATTCTTAGAGTGATATGCAGTTTTAGTTGTTTATATGTTAATGTATGAATGTGTGGGTTACCATTTGGCACTTCTGTACAGTGGAGTCATTTATTTGTGCTTGACATATGAATAACTTATTATGCGATATGCTGTTCACAACTGTTTTGCCTAACTTTTTATGCAGAATGGTTTATCTTAATTGATTTCTATTCTTATGATAGCTGAATGATCTTTATTACCAGTTATTGTTCGAAATCTCTTTAGATCACATAATAGAAGAAATAGACCCCGGGTTAGCGTAGATTAGATGTGTTGTTTTTATTAGATTACAATAGCATAGAGTCAGTTTAGGAGTTAGAATTAAATTAGCTTAAAATACTTATAGATCAGCATCATCCAACTCTACACACACACACACCCCCTAGATTGGGAAACTGGTCCCATTATCCCCAGTCGGACCCGCTATACCAAACGGACAAGGAGCTGCCAACCAAGTTCCAGACCGGGTGGGTATCCCCCTTGTTGTCGACCCGATTTTCGGGGCTTCAACATGTACTAAAGAAAAATACATGATCTACTTCTATAAAACATTAAGCGGAAGCAAAATTGATTTCATGAGCAACATCAACCATAAACACATATAACTGATCAAGAGAAATAATCACACATAACACAGATATATCACTAGGGAAAGCACCAGCATAAAACCCCAACACTGTATTATCAATCAAGTGGAAATCCTCTTATGTTTACAAAAAATATCAGCTCAAGAGCTATCCTGTACTTCTTTCAATCAAAAGATGATGATGATAGACTCACTATGCCTCAATATGTAGGGAACCATCCATCAATCCCCTATTTCCTTGCACAATTTTGATTGGGGTCCAATTCATAACATATGAGCATTGGCCCCAAATCATACCTACTGTCAACCATAGGTCCAACTATGCAATCCTTGAGGACACTAGTTCCTCATGCATGCAAGGAATATTCCATGGGAAGATCCAAACATCTGATAATACACTGTCCCTCATCTGATCTCAACTGGGTCTCTGACAGAACTGACATGCAACAGTTATCCATGAGTGAATCCTCAATTATCTAAAATAATAGTTGTCACATGCATGCAAGCATTAACAACCTATATTTTATTATTTTAACAACTTGTTAAAATAATCTAAGTGGACTTGACTAGTTAGAACTAAGTCAACTGATTCTCTCATTATAGAACTCTCACTTATTCCCTCAATCAGTGGAGGAAATTAAGGATAAATTCCTCAATCAGTGGGACAAATCATGTGCATGCTCACAAAGACTTCAAATTCGAATTTCCTTCACTAATTAACTCAAATGAATTAATTAATTAATATTTCCAACTACTGTTAAGACCAAGATTAATTTTACTTCCTATAGATAGACTAGGGACTACTATAAATAGGAAGGGATCCAGAAATGCTATTTTTAGAATTTTCTATTTTTAGCAATTTCACCTCTCACCCAAGGTGGCCAATGACCTCATTGGCCAAACTTCTATTTTTAGACATGCTATTTTTAGACATTCTATTTTTAGCACATTCTAAATTTAGCATTTCTTGTTGCCCACTTTTCAACATTGCACACTTGGAAAGTGTGCCAAATCCTATTTTCCCAACAGATATAACAGGGCCAAGGGCATCTTGGACCTTTTTCATTCATATGTTTGTGGTATTTTCTCTACAGTATCCCTTAGTGGGTATAAGTATTATGTCACCTTCGTAGATGATCACTCGAGGAAGACCTAGACCTTCCAAGAGTATCTTAGACCTTGTTCATTCAAATGTTTGTGGTCTTTTCTCTACATTATCCCTTAGTTGGTATAAGTATTATGTCACCTTCATAGATGATCACTCAAGGAAGACCTAGAATTTTTATTATTTATTTATTTATTTATGAAAAGAAGTATGAGGTCCTCTCAAAGTTTATGGAGTACAAGGCCTTCGTTGAGAACTAGTATGGCAAGAGAATCAAGATGTCAAGCTCTGATAATGGTGTGTAGCACACCTCGAACACATACAAGGAGTTGCGTGCCAAGGAGGGCATCAGGAGGGAGCTGACTACACCATATAACCCTCAACAGAATGGAGTGGCTGAGGGCAAGAACATAGTCATAGTTGGAGTGACCAAAGAAATGTTACATGACCAGGGGCTGCCTAAGTTCCTTTGGGCTGAGCAAAATATGAGCCCACACAGAGTGTTGGGGCGAGTTACACTAGGGGTGTTTATAGGGAAGAAATTGAATGTATTACATTTTCATATATTTGTTAGCCTTGTATACTACCATGCACTAGACGAGAAAAGGGAGAAATTGGAGCCCACAACAAAGAGGGGCATTTTCGTGGGCTATAATGGGATATCCCAAGCATACAAGGTGTATATACCAGCACTTAGGAAAAAAATCATTAAGAGAGATGTAAAGTTTAAGGAGGTAAGTGCTTTGAGCAAGTCCTTAGAGCATGAGTAGGCTACAATGCATGAGGAGGAGAAACATGCTCCCAAGAAGCAAGCTCAACTACCACCTCAGACTACAACTGTGCATGGGCAGGTTGAGTAGCATGAGGATGAGAGGGACATGAAGATGGAGGTGAGAGTAGTGCCCACTTGTGCTGTGAATCCCAATACAGGGAGAAGGAGAAGGTGATGGGTAGATCAACTAATTTAGGAGGTGCAAGAGAAAGTTCGAAAAATAAAATATTTGTAGAGGTAAACATGATATATGACAGTTATGATTGATTTGTTGGGTGTTGAGCCTTCCAGTTACCAAGTGGTAGCCACTCAGTAGGTGTGGAGACATTCCATGGTGGAGAAGTATGCCTCCATCACGAAAAATGATGTTTGGAAAGTGGTGCCGAGGCCAGAGGGAAAATCTATGGTGGCTTTCATTGGGTCTACAAGATCAAGCACGAGGCTGATGGGGGCATCGAGAAATATAAGGAAAGATTCATGGCAAAGGGGTTCTTACAAGTAGATGGGATTGATTATGTGGAGACCTTTACCTTAGTGGACAAATATTTGTTTATCAGGTCTATTGAAGTTCTTGCAACACAGATGGGGTGGATGATCCACCAGATGGACGTTAAAACAACATTCCTCAATGGAGTTGTTGAGAATGAGATTTATATTGAATAGGTGAAGGGATTTGGGACATGCAACAATGAGACTCATGTTTGCAGATTCAAGAAATCCTTATATGGGATTAAGTAGGCTCCACAAGCATGGTATGCTTGGATAAATAGTTACCTTCAGGGATTGGGATTCACCAAGAGTCAAGCAAACCTTAAGAGTATACTACATTGTTGTTGGAGGTGAGATTCTTATTGGTGTTACATGTGGACGATCTGATTTTGACATGCACATATAAGCTCATCTAGGAATGCAAGAGAAATCTTGCAGGCGATTTTGAGATGAAGGATATGGGTTGATGCACTATATCCTTGGGCTTGAGGTTTGGTCGAGTGATGGCGAGATCTTCTTGGCGAAGGGAAAGTACACCCTGAAGATTCTAAGTAGATTTCAAATGTAGGATTGCAGGCCCATGACCACGCCTTCAGTTGCAAATTGGAGGAAGGTTGATACATCCACATTAGAGTGAGTAGATACTTCACTTTATTGGTAGTTGATTGGGTCATTGATGTATTTAGTAAACATGTGACCAAACATATGTTTTGTAGTTAACTCTTTGAACCTGTTAGCACTTTGTAATTTTCCAAGGTTGCAGAAGAAAATCACAAAGGTAACCACAAACCTACTTTGGAAGTTGGGATCTAGCCCTTCCATATTCAGAGAGGGCTCTCTCCGTAAGATTTAACTTTGTTGTATTGAATATTAGGCTAGTTATGAGTATTCAAAGTTTGGTTTATGAATTGGTTTGGTTGGGATAGCAAGGGAAGAGCCATTGGGCAATGGATTTAGAATGGTTTAAGATGATCAAATGTAGAAATAATCAAGCTTAAGTGCAATAGGGCAAGGTAGGCGTATTATTGGATCTTTAAAGTTTGTGAAATGGGGGAAAGAAAAACAGATTATGATTCACTTGAGATATAGAGCATTGACACCTGAATTCTATGCTTAAGGTTCAATAGAAAACATTGATTTTGCTTTAAGCCATAGCAGAGTGTATCTTTCAACAAATTCTGAACCTAATTTTCTTAAAGACAAAACAAATCTGAATACATATGAAAAAACAGAGAGAAAAACTAAATTACAGTGAGAAGTACTTCGCCAATAGATATGAAATGGGAATCTTGAACTAATTTGATTGTATTAATGTAAATGGCCACTAAACCTCAGTGATCAACTTTACAATAATGGTAGTATTTCTCAATACAAGTCCCAACCTCTATTACTTCAAATTATGAAGTATTTATAAAAATTATTACAAAAACTTTGAGTGGAAAATATCTATAATTAATTACAAAAAATATCTTCAAACTTATTACATAAATAGAACCAAAATCTAGACATCTGAAACTGCTGGCACTATTGTCAAGGATGGCTGTTGATGACTGAACCTTAAAAATAGCAGTAGGTTGTTGATGACAGGACTTGAAAAATAGCAGCACACTGTTGATAACTAGACCTGAAAAATAGCAGCACGCTGTTGATGACTGGAATTGAAAAATAACAACATGCTGTTGATGTCCTTCTGGAGATATGATCACTGATTGTGCATTGCCTTGCTCACCATATTTTGAATACTTTGTTTTATCACAAAATATTTGGATTTAAATAATATATTGAAATTAATATTTCCAAATATTTAAATGAAATTCATAATTCATAATTCAAAGTATTTATTAGAATGATTTATAAATCTATCATGTTTTTGAATCCGTGTACTATTTTTATTCCCATGGATTTTGAAATCCATGTGTTGTTTTCGAAAATCATGTCTTGTTTCTCCTTTTGTCTTTTCTTATAAATTTCCTTTTACTCATGTAAATATTTGGATGTATTTCCAAAACCATGTGTTGTTTCACCTGCCACTGTATGAATTTCGCCATATACATGTATTATTTTACTTATCCTCATGTTCATAAAACTCATTTACATGAAGCTCATTTTTCTCACTTGTACATTACTTTCATATGATCGCAAAATTTCCCTTTTATTTTCTATCATGAATTTATTTTCTTGTACCCATGAATTTATTTTTACCTGTAGATGTAAAAATGTTTTACTCTTTCCCTATCATTTCATTTCACCCACTTAGTCTTCCATCTGTGAATTTCATCACCTCATCTCTTTCACTCAACCTCCCATCCACATAGCATTTATTTCATAGTCGTATGAAATTCCATCCACAGCATTTATTTCATAGTCGTATGAAATTCCATTCCGACCACATTTTGACGCAGGGGGAAATTGATGTATGAGTGTGGGGTGGACCACAAGCTTTAACATTGGGGGAAATTAATGTATGAGTGTGGGGTGGACCATAGGCTTTGGTTTTTGGATTTTGATTATTTATTTATTTGGTGATGCATAATGAATAAACTAATTTTTCATGCCTTTTAGATTTTGATTATATTTATTTTAATACTTCAAAATAAATGATTTCTCATTTATGTCTTTTCTTTTATTCCACATTTTGACGCTGGGGAAATTGATGTATGAGTGTGGGGTGGACCACAAGCTTTAACATTGGGGGAAATTAATGTATGAGTGTGGGGTGGACCATAGGCTTTGGTTTTTGGATTTTGATTATTTATTTATTTATTTGGTGATGCATAATGAATAAACTAATTTTTCATGCCTTTTAGATTTTGATTATATTTATTTTAATACTTCAAAATAAATGATTTCTCATTTATGTCTTTTCTTTTATTTCTGGTGCAGACTTCAACTTGCTCTTGCCTTCGATCTGGATGTTGGTTTGAAGCACTAGATATATCATTAGAAAGCTTCTCCTGAGCACTTTCTGATGGAAGCACCTACAAAATGATCTGATCCAACCATTCCTATACAAAACACTTCCGTGATATTCATACTTGACTTCCCCTTGGAAATAATTTGAAGGGTGAAAAATTATTTACAATGTCTCAAACATAATAATGATCAACTATAATCAAGCAATCCTATAAAAATTTATAGGACCCTAACATAGACTTCAGTTGGGGATGACACTTTCCTTGTGAGGTGTCAAGAACACTGTAGACTAGTAGCCTGATCCATTGTGCCGATCTCAAATTTACAACCTATTATGTCATAAAAACTCTGCGACTGAAAGTCTTAAACTGAAACCAAAACCATTCTACACACTGAAATCTGAAATATACACTGAACTAAAAATTGTACTGCAATTTGAAACTGAAATTGACAATAATGCTTGAAAAATATGCTCAGAGTGCTGAGCCTATTTACACATTTCTACCTACTCTACACTGCTGAAAATTACGCTGAATCAAATAATACAAAAATGCCGATGAAGCCAGTCAAGCAGTTGTTGAAATAAGTGGAATACTTGACTGCTTGTTAGTAAAATCAACAGGTTAGCTTGACTTTTGTTCATAAAATCAAAGCTGTAGAGTGTAATGGCAACTACTATTGGATCTGGTCATGAAAACATGATTGAACACTTGAGCTGAAAAGAATCTCCGTAATTTGCTATAGGATCAAAAAAGGCATATTAATTAGTTTACCTTGCTGGCCTTGATTGACCGATTGAGCATGGAATATTTCATTAGTTGTATTCTCAAGGTTAAACCCTGATTCCCACTATTGAGTTTCAGCCTTATGCTCAAAAACAAAACTCTCATCCCTCTGCAAATCAAAAGGAAATACAATCTCCTCTTGTTTTGGAGAAGGAAGATTTTCCAAGAATTGTCTAGGATCTTGGAAAATATAGGACTGAATCTAAAAATCCAAAAGTTCAATATCCTTCTCGAATCTTTTAGAAACTAACTCAATAAAACAAATTTTACTTTCAGGAGAAAATTTGGTCGATTCCAAACACCGAAATATGATTGTTGAAATATCTTTATCAATTTGAAAATCGGTTAATTTATCCCTGACTTCTTTTAAAAATTCACAATATAGAGGATTTTCCACATACCATGTACTCTCGTTTAGCAAGAAATCCAATCAACTTGTAGTGGAGTCGCCATGAATGCTCTAAAATCTGGAGTCTTTGACAATGGAGTCACCCTAAAAACTTTGAAGCTTTGGATACTTTGAACATGGAGTCGCCAGGTGAATGATACAACCTTCTTGTATCTGGCCACTGTCCACCATCAGTAATCAGATCTAGAACTTGATATTCTTTTCTTAGGAATCTAAAATGTTCAGGTCCCGAGTATGGTCACCAGAATGTTAGCGCTTTGTAATTTTCCAAGGTTGCAAAAAAAATCACAAAGGTAACCACAAACCTACTTTAGAAGCTGAGATCTAGCTCTGCCAACTTCAAAGAGGGATCTCTCTGTAAGATTTAACTTTGTTGTATTGAATATGAGGCTAGAAGTTTGGTTTATGAATTGGTTTGGTTGGAATAGCAAGTGCAGAGCCATTGGGTAATGGAGTCAGAAGGATTCAAGATGATCAAATGCAGAAATAATCAAGCTTAAGTGCAACAGGGCAAGGTAGGCATATTATTGGATTCGTTTAGCTTATGAGATAGGGGAAGGAAGAACATATTATGATTCACTTTAGATATAGAGCATTGTTACCTAACATTAGGGGAATTTTGAGGTCTAAAATGGGTCTCCTAAGAAAACTATACAACAAAAATAAAATTTATAAGAACCAATAAGATTCAAGATGATGATGTCAACCATGGTGGATGATCCAATATTTTTGGAGTAAAAAAGTAAAAATACTAAAAAATAATAAAATAATAAAACTACTTTTTCAACTTATCTCCCTAAGGTTTTACTCAAATTTCGAGTGGGATTACTTGTTGGATGCAAAATTTAATTCCTCATTTAGGGAGTACCCATGTTGCATACTTTCGATGGACCCTGCTACACGAAAAATGAGAAATACATGAAAATTCGTGAATGCAACACGTTTTTCATGTATTTCTCATTTTTCGTGTAGCAAGGTCCATCGAAAGTATGCAACATGGGTACTCCTTGGATGAGGAATTAAATTCCACATCCAACGAGTGTTTCCGCTTGAAATTTGAGTAAACCATAGGGAGATAAGTTGAAAATATGAGTTGAATATATATATATATATATATATATATATATATATATATATATATATATTTCCCTCTAAAATTTGATGATGTAATCTAATATTATTTTATTATTTCCACTATTATTTTATAATTTCCTTAGAAATCTCATTTTAGACCTCAAAACTCCCCTAATGATTCTATACTTAAAGTTCAGTAGAAAACATTGATTTTTCTTTAAGACAGAACAAAGTGTACCTTTCAAAAAATTCTGAATCTAATTTTCTTAAAGAAAAAACATATCTGAATACATTTGAAAAAACCAAGGGAAAAACTGAATTATAGTGAGAAATACTTCACCAATAGATATGACACAGGAATCCTAAAACAACTTGTTTGTATTAATTTAAATGGCCACTAAACCTCAGTGATCAACTTTACAATAATGGTAGTGTTAGCTCTGCTATAAGACAAAGTTTTTGGTGGATTGAAAACAGGTATGGCCGTGTGTTTTTAGCAAGCAGGGAGCCCGCAGCAGTCCGTTTTCCTCCTCTTCCTTCATTTTTTCCTTCACTCCCATAACCCCCGTTACCCCTGTTTTCTTCCAAAGCCCAGCATAAACCATTTTCTTTAGCTCCCGGGCGCCGAGTTTATACCATCATGTAACCGTATTCATATGACCGCGCGCGTTCACTGACTTTTTCCCGCCACTACAACCCTTATCCCGCGCGCTAAACCCCGTTCAGTTCTCTGTCGTCCGATCATTTGCCGCACGATCCGACAACATTCGCACCTCGCATTGCCGAAACATGCACGCTCGTTAGCCAGCGGAGAAAGTGGTTTCTCCCCTGTCACATCCACCACATGTCAGCCGATTATTCACATCGCGAGCCTGTGTACGAATACCACCGCACACCAAAAGCGGTGCGATAATTACCACCATCCGCCCAAAACCACTTTCCCGGCCGTTAAATTCCCCGCAGCTTCTGCGCCCAATGACCGTTGGATCTCCCCGCCCGAGATCCAACGGCCCGCGATCTCCCCGCTCCCCTATCTTTCGATATCCTCCATAGACTGATCTCCGCCATCGATCACTGCAATCCAACGATTGGTGTTCGTCCTCCGCCCACTCGTACACCTGCCATGAAGTCTTTGCCACCTTTGACTGAGCTATGCTTCCAAAGGACAATGGCGGCCATCTACCAGAACCCTGTGCAGTTATTCTTCAACAACTGAATTCAAGAGCATTATGGCCAAAAAGCAAGAAAAGGACAACCTCGAGCAGTTAAAGCATTTATCAGTTATGGAGCTTCTTCTGTACAACACTCCACCTATTCAGGAAGGACAACCGAACACCAGAGAATGTCAAATTCACTTATTGAAGCAACAGATTGTATCAGAGACCCGTATTAGATAGTTAATGTGGTTGGTGGTCAGTTATGACTCCTCCACGCATAGGATAGCAGAGCATTTTTGTAATCAACCTCTATTTATACCCAGAACACAGATGTAATGAGGGTTGATGGTTGTAGTTTTGATGTAAGGTTCAACTTCTAGAGACTGTAACTACTGTGATACCTGCAGCATCTGGTCTTCAATTTTAGCTAATACAAGCTTCTTTTGCTGTTAATTGCTCACTTTCCACTTCTTCTACTCTGTTCTAGGTTGTGTCTGTTATGTATCTTTCATGTGCTCTTGATGTTTAGCATTAGAGGGGCTATCATCCCACCTCTGTGTTAGAATCTAGTATGTATCATTGAATGTACTATGCAGGTTTCTGTTTACTTAGTGCTAGGGAGTTGTCATCCTGCCTGTGCATTAGGGAATAGATTTACAGAGCTCTTTACTGGTTGCAGTCGGCCATCACAGGGTCCTGTGCATTTGCTGGTGTGGTCAGTATTCTTCATATTCACCTAATCCTCAAACTGTGAGTAGTTGGTGGTCTAAAGCCTTGTAGTCTGGGGGTGTTCACCCATGTCTGGGGTTAAGCATAGTAGAAGTCGTTATCTAGCTTGAATATGCATCATTCCTTCCATTCATCCAACTATTTCCAACATTTTTTTGAGTTTGTAATGTTCCCGAGCATCTATGAGATACAACCTAGGAGAGTTTATTGGGGTGATAACATTAATTGGCGCCGTTGCCGGGGAGAGGAGATTGAAGCTCAACTTCCCTTGGAAAACGACACAGTTCCAAGATTTGATGATAGACAAGGTTTGGACACATTTTCTAGTTGTAATCATCTATCTGGCGACTCAATTGGAGGAAGACCAACCTTTGGCGACTCCACATTGCAGTTCTGGTTCAGTTTGTGAGACATACTCGAAGAAATCCTAAAAAATCACCAGCTGAATCGATGCCTGACCCTGAGAAGATTGTCAAATTGAATAAAAAATTTCAGAAAGGGGCATGAGGATCAGGTAAGCCTAGGAAATCTCATGCATCTCTGAAAGATAAAGTTATAGCTGAAGATATACAGTTTGAAGACTTAGAGCCCAGCACTGTTAGTAAGGAAATTCCTTCAGAGATTAATACAACCCCTTGTTCAGTTAATTCCCCTTTGAATCTCAGTCCAAAGAAAGCCTCCCATACAGTCCATAACATCCCTTTGTCTCTGTCATTCATTTCATTGTTTCAAACTACTCAATTTGCCAGTGTCCTTCCACATACCCCAGTCATGGCAGGACAACAAGCACCTACGAAGATGGAAAGAATTATTGCTGCTAGATATGGGCCCTTAGTTTTGCCTGCTCCTTTGAATGCCATGCCTACAGGAGAGTATCAAAAATATATGCCTAAGTTCACTGGTATAGAGGGAGTAACAACAGAAGAACACCTTGAGGCTTTTTATAGTTATGCTGATAACTTAAACATAAGTGAAAGTGATGTGTGGATGAGATTTTTTGTACAGAGCCTTGATGGGGAAGCTAGAAAGTGGTTTAGAGAACTAGCCCATAGATCGATTGCTGATATTGAAGCCGTAGATGATGCATTTTTGAAGCACTGGGGAGATAAAAAATATTTGCTATATTATCATACTGAGTTTGGTAGCCTGAAGAGGGAAAATGGGGAATCATTGCCTGATTTTAATAAAAGGTTCAATCGTATGTATAGTAAGATTCCAGCTGAGGTAAAGCCTACCCCCATATCTGGCAAACTCACTTATGCCAATGCTTTTGACTCTAATTTCTGCGTGTTATTGAGAGAAAGAAGATGTGCCACTCTAGCTGAAATGCAGGATGCAGCCCTAGAAGTAGAGTCTAATATCATGGCTACAGAAAAGCTAAGGAGTCATGTTGATAGAAGAAGGCATAGAGGTGAGGCTTCTTCTTCCTCTGCCTCATCTTCAGAACCCAAACTAGAAAAAATGACTAAGATGATAGAGTCATTGGCTGCTGAAGTATCTAAGCTAAAGGTTGAGCAGAATTCAGGAAAGACAAGGCAACAGAACACATTTGCTCCAAGAAATCCAAATCCATTCAGAAGAGAAAATGAGCAATTACAAATAATTCAGAGTGGTAAAGAAACAAATGAAGAATAGAAGGTTAAAGCTCCTTTCCAAAATGTAGTCATGGAGGAGGAACAATTCGAAGATGAGGATGAAATCCACTGCATGGAAGATAAAGGCAGTGCTACCTTTTTGACATTGGCTGCATACGAAGAATCCTTGCTGTAGGAACAAGACAATTAGGAGTGGGACAGAGAGGCTGTTCTGCAAACTGGTGAACAACAAAGATACAATCTGAGGTCAAATGCAAAAAATGTCAAAGAGAATCCCACCCAAAGAGTAGCTGTCCAAACAGAGTCACAAAATATCAGATAGAGAAAACCAACAGCTGACCCAGTCATCCTCAAAGCTCTAGTTCAAGAGGTAAGAGGTTCTGATAAATTGCCTCCCTCTTTCAGCGTTGAGTCAGAAGTTCAGAAGTTGAAAATATCTGTGCCTCTGGTAGAGTTGGTAAAGAGTGAAGTGTTTAGAAAGCCTATCCTTGAAGCTCTTGAGCTGGAAACCACACAAACCTCCACTGACTATGTCAATTTGCAAGATGATAAGTCCGCCATTGTGCTTAGCCCCATGATTGAACCTGATGATAATAATTCTCCATATTTTTATGTTTCCTTGACCATTCATGACAAAATCCTCCACAACTACCTGCTAGACACAGGGGCCAGCCACAATTTGATGCCTAAAGCTGTCATGGAAGAGTTAGACCTGGACATCACTAGACCATATCATGATTTATTCTCTTTTGATTCAAGGAAAGTGAAATGCCTAGGATTAATCAAAGACCTGGCCATTACCCTAACTCATCTGCCCATGAAGAGTATGATGATGGATATTGTGGTAGCAGATGTCCCTCCTAAGTTTGGCATGCTGCTATCTAGAGGATGGGTTAAGAGACTAGGTGGGACATTACAGAATGATCTATCTTATGCTACTGTCCCACTATTTGGAGGAGAAAGCAAGGCATTGTATAGAGAAGCACAACTGGCATACATCATCAGTGACGAGAAGAATCCTACTAATTATCCCATTTATGCTATGGACACTGATTTTGGAGCATGTATCCTCCAAATAGAAGAATCTCAACAGGCCTCAATGCAGCTTAGGAAATCAATAGCTCAGGTTGAGGAAGAGCAAGGAAGTCAGGTTTCGGAGATGTTCTTTGATGGAGCATGTTCCAGGGAGACTGCAGGAGCAGGGGTGGTGCTGGTATCTCCAGAGCAAAAAAGCACACAGCTGTCTTTCAAGTTGGCTTTTCAAGTCAAAAACAATATAGCAGAGTATGAGGCTTTGCTATTGGGCCTTAACGCAACAAAAGATAGAGGAATCAAGAATATAAAGGTGTTTGGAGATGCTGATCTGATCATTTAGCAAGTAAATAAAACATTTCAAGCAAAGCACCCAAGGCTGAAAGCATACAGAGATGAGGTATGGAGAATCATAGATTCTTTTGATTATTTCTGCATTTCATATATTCCTAGAGACAAAAATCAGCGTGCTGTGTCTGCTGGCATGTTTGTTCCTCTCATGCCTCCCAGACTAGTTTATGAAGTGCAAATGAAATACAGACCATCCTTGCCTGATAATGTCCACCATTGGAAAGTTTTTGAAGTTGATGATGAATTAAGTAGGTTCCTTCAAGTCATTGATGAGTTTTCTGAAATGCAAATTGACCAAGAGAATGAAGCCTTGGAAGAAAAACCCCAGTCCCAGCTTAGAAATAAAATTGGCAAAGATAGCATTGTCCAACTTCCCAGCAATCATATACCTAAGGGTTTAATTCCTTTAGAAAGACTATTTGACCAAAATGATGTGCCTTATAAGGCTGCCCAGAAAGAAGACCAATCTACAGTCTGTAAGCATGATATAGGGAGTCCAGATCAGCCTAGATACATAAATCTATCCACTCATCTGTCTGCTGATAAATGTTCTGAATACTGCAATTTAATGAAGCAATTTGCTGATGTGTTTGCCTGGGAATGTAGTGACCTGAAAACCTATAATAAAAAGATTATTCATCATAAAATCCCTCTGGAGAAAGACATCATACCTTTCAAGCAGAAGACGAGACCAATAAATCCTATGCTTCTTCCTCTGATTGAAAAAGAAATTAAAAAGTTGTTGGCTGCCAAAAGCATAATCCTTCTCAGATATTCAAAATGGGTAGCCAACTTGGTGGTAGTGAGGAAGAAAAGTGGAGAAATCAGGCTGTGTGTTGATTTCAGAAACTTAAACAAATGCTCTAAGAAAGACAATTACCCCCTACTCAAGATGGAGGATTTGCTGCAGAAGGTCTTAGGAGCCAAAGTAATGTCTTTCCTAGACGGATTTTCAGGCTTTAATCAGATTGCTGTGCATCCAGATGACCAGGAGAAGACAACATTCACTACTCCTTGGGGCACTTTTATGTATGCCAAGATGCCTTTTGGGTTGATGAATGCTGGAGCAACCTTTCAGAGAGCTATGGATATAGCATTCGTAGGAGAGAAGGATAAATTTGTCCTCATCTACCTAGATGATATAACAGTATACTCTAGCAGCCATCAAGATCATTTGCAGCATTTGAAAAAAGTGTTCGTGAAGTGCTGGAGGTTTGGGATTTCGGTCAATCCTAAAAAATCACAATTTGCTTTAGAAGAAGGCAAGTTGTTAGGACATGTCGTTTCTGCTGTAGGTGTCCGGATTGACCCAGAAAGAGTAAAAGCAATACAAGCCTTGATTGTCCCGAGATCAAAGAAGGACATCCAGTCCTTTCTGGGCAAGATTAATTTTGTGAGGAGGTTTATACCAAATTTTGCAGAACTGATAAAGCATGTTACCTCCATGTTGAAGAAATGGTCAGATGTCAAGTGGAATGATTCAGCAACAAAATCCTTTAAGTCCATTAAGAAAGCTATTATGGAGGCTCCCACTTTAATAAGTCCAGATTACAGCAAGGAGTTCCATATATTTTCATTTGCCTCTGAGGACACCATTACAACAGTTTTATTGCAAGCAGATGAAGAAGGTTCAGAGCATCTGGTGGCATTTTTCAGCAAAAACTTAAGAGATGCTAAACTGAGGTATGACATTATTGAAAAAAAAGCATATTATCTTATCAAATCCTTGAAAGCTTTCAGAATTTACATTCTACATTCCAAGATAATTGCATATGTACCCTCTGCTGCAATAAAAGATGTCTTAACACAGCGTGATGCTGATGGAAGAAGGGCTAAATGAATTGCAAAGTTAATTGAATTTAATATAGAACTGAAGCCCACCAAACTTGTCAGAGGTCAGGGTCTTGCCAGGTTGCTAGCTGAAGAAAATTGCAGATCATTGGATATTGATTTCCTGTGTACAATTGCAGAAATTGGTCAGACAAATGAAAAAGAGGAAGCAACTGAACCAGAGGGAAAGCAGTTAGTGGCCGAAAATCTAGCTTCTTGTGATTGGTATTCTGCAATAGTTAAATTCTTGCTGAAGCTAGAAATCTCTCCAGGCTTAAGCACAAGTCAAGCCAGAACTATTAAGCTTAGGGCAGCTAAATATTGCATTAATGAAAGTCTGCTCTATTGGAGGGATCCATCTGGAATTCTTTTGAGGTTTCTGGACAAAGAACAACCAATAGAAGTTATGCAACAGTTTCATTCCATCATGCATGGAGGACACCATTATTGGAAAACTACAACCCATAAAATCCTCAGAGCTGGATATTACTGGCCCTCTTTATTTTCTGATGTATTTTCATTTGTTAAATCTTGTGACAGGTGCCAAATATTTGAAGGAAAATAGCAACTAAAGTCCCTGCCCCTAAAGCCAATACATGCAAAAGGACCTTTTCAGCAGTGGGGCTTAGATTTCATTGGAGAGATCAATCCACATTTCAGTGGCCAGCACAGATGGATATTAGTAGCCACTGATTATTTTACTAAGTGGATTGAAGCAATTCCTATTAGGAAGACTGATCATAATGTGGTCATCAAGTTTTTAACAGAAAATATTTTCACCAGGTTTGGATGTCCATACAAATTAGTCACAGATAATGCAGCAGCCTTCAGGGCAAAAGAATTGGTGGAAATGTGTGATTCAATGGGTGTTAATTTGGTTCATTCCACCTCATATTACCCTCAAGGAAATGGTCTAGCAGAATCCTCTAACAAAAGCCTGATAAGGATAGTCAAAAAACTGTTAGAGCACAACAAAAAGAATTGGGATTCTAATCTCAAGTATGCACTGTGGGCTGAAAGAGTGACCATTAAAAAATCCACAGGGAGTTGTCCTTTCAAACTGGTATATGGCACTGAAGTTGTATTCCCAATTCAGTTAACTCTCCCTGTGGCAAAATTCCTTCAAACAGAACAGAATGAGGAAGAAGACATGGCACAAAGGATCACTAAATTGGCAGAGATACATCAAATGAGAGAACAGCTGGTTGAAAAGGCTGCAGCACATTAGAAAAAGATCAAGAAAGCTTTTGACAAAGGGGCAAAATCAAATAATTTTTAGGTTGGAGATCTGGTTCTGAAGTGGGATACACTAAAGGAAAAGAAAGGCAACCATTGGAAGTTTGATGCTTTCTGGATAGGGCCTTTTATCATTTCTCAGATTCAAGGGAACAACACCTTCATACTGAAAAGTATGGGAGGAGAGGTAGTTTTTGATGGCCCAGTGAGTGGGCGTTTTCTTAAAAATTATGTGATTTAAGGTCTTGTGGCCTTAAAAGTTGTAAATATTTTGTTTTATCAGCTTAGTGTAGGTTCAGTCACACTTCATGCCCAATGGAACACTAGGAATTTTGTTAATTTGTTTTCATTGGAAAGGCATTGATCTGCAGGTTCTTGAGACCTCACAGGGAGGATCTCATCCCCAGAAGGAGCCAGTGTTAGCTCTGCTATAAGACAAAGTTTTTGGTGGATTGAAAACAGGTCTAGCCATGTGTTTTTAGCAAGCAGGGAGCCCGTAGCAGTCCATTTTCCTCCTCTTCTTTTATTTTTTCCTTCACTCCCATAACCCCTGTTACCCCTGTTTTATTCCAAAGCCCAACATAAACCATTTTATTTAGCTCTCGGGTGCCGAGTGTATACCATCATGTAACCGTATTCATATGACCGCGCACGTTCACTAATGTTTTCCCGCCACTACAGCCCTTATCCCGCGCACTAAACCCCATTCAGTTCTCCGCCGTCTGATCATTTGCTGCACAATTTGATGGCATTCGCACCTCCCACCGCCGAAACATGCACGCTCGTTAGCCAGCGGGGAAAGTGGTTTCTCCCCTGTCACATCCACCATGCGTCAATCGATTATTCGCATCATGAGCCCGCGTACGAATATCGCCACACACCAAAAGCGGTGCGATAATTACCGCCCTCCGCCCAAAACCACTTTCCCGACCATTAAATTCCTCACAGCTTCCACGCCCAACGACCGTTGGATCTCCTCGCCTGAGATCCAACGACCCACGATCTCCTCGCTCCCCTATCTTCTGATATCCTTCGTAGACTGATCTCCACCATCGATCACTGCAATCCAACGATTGGTGTTCGTCCTCCGCCCACTCGTACACCCGCCATGAAGTCTTCGTCACCTTTGACTGAGCTGTGTTTCCAAAGGACAATGGCGACCATCTACTAGAACCCTGTGCAGTTATTCTTCAACCACTGAATTCAAGAGAATTATGGCCAAAAAGCAAGAAAAGGACAACCTCAAGTAGTTAAAGCATTTATCAGTTATGGAGCTTCTTCTGTACAACACTCCACCTGTTCAGGAAGGAAAACTGTTATAGACATTTTTGGGCACTGCAACCCCAAGCATAAAATGTCCATAAACCAAGGGCTCCTAAGTCCCTAAAAGTGTTGTTCCAACCCCTAAAGGAACAAGGTCAACTGATTACAGCTTATCCCAGAAGTTCTCCATGAAAAACTACTCAGAACTGGTCAAAACAGGATCATTTCACCTGCTCCATAGGCAAAGTGCGTTGCATCTCACCTAAGTACACTCAGTGGGTGCGTTGCATTTCAAAAATCTCTTCTATGGGGTGCGATGGGCGAGAAGAGACAAATGGCAGTGTCAATCCGCAAGGTGGAGAAGCATGGAATCTTCCAGAAACTTCTCCTGTGACACTTGCCTCTCTGAATTCAACCAAGGATGAGTAAGAAATCATCAATCTCCAAGTGGAAGCAAGAACTATCAGAGGGAAGACACTAATCAAATCACAAGCTGACTCATCTTCCTTACAGACATCTATATATGGATCCCTCATCTCAGAGATCCAAAAGGGCTGGAATTTTGCATCTTGTAAGGAATTGTTGTTGGTTTCTTGAGGCAACATCATAGTGTTGGGTGATCTAAGCTTTGCATGAGGTGAAGAAGGGCTCACTTGCTGAGAGGATGATGCTGGGCCAGAACAACTGGTTGTAACTCTCTTGGCTCTTTCTTGATTATCAATAAAGCTATTCAAGTTTTCCTCCATACTCTTGTGTAATTTATGTTTTGTGCATTTGTATGGTCAATTTACATCTGACCCTAGATTGTTTATGATAATAGATCCATGTTCTTGTATAGTGTTATGCTGCTTTGATTCTACAGGTACTCTGTGAAGCTGGGTATACAAGAAAGCAAGTAGCAAAGGACTATCAGAAGAGAGAGGAATCGAACAAGGAACCAAGCGCAAGACAGAGGTTGGTCTCCTTTATTCTTCTCTCATCTATCTTTCATAAAGGAAAACGAAAGTAGTTTTACTTTGTTTGTTTCTAAGGTAGCTACCACACCTTAGTGGGATTAGCAGTTCTGCATAGACACTTTTCCCTGTAACAAAATGGCGACTCCACTGGGGAGCGACTAGGTTGTTTATTTATCTACATTTGTTTACTTTATAAACTTACAGACGGAGCCTGAAGTTGAGCCAGGTAGCTTTCGAACTGCATTTGCTATGCAAATGCAAAGTAGATAAATTCCGCTTCAGTCAATCTCCGGGTTTTGTTTATGAATTAAACAACTGATTTAAAAACTCTCTAATTTCCCTTGTGGTGGCTCTAGTAACCTCCTTAGATCTACCCCTATTGTTGATTTACTGATTACCACTTGCTCGGCCAAAATCCTTGAACTGAACTGCAAACTGTGACCCGGAACCCAAGCAAAGTCTCGTCCCTGGCCCAACGCACTCTCTGTTATGTGAATCTGAAATTCAGCGCACTTCCCGAGTGTAGTAGGTGCGCTGCATTTCAAATTCACTGTGTTACAGGTGTGCTGATCAGACTAGGCATTGTTCCTGAATTTTGGTTTCTGTTCACTCTTTTCAGATCTATTCAAGAATCTTGCTTCCTGTAGTCAGTACACCTCTGTTTTGAAACCCCTTTCCTTGCTGTTATTCCGCCTCCATTGTGCAAAGAACTGTAAATGTTTTTGTGTATTTGTTGAGTCATTTTCAGTTCTCCTTTGCAAAAAAGTAACGTAATTGTGCTGTCGTTTCTTGATTTGAAAGTGTCGCAAGTGTCGTTTTCAGTCATAGAAGAGAGTCTGATTGCTCTTGATAGTCAATTACCCTGTTACTATTGTATTTGGTATGAATTTGTAGTTTTTCTAGTGTCGAAAGCAAGTCTTCATTTCCAAATCGCAAAGTGTTGTCATTGTCTTCATTTTGATTTTGAAAAGAAACTTGTTAGTAATTGTCGCTTGAAAAGTAATTCAGATTTGCACATTAGCTTGCTTTTTATCATTCACATATTAAGAAGGCTGAAAACAAATACATGCATGTGCATTTGCATTTAGACTGTTTGATTGGTTTGATTTAGGACAGTGCATATAGTGTGTGCTCTTTGCTCTTTGTTGAAAGAATTTTGTCTTTCTTTCCTTAGTAGCTAGGATTTTCATTGCACAAAGAAGATAAAAGACTGTTTATCATCTTAGATTGCATTTTACGAATTGTACATCTACATCACGCGGTGAACCTGAAAGGCAAATCTCTTAAGCAAGATCAACTATAAAATAAATTTAATGAATCTAACAACGCTTTGGAACCTAACGCACAACATCTAGAAGTCTAGGCTAGAGACGTATTCCGGTGTCATAAAGCCTGGTAACTGTTGTTCTCACTGTTGGTTGGGTGATTCCTCCACTTTGAGATGATAAGTGCCAGTACCGACTTTTGCTCCCACGTACCGTCGAGTATATTTTGGGAGACCACAATAGGCTTAATCCTTTATCCTTAGGAAGCCGTGTCTGCCTCCCTATCGATCGCAATGCACTGAACACATCATTCGGGAAGATTGACTGCCGTACCGTAAAAAGTATTCTGCAGTTTTGCGATTGGTTTGGTAATCCCTCTGCCTAGATTTCCAGAGCAGACCCTTTTGTTCCTTTTCAGACTCCTTAACGGAAAAGGTCTATCTGAGCACTTGTCACTTCAGGCTCATTAAAAATCGAAGGCAACTGGAGTCATCTTTTGTTTTTTCTCGACTCTTTAAAATTGAAAAAACAAGTTGTGTCAAAGCGTCTAAAATTCATCTAATTCGGAAACATACTTCCCCTTGATTTTTTGTTGATCGAGTAATCCGCAATCGTGGAAGAAAGTCAATTGAAACCCCATCGTTCGCAGAGGCTTACGAGTCAACCGTCTTTGTCTCTGGAATCAAAACTATTACGGACAAAGCGAACTCGTTTAACCGGTTCCAAATCTCCTGGTAAAGTTAGAACAAGTGTTCCAACAACGTCAGAGACTCTGGTTACTAAAAACATTTCTAGTATCCCTGCCTTTACAGAAGAAGTTCAGCAACCACTGAAGGACAGTAGTACTGATCTTAGTCTGAGGGTAAAAACTTGTATTACTGAACCAGTTTCATCTATAACCGGTTCGGAGAGTGTTGTTCCCCAAACATCTGTCGCTGCAGATTCCATACCTTCTTCGGCACCAGAAATATTTTACGGACCTAACGGTCTACCTCTTCCACCTGGTCTGATTGCTATAGAAGAGATTGTGGAGGATCCTCCATCTAATACTCCATCGAAATTTGGAGTTAGGATCACTCTGTATCCTTCTTCATTAGAAATTAGTCTACCGCCAGTGGAAGCTCTTGTAGAATCGCTAGGTAATCTTTTGGATAGACTAGAAATGTCTGAACAACTGTCAACATCTAGGACTGTGTCGTCTGACACAGCGATGGCAGAACTTCCTGCTATCACTCCAACGATGTTCACTGGTATACCATCTGTCCCAACTAGCTCTCAATCGCTAGAAAGAGCCCACTCAGGGGCTATTTCGACAGTATGGTCCGTTCCTGTTTGTTCATCCGGAATAGTATCCGGAAACTCTTATGTTGAGTCTCAACAAATTGATCCATTGGGATGTCAATTTGGGCAGTCCGGTCCTCAAGGGCAAACCATTCCTTTAAGTACCGGATTACCGCCGTATGGGGGGCAGTATACCCTTTCATTGTCCCCTCCGGGAGGACAGCCATACGGGAGTTCACAACAAAATTCAGGTTATGCTGGAATTACATCTAGCGGTTGGGTACTGTTACACTAAAAAATGTCACCATGGCCATTTCTCTATCAACAGTCATGCTATCCTCTTAGGCAAGTCTTATGCCTCTGCTCTCCATGTCAAACTCCGAAAAGAGAGAAAGTCTTTACAAATGTATTTATCTCTGGGTACGCAGGTTCTCTCAACCTTACCTGCGGGTACGCACCCAATGTTCACAAAAGCTGCGTCTTTGGATGCTCTGTATGTAAAGGAGCAGGTGCGTCCCCCTGTAAAGGTCAAAATGCGCAAGTTTCATCTTTAAAAAGTTACTTGTGGTCATTTCTAGAGCATTCTAGAAGGTTGTTCGACGTGTATTGAGTGCCTCCAGATGGTTCATGTACCCCTACCAAAGAGGAACTTATCCCATCAATAAGGGAGCTATCCCATCCAAAGAGGGGATTATCCCATTGATGGTGGACCTGATTAACTTCCTCTTGAGCACTATAAATACAGGCATTGGGCCAGAAGGAGGAGAGGTTGAAAGCTATACATTTCTAAGGGTAAATGCTGTCGAAATAGAGACTCCCATTTAGAAGCTTGTGAGGAGAGATTGCCATCTTTACTTGTTCTACTTGGAAGTGGGGTGAGCTTTGTCAAAGTAGAGGAAAATCTTGAAGGACCCTTGGGAGGAACTTGCACAACACCAAGGCTCAGGTTGTAATTGTTCCTTTTGTTACCTTTAATGCAAATTAGTCCATTCTTCTCAATAACTTGTTGTTTATGAGTTGTTTCATGTACTCCTTGGTCTACATGTTGAATATGCTTTGTTTTATGTTATAATCAGGTGCTATTTAATGGTTTGACTGTTGGTGATTGCAGGTTTTGGAGAAAAGGAGGAGCTCATCCAGATCAACAAAGCTTGGACTTCTACAACAGCGTTTGGACAAAGGTAAGAGCCACGTACTTGATTTCTCATATAATAATGCATGTTTAGAGAAGGATAGCTCTACTTTGTTTTGTTTGTCACTAGAGAGTCTTAGGCTCCTAGGGAGGTTGATTGTGTCCGCACAATCGACTCTTTCCGCCTGACAGGTACCAATACTACCTCAACAACCAAGAGTTGTATATTCGATGCAACAATGTGTACCTATGTCAAATATACCAACTACGCCAACTATTGTGACGGTATCGCAAGTACAAGCGCTGCCTGTTGTATGCCAACCTCAGGTTTCTCAGGTTGTAATGCAACAACTTCTTGACCCTGCGACTCAACCACAATCGCCGACTGCTGGAATGACACAGGTCCAAACGGGTACAATTACCCCTCATCTTGGTCAAACAGTTAGTATCAGGCAACATCACATGGCTTCACAACCATGGCTGGTGCAATACCAACAACCGCAATTCCAACAAGTATACCAAGGATTTGAGCAACAAATCTTTGCAAATAGTGGACAGCCGTATATTCAAAACGGTCAAAATCAACCATTATACAATGGTTATGCCCACCAACCTTACCAAAGTTACCAGCATCAAATGCATTATGCTGGTATGCAAAGACCAACTGCTCAGGAAATTCCATCTTATCTTGGGTATGCTTCACCTAACCTGAATCAACAGTTACCCTTCGTGGCAACTTTAGAGTTACCTGATTTAAATCGGTTAACAAACGATCCAATCGCTTACGCCCCTTGGTGGCCAATGATTCTGCATAAACTTCCATAAGATATTCCTAAATTTAATGGAAATCCGGGTGAAGACTCGTCGAATCATGTGATGAACTTTCATCTGTGGTGTTCATCAAACACCCTAAACGATGATTCGATTAGACTTCACCTTTTTCAAAGGACGTTAACTGGTCTAGCAGCAAAATGGTATATCGAATTTCCCAGAGCTTCGTTTGACAACTTCAGTACCCTAGCCACAACCTTTTTAACCCATTTTCAGTTACCAATAAGGTACGAAACGGGAACGGAACTTCTTACCAATTTCAAGCAAACAACGGCCACTAACATATCCGATCATATACATGAGTGGCGACGTCATCGTAGAATGGTAAAAACATATGTTCCTGATAAGCTTTTAGCTGGATGGTTTATTAAGTCATTATTGCCTTCCATTACGGAAGATGTGGCAAAACGGGGAGTCGTCACCGAAGAGCAAGTTATCGCTCGTGCACAATATTTAGACTTGATTTACACACAGTCTGGCACACTCCATGATAAAATACCTGACGCTCCTAGACCGGAATTCTCGGTCCCTCCTCCTCTTAAATCAAACAATGACTCTCATGTCGGCGATGGTGTGATTGGCGCAATAGACATGAAATCGAAAAGGGTTACATCTAAAAAGGCCCGTAAGATTTCCAGTCAAAATGCAAAAGAAGAACTTCTTGCCTCGGAAGTAAATGCCGTCTCGACAGATAAAGGCAAAGAAACCAAGCAACTAGGAGGCAAGAAGAAAACCAAAGGGAAGAAGAAGAAACAGGAGGAATCATCACCTAAAAAATCTTCTACAAACCCTTATGGAAATAGGAAACCAAATCGTCCATGCTTTATATGCGATGAGGATCATTAGACAACAGATTGTCCACACAGAGCTGAGCTTAAAAAATTCTTCAAGAATTCAAAAACCTCGGCAGTATTAATTGATCCGTTTCCGAATCCAAGAACAAATCTGGTTGATAGTGGAAATGTTTCCCCGTCTCAAGTGCTGATGTTGTCGGTTTCCAAATAGCAAAATGATGCTTTGATATCGACAAGGAACAAAGATTACGGGAATCCACAGCTGTCGAACAACAAGGATAAAGATCAACCTAGTAGTTTGACAACAACTTCGACAGAAGTTGCGCCACCCATCATTCCTTAACTGACAATAAAACCGCCAAAGGGAGTAGTACACAAGTCGACATTTAATCCTCGTGCTAGAGCAGCACAACATTATAATATAGTGGAAGATCTGGCCCAATCGCCATCCGCTATGTCGACACTTGAGGTACTGCAAAATTGCCCATCCCAGAAGCAAGCTTTATTATCAGCCATCGGTGGGATAGACCCAAAGGATTCCAATATTGTGTCCTTTAATCATAAATGATACGATCCTCAGTTACCAGCTCAACTAGCTTTCCTCATTCAAGTGAAAACCCTCAACAAAACTGTTCATCGAACAATTATTGATGAGGGAGCATCTACATGTATTATGTCGATGAGTTGCTGGAAAACTTTAGGATCTCCAACCTTGTCGCGATATTCGACGACGTTAAAAGCATTTGACGGACGGACATATACACCATATGGTATTCTAAGTAACTTACAAGTTGAACTAGGAGGAAAAACAGTAGAAATAGATGGTGAAGTAATCGACGGAAACCTCGATTACAACATCCTACTGGGAAGACCATGGATATATGCTATGGCAGCTATTGTGTTGACCTATTTTAGGAAGATTGCATTCCCCTTTCAAGGAGGGATTACAATCGTCGATCAACAAGCTTTCCTCCCCAATGGTTCTCAAGTTACGAGAAGCATTCCAATGATCCATGGAAGCCCCCATTCGCTTCAAAATATCGGAGTAGGTCTACTAAAAGACCCTATATTAATGGGAACTTTTGCCCTTCCACCTCCAATAAACCTGGCGGAAGTAGCATCGGTAGAAACCTCCAATATGATATCTTCGATTGAAAAGATCTCAGGAAATGATATAAACATGGATCATACACGGGTATTGCCTCCAAGACCAATGGAAATATTGTAGCAATCAATGTTCCTAGCATGGGAGGCAAACTCAAATCAATGCTCATCAAGCGTTTGGATAGATAGGTCTAAGGAATATGGCTCCCCTTCAGATCCTTGGTTGCGAGTGCGTTACACCGACGAAGGAATTGTTCAATCAATGGTAATTGAAGGGGCACCATGGGAAGATTACCACCATCGTTCCCTTCTTCCGAATTGTAAAGAAGATACTCCTGATGACCTTCATCATCCTTCAGTTTTTGATTTCCTATCAAATACTGTAAACACGGTGGATTCCGAGCGAAACTTGTCCAACATTGAAGAGACTATCGCCATAAATATCTCGACCAAAACAGATGTTGTAGAGAATATTTATGTTGGAAAATGTTGTTCTTATTCAGATTTGGAAATATATAACGCTCTTTTTCGCGAATTCAGAGACGTCTTTGCTTGGTCATATAATGAAATGCCAGGCATTGACTCGAGTATCGTTGAACAAGAAATCAAGATGTATCCAGATGTCAAACCAGTAAGACAATGGCTACGGCAGGTGCACCCCAAGAAAGCCGCTGCCATCAAGGCAGAAGTTGAAAAACTTCTCCATGCTGGTTTCATTTACCCGGTTCCTCTAACCGATTTGGTATCGAACATTGTTCCTGTTATGAAAAAACAAGGAACGATTAGAGTGTGCGTCGATTATAGGGATGTAAATCAAGCTTGTCCCAAAGACAACTACCCTACACCCTTCATTGACCAGGTAATTGATGAATGCGCTGGATGTGAAATCTTTTCGTTTATGGATGGATTCTCCGGGTATAATCAAATAAATATCCGCCCACAGGACCAGTCAAAGACTGCATTTATTTGTCCATGGGGCACATTCACATATCGAAAATTACCCTTTGGTTTAAAGAACGCAGGGGAAACATTTCAGAGGGCAATGAATTATGCCTTCCATGACATCAAAAACATTGTTCAACCATATCTTGACGATCTTCCGGCTCATTCGTGAAAGCGGACTGATCATCCGCAGCATTTAAGAGCGATATTTCTACGTTGCCGACACTACAAGATACAACTCAATCCACACAAATGTGTGTTCTGTGTCAGTTCTGGTCGCTTACTTGGCTTTGTAGTCTCGAATGATGGGATTCGTCTCGACCCATGTAAGGTTCAGGAAATCATAAATTTGCCTCCACATTCGTATTTGCTTCAGATTCAGAAACTCCAAGGGAAAGCAAACTTTCTGAGGAGGTTCATTCCAAATTACGCTGAACTTGCTAAAGGTTATACTCATCTATTGAAAAAGGAAGTGCCCTTCGTCTGGGATCAGGATGCACAAGCTTCCTTTGATGCTTTAAAAGAATCCCTAATGAAAGCATCATTAATGTACGCTCCCGATTATCAAAAAGACTTTAACCTGTATCTGGCTGCAGCGGATACAACCATTGCAATGGTTTTAGTTCAAGAAGACAACGGAATTGAACATCCTATATATTATTTGAGTAAGAAATTAAATGATACAGAAAGCAAATATTCTTATGTTGAAAAGCTAGCGCTCGCAGCTGTTCAAGCGATACAGAGATTTTGACACTATGTCCTCTTTCGAAAAACTACCATTTTGTCAGATTGCAACCCCATGACTTATATATTGTCGCGACAGTTGCTGGGGGGCAAATATTCAAAATGGATAGCAGTTCTACAAGAGTTTGATCTGGAATTTGTAAAATCCAAGTCAAAGAAAGCCCTAGTTTTCGCAGAATTATTATGCGATCTCCCATCGTCGTCCAACGATGAAACATCCGAAGAAATGATCATGGATGAAACTTTGTTTCTGATATCTTCAAGCAATCCGTGGTATGGGGATATAATCATTTATCTCCAAACCCAAAAATATAGGCCTAATACCTCCCGCTCTGAACAAAAACATATTCGATACCAATCAAAAGACTACATGATCGTAGGTGATACACTTTACCGTCGCGGTGTCGATACAGTTCTACGGAGGTGCCTTACCTATGAGGAGGCCGAAAAAGTCCTGAATGATTGCCATTCAGGCGCATGTGGGGGGCATCAATCCAGTTACGCTACGGCGCAATTTTTTTTACGAGCATGATACTTTTGGTCAACAATGTTCAAAGATTGCATAACTGCAGTCAGAAGTTGCCATGCCTGTCAAATTTTCGATAGCAAAACTAGAAGACCACCCACACCTCTGCAACCAATAGTTGCTGTTGGGCCATTCGCCAAATGGGGCATTGATTTCATGACATGTAACCCCACCTCGACCGGGGGGCATGGGTATATCATAGTCGCAGTTGACTATTTTACCAAATGGGCCGAGGCGATGCCTACATTAGATAACATTGGTGAAACAACTGCCCTTTTCTTTTTCAATCATGTAGTCGCCAGATTCGGCGTCCCACAGGCTATAGTCACAGATCATGGATCGCATTTTCGCAATCACATGATGGTCGAATTAGCTGCCAAATTAGGATTGTCGCATGACAACTCTACTCCATATTACCCGCAAGCCAACGGACAAGTTGAAGCAATCAACAAGGTCCTGAAGTGCATGCTGCAAAGGATGATTGAAGTTCACAAAAGGAGTTGGCACCTGATCCTGTCCTCAGCCTTGTGGGCTTACCAAACATCGGTAAGGAATGCAACTGGGTTCACACCTTTCCAACTGGTGTATGGCCTAGAAGCAATCTTACCAGTCCAATGTGAAATCTCATCCCTCAAACTCGCAATCGACCTTCTCCCCGGAACTTCAGAAGAGGAGGCTTGTTTATTGGAACTAATCCAATTGGATGAAACCCGTCGTGATGCCACTTTGGCTAACGAAGCCCATAAGAAACGAGTCAAGGCGCAGTTTGAAAAGAATGTCAAACCCCGTGTCTTCTCAGAAGGTGACTTGGTCTTGCTTTATGACCAAGAATCCGATAAATTTGGAGCAGGTAAATTCAAGTCTTTATGGATGGGCCCCTATATTGTTAAGCGAGTGTTAGCAAAAGGAGCCTACGAGTTAATGGATTATGACGGGATTCCACTGGCACAACCTCGTAATGGGTTGTACCTTAAGGGTTACTATGCCTGATTCAGTATGGTAACCTATATGCTTTTGTTACATTTTTGTTTTCGCTAAAGTATTTGTTTTCGTCAAGTAAATCTTCTTTTCACATTTGTCGCAGATGTTGAACCTATTGGAATCTTTTGTTGGATATGTCGACGGAGCAAGTCGTAGTTCACGGAACCTATCTTCTGCGGCCTGGGCCATGTTTGACCCAAGCGGCGAGTTAGTAAGTTTCAGAGGGGTATGTATTGGTCGATCAACGAATAACATCGTTGAATATAGCGCGTTGATAGAACTTCTCTCTGATGCCATCACACATGGCATACACCGACTGGTCGTCAGGCTAGACTCACAGCTCATCATACTACAACTCACTGGTATCTACTCCGTCCGAAATCCAGCTATCTATCGCATGTTCCTAAGGGTCAAGATTTTGGAAAGGCAATTTGCTTTTATTCAATATCAGCATATTTCCAGAACCTTAAACACATTAACTAACTCATTGGCAAATTATGTGATAGATAGACATTTGCAACATTTATAAAAAGAAGCATCTCATCAATATTTGCATCAGGATCATGTAACTTAACCAAAATAAAACTCCGAAAATCAAAAATATATATATAACTGTCTATGGTTTACAAATAATGTTCTGTAACCAAGACAAAATTGGTCAAATGACCCAAAACTCAAAATGCTAGGGGGCACCCTAGTCTAATGATGCTGGTGATAACAAGTCACCGCCTGTGCAATCATGCGTAAAAGCCTAGTCCATCGACTTGGCATGCTAGTAGTATGTCACTACAACCTTAAAGGTAGCTCGTCAGTCCTCACATCTGGAATACCGAGAGTGAGGCCCTCGACCTGATCCTGTAATGCTGAAAGAGTCTCGGCCACATAAAGGTCGCGAAGGATAGCCCTTCCCACAGCCTCTCCTGCAGGAACAACAGCTGGCACTCTCAGGCGTACTACTGGCCGGACGAGACCGACATCTGCATGAACACATGAGTTTTGATTAGTCTTGACAGAGTAAAGCACAAGGAAATTATAAAAGAAAAACGATAAACAGGAATATGGTCAAAGAATTTACCAATGGCACCCCACTGTTCGCCAGCCGACAGTACCAAATCTGGGTCACCCCGGAAGTCCATACCAACATATGAATACTTGGAATAAACCATCTCCTGACGATCAAACCACCCGAAGAAAGTATCAGAAAAGGAAATCTGAGACTGGCCGGCATGCCTAGACATATGGTCGACCCATCTCTGCATACGTGGTTCAGTCGGTGGAGGTAAACCGAGTGCAATATACTACGGCTGCATCAGTGGTATCTTTTCCAAGGCGAAGGCGGTCAAGATAGAACCATATCCAAAGTTCTTCAGTCTCCCGCTCTTCACCTTGGTCAACTGTTCTTTCATCACAAGGAGTACTGCGTCACACCAGTTGAACACCTGCGGTTCGAGGCATTCCAAGGCGTACTGCATATAACATCGGTTGGCCACATGAAGAGCCGCACCACCAACCATCCTACCAAAAGTGAACAGAATGGTCCTCAAAGACCTGTCAGTGACATCTTGGATGATGATCTTGCCGTCTTTACTCGGCTGAGATCCCTCTCTGCAATACTTGCGAACATAATCTCTCACAGATTCACCTCCACGGGCCGAACCTGATAAAGAGATGGGGGCACCCCGCCTCGATAAGCCGGTCAAAAAATAGATGTCCACTACAGTCAAGGGGATGGATTTGCCCCTAATCTGGAACACCTGGCTGGTAGGATCCCAAGCATCGAGCAAATACTGCAACAAGTTGATTTGTTGTCTCATGCTAGAGATGCGGAAAAACTTCAACATGCCACAGTTCCGCAGTGCGTTTACTGTAACCGGATCATGTAAAGCAAGCATGTCATCTTCTTCATGCTCACGTTCTCGCCATGTAATGGTCATCTTGCTCCAATGAATCTCTGAAAACAAAAAAGAGAAGAGTTAGATCCTAATCTGGTGAGAAACAAGCAAAAATTTCCATTGAAAACTGTGCATAAATTTCCTTCCTTGCGCTCATCACACCTATAGTAGTGTTCTGGGTGCGTTGCATGTCAATTGGCCAGTAAACAGGCTAACATCCAACGCACCTTTCGATACATAAAGGGTGCGATGGAGCCAGGGCGAGTTTTTAGAACCCCAGAGGCTCAGAAAAACCAGAAATCAAGCTCATAGCAAAATGGAAAGGATGAAATGAAAGAGCTCAGGTTTAGCTCCTACCTGGTCCAGACGGCGCTGAAAATCGTCCACAGAATCTCTCGAAATCAGCTGATGAAAATCAAGGGGGAAAAGCATCTCCAAAGCTCCAACAAGACAAAGTTCAAATGAAATGGTAAAATGAGAGGTAAAAGCACTTTTAAATTACTTTTACGCAATTCGAGTAAAATATTAGTGTCCTAACTCATTTTTCAAACGTATATCGTTCATTTCTAACTAGTTTGATGAAGCAATTGAGCATGCAGTACAATCTTTGAAGGAACAAAGCTATTTATGGTAAAGTCAAGAAAAGACCGTTACTTCGAGCAGTTTTAACGCGGACTTCATGCTCGTTAAAAAATAAACATAAGCAATGAGCAAATGTTTCCCCCGCGTTTAAGCTCAATAAAAAATGAACCAATTCCCGGTAAATAATCATCGTGAATGTAGTACTTCAGCCTTTAAAGCCTTGGTCGTGTTCCCATCATCACCTCCACTCTGTATTGGCCGATCATTCACCTCCATTTGATTGTTCACCCCTTTTGAGGAACAACTGCGAAGAGTGATCCTATTATCCATCCTTGTAACACTGCCGTGATTGGAAAATTCCAAACCTTACCTGGAATCAGCTGCTGCTCAATTTTATCACTTGTTCCTCAAAGACGAGTCTCCTTTAAGCTCTTTTCAACTGACTCGTAAAATATGAAAATATTGCCGAGCCATTGGCCTCTCCAGCTTGTTAAAGGGACCGGAAGTGCTATCCCTCCTTTAGATTTTAATCTTTTTTGGACCTGAGGGATTATTACACAAAAAGATCGAGCACTTGTTTTGTTCGGCTCGTTAAAAGTATCGAAAATTCATCCCTTCTGTATTGTTTTATACTTTTTCAGACTTAAGGGATTAGATGACGAAAAAGGATTTTTGGAGTTTTCTTTACGTCCTTTTTCAAACTCTCTAAAATTGAAAAGGACCGAGTTATCTTTGTCGTTAAACTCGTTAAAACCTAATAGCGACAAACTTGTCCATAGCAGACAAGAACGAGTTTCACTATCGCTAGGCTCGTTAAAACATAGCGATGGGTTTGCCAGAAGGGTAAATTATAGAACAAGCATATGTTATCCTCCTCAAGCTTGACAAAAATAAAGAGGTACTGGTCAGCAATGACTGGGGAAAAATTGGGAAGAAAACTTGAAGAAACTTTGTTGGTAGCAAGTCGCTCTTGAACATGACACTTTCACTCCGCATCCAAGTTGGGTTGGGTTGTTTCATTCACCGGTCACATCACCATGGTCCCATCACACCATCCACATTTGGGGTTAATGATACCAATCCATCATGTCAGTGTCGCCGATATGTTCAAGAGAAGTCACTCAGAGAATTCACCTGTGTCTCACCCGCTGTAATACATTTACGCTCCATTCTTTTATGACCGCCACCCTGAACCTTATATCACCAGATCGTTTTCACCTCCGTTAAAATCATTTGCTCCGTTCCGTGTGATTGATGTGGGATTCATTGAGGCCCTCCTATGACGGATC
Source organism: Pinus tabuliformis (assembly GCA_031772625.1). Taxonomy (NCBI): domain Eukaryota; kingdom Viridiplantae; phylum Streptophyta; class Pinopsida; order Pinales; family Pinaceae; genus Pinus; species Pinus tabuliformis. Next base: position 1,025,961,621 of record CM062809.1, on the reverse strand, counting down.
GCTTCTTGTTGACATCAGCTCATTATCCAAGAAGTCGATCTAGGAACACCCCTTTCAGTACTTTGAAGCTTGCATGCCTCAATGGCAAGTTTCTCACTTCCAGCGGCAGGTTTACATCAATGGCCTTCAACCGAAAGATTTTGCGTGGTGTTCGACGCCAAGTCCTTTATTCACACCACGTGAATTGTACTGCAGTACCTTGAGGGTCATTATCATTATCGGTGATTCCTCTCGCGCTTGTTAACAGCTTACATCATTGACTGGTAATCAAGTGATGTCTTTCCATGTTCGACTCCAGAACATCTCTCACATGGATCGACTTGTACTTTGAGTGAAGATCGAACGAGATTGAAGACCCCGGATCTAGTTTCATCCATCTGGGCTGCGATATATATTCAAGAAAATAAAGACATCAAATGTACATCATTGCAGCACAGATAATCATCCAATCAAAGGGATGATGGCTCTACCAGAATCATCAGTCTACACTCAGACGATTGTCTGTCCTATGTACATGAAAATGAATTTATAAAGAGAGCATGGGAATGCCCGCCTCAACTAGATCATGAAAATATTATGAAGATAATGTATTGTATTGTTTCTTATTACAGGTCTCCTCCAAGCTTGAAAGAACTTCGGATCCTCATGATAAAGCATTTCACCCGACATCAAAAAGATTAACGACCTCATGCTTTAGGGGGCAACTGTTATAGACATGTTTGGGCACTGAAACCCCAAGCATAAAATGTCCATAAACCAAGGGCTCCTAAGTCCCTAAAAGTGTTGTTCCAACCCCTAAAGGAACAAGGTCAACTGATTACAACTTATCCCAGAAGTTCTCCATGAAAAACTACTCAGAACTGGTAAAAACATGATCATTTCACCTGCTCCATAGGCAAAGTGCGTTGCATCTCACCTAAGTACACTCAGTGGGTGTGTTGCATTTCAAAAATCCCTTCTATGGGGTGCAATGGGCGAGAAGAGACAAATGGCAATGTCAATCTGCGAGGTGGAGAAGCATGGAATCTTCCAGAAACTTCTCCTATGACACTTGCCTCTCTGAATTCGACCAAGGATGAGTAAGAGATCATCAATATCCAAGTGGAAGAAAGAACTATCAGAGGGAAGACACTAATCAAATCACAAGCTGACTCATCTTCCTTACAGACATCTATATATGGATCCCTCATCTCAGAGATCCAAAAGGGCTGGAATTTTGCATCTTGTAAGGAATTGCTGTTGGTTTCTTGAGGCAACGTCATAGTGCTGGGTGATCTAAGCTTTGCATGAGGTGAAGGAGGGCTCACTTGCTGAGAGGATGATGCTGGGTCAGAACAACTAGATGTAACTCTCTTGGCTCTTTCTTGATTATCAATAAAGCTATTCAAGTTTTCCTCCATACTCTTGTGTAATTTATGTTTTGTGCATTTGTATGGTCAATTTACATCTGACCCTAGATTGTTTATGATAATAGATCCATGTTCATGTATAGTGTTATGCTGCTTTGATTCTACAAGTACTCTGTGAAGCTGGGTATACAAGAAAGCAAGTAGCAAAGGACTATCAGAAGAGAGAGGAATCAAACAAGGAACCAAGCGCAAGACAGAGGTTGGTCTCCTTTATTCTTCTCTCATCTATCTTTCATAAAGGAAAACAAAAGTAGTTTTACTTTGTTTCTTTCTAAGGTAGCTACCACACCTTAGTGGGATTAGCAGTTCTGCATAGACACTTTTCCCTGTAACAACTGTTATCACTCAGGTTGTCCTTAAGCTCCGGAAAAGGATACGGCTGAGGTAACCACAGACCAACTTTGGACTGCAGGTTCTAGCCAACCTGCAATCAGAGAGGGCTCTCTCTTTTAGATTTAGCTTTGTTGAAAAGTATTTTAGGCTAGGTTTTTAGTTCAGAGGGTTTTTGTTTTGTTTTTGGTGGGAAAATTGATGTTTTCAGACAGAGAGGCAAGGCATAGTCTGGAAGTTTCAAACCATTGGGCGTGGAGTCGAGGAGGAGAACTGCTGGTGCATTTCTTCGGTCACAAGAGAGGGAAAATGCAGCAAGATAGCTGCGCATGAAACAATGTTTCAGGTTTAAATGATGGAAAGAATGCTAAGTAATGAGAGGCAGTTAAGAATCTCTCAATCAGCTTAACAGATGGGGGTAACAGAGATCTACCTAGGGGCAGTAAAGAATCCCTAGATAATTGACAAACACAGGTGAATCGGGGTAAATATGAGCCCGGGGGAATTCACATTCATAACCAATTCATTCAGAGGAAAACATAAAGAAACAGCAAAAATTGAGCATAGAGTGTACTTAAACAAATTCTAAGCTATTCTTTCTTTCAGCTATTTAGATAGTGGTAAACAATAAACATAGGTAAGATGCACTTATTGCTTCATACTGCAGCACAAGAATTCCATCTTCATATCTCCAAAAACATTCATTTATAGTAGACAGTTTTCTCTCCAAGCTTTCAGCAATCTTTGATTATAGAAAAAACCCAGGTATACAATGCGAGTCTCTAGTGAAAATTCTCAATTTTCCAACCCTTGTAAGAACGTAGAGGGTGGTATTTATACAAAATTTGGATACAAAAATATCTAGACGAGAAGTTAATAGCTGATAACTTCTCTACCAACTCTTAAGGAGTGATTGATGAAAAAGTAAATGCTAAAATAAATACAAATGCAACAGCTGTTCACTTCTGGCGGTAGATGTTGACTTTTGAGTCGGCAGGGCTGCGTTCTTAGAAATCCGCGCTCTTGAGTTTGCCATCTCAGTGTTATTGCTTTGTACCTGCTCCCACCTGTCTTGCGCATTCCTTCATTACTCTGTCCTATGCATTCTGTGCCTTATCCTGTGCTTCTTGCTGACCTGTATCTGACATAGATTTTGAAATGAACAAAAAGAGGCAAAAACTGAAATCACCTGGGCAATACAGCCAGCATTGCCTGCCACCAATTCTCAGAAGGCAACTGATGCCTTTGTATTTTGACAAGTGTTTCATCAGCCTCTGTGTACTTGTAATAACTGGGCGGCATATCAAACAGATGATTGACCTCATGCTCCAGGTAAAATAAGCTTTCCAGCTTGTCGTAAAGTGTCTGTCCTGTAGGCGGCCCTGCCTCTGCTGTAGAACTTGATGCAGCGGTAAGCTGATTTGTGACAAAATTATTTAGCCTGGTAGCATATTGGTCACATGTTAATAGTTTTCCAGTGCTGGTCAATAGGCTGGGCAATCCTCTAATCTGTAGTGCTGCAAGATTTACGTCAAAATTGTCTACATCTCTCTGTATATCCCGACATCTTGCCTCCAGAGTTTGCACCAAGCTTCTTAATGTGAGCACACTTTTTGCTGTTAATATGGCGTCTGTTCTGTTCATGATATGGAGTGCTGCCAGCTCTTCCCTAGTTTGATGATTCAGAAAGTTGATCATTCTGTTAGCCTACTCAGGCATGTTTCCTAATGCTGCCTTGGCTCTCTGGCTTTCAAGCTTAGCACGGCCAATCAGTTCCACCTGTTCGTACATGGCCTGAATTGACCTCCATTGGCCAGTGATTGACTGATTTATTTTGGCCCACAGGATCTTCTTTATTTCAGCCAAATAATTATTTCTCCAAGGTTTTGATTCTGTCCCTCAGGGCTTTGATTTCCCTTGATTGCTCACCCACCGTCATTTTGGACTTATCATATTTTTCTTCTAGTTTAGCCAACTTTTCTTTGGCTTCCTTTATTTCTGTTGCCTGAAGTTTAAGTTTATTGACAACTTCTGTCAAATCATCTACGCTCATGCTTGCTTCAGGTGCTGCTGTTGTTGATGTTGTAGCTTCTGTAGCTATTGTTGTGGCTGGAATAATTGGAGGGGTCACTGCTGCTTGTGATAGAGGATCAGCAACAGTTGGGATTGTTTGAGGAGGCTGGGAGGTCGACTCTCCCTGCTTTCCTTGCAGTGCTTTCTCTAATTCCCCTTCTAAATCGATTACTCTTTGGTTTAGCTTCATCATCAAATCCAATTGATCCTCAGCTTCTTTTTCTTTCTGCAGTTCTCCTGTTTGAGGGTGCTCAGTAGGAAGCAACCTCAATCTTTTCTTCAGTGCAGCAATATCATCGTCTTTCTTTTTCATAAGGGTCCTGACACCCTTAGGATCCTTAGGATCATGACCTAAGTCCACAATAATCTCCTCCAGTGTTTTAATTCTATTATCCTTGGCTGTGGAGGACAATCTTTCAAAATCCAGCTGAGTGTTGGTATTCTTCAATGATTCTTCTAACTCATGGGCCAATGTGGCCTTTTCAGCAAGTGTAGCATAAAGCATTTCGGCTGTCTGCTTGTGTAATTCTATTTGATCCATTGGGTGGATGTCCTTGGACAGGACCTCTAACCTCGTTTTAACAAAGTCTGCGGCTGATTGTGGCTGCTGAACTTTGGGCTTGAAGTGGCTCAGAATCATCTTTTCTTGCTTTATATCAAATGCTGCCATCAGTCTTTCTTGTTTGGCAGGTGTTGCCTTTAAAAATTGCTTATACAATTGCACCCTTAGTAGCTCATTTTGAGCTTTGATTTCTTTGAAGCTGGCCTTGGTGCTGGCTGGTTTTTTGCCTCTTTGAGTGGAGGATGACACCTCCATGCCTTGTTGTTTATCTTGCTCTCGCTGAAAAGAGCTTGTTGGTGTATGCAGGCTTTTTTCCCTTCTCGGGCTTTCCACGACCTCTTCACTGACCTCCTCCTCAACCGGAGAATCAACCCTTTGTCTCTTTGATTCAGGCTGCTGCACAGACCCACTAGCAGGTGTGGAATCTTGTCGGTCTCGCTTCCTGCCCCTTTCCTCGTGGGAAGCATTTGGAAAGGTGGCACTTGTAGTGCCTCTGTTTGTTGAGGAGGGGTTTGCCCTTGAATTTGCTCCATTGAGGTGACCGGCTGCTCCGTGACCGTTTGCTCTGTCTCCATCGGTTCCTTCCCTTTGGCTGTACTTGTTGCTGATGTAGAAGCTCCTTGGGTAGCTTGTGAAGCTGCAGCTGTAGAAGTGCCCTCTTCAACTTGGTAAGGTAGCTTGAAATTTACCTGGTCATCAGAATCTAAGTCAAGAATTTTTTTAAGATCCCTAGCAGTTTGTTCCAAGATTTCCTCTTGAGTTAATTCTTCCACTAAAGTTCCTTGCGCCCATGCATCCTGATTAGCATATTTTTCAATGTCTGGGTATTTGCAGTGGTCATAGGGTATCAACCTATATTTGACCCTTCTGGCATTAATGAAGCCAAGTGGGTCATAAGGGACCCACCAAAAACTCCTTTTCAATTTAAATTGATCCTTGAGTATTATGTCAGCCTCTTGTCAACCATCCTTCTTATTCATGATGAAGAGGCCTAGGCGGTCTTTGAATTTTAGTTGTGCCTTCTTTTTGGTGCTGTGAAAGTGAGTCAAATATGAATTTATAAGCTGCCTATAGTATTCTAATGTAAACGGTCTCATTGGCACATATCTCGGGAGCCTGTATGGACACAGATCACAACCATAAATTCTGATGACAGTATGGTTTTGATATAGGTACCAATCACCTAATTTGAAATTCTTAGACAGCTGTAAGATTTTTTGCATCTCATATGTTATTCTGGGAGGAGGAACCTTCATCAAGAGGCAGGACACAGGATATACAAACTGGTCAATGAACTCACAGTACGAATAAGGAGAGTGCTGGACTTGATGAAACACGGACGACCAAAAGACGACAGACCTCCTTTTTCCCTTTGAATCCAGTTTCTTGATAGGGCATTGGAAGATCTCAGATTGATAAAACATGAACAAATGATAGATGTAGGAGGAATATTTGAAAATTCCCTGCCTATCTAGTCTTGTGAGCTGGTCATGGATTTTGTCTGATATGAACCTAGCATAATTATACTTGACGGCAGGAGGCTGTCCCTGGCTGAAAGAAGACAATATAACCAGCACTGTCTCATCTACAAGTTCAGTTGATGTGAATCCCAACACATAGGATATCATATCTACCAGTAATTTTCCCACCTCATTGAAATGGTCATAAGGAAATGGAGGTGGTTCCTTTGGTTGGCAATCTGCCCTCATAAATGTCTCAGCAATCATTTCAATCTTGGTACCCGGGAACCAAGAGGCTTCTTCCAGCAAATTATTTATGGAAAAGGGCAATAGTGTCTCAGTCTTTTTGAAGTTCAACATCTGGTTGATGGAGTCAAGAGTAGTGTAGAAAAGTATGCTTCCAGATGAAGACTTGACAACCCTTTGACTAGGTTCATAATTTTCAGCGCAGAGGTGAATAATCTCAGGAAAGATATTCACAGAAGGGAGGAAAAAATGGGGCAGATTGGACTCCCAAATGCCATATATGTCAGATTTGTTTATGTAACTGTTTCTCAGCTGGCAGTAGGTGTGTAGATGATTCCTTTTGGCAATGAAGTCTTGAATGAGATAGTCTGTATCGGCCAAGGGCATGGACTCAAGCTCTTTGCTTGGCGGGTTGACGGGAGTAACGTTCAGAGCAGATGGAGTGGCCATTATGCAGCTTTTGAATGCTTGAGCTGAAGGAGGACTAATGTAAAAACTGGCTATCAATTTTGCTTGTAATAATTAGTAGGAGCAGGTAAACTGAACTGAAATGTAACAGCAGCTGGACAGCTTGAGAGTTTATGCTGTAAGGGATCAATTTTGCAAAGTTTTGGGTCAATTTCCCTTTTTTTTTCAGTGAATTCTCTGGAGCTAGAGACTGTGAAGAACAACGCAGAGGAGCAGAGGGAAATTTACAGTTTCAGTGAATGGATTTGGACAGCGGAAGAGGGCAAAAACGGGGAAATGCCGAGCTGCTGCGAGATTTTTTGCTGGGGGCCGAGCTTTAAACAGAATTCGCCCGCAAAAGTGTAAATGGGCATCAGGTTTTTTGAGACTTTTCTGGAGTAAAGGGTTTCCAGTAGGTTTAATGGGGTCTGAGGCGCAGCAGAGTTACAAATTGTGGAATTTTTGCAGGTTCACAGTATGTGCAACAGATAAAATGCAAGCACAGGAGCGAAAAGGGGAAAATATGGCAAATACCTGGTTTGAACGGCGCCGAAAGTTGATGAATTGATGCAAACTAGGTTACGAACTTGAATTGCCAGCCGCAACAGCTTAGTTGGTCACCTTGAAGCTTTGGGAGTGAGAAAATGAATAAAACAGGGGACCAGAGCGTTCAAATGAACCCATAAAAATGAATTACAAGGGTTGTCCGCGCTCTTTTGAGCAAAAAATTGACATTTGGCGCTTTTGGCGCTTTTTCGGGATGACGTCATCGGTGGGTCCCGGGGTATGGAAGGATGACATGGCGGGATGACGTCGGCAAATGACGTCATCATGTACGAATGTGTGATGTGGCAGTATGGTGGTAGGGACACGGTGGCAGGGTGAAGGTACACAAAGTATGAGGTGGTGGCAACGTGGCACGACGGCAGTGGTGAGGAGATGACGTCATAGGGGAGGACGTGGCGCTGGAGTCACGCAGGCGAGGGTGGTAAGTGGTTTTGGGCGCACCGCCTTAGCACCTGGGTGGTTTTGGGGGGAGGGGCTCCGCCACACCCGAGAGCTTGACGCGTGGCGGGAGTACGACGGCAAAACCGCCGAACTCCCGGACGCTAAGCCTCGGGTAGTTGGCGCGTGAAAAGGCCCGTCCACCGTAGATCTGGGGCGGGCCAGATCCAACGGCCGGCGGGGAGGACAAGGCAACAGAGGGTTAGGGCGGGGACCCGCCCACTATTTTGTTTAATTATTGATGCGGCCGGGGGGGGGGGTTATAACTTTAATAAAGAGGGTTTTTGGGTTTATATGCCCGCGGGGGGTTAATTTAATGTTTTAATAAAGCTTTAAACATTAAACCCTTGGAGGTAATGACTGCGGGAGGGGGGGGGGGTGGTGGATGTGAAGGTTTTGATGAACGAGAAATCAGATAAAGGTTATTAACCAAACAAGATGTTAGGTTAATTCCTAGGTTAGGAGACAGAAAGGCTAATAGGAGCCCCAAATGGACTGCTATTTCCCGGACCAAACATATGGCTATAATGCCTGGGGAGGGCTATTTAATATTTTTTGGGGATTTTTATATAGTTTTTAGCAGTGAATGGGGATGGGGGAGTAGTTAGGGAGCTACATAATAAAATTAGGAGTCAATGTGAGTTTATGAAATGAAAAAATGAAGGGGACAATGATGATAAGTCTGGGAACTGATGATAGACATAGAGAGTGTGTAGAAGATGAAAACATGACTTTTGCACAAGAAGTGTGGCTTCTTTTCATTTAAGAAAGCCAACACTTACCTTAATGCTTCTCAGAGGTGAAATGGAATCAGGACTTGTTGGGCAGATCCCAAGGTCCTTTGGGGAAATGTTAGTAAGAGGGTTTTTAGGGGGAATGAAGGGAAGTTAGACATGCTTCCAAATTTCTGCCATTAAAATAGTGCTTTACCACCTCCACCACTGATAATATGAGTTTTCTTTGTCAAACCAAAACTAAAGATGATCTTTTCTGCAACCCTAGGCTACCTACCTAGCCTAATCCACCTAGCATTTTTTGTTACTTCAGGAAGGGTGCACTTAGACTTGCAAACCCTGATTGTTTTTTCTTTTAATCTGCCTTTCCTTTCTAAAACTACCTTATTTCTTCCAAGGGCCCAGATTAAGCTGTTGGGCTCCTTCATTCTCTACCTAGTTGCTACTCTGCCAAGCTTAAGCTGTTTGGATAGATACATTCTCTATATTCTATAGCAAAAATTTAAACCTAGGGGAACCAGGCTCAAGCTGTTTGGCTTCCCCTTGACTGAGAAATGTTTCAAAAATGGAACCTTTACAACATGGAAAAAGATGAACATTTTTGGCACTTCCGCTGTCAATCATGAAATATGAAACCTATTGCAACAGGAGGCTAACAACAACAACCGAACACCAAAGAATGTCAAATTCACTTATTGAAGCAACATATTGTATTACAGACCGTATTAGATAGTTAATGTGGTTGGTGGTCAGTTATGACTCCTCCACGCATAGGATAGCAGAGAATTTTTGTAATCAACCTCTATTTATACCTAGAACATAGATGTAATGAGGGTTGATGGTTGTAGTTTTGATGTAAGGTTCAACTTCTGGAGATTGTGACTACTGTGATACCTGCAGTGTCTGGTCTTCAATTTCAGCTAATACAAGCTTCTTTTGCTGTTAATTTCTCACTTTCCACTTCTTCTACTCTGTTCTAGGCTGTGCCTGTTATGTATTTTTCATGTGCTCTTGATTTTTAGCATTAGAGGGGCTGTCATCCCACCTCTATGTTAGAATCTAGTATGTATCATTGAATGTGCTATGCAGGTTTCTGTTTACTTAGTGCCAAAGAGCTATCATCCTATCTGTGCATTATGGAATAGATTTACAGACCTCTTTACTAGTTGCAGCCGACCATCACAGGGTCTTGTGCATCTGCTGGTGTGGTCAATATTCTTCATGTTCACCTAATCCTCAAACTGTGAGTAGTTGGTGGTCTAAAGCCTTGTACTCTGGGGGTGTTCACCCATGTCTGGGGTTAAGCATAGTAGAAGTGGTTATCTGGATTGAATATGCATCATTCCTTCCATTCATCCAACTATTTCCAACATTTTTGTTGAGTTTGTAATGTTCTCGAGCATCTTTGAGATACAACCTAGGAGAGTTTCTTGGGGTGGTAACAGGTAGTATTTTTCAATACAAGTCCTGACCTCTATTACTTCAAATTATGAAGTATTTATAAAAATTATTGCAAAAACTTTGAGTGGAAAATATCTAGAATTCATTACAAAAAATATCTTCAAACTTATTACATAAATAAAACCAAAATCTAGGAAATCTAAAACTGTTGAAGCCGCTGGCACTATTTCAAGGATGGCTGTTGATGATCGGACTTGAAAAATAGCAGTAGGCTTTTGATGACTGGACTTGAAAAAGGCTGTTGATGACTGGACTTGAAAAGTAGCTGTAGGTTGTTGATGAATGGACCTGAAAAATAGCAGCAGGCTGTTGATGAATGGACCTGAAAAATAGCAGCACGCTGTTGATGTCCTTGTGGAGATTTGATGATTGATTTTGCATTGCCTTGTTCATCATATTTTGAATACTTTGTTTTGTCACAAAATATTTGGATTTATATAATATATTTAATTTAATATTTCCAAATATTTAAATGAAATTCATAATTCAAAATTCAAAGTATTTATTAGAATGATTTATAAATCTATCATGTTTTCAAATCCATGCACAGTTGCTCTTCCCATGGATTTTGAAACCCATGTGTTGTTTTCAAAAACTATATCTTGTTTCTTCTTTTACCTTCCCCTCTAAATTTCATCTTACTCGTGTAAATCTTTGGATGGATTTCCAAAACCATGTGTTGCTTCACTTGGAATTGTAACTCAATTTCACCATATACCTGTAAGTATTATTTTACTTATCCTCCTATTCCTAAAACTCATTTACATGAAGTTCATTTTTCTCAAATCCATGTACTATTTCTCTTCCCATAGATTTTGAAACCCATGTGTTGTTTTCAAAAACCATGTCTTGTTTCTCCTTTTACGTTTGGATGGATTTCTAAAACCATGTGTTGCTTCACCTGGAACTGCAAATCAATTAATTTCACCATATACCTATAAGTATTATTTACTTATCCTCCTATTCATAAAACTCATTTACATGAAGCTCATTTTTCTCACCTTTACATTACTTTCATATGATCGCAAAACTTCCCTTATGAAGCTCATTTTTCTCACCTGTACATTACTTTCATATTATTGCAAAATTTCCCTTTTATTTTCTATCATGAATTTATTTTCTTGCACCCATGAATTTATTTTTACTTGCTATAAAAATGTTTTACTCCTTTCCCTGTCATTTCATTTCACCTACTTAGTCTCATATTCATATGAAATTCCATAATCTAAACAATACAGTTAATGGATTTCCGAGAGGGTTCGAAATCACGCGAGGATGACAACTGTAAAGGAGGGTAAAAGTGAAAACCACTTTTCGGATCACAGCTAGCTGTAAAGGGGGGTAAAAGTGAAAACCACTTTTCAGATCCCCTTTGGTTAAATGTTTGGGCCGAAAGACATTTATAGCCATTGATATTGATTTTAATATGCACATATCTCGAGGCCTTTAACATTGGGGAAATTAATGGGCCATAGGCTTTGAAATTTGGATTTTGGTGACCTATAATGAATAAACTAATTTTTCATGTTTTTTAGAGTCTTGATTATTCATTTATTTTTTGAATTTATTTTAATACTTCAAAATAAATTATTTCTCACTTATGCCTTTTTCTTTACTTTCTGGTGTAGGCTTCAACTTTCTCTTGCATTCGATTTGGATGTCGGTTTGAAGCACCAGATATATCATCAGAAAGCTCTCAACACTTTGGAAACAGCTACAAAATAATCTGATCCAACCATTCCTATAAAAAACACTTCCATGATCTTCATACTTGGCTTCCACTTGGAAACAATTTAAAGGGTGAAATAATATTTATGACATCTCAAACATAATAATGATCAACTATAATCAAGCAATCCTATAAAAATTTATAGGACCCTAACAAAGCCAATTTATGGTCACGCCTAATAGAGTGCATTAGGTTGTTGCCGAGCACACACTGAGGTATATCAAGGGAACATGTTGATGGGGTGAGGCTTGGGGGCTTCATTGATGAAAATTGGGCAGGGAGCTCCACAGAAAAAGATAACACAATGGGATGCACATTCAATGTTGGATCAACAATGTTTCTTGGTTTAGATGGAAACATATATCAGTTGCATTGATATTAGCTAAGGTTGAGTACATGGTTGCTAGTTTGGTAAGGTGTGAAGCTATTTGGTTGAGGAAGCTTCTTGTGGGCTTGTTTGGATAAGACTTGGAGCCCATTGTGATCCACTGTGACAATTAGAGTTGCGTCAAGCTTTATAAGAATCTAGTGTTTCAAAATCACTCAAAGCACATCAACATACATTATCATCACATTAGGGATATTGTTCAGAGAGGTATATTTACACTCTAGTACATACCAACGAAGTAGCAAACAACAAACATTATGACCAAGGCTTTCCAGGGACAAAATTTGTTTACCACAAAGAGAAGTTGGGCGTAGTGCATAACACCTTCCTCTATAAGAGGGTGCTGATTGGAGTAGAGTACTAAGGGACCCACAAGACAACCTCTTTAGCATAATATTAATTTATTTAGTAAATGCTTCAATTTATCAACATTTGATTGGGTCACTAATGTATCTGGTAAACATGCAACCAAATATATGTTTTGTAGTTAACTCTTTGAGCCAGCTTATGGTTGATCCTACTATAGCGCATTGGATTTATATCAAGTTCATATTGAGGTATGTCAAGGGGATAGTGTTGAAAAATCTAGGGCATTGAGATGTACAGTGATTCTTTGAGACTAGATAACAATTTGTGAAGTATTTTTACCATTTTTCCTGGTTAGCTTAATCTTGTTCTCTTAATAATGCATATGTGTGTACTTTCAAACTGCTATCAAAACATAAAAACAAGAGCACAAGATATTGGCTCTTTTCTAGGGCCAAAACCTCTCTTCTCTTGAGAGGAAAACCCTTCGGTAAGTTTTCTCTTATTGAAGCTTCTTTCTTGATCAATGCCAAACCCTAGACCCTTGACTAGAAGATACTCCAAGCACAAGTCAAGTCCTTTTCCTTTTCTCTGTACTATGTTTCCCCGACACTTTGTCTGACTCCTTCCGGCACTTTATTCCCCGAAACTTCGTTCTCCTTTCTACTGTTAGTAGACCTTCTAGAAGAGATACTTATATTTTGTACTTAATGATATCCTTCACCTAAGGATACTCCTTCCTTCTCTTGATTGTCTGAGTCGCTTCTTGATGTATAGTGGTTAGCTTAGTGTGACAACACTGCAGCCCTAATTCTCACACATTTGAGAGGTACCTTAGATAATTAGGGTCCTTTTCCTTTGCTAGAGAGATAGTCTTCTTTGCTTGACTTGGAAGGCCTTGTAGGCCTAGTTTCAAACCAAAACAACACTAGTTCATAGACTGTTTGTCCCTGCTATCATACCTACATATCTGACCTCTTTTTCTTTGCACGGGTGACTGTTTCTAGCCCTAGAAACAATCCTATACCTTTTCTTTTCTTCCTCCTTTGCTTCACTACACTTTGGAGACCCTTTTAGACTTATTTCTCTTCACTTTATATCGGCTTCTTCCTTCGCTAATTTCAGAGATGATTGTGTTCAATTTGGAGGAGTGGACAACCTCTATATATAGAGGATTGTCCCTCCTTTAGGCTGACTTGACTTCCTTTGCTTTGATGGGTGCTTTTAATGGTGCCATTTCTTCTTTTGATGGTGTGTTTTCTAGGAGGAGACTTGCATTTGCTTGGAGGTGACTTCTTTGACTCTTATACACAATGTAACATACCCTTAAGGGTTTTAACATAATTCTTTTGACCTTTTGACTTACCTATAGCACTTTAACATGTGCTAAACCTACTTCAATAAGTAAGAAACTCATTGATATATATCATAAAAATAATATTTAATTTCCTGGACAAATACAAATTTCAAAATTACATTTATGAAGAATGAACCTAGTTACATTTCCTTCAACACTCCCTCTTAACTAGGGAGGTATCCATACAACATTATAAGATGCTTGGCTATTATCAATCTTGAAGAATTCCATAAGAGAAACCAGATTGGAAATCCATCTGTTATAACATCATAATAATCAACATTGTTTCCATAGCAAGGCCTTGATTGACAATTCTATCTCTCAATAGATCAGTGGACAACGTTGGTGAGACCAATGACTTATAAACACCTTAGCTGTTGTCTCTCAAGGTACATACCTACCCAAGTGTTCACTAAGTATGACCTTTCTAGGAATATTCTTGTCTTGGGTTCCCAACCCTGAAAGAATATCGGTCCTCTTACCTACTCTTATTTTGGATTCCCTACACATCCTCAAAGAGTATCATATGCCAGATGATTACCCAATCCTCCCATTCTTTGTTCCCAAGTGAAGACAAGAATGTTGTGTCTATTACTTCCTCCCAATTGAGGAAGACATGCCCAAGTATCTTTTGACAAGGTACTTGTCCAAGTTCCTTTGTAATTGGGAACTTGTTATAACTCCCTCTTAGCTAGGGACTTGTCCATTCATCAACAACTTCTTCTTCATGGGTCCTTCAGATGCTTGATCTTCTTCTTTCTTTCGATGTCATGAAGTCTTGGTTTGAACTTCCTTTTGGTAGGGCACCATCCATCGATCACTTTCCTTCATGGTTTTTCATGTCATTGCTTCCTTTGTGGAAAGTGGCCTTCTTGTCATATATCAGGATCTCTTGTTATCTGGCTACTCCTTTGTCATCTTATCCATGCTTCGGGATACTCTTCTCATGGATGCTTCATTGAGCATGCTTGTTCCAATTTTTTGATCTAGTAGCCCTTCACAACTTCATCCTGATATTGCTTCAAAATTTCTTTGTTTTCGCTGGATGGCTTCTTCATCATGTCATCTTCGTTAGAGTAGAATTGGTTATTTGCACCTTTCATATCTACAAGGCCTTCATAGGCGTCAAGGGTCCTTTGATCTTTTTATTCATTTGTCAGATTTGTCATGCCTTCTTTTAGGAGATGTCTTCAATTTATCTTTTCAGATGGTTTTCTTCACATGCTTGATATCTTTCTTCATTTTCTTCTTCATGGAGAGATTGGTCAACCACCTTCTACTCCTTGTGGGAGCACTTCTTCAATTCTTGCTTCTAGGACTAGTCAACATTTCTTCTTCACATGCTTCTTAGTCAGCAATTTTATACTCCTTGTGTGAGTATTTCCTTTTGTTGACCTTCATTGTATTGTATTACATGCCTTTGAGCATGTCAATGGTGAAATATATTCTTCCCTACTTGATCATGTTATAGAACTATTCCCATGACTTAATAATATACATATAATAACATGACTAAACTTTGATGCATACATACCTCATCTTAATTCTCTGTTGATCATCTTAGCTTCATTTGGTTGTCCTTGATGTGGCCCTTCTAGATTTATCTTAGCTTGACTTCATATCACCCTTTTCTTGAATCCCATGAATGGGATTCCTAATGAGACATCTGCTTTTGTTTATGAATCTTCTTTTGAAGATTCCATCATAGGATCTTGAAGACCCTTACCCTGCAAATGTTTCTTTCCTTTTGATGATGGAGGTCTCCTAAGATTCTTAATCATGATCAATTTTATTTCATTGTGGATGAGGTCCCATTCTAGGTATGCTCCTTCTACATGAATATATTGACCTATATATACCATGCTCCTATATTCTAGAAGATATTTCTAACCAAGCATTTAGTTCTATTTATAAATGCTTCATTTACATGAGTATTTTGAACTCTATGTACATCATGCTTCTAGATTCTAGAAGATGTTTCTAGGCATGTGGTTTTATTCTATTCCTACATGCTCCTATACAACTCAAAACTTTGAAAGAATACTTTAAGTAAAGAAGTAGACTTAGTCATAGTAGAGATTCGGAGGATCTTCCTTCTTTTGCTTCTTGTCTTCTTATTTTATTTCTTGACTGAGATTCTTCCCTTTTTCTCTTGTTGTTGTTGAACTTCTTAAGTTTAGGACAATTCCTTTTGTAGTTTCCATATTCTTGGCATCCAAAACATTGGATTTTGGACATGTCTTTGTTGTTTGTTCTTCATGGACCAAATTTGAAATTTTTTCCCTTTCTCTTAGCCATGGTAGCAAATGCTTGCTCATTTGATCCCAAATCTTCCTTAGCTTTGAGTCTGGATTCTTCTGTCTTACATTTCTCTTAGTGTGGTAGCTTCCTTCTTGGAATATATGCTTGTTGTGAAGTTACCCCAGTACTCAGGTAGAGCATTGAGTACTACATTTGTAATTTCTTTGTTGGACATGACTTCCCCTAGATATTGAAGTTGATCCCTCATCTCAAATATCTTCATGAAGTAGGGAGCTATTCCTTCCTTTGATATCTTCATCTTGTACAATACATTTCTTAAAAATATCACTTCTTTGACTGTGGATACCAAGAATAGCTCTACTAGGTTATCATAAATTTCTTTTGATGTTTAAATTTGGAGACATAAGGAATGAGAGAGTCCTTGATAGATTCTATTAGAATCCTTTGAGTTCTTGTCTCATCCTTATTGTACTTGGCTAAGGCTTGGGTTTTTTCCTTAGCAGGGATAGTGATATTCCCTTTGACATGTTCTAGAAGTTCATTCTCCTTGAGAAGTAAACCAGTCCTCTTTCGACCATGCAAGAAAGTTATTGGTACCTACCAATTTGTTGATTTCCTTGCAAAAAGACATTGATGTATATTCAGAAGGGGACATATACTTGATAGATTTTGAAATGTAGTTGAATTGTTTTCTCCTTGAAGTCTTGATGGATTTATTTCCTTGAATCTTGATGTTCCTCAAGTTGTCTTCTCCAAGTGGGCTTGCTTGATGATTTGTGGCTTAATGTAGGTCCCTCTTTGATATGATCTTCTTTGTAGGTGCCTTTATATAAGGCTCTTCTTCTAGCTTTGTAGTCTCCCTTGATGAATGATAGAAGATAGACCTTCTTTTCCTTGATGTGATAGAGAATTCTTGGCTTGATGCTTCAAATTTTGTAGATGTCCTTCCTTGATGAGTATTCTTGAGATGCCCTTTCCTTGATGCGCCACCTTAGCTCCGAAACCATTTTGAAAAATCTAGGGCATTGAGATGTAGATTTATTCTTCAAGACTAGATAACAATTTGTGAAGTCTTTTTACCATTTGTATTTGTTAGCTTAATCTTCTTCTTCTCTTAATAATGCATGTGTGTGTACTTATTTCAATATGCTATCAAAACATAAAAACAAGAACACAAGATATTGGTTCTCTGCCAGGGCCAAAACCTCTCTTCTCTTGAGAGAAAAACCCTTCGGTAAGTTTTCTCTCATTGAAGTTTCTTTCTTGATCAATTCCAAAACCTAGACCCTTGACTAGAGGATCCTCAAAGCATAAGTCAATTCCTTTTCCTTTTCTCTGCACTATGTTTCCTTGACACTTTGTCCACCTCCTTCCGACACTTTGCCCCCCGACACTTCGTCCTTCTTCCGGCACTTCATTCTTCCTTCCACTGTTAGTAGACCTTCTAGAATAGATAACTATCTTTCGTACTTAGTGATATCCTTCACCTAGAGATACTTTTTCCTTCTCTTGATCATCTGAGTCCCTTATTGATGTATAGTGGTAGTGTGACAACACTGCAACCCTAATTCTGGCACATGTGATAGGTACCCTAGAGAATTAGGGTCCTTTTCCTTGGCTAGAGAGATAGGATTCTTCGCTTGACTTGGGAGGCCTTGTAGACCTAGTTTCAAACCCAAAAAACACTAGTTCATGTATTGTTTGTCCCTGCTATCACACCCACAGATTTGACCTCTTTTTCTTCACACCTGTGATTGTTTCTAGCCCTAGAAACAATCCTCTACCTTCACTTTTCTTCCTCCTTTGCTTCGCTACACTTTGGAGACCCTTTTAGACTTATTTCCCTTCACTTTATCTCAGCTTCTTCCTTCGCTAATTTCAAAGATGATTGTGTTCACTTTAGAGGAGTGGACAACCTCTATATATAGAGGACTGTCCCTCCTTTAGGCTAACTTGTAGGTAAACTTGCTGCCTTGAGGCCGACTTGACTTCCTTTGCTTCGATGGGTGCTTTTAATGGCGCCATTGCTTCGTTTGATGGTGTCTTTGCTAGGAGGAAACTTGAATTTGCTTGGAGGTGACTTCTTTGACTCTTATATTCAATGTAACATACCCTTAAGGTTTTTAACATAATTCTTTTGACCTTTTGACTTACCTATAGCACTTTAAGATGTAATAAACCTACTTCAATGAGCAAGAAACTCATTGACATAGATCATAAAAATAATATTTATTTTCTCGGATAAATACAAATATCAAAACTACATTTATGAAGACCGAACCTAGTTACATTTCCTTCAACAAATAATGGAGTACGGATTGTGGTATAGATAAGTTGATGGAGTGATGCGTGGGGGCTTCACTGATGCAGATTGGGTAGGGAGATCCACAAACAAGAACACATCAAGATTCAAATTCAGTGTTGGATCAACATTTGTTTTTTGGTTCTATCGGAACTAGAGATCAATTGCATTGAGATCAACTAAGGACGAGTACATGGATGCTAGTTTGGTAGGGTGTTAAGCTATTTGGTCGAGGAAGCTTCTCGTGGATTTCTTTGGGCAAGAGTTGGAGCCCATCATGATCCATTGTAATAATGAGAGATTCATCATGTTGAGAATCCAATGTTTCATGATCACTTGAAGTGCATTGACATACATTATCATCACATCAAGTATATTGTTCAAAGACGTATAGTTGCACTCCAGTACATACCAATAGAGAAGTAAACGACAATTATTCTGGTGAAGACTTACTAGGGACTATATTTTTTTACCTCAGAGAGAAGTTGGGTGTAGTGTAAAATACCTTCCTCTCTAAGATGGAGTGTTGATTGGAGCAGAGTAGTAAGGGTTTCTCTTCCCTAGGTGGTAAGGTTAGAAGGGGGACCCACATGAAAACCACTTTAGCAGAATATTAATTTATTTAAGTATTTCCTAAAGTTGGACCTAGGAAAAATAATTTTTTTCTAAGTTAACTTATGCTTAATCTTAGTTATTCATCACGATTTAATCTAAGTAGTTGAGAGTAATTAGGGTTGAGGTCAAAATTATAAGATGAGATGGAGTGTGTAAGTGGCTAGATCGAAGAAGCACACAGAGTGTGTGATTGGCTCAACAAGAGAATGTTTTCAGTAGTCAGTGAGCATATCAAGGATTGAGAGGAAGAAAGGAAGAGGCCAAACAACCTTAGCCCAACTCAGAACCTGTGCAATCGTACAAGTTGCAGTGCATAAGGAGAAATCAACATACTTAGTCGTATAGTGCACACTAGTGCACAAAAGAGGAGATTCACGCAAGCATTGCAAAGGGGTTGTCTTGCTTTTGATCCAGATTAGATTTTGAGATGATTTTTCCTATAAAAGGGAAGCATTCCCTTGCTATATAAATCTATAGAAATTTATTATTTGTTGAGCTAATAGAAAAAAACATAGTTGCAGTTTTCCCTGGAGTTGGGGTTTCCTGGGTATACCTTGTGTTCTATGTGATTGAATGTGTTTTTCTTCATATTTATTTATTTATTTATTTTTCATTGTGCATTCCAAGTTAAAAAACTCAGTATATTTGCAATTAAGGTTTCCACCACAACAATTGTTTGTATCTCTGGGTTTACACTTAGAGGATTGAGAACCAATTACTGGGTTTTAAGGAAATCTAACATGGAGAAGGCCCAAGCTATAGGAGTTTGGAAAGGAAGTGGAGATGCTACTTGATGTTTGGGGGAAACAAAGAAAATTTGGGAAGGGGAGGAGAGGGGATATGAAGAAGGCCATTGGATTAGTTAGCATTTAATAGAGTTGTTTATGTCATCAGGGTGTAGGTTAATTAGTCAAGTTGCAAGTTAAATTAAGTACTAACAAAAAAATAAAGCTAACTAGAAAAAGAGATAGATCAAATAGAGTAAAAGATGATTATTCCTTTCTACTATGTGTTAAAGATCCGTTTGGGCACATCAATCCCATCATCTAGATCAGTGTTTTAGGGCTCATCAAACCCTAATTTCAGTTGCTACATGCCCTAAACAAGTCACCCCTTTGAATGCCTCCTTCCCAGGAAGTTTCATGACTTGAAGACATCCATAAATAGCCTCTAGAGGGACCAGCGCAAGTAAGCCCTTGTAAAGGTGCGCTGCAGAGCAGTTGAGTCTACTGCCAGGGTGCTTTGCAAAGCACTTAGGCTTCCTTTCACCTATGTTGGGAGAGATTGAGAGAAATTCACATAGGGTGTAGGGAATATTCTTATCTTTTGGAGTCATCTAGAAGGTTCTCTCACTTATCAACTCATATGAGCTCAAAAATGGATGAGGAATGAGTTAAGGTGCATCCTATCCTCTCATACCTTTCTCCCATGGAACTAATTTTAAGTATGGAAGGCCATTCAATGCCACCATTTATGACAAAACCTCCTTCATCTTCCTATAAATTGACCACTCATCTAAGTGACCAGGGGCTGGATTATGTTGAATAGTAAGGAGATAATGTTGTTATGAGATTTGGCTTTGAAGCAAGTATTGTAATGCTACAAGTTTGTCATGCTTTTGATGTGATGTTGATGGGATCCAAGTTGGAGGAATGGCTTTGAATCAGACCAATGGTTGTAATTCCTTCTTCTATTTGATAAAGTGTTTGAACCTTTCTCCCATATGTTTGTATTGTTTCATAATGCTTATATGTGTGAATTGTATTTGATTCCTTTCACTTATATTCAATAGATCATGTGCATTGATCAATTCTTTGTTTTCTATTGTGTTTACAGGTACTTCTCAAGTGTATTAAGTACAGGAAGGAGCGACAGGATTGATACAAGGGAGACGAGAAGAAAGCGGAAATACAAGTAGTTCTTCTCATATTCTCATCTTATCTATTTCTTATAGGAAAAGACTAAAACACTTTAAACTGTTGTTCTAGATACAACTACTTATCTAGGGAATTAGTATTTATCCATAGATACCAAATTCTCCAAAACACTATGTATGCTAATTATCTACAGTGAATGAAAAGAAATAGAATGCAATATATATAACTCTTGATACAATGCACCTACTATGAAAAACACATGTGTTATAGACATTTTTGTGCCTTACAGCATGAAGCATGAAATGTCAATAATCTAAGTGATCCAAAGTCCCTAAACATGATGTTCCTACCCCTAGAGGAACAAGGTCAGCAAACCACAACTCTGAATATCAGTTCTCCACCTGAAAACACTCAAAAACAAGCAATTCTGGAATCAATTCAACTGCTCCACTAAGCAACTGCACTGAAAGTCAAGTGCTCCATGGTGTACCTGCGTTGAAAGTCAAAATCAATGAAGGCCACCTGCGCTGAGCGAGATTGGACAAGTGGCACAGTGAGTCATTGCTCAGGAATCTTCCAAAATGACACTTGGATCAGGGAATTCGCCTTATGATGAGTAAGAGGTTCTGTTTCTACAAGTGGAAGCAAGATCCTCCAAGTGGACTCATGAACTGAAGATTAACTGAAGAGAGAGAGGACACAAGGCAGCTACACATCAGTTGCAAGCTGACTCATCCTTTCTCAATTCATCTATATATGGAGCTCTCTCATATGAGCTCTGAAGGCTGGAATTTTGTGCAAGTAAAGAAATGCTGTTGGTTTCATCATAGAACTATTGAGTGATTGCTTGAAGGAGGTGAAGAGGAGATTTCTTTTTGCTGGGAGGTGTTGCTGGATTGGGCCTCTTATGGTTGTAACACTCTCAGAACTTTACTTCTTCCATTAATAAAAGCTATTGAGGTTCTTCTATATGCATTTGTTTCAATGTGTATTGTTATAATTGTGTATTTGATTTATTCTAATCCTTGAATAAGTTATGAATGCATGCTTCTTGTAGTTTCCTTCTCTTGCCATTTTGCAGGATCACATTGTAGCTGGGCCAGTGAAAGAGCAAAGAGCTGGAAGCAAGCAGCAAGGAGAGAAGATTGGATCAACCATTAAGCGCAAGAAAACGGTTAGCGGATCCCTTTCTCCTCTTTTGCTTTCATAAAGAAGAAAATCTCAAGTAGTTTTGTTTTCAGTTGTTGCTGAGGTACTATCACCCTTAGAGTGGGATAGGGTCATCCGAATCGGATACTTTTCCCTACAACAAATTGGCGACTCCGCTGGGGATCGTATCTTGTTTGTTGTTTGTGGTTTTTTTCTATTCATTTCATAAACAAAGGGAGTACCGAATCGAACTGTGTTTGAATCATTCAAATACAAAGTAGAGGGCAGCTACTCTAGCTCAGTTTCTGGGCATGTTTATGATTTGAAGAGCTGATCCACAAGGACTCTAATAAGCTCTTAGTGATAGCTTTTCATCCTCCTTGTCATCCCTTAGTGTGTACTTGACTGATAGCTTCTGATTTGGCCAAAAACTGTGAATTTTTGAGCAATCTGTGACCCGGAAACTGAGAAAACGCAAGTCTCGTTTTCCAGTGCAGGCTGTACACAGGCTACTTGCACTGCAGCACAGTTCTCGAAAGGGCTACCTGCGCTGAAGGTCAAACAGGCAGTGTATTACCTGCGCTGATCCAGTTTTGCCTTGTGCTGCTGGGGTTTCCTGCTGTTTCTTGCCCTGTTTTCACTATAGTTTTTGCAGCCAGTTACCAGTCCATGTACCTATCTGAAACCATCTTTCTTTACCACTATTCCGCCTCGGTTGTATAAAGAAAATGTGTTTGTTCTTTGTGTATTTCTTACATCATTTACAGTTTCCCATAACGAAAGTGAACTAGTCTTGCTGTGACCTCTTAGATCTAAACCTGTGATAGGTGTTTTGCTGATCTTAAGAGTGAGTTTGTTTGCTGTTCATAGCTGTGATTAAGCTTTTGCTTTCGTCATATGGTTTGAATTTACATATTTCTAGTATCGAAACAAGTAAATCTTAAGGTGTCTTTTGATTTTGGAAAAGCTTGTTTGCTTTCACTTGAAATTGAATTCAAAGTTATACAACAGCTTTCTTTTTGTAATACATCAACATTAAGAAAGAGAAAAGAAATACTTGCATTGTGCATTTTGCATTTGAAAGTTTGCATGCTGATTTAGGAAAAATTGCATTAGTGTGTGCTCTATGATCTGTGTGAAAAGATATGTCTTTCTTTTCCCTCAGTAGTTAAGATTTTCAAAGTTGAAAGATTGAAAAGTTTGCTTCTCATCTTAGACTGCATTCAGGAATTTGTTACATACATCTCGTGGTGATCCTTAAAGGCAAACTGCTAAACAAGATCAACATTAAAATAAATTCAATTTACATAACAACGCTTTGTAACATAACGCTCACAGTAGAGGTCTAGGTAGAGACGTGTTCCGGCGTCGTTAAACATAGTGACTGTCGATCTCGAAGAAGGTGGGTGATTCCTCCTGAGAGTCGGTGGCACTAATACGGACTTGTGCTCCCACGTACCGTCGCGTATATATTGGGAGACCCCTATAGGAACAAAGCCTTTATCCATAGGAAGCCGTGTCGGCCGCCCTACTGATCGCGATGCAGTGAACACAGCATTCACGAAGATCGACCACCCGTACCGTAAAACGTATTCTGTGGTTTCGCGAAAAGTTTGGCACACCCTCTGCCTAGAACTCCAGAGTAGTTTATTTTGGCCTTTTTCAAACTCTATAACTGAAAAAGTCCATCCGAGCATTTGTCACTTCGGGCTCGTTAAAACATCGAAGGAGACTAGAGTCATCTTTAGCTTTTTCTCGACTCTTAAAACATGAAAAAGCAAAGTTGTGTCTAAAGCGTCGTTAATAAAATTTATTTTAAACGGAACATAATCACCTCTTATTCCCGCGTTGATCTTTCAGTTGAAAAGTATGGAGCCCACCAACCAAGGAAGTCACCTTGGTGGAAGTCCCAGTCCCTTCTCCTCTTGGGGAGATGTTGGTGCACCCCATATGGCCACGTTGTCACTTCCAGGATTGACAATTGGTCTACCTGTCTGGCTCTTTTCAACTAATGTAGTTCAGGCCACCACAAATCCTGAACAGTCGAATCGACTACTAGATGAGTCTAGAGTTAACCTCCAACCTTCCACTTCTTCTAACTCTTCCTCTCCTCCTTCCTCTTCGCTTGAAGGAACTGGTAAAGATAAAAACCAGGTTCCTAAGGAGAAAAAGGAGAAGAAGAAGAAAGAGAAAAAGCAGAAGGAGCCAAAGGCGACTGGGGGAAAACATGACCGTTCTAGAAAAAATCCACACACTGCACCGACCGGGCCTAAATCGCCATGTGTCATATGCAAAGGGGCCCACTTCCATCGTGATTGTCCTTGTATTCCCCGGATACTAAGGGACTGGTCCCCCAGGTTGCACAATCCGGTAGCATCAACCTCTGATAGACATGTTGATTGCATTCCGTCAACTAGCGAGAGTGAAGGACAAAGAGGGAGACCAAGGTCACCCTGCGGACTGTGTGAAGGCGATCATGCCATCCACCGTTGTCCATTCTTAGATGAGGCAAAAAGAGTTTTGGAAGATCGTCCGGTTTCACCGTTACGACTTCCTCCTGGATACCAAAAACTCGTGCCAAGTCCCTCGGTAGTTGAAAATCCAGCTGGCCCGATCAAGTGGTCAGCTGAAGTGTCGGTCATTGAGAATGAACCTACTGAATCCAGACCAGACGAAAGTCTAAAGGTCGATACGGCAGTTGACCCGGTTCTTCCTTCAGAGGTTTCATCCTCAAATGACACCGTCGTTGAAGATTCATCTTCAAATGACACCCTCACTGAAGAGAATAAGGATGACACCGTCCAGATTCTTTTCATCAACACAGACTCTGATGAGCATCAGGGCAATGCGCCCATTCCTTTATCGCAGGAAGGAACATCGTCAGGGCCGTATCCGGCCGTGTATTCGGTCCCACCGCCAAGCAACCTGGTTGTGTCCTTTGATTGGAACCAACTAGGCAGACCCCGGTTACCAGCCAGTATACCATTCAGAATCATTGTCCAAATCTACAGAATGGTAATGGCTGGAACTATCATTGATGAAGGGGCATATGTGAGTATCCTTTCCTCTATTTCTTGGAAAGCACTGGGTTCCCCGGCGCTTTTACCTGAGATGAGAAATCTATCAGGTTTTGATAAAGGAACCAGTCGCCCTTTAGGGATCCTTCCCAATGTTCCCATTACCTTGAGGAAGAAGATAGTTCATATGAACGTCATGGTCGTCCAAGGACCCTTGGATTATAACCTACTCCTTGGACGGGACTATATATATTGCATGGGAGCTATAGTCTCCTCACTCTTTAGAGTAATGTGTTTTCCACACGAAGGAAGGATGGTCAAGCTCGTAGACCAACTTTCATTTCCGAGATCTCACATCGCAAATAGTCAAATACCATCCCTGAATGGCTTATTCACTCAAGAAATGCCTCCACCCCCGGTTCTACTTCCCAATGAATGCGAGTGATTCGGAAAGATATAACTGGAACCCAGGGGGCATGCACCCTGGTCTGCTTTGGGCAGAAGAAACCTTGGGTATAGGGTAGAATTTCCGCGAAAGAATATGACTAGTCCGTACCCCGTCCGTGGATGGAAGAGGGGTTGTTCTAGAATAAGATTCTTTTGTCAAGGTTACTTGTTTGACAAAGGTCATTCATCTTTATCTAAATAAGTAGGCTCTGCCAAGGAAGGGGATCCGTTTGCGGTAGCAAGTAGTAACTGTCTTTGGATAAAAGGCAAGCCTCACCCATTAAAACAAATGTTTTAAAGGATAAGTAGGGGCAGCCTCCAAAGAATGAGTTCCTATTGCTGCAACAAATTGTAACCATCCTTGTGTAACCTAATGATAGACATCGTCGAAGAAAGAGATTGATTTGCGGCAGCAAATAGAACCACTCTTCGGGTAACCAGAAAGAGGCAAGCCTCCCTCAATAACATTAATGTTTTGTCTTTGAGTAGTGTTCTTCTCTTGTCACAAATAGCTGTTCATTAAAAGTTGGGCCGACGGGAAGACAAGTACCGCGTAAGATCCCTTAAAATAACGAGAAGACAAGTATCGTTAACATTAGATTGGCAAGATGACAAGTAGCTGGGAACACCCAAAGAAAAGCAGAGGTGAGGGAGAGGAGGGGCAGCCTTGAAATTCTGTTTTATACCTGGGGGCATGCAAACCTTTTGGAGTGCAAGCAAAGAGCGATTATTTATCTGTTTTTTGGATTAATTGTTTCCGAACTTGCATAAAGAAAGGATGTGGGGCAAAGGTCAAAATTTGCCGAAGAGCATAGCTTATGTGAGGTGCAAGCTCTATAAAAATTGGAATCTTGCAGGAGACATTTCTTATCTTATGACTGGTAAACGAGCAGTTTTAGCATAAAGTTCATGCTTGTTAAAAAATAAACGCAAGGTCCGAGCAGTTTTAGCGTCATAGTTCATGCTCGTTAAAAAATAAACATAAGCTTTTGAGCAAGTTTAAGCTCTTTAAAAAATGAACTGCCCGGTAAATAACCATTAAAAAATGTAACCTTTGACAGCCATGTAAAAGCCTTGGTCGTGTTTTGCTGCAGCCATCACCTCCACCGTTCATTTGGCCAATCGTTCATCTCCATATGATTGTTTACCCATTTTGAGGAACAGCTGCGAAGAGTGATTTCACTTAGCCATCCTTGTGACACTGCCGTGATTGGAAAATTCCAACCTGTACCTGGAATCTGCTGCTATCCCTGTTTATCACTCATTCCTCAAAAGACGAGTCTTCTTTGAGCTCTTTTCTCCTGACTCGTAAAATATGAAAAGTTTGCCGAGTTTTGGCCTCCCAGCTCGTTAAACGACCGGAAGAGCTATCCCTCCTTTAGATTTTAATCTTTTTGGATTTGAGGGATTATTGCACAAAACGATCGAGCGTTTGTTTTGTTCGGCTCGTTAAAAGTACCGAAAATTCATCCCTTCTGTATTGTTTTATACTTTTTCGGACTTAAGGGATTAGATGACGAAAAAGGAATTTTGGAGTTAACTTTCTGTACTTTTTCAGACTCTCTAAAAATGAAAAGGACCGAGTTTTCTTTGTCGTTAGACTCGTTAAAATGATTAAATAGCGACAAACTTGTCTTTAGACGAGAGCGAGTTTCCCTATCGCTAGGCTCGTTAAAACATAGCGATGGGCTTGCCCGAAGGGCAGGTTATAGAACAAGCATATGTTATCCTCCTCAAGCTTGACAAAAATAAAGAGGTACTGGTCAGAAATGACTGGGGAAAAATTGGGAGAACCTCAAAGCTTAATGGTAGCAAGTCGCTCTTGAACATGACACTTTGTCCTCCGTATCATATCGGGTTGGGTTGTTTCATTCACCGGTCTCATCACCATGGTCCTCGCCACACCATCCATTTGGGGTAATGCTACCGATCCATCACATCAGTGTCGTTATATGTTCAAGAGATGTTGTTCAGAAAGAGTCAACCGTGTCCCATCCACTGCCATACATTATCCTTCATCCATTCATGACCGCCACCCTGAATCAGATATCATAGTTTGTTTTCACCTCATCACAATCATTAGCTCCGTTCCGTGTCACTGGTGTGGGATTCATTAAGGCCCTCCTTTGACGGATCGCTCCTTGTCGACATCAGCTCATTATCCAAGGAGTTGATCTAGGGACAACCCTTTCAGTACTTTGAAGCTCGCATGCCTTAATGGCAAGTTTCTCACTTCCGGCGACAGGTATACATCAATGACCTTCGACCAGAAGATTTTGCATGGTGGTCGACGCCAAGTCCTTAATTCCCACCATGTGAATTGTACTGTCGTATTTTGAGGGTCATCATCCTTATCGGTGATTCCTCTCGCGCTTGTTAACGGTTTACATCATTGACCGGTAATCAAGCGATGTCTTTCCATGTTCGACTTCAAGAAATTCTCACATGGATTGACTTGTACATCGAGTGAAGATCGGAAGAGATTGAAGACCCCGGATCTAGTTTCATCCATCCGGGCTGCGATATATATTCAGGACATAAAGACATTTGATATGTACATCATTGCAGCAGATGATCATCCTTCTCAAAGGATGATAATTTCAGCAGAGAATTATCAGTCTACCATCAGACGATCGTCTGTTCTATGTACCAAAATGAATTTATAAAGCTGAGCATGGGAATGCCCGCCTCAGCTAGATCATGAAAACAGAATGAAAAATAATGTATTGTATTGTATCTTATTACAGGACACCTCTCAGCGATTGAATGAACTTCGGATCCTCCTAATAAAGCATTTCACCCGATAAACGACCTCATACTTTAGGGGGCATCTGTTATAGACATTTTTGTGCCTTACAACATGAAGCATGAAATGTCAATAATCTAAGGGATCCAAAGTCCCTAAACATGATGTTCCTACCCCTAGAGGAACAAGGTCAGCAAACCACAGCTCTGAATATCAGTTCTCCACCTGAAAACACTCAAAAACAAGCAATTCTGGAATCAATTCAACTGCTCCACTAAGCAACTGCGCTGAAAGTCAAGTGCTCCATGGTGTACCTGCGTTGAAAGTCAAAATCAATGAAGGCCACCTGCGCTGAGCGAGATTGGACAAGTGGCACAGTGAGTCATTGCTCAGGAATCTTCCAAAATGACACTTGGATCAGGGAATTCGCCTTGTGATGAGTAAGAGGTTCTGTTTCTCCAAGTGGAAGCAAGATCCTCCAAGTGGACTCATGAACTGAAGATTAACTGAAGAGAGAGAGGACACAAGGCAGCTACACATCAGTTGCAAGCTGACTCATCCTTTCTCAATTCATCTATATATGGAGCTCTCTCCTATGAGCTCTGAAGGCTGGAATTTTGTGCAAGTAAAGAAATGCTGTTGGTTTCATCATAGAACTATTGAGTGATTGCTTGAAGGAGGTGAAGAGGAGATTTCTTTTTGCTGGGAGGTGTTGCTGGATTGGGCCTCTTATGGTTGTAACACTCTCAGAACTTTACTTCTTCCATTAATAAAAGCTATTGAGGTTCTTCTATATGCATTTGTTTCAATGATGTATTGTTATAATTGTGTATTTGATTTATTCTAATCCTTGAATCAGTTATGAATGCATGCTTCTTGTAGTTTCCTTCTCTTGCCATTTTGCAGGATCACATTGTAGCTGGGCCATGAAAGAGCAAAGAGCTGGAAGCAAGCAGCAAGGAGAGAAGATTGGATCAACCATTAAGCGCAAGACAACGGTTAGCGGATCCCTTTCTCCTCTTTTGCTTTCATAAAGAAGAAAATCTCAAGTAGTTTTGTTTTCAGTTGTTGCTGAGGTACTATCACCCTTAGAGTGGGATAGGGTCATCCGAATCGGATACTTTTCCCTACAACAACATGTTAAACCAATTAACCCCATTCACTATGGTTGGAAATCTAAGGGAAACATGGCTCTTAGCTAGGTTTTGATATGAAATTAGCCAAGTAAGAAGGGAAGATACTTGAGTTTAGAAAAGGTAACACACAACAAACAACCAAAGGAAGAAGAAAAATGCCACACAAAATATATAAATATGCTAGTTTCATTTTGGAAACTAAATTTATAAATATTATTTCCAAATATATTAAATGAAATAAGCAACAAAATCAACCAAACATAAATAAAATACTAAGCCCTAAATGCAAGTATGATGATCTAAGTTCCCTTAATAGGAAGGCACCTTTCTCAATCGTATACTTTGTTTGAAACTTCATTGAAGTGATGTTGTTAGACCAAGATGTAAGAGTAGATAGAGCCAAGAACACCAAAGGAGCAATCAACCACTCTAGCGAGGAAAGAACCAACCAATGAAGTGGAGAAAATTTTAAGGAAGACTCTTGTTGGTGGAGGCTTGAAGGAGCCAACATATCCAAGTACCCTGAGTGTGTGAGAGGAGGTAAGAACATTATATCATAAATTTGGCATCAATTTTATAAGTTTTGATATATAAAATAATGAGAAAAGAGACACTTAACAAGGAGGAAAGGAGTGATTTAAATAGAATTTATGATGGTGTAGGAGTGTTGGAAGGAATTTGCCTAGTTCTTGGACAAGGTATTACTTTCTTTATAGCTCAATATGGCTTTTTATTGAGGAATTGTTGGTCAAGGGTTGTATCACATGTATTTTTTTAAGAAAAATCACTGTATGTTTCACATGCTCTAGGAAAAAATTATGGAAGAGTACATAAAACCCGTGAATCACATCACAAGCTAAGGCCAAGGAGGGTTAAGGAATGTTTTAACAAGTAGACGCCCTTGAAAAGCATGCCAAAATGGACTTGGTGACAATGAGGACCCATAATGATGTCTCCAACCATCTAAAATATTTGCCGAATGGAGAAACCAAAAGGTCTACTGAGGTTAAATATGTGAACAAGGGGGAGAGACAAAGGGGTAGGATGAAATGAGGGCCCTATCATGGAACTAAACACCAAGTTAATATACTAGGATCATGTTAAAATTTCAATCATGATGTGCATATTTTCACTCTCAAATCTAACCTACAATTGAAACTTAAAATCTTACACAACCTCAATAAAAAATTCATATTTATGAAAACTAAAACCATTGAAGTATGAAAACTAAAATCATTGAAGTATATATGAGGAGTAGAGATACAACATGTAGGAATTTCAAATGAATTCATCATGTCATGGAGTTTAGATATAAAAAATAATAATTTTGAAAATCAAAATCATGCAACTTGAAATATATAACAATAATCACATTACTTTTCATCAACCATTAAAGAATGATTTCCATTATACAATAAAATAGGGAGACACCCTAATTGTAGAGAATCCCGTAGATTCACAAGCTCATGCAATGTACTAAACCATAGGACAAGATTCTACTTATACTTTCAACCAACGGAAGCCAATAGATCGATGAAAACAATATGAAAAAGAAGAAGATAAATTAAGGTCACATAACAGAAGATGTATATGGGGAAAGTCATTGCTCAAAACCCCGCTATCTGTATTGCATATATCATAAATGTGAGTGAAGATATAAAACTTTTTCTCACTAGAACAATTCCGCACAAGTATGCTCAACTCTCTCAGCTCAAAAACTAGCTCTTGGCCAACACTTAGCCAATTCTGCAACTCTCCAAGATCCTAATCTCTTGCGTAATTCCTAGGATGAATAACTCGTATTTAAAGGGAATTCATGCTTCCAAAACTGCGCAATCTAAACATAGGATCAATCTCTGATGCATGCATGATATTTACACTTCAGCAAATAATACCACTGATAGTACACTGTCCCTACACTCTAGTCTCAACTCGGACTTTCTGTGAACTAACATGCATGAGTTTCTCATGAGGGAATCTTCAGTTAAATGGAGTAGCACTAGTGGATGCATTAGTGCACCAACTGACTGTTAGTTCTCTATTAGTTCCAAAAACAATTTAGAACTAATTTAATTGAACTTAACTACGTAAACTGAGTGATCTAATTTCCAACTCAATTTAAACTCATATTGGACCCCTAAAACATAGGGATAGCATATACATGACTACATAAAGACTTCCAACTCGAAATTCCTAAGCTAATTAAGTTAATTAAACTTAATTAGCTATTTACAAGTTGTTATGAGAATATAATTCGATTTTAATTCTCAGTTTAATTCAATGACAAATTAAACTGATTCTTGTTGCCATTTCTCAACACTCCCTGTCAACAAGAAAGGGATTATCAACTACCCCAATCCTGTCTCTGTGAAACCCAAATTTACATCTTGAAAATGCCTTTTTTAAAATGTCAGCATCTTTCTCCTTCATGGGAATGTACTTTAACAACATAAGTCCCCTCAATATACAATCTCTGAGATGATGATATCAGATATCAATATGCTTGGATTGATCATGAAAAACTGGTTTTTCAGAGAGTTTGATACTACTTTGATTATCACATTAAATCACAGTTAGATCCATCTTCTAACCAAACAAACCAACCAAGATATTCCTCATCCAAATAGCCTCACATGTTGCCTGACTTGCAACCATGTACTTTTCCTATGCCGAATTGAGTGAAACCGATCTCTGTTTCCTACTGTACCAAGAAACTACCATTGACCCAATACTGAAGATCCCTCCTAATGTGCTCTTCCTGTCAGATGGAATCCCTGGCCAGTTTGCATCGGCGAAGCCTTGAAGCTTCACTCCCTCTCTCATTTTGTACCATAATGCATACTGAGAAGTTCCCCTGAGTTATCTCAACACATGCTTTGCCACCTTCCAATACAAGTTGGTAGGCCTAACCATCGCTTGATTAAGATGGTTAACTTCATAGCACATATCTGGTCGTGTTTTCACCAAGTACATGAGTGAACCCAAAAGATGCCAGTAAATAATAGCTTCCATTATTTCTCCTAAAGTAGCATCCTCCTTCCTCTAGGTGCCTCCTAAAGGAGTATCCATGAGTTTGCTGCTCTCCATGCAAAATCTCCTGAGTATTTTGTTGGCATACTTTCCATGAGACACAAACAACTCCCCATCTCCCAGCCATACCTCCATGCCAAGAAAGTAATGCATGAGCCCCATGTCCTTCATCAACAATTTACCTTCCACCATTATGTGGTACAGGTTCACTTCTGATTCACTCTTCGTGAAGCCCAACCCGGTGAAGTAGCTATCTATCCTAGTGTGCCAAGCACTCGGTGCTTTCTTCAGCCCATACAATGCTCTCTTGAGCCGTCACACATGCGACTCACGGTCAAAGGTTTCAAAAACTTTAGGCTGCTCTATGTACACCTCTTCCTCAATCATGCCATTAAGGAAGGTTATATTCACATCCATCTGATGTATCTTCCAACCCATCTGTGCTGATAGTGCCAATATAAATCTGATTAACTAGTACCTTGCAATAGGAGCAAAGGTCTCATCATAGTCAATCCCCTCTACCCGTGAAAAACCACGGGCTACAATTATAGCCTTATGCTTCTCCACACTACCATTTGTAGCTTTCTTTACCTTGTAAAGCCAACAGGAGCTCACCACTGACTTGTCCTTCGATCTAGGGACCACATCCCAAACACTATTATGAACTATGGAGTTATACTCCTCCACCATGGCATCAACCCAAACCGATTGCTGCACTGCTTCCTTAAAGGAAGATGGATTTGTCACAACACATTCGCACATAAGAGCCATGCATCCAGTGTACCTCTCAGGTGACCTCCTATGCCTATGCTGGGTGCTCCCAAATTCCCTCGTGCATCTTCCAAAAATCTGTCTACCTCTTTGGTGTGCTTTCTTCCCTCTTTGGAAGAATCTGCCTAAGTGGATGTTTCCACTCCCAGATCCTCTTTATGTGGCTGCTCCAAATCAATCTCAGGCTCCTCAAGCTTAAGAGCTAAAAGCTCCTCATCCACATGTAGCTCAAGCTCCCTCTTAAGGGAAACTCACATGGCCTTCTCCTCATCGAATTTTACATCCCTGCAAACCACTGTCATCCTGCTGGTCTGAAAGTACACTTGATAGTTGTGAGGTGTATCAGTGTACCTCACAAATATCACCAACTCTGTTGTCGGCTCAAGCTTATTTTGTGCATCTTTGGTCAGATGGAAATATATCGATGACCCAAAAATCATGAAGTGACCAACATATGGCCTCTTATTGGAATAAGCCTCCACTGGTGTCTTCATCTCAAGTATCTGTTGTGGGCTAAGGTTTTGAACATAAACTATTGTGTTGCATGCCTCAGCCCACAAGTATTGTGGTAGACCCTGATCATGCAACATTGCCCTTGCTGCCCCTATTATGCTTATGTTCTTCCTCTCAGCCACTTGATTTTGCTGAGGGTTATGGGGTGTCGTCAACTCCCGTTTAATCGCTTCCACTGCACAAAAATTCTTAAACTCATTTGAGACGTACTCACCACCATTATCACTCAGTAGAGCTTTAACCTTCTTGCCCGACTCTTTATCCACCAATGCTTTAAACTCACAAAACTTTGTGAAAGTTTGATCCTTTTTCTGCATGAAAAATATCCAACATTTTCGAGAAACGTCAATAAAAAATATAACATAATACCTATATTTGGCCATAGATTCTGTCGAAAATGGTCCACACACATCTGAATGTAATCGCTCTAGAATAGCCTCTTATCAATTGTCTCTATCGTGAAAGGAATACTTGGTGTATTTTACCAAAGTACACCCCTTGCATGTATCAACTTGCTCAAGCATACCTTTGAGAAGACCGGTAGAGATCTGTTGCAATATCTTCAAATCCCCATGATGCAAGTGGCCCAATCGCCTGTGCCACAACTTGGCAATGTCTTGGCTCTGCACCAATTTTGATTTTGTACTCAAAGAAGTACACTCCTCTACCTCCAGCTTATAAATATTCTTCACCCGAATCCCTATATTCTTTACTTGACCCGTGGCTATGTTTCAAAGGAACACCTTTCCTTTCGGGAAGATCAAATCATAGCCTCTACCCTCAAGCATGGAAACATATACGAAATTCTTCTTCAGCCCAGACACATACGTAAAATTCTTCAAGATGAGTGGAGCCCCATTCTCCATCTGAAAAGTAATTGTGCCCAATCCAGTAACACTAGACTTCCCTTCGTCACCCATCTCGATATGCATCTAGAGATCTTTCTCCTTAGGTCACTACATAACTCTTTGTCGCCAGTCATGTGGAATGAAGCTCCACTTTCTAAGTACCATACAATTCCCATTATTTATGACACCAAGCATGCAATGAGGGAAAAGTCCAATTCGAATTGAGAGGCCAAAGCCTCACCTGCAGCTCCTCCCGAGGACTTCTTCTTGGACTTCTTGAGTGGACAATTTGAAGCAAAATGGCCCAACTCATGAAAATGAAAGCACTTAACATTTTTCATGTCTTTCTTCTTACCTCCATGATAAGAATATGATTTGGAATGGGAAGCTTTCCCTTTCCCCTTCTTCACCTTAAGTGCTAAGGCACAATTCTCTTCATCACCATTCTTTGATGAAGAACCATCCCTAGTGTTCCTCCTGATCTCCTCCTATATCAAATATGACCACAGTCATTCCTAATCTGGCAGCTTCTCCCGATCATTGAAAGAGTCCCAATAACTATGCCAAACCTTTGGGAGTCCTAGAAGAGAAAGACTCACCATATCATCCTCGGCAACCGTGATTCCAACACTTCCAAGTTCATCACGACATTAAGTGAACTTGGTCAAGTATTTTGGAATAGTCTCACCTTTCTCCATTTTGATTTTTTGAAGTTTTTCCTTCAATGCCAATTTCCTTTGGTCACTGTTGTTCTGATACAAGTCCGTCAATGCTTTCCACATATTATACAAATTTTCCTTGCCATGGAGATAATGTGGTTTCAAACTCCCTCAAGGATTATTTGCCTCGCCTTTGCCACACACTTCTTCCATTTGACCAGATTCTGTGCATCTAATGATGCTCGCTTAGGAATTTCTTGATCAATGAATTCCTTCAAGCCATTATCCTCTAGAACAACCTCCATTATATCCATCTAGGCTATAAAATTCAAGCTGCCTTCCAAGGCATATTCGATATGCAAACTGCAGAAGACCATCTACTGATCCTAAAGTATGTATTCCAAATTCAAATTTCACCTGTAACCCAAAACTAAAAACTTCGAAGTATCCTCTAGTATACTATTAACAACTCTGATACCATGTAGAAAATGCTATATATTCACAAGCTCACGCAATGTACTAAAGCACAGGACAAGAATCTACTTCTACTTTCAACCAGCGGAATCCAATAGATCGATAAAAATAATATGAACAAGAAGAAGATAAATCAATGACACATAACAAAGTATGTATATGGGGACATTCACTGCTCAAAACCCCACTATTTGTATTTCATATATCAAAAACATGAGTGAAGATACAAATCTTGTTCTCACTGGAACAATTCCGCACAAGTATGCTCAACTCTCTCAACTCACAAGCTATCTCTTGGACAACACTTAACAAATTCTGCAGCTCTCCAAGCTCCTAATCTCTTGCATAATTCCTAGGATGAATATCCCTTATTTAAATGGAATTCATGCTTACAAAAATTTGCAATCCAAACATAGGATCAATATCTGATGCATGTATGATATTTACACTCCAGTAAATAATACCACTGATAGTACACTATCCCTACACTCTAGTCTCAACTAGGTCTTTCTCTGAACTGACATGCATTAGTTTATCATGAGCGAGTATTCAGTTAATTGGAGTAGCACTAGTGGATGCATTAATGTGTCAACTGACTGTTAGTCCTCTATTAGTTCCAAAAATAATTTAGAACTGATTTAATTGAACTTAACTGTTATGAAACCAACTCAAAAAATAGAAGAAAATATAGATCAACGACTTCAAAATAAGTCTCTTTGAGGGGGAAACCTCCTTTACATTACACAAATGAACAAATATTGGATGATTCAAATGATAAGAGCTCCTTTCTATATATATGGGTCTAAGGGGTCACAATATAATTAGAGCCGACATAAAAATAATAATGTAAGGGCATAAAAATAACAATATGGGGAACAATAATAAAAATATGGGGACTACTTGGGGCACAACAATACAATAAGGGGGTACATTGACAATAACAATGAGGGAATACACTAGTATCACTGGGACCTAACAAATCCCTCTCCAAAAAAGTGTTGTCCTCAATGCTTTAGTAGTTCTAGATGATTTTGTATAAAATTCTCATCCTCCCACATGGAATCTTTAGTGGGTAAGTTCTTCCACTTGATGAGATACTCTTAAATTGATCGATTTCATAGCTGTCAAGTTCTTATTTCTATGACTGCGTCAGGTTACAATATCATTTTTCCTTCCTCATCAAGTTCTGGCAATATTGTTTGAACTGGGATCTTATCACCTATAACCTTATTTAAGCATGAATCATGGAAATCTGGGTGCACTCGGGAAGATGCATGAAGCTCCAATTTGTATGCCATAGTACCAATCTTTTGCAACACCTTGTAAAGACCATAATACTTTGGTGATAATCTATTATCCTTCTTAGCTTTCTTGAGGGACATTTGTTTGTATGGTTGTAGCTGTAAACATACCCAGTCACCTACATCAAAACTTATTTTGCTGTGAATTTGATTTTCCTATTGTTTCATTTTGTTCTGTGCCAAAGTGAGGTTATCCTTTAAGAGTTGGAGAACTTGTTGTTGATGCTTGATGTGATCTTCCACTGCTTGAACCTTAGAATTTTCTCTTAAACATGATGTGATTGATAGTGGATGATATCCATAAAGTGTCATAAATGGGGTAATCTTTGTTGTAGTATGGAAGGAAGTGTTATACCACCATTCCACCATAGGTAACCACTTGACCCATTGTGTCTATTTATCAGATACAAAGCAACAAAGATATCCTTCCAAAAATGTGCTCATAATCTTAGTTTTCCCATCAGATTGAGGATGATAAGATGAGATATGAGCTAATTGAGAAACCAAACAAGAAAACAATTTTGTCCAAAAATTTCCAATGAAAATGGGATCTCTGTTGCTTACAATAATATGTCGATTTCTATGTAGATTTTGAATTATTTCCATAAATGCATTAGCAACTGTATTGGCTTTAAATGGATGTGATAATGCACAAAAGTGTGCATATGTGGTAAGTCTATCATCTGCCACCATGATGACATTATTTCCTTAGGACTTGGGTAAACCAGTGATAACATCCATTGAAACCTCCTCCGAATGTTGAATTGGAATGGATAAAGGTTGTAACAGACTTGGAGTCCTAACTGTCTCAACTTTATTTTGTTGGAAAACTAGATATTGCACTAAAAACTTTTGAATATCATATTTAAGGCCATACCACAAAAATTCCTTCTTAACCTTGTTGTAAGTTTTTAAAATTCTTGAGTGCCCTCCTAAGGGAGAGGTGTGCAATTCCAGAAAAATATTTTGTTTGAGTTGGGAATTCTTACAAAGGAGTAAGCAATATTTGTACCATAATGAATCATTTTTCCAGCTAAAAGTATTAGATGTATTGGGATCTTGCTGCAACTTTTGAATGAGTGCCCACGCTTTTTTGTCATTCTTCCATTCATCCCTTGCTTCGGTTATCCAATTTGGTTGGATAATATAAATGGCAAAAATAAATTCTTCCACATCCTCATCCTTTCTTGAGAGTGCATCTGAAACAAAATTTTTCTTTCCTTTTTTATAGATGATTTCAAAGTCATAACCCAACATCTTTGTGACCCATTTTTGCTGCTCTTCAGAAGATAATATTTGTTCTAAAAGGTATTTAAGGCTATCATGATATTTTTTTACCTTGAAGTGTCTTCCTATTAGGTAAGGTCACCATTTCTTAAGTGCATGTAGTATTGCCAACATTTCCTTCTCATAAATAGCTTTGTGTAAATACTTTCCTTTAATTGGAAAAATTTAAAAAGAAATGGGTCTTCCTTCTTGCATTAAGACATCGCCAATTCCATTTCCCGAGGCATCACACTCCACAATAAATGTTTTTGTGCAGTCTGGCGTAGCTAAGACTGGTGCTTGGCACATTGCCTCTTGTTACAGGGAAAAGTGTCTACACAGAACTGCTTATCCCACTAAGGTGTGGTAGCTATCTTAGAAACAAACAAAGTAAAGCTACTTTCATTTTTCCTTTATGAAATATAGATGAGAGAAGAACAAAGGAGACCAACCTCTGTCTTGCGCTTATCTCCTAGTTCGATTCCTCTCTCTCCAGATAGTCCTTCGCTACTTGATTCCTTGTACGCCCAGCTTCACAGAGTACCTGTAGGATCAAAGTAGCATAACACTATACAAGAACATGGATCTATAATCATAAACAATCTGGGATCAGATGTAAATTGACCATACAAATGCATAAAACATAAATGACACAAGAGTATGGAGGAAAACTTGAATAACTTTTATTGATAATCAAGAAAGAGCCAAGGGAGTTACAACCAGTTGTTCTGACCCAGCATCATCCTCTTAGCAAGTAAGCCCTTCTTCACCTCATACAAAGCTTAGATCATCCAACAATATGATGTTGTCTCAAGAAACCAACAACAATTCCTTACAAGATGCAAAATTCCAGCCTCTGGATCTCTGGGATGAGGGATCCATATATAGATATCTGTAAGGGAGATGAGTCAGCTTGTGATTTGATTAGTGTCTTCCCTCTGATAGTTCTTGCTTCCACTTGGAGATTGATGATCTCTTACTCATCCTTGGTCGAATTCAGAGAGGCAAGTGTCACAGGAGAAGTTTATGGAAGATTCCATGCCTCTCCACCTCGCAAATTGATACTGCCATTTGTCACTTCTCGCCCATCGCACCCCATAGAAGAGCTTTTTGAAATGCAACGCACCCACAGAGTGTACTTAGGTGAGATGCAACACACTTTGCCTATGGAGCAGCTGAAATGATCCTGTTTTGACCAGTTCTGAGCAGTTTTTCATGGAGAACTTCTAGGAGAAGCTGTAATCAGTTGACCTTGTTCCTTTAGGGGTTAGAACAACACTTTTAGGGACTTAGGAGCCCTTGGTTTATGGACATTTTATGCTTGGGGTTGCAGTGCCCAAAAATGTCTATAACAGTTGCCCCCTAAAGCATGAGTTCGTTAATCTTTTGATGTCGGGTGAAATGATTTATTATGAGGATCCAAAGTTCTTTCAAGCTGGGAGGATACCTGTAATAAGATACAATACAATACATTATCTTCATAATATTTTCATGATCTAGCTGAGGCGGGCATTCCCATGCTCAACTTTATAAATTCATTTTCGTGTACATGGGACAGACAATCGTCTGAGTGTAGTCTGATGATTCTGGTAGAGTCATCATCCCTTTGATTGGATGATTATCTATGCAGCAATGATGTACATTTGATGTCTTTATTTCCCTGAATATATATCGCAGCCCGGATGGATGAAACTAGATTCAGGGTCTTCAATCTCGTTCGATCTTCACTCGAAGTACAAGTCTATCCATGTGAGAGATGTTCTGGGGTCGAACATGGAAAGACATCGCCTGATTACCAGCCAATGATGTAAGCTGTTAACAGGCGCGAGAGGAATCACCGATAATGATAATGACCCTCAAGGTACTGCAGTACAATTCACGTGGTGTGAATAAAGGACTTGGCGTCGAACACCACGCAAAATCTTTCGGTCGAAGGCCATTGATGTAAACCTATCGCCGGAAGTGAGAAACTTGCCATTGAGGCATGCAAGCTTCAAAGTACTGAACGGGGTGTTCCTAGATCGACTTCTTGGATAATGAGCTGATGTCGACAAGAAGCAATCCGTCATAGGAGGGCCTTAATGAATCCCACATCAATGACACAGAACAGAGCAAATAATTTTAATGGAGGTGAAAACAATCTGGTGATATAAGGTTTAGGGTGGCGGTCATGAAAGAATGGAGTGTAAATGTATTGCAGCGGGTGAGACACAGGTGAATTCTCTAGATGACTTCTCATGAACATATCGGCAACACTGACGTGATTGATTGGTAGCATTAACCCAAAATGCGGATGGTGTGATGGGACCATGGTGATGTGACCGGTGAATGAAACAACCCAACCCGACTTGGATGCGGAGTGAAAGTGTCATGTTCAAGAGCGACTTGCTACCAACAAAGTTTCTTCAAGTTTTCTTCCCAATTTTTCCCCAGTCATTGCTGACCAGTAACTCTTTATTTTTGTCAAGCTTGAGGAGGATAACATATGCTTGTTCTATAATTTTCCCTTCGGGAAAACCCATCGCTATGTTTTAACGAGCCTAGTGATAGTGAAACTCGTTCTTGTCTGCTATGGACAAGTTTGTCGCTATTAAGTTTTAACGAGTTTAACGACAAAGATAACTCGGTCCTTTTCAATTTTAGAGAGTCTGAAAAGGGACGTAAAGGAAACTCCAAAATTCCTTTTTCGTCATCTAATCCCTTAAGTCCGAAAAAGTATAAAACAATACAGAAGGGATGAATTTTCGATACTTTTAACGAGCTGAACAAAACGAGCGCTCAATCTTTTTGTGTAATAATCCGTCAGGTCCAAAAAGATTAAAATCTAAAGGAGGGATAGCACTTCCGGTCCCTTTAACTAGCTAGAGAGGCCAATGGCTTGGAAACCTTTTCATATTTTACGAGTCAGTTGAAAAGAGCTTAAAGAAGACTCATTTTTTGAGGAACGAGTGATAAAATTGGGTAGCAGATGATTCCCGGTAAGGTTTGGAATTTTCTAATCACGGCAGTGTTACAAGGATGTCTAGTGGGATCACTCTTCGCAGCTGTTCCTCAAAAGGGGTAAACAATCAAATGGAGGTGAATGATCGGCCAATACAGAGTGGAGGTGATGATGAGAACACGACCAAGGCTTTAAAGGCTGAAGTACTACATTCACGATGGTTATTTACCGGGAAATAGTTCATTTTTTAATGAGCTTAAACGCGGGGAGAAACATTTGCTCATGACTTATGTTTATTTTTTAACGAGCTTGAACTATGTGCTAAAACTGCTCGATTAATCCAGTGGTATAATAATAATGTCTCATATATGAAAACAACAATTTTTAGAGTTTTTCCCCACATCCTTTCTTTATGCAAGTTAGGAAACGACCAATCCTACGAGTTTCAAGGGTTAGAGGACCTACAAATTTAAAAAATAAATAGTCGCTCTTCACTTGCACGCCAAAAGGTTTGCATGCGCCCAGGTATAAAACAGAATTTCAAGGTCACCTTTCAAATCTCCAACAAAACATTTTTTTTTATCAGGAAAGGTCTACCTCTTTCAGGTTACCAAAGATTGTTCTATTCACAGCACAAAAAAAACACTTCTTCAGCGATGTCTACCGAAATAGACAAAGGTGAGACAATCCACTCACATAACTTTGACGAGGGAATCTTATTCCAGTCTAACCCTCTTTTCCAATCATGGACGGGAGTACAGACTAGTCATATATCTCTCGCGGAAACCTACCCTATACCCGAAGTTTTCCTGCCGAAGCAGACCAAGGTGCATGCCCCCTGGGTTTCAGTCATGTCCTCCAAATCACTCGTTCTCATCAGGTGGACGGACTGGAGATTGATGAGACATTCCTTGTGTGAAAAGACCATTTAGGGATGGCATATGACTATTTGCTCTGTGTAATCCGGGAAATGAAAGCTAGTCTACGAGCTTGACCACTCTTCCTTCGTGCGGAAAACACATTACTCTAAAGAGTGATGAGACAATGGCTCCCATGCAAAAAATATAGTCTCTTCCAAGGAGTAGATTATAATCCAGGGGTCCTTGAACTACCATTACGTTCATGCGAACGGTTTTCCCTCTTAATGTTATGGGCACATTGGGAAGGATCCCTAACGGTCGACTGGTTCCTTTGTCAAATCCTATTAGATTTCTCATCTTAGGCAAAAGCGATGGCGAACCAAGCGCTTTCCAAGCAGTCGAGGAAAGGATACTCACAGAAGCCCCTTCATCTATGATGGTACCAGCCATAACCATTCT
This sequence comes from Pinus tabuliformis, assembly GCA_031772625.1. Classification (NCBI taxonomy): domain Eukaryota; kingdom Viridiplantae; phylum Streptophyta; class Pinopsida; order Pinales; family Pinaceae; genus Pinus; species Pinus tabuliformis. The sequence continues at coordinate 1,025,919,441 of CM062809.1, read as the reverse complement.
ATATATTTGAGCAATAATTCAGAATGGTACACTAGCCGGTAAATGGGGTCTGCCTAGTTGATTCCAGTCGAAGGAAACAACTAGGTTGCTTGGAGGTGGGACCGAATAGATGGTCGGGTACGACTCTGACAAACTTCCTTCCTGCAGTAAAGGAATGGGTAAATTGCCCCCATGTTCATCGGAGTCTGTGCTTACGAAAAGAATTTGGACGGTGTCATCCTTATTCTCTTCTGTGACTGTATCATCTGAAGATGGAACCTCTGAAGGCAAGACCGGGTCAACTGCCGTCTCGACCTTTTGACTTTCGTCTGGTATGGGTTCAGATGGTTTGTCTTCAATGATAGACGCTTCGGCTGACCACCTGGGTGGGTCAGCCTGATTTTCAACTAGTGACGGACTCGACAAGAGTTTTTTATATCCAGGAGGAAGTCGTAATGGTGAAACCGAACGATTGTCCAAAACTCTTTTAGCCTCGTCTAAGAAGGGACAACGGTGGATGGCATGATTGCCTTCGCACAATTTACAAGGAAATCTATATTTTCCTTTTTGTCCTGGGGCTTCACTTTCCCTAGTCGACGATGTGTTTTCAACATGATCATCAGAGGTTGACGACACCGGGTTGTGCAAACGAGGAGACCAGTCCCTTAAGATCCGAGGGATGCAGGGACAATCTCGATGATAGTGGTCTCCTTTGCAAATGACACATGGCGACTTAGGCCTGGTCGTGCAGTGTGTGGATTTTCGCTAGACGACGCTTGGTTGCACCCTTTCACTTTTGGCTCCTTCTTCTTCTTCTTCTCTTTCTTCTTCTTTTCCTTCTTCTTCTCAGGTACTTTATTTTTGGCTTTACCAGCCCCATTAAGCGAAGAGGAAGGAGGAGAGGAAGAATTGGAGGAAGTAGAAGGTTGGTGGGTAACTCTGGATTCGTCTAGTTGCTGACTCGATTGTTCAGGAATTGCTGTGTTCTGAACGACAGAGGTTGAGAAGAGCCATACGGGCAAGCCGATTGTCAATCCTGGAAGCAACAATGTGGCCATATGGGGTGCACCAACATCTCCCCAAGAGGAGAAGGGAGATTTCCTCCAAGGGGAATTCCTTGGTTGCTGGATTCCATTTTCTCAACCTAAGATCAACGTAGGAAAGGGTGATGATTATTCCGTTTAAAATATATTTTAGACGCTTTGACACAACTTGTTTTTTCAATTTTAAAGAGTCGAGAAAAAACAAAAGATGACTCTAGTCGCCTTCGATTTTTAATGAGCCTGAAGTGACAAGTGCTCAGATGGATCTTTTCCGTTAAGGAGTCTGAAAAGGAACGAAAGGGACTGCTCTGCAAATCTAGGTAGAGGGATTACCAAACCAATCAAAAAACTGCAGAATACTTTTTACGGTACGGCAGTCAATATTCCCGAATGCTGTGTTCAGTGCATTGCGATCGATAGGGCGGTAGACACGGCTTCCTATGGATAAAGGATCAAGCCTATTGTGGTCTCCCAAAATATACTCGACGGTACGTGGGAGCACAAGTCCGTACTACCACTTATCGTCTCAAAGTGGAGGAATCACCCAACCATCAGTGAGAACAACAATTACCAGGCTTTACGACGCCGGAATACGTCTCTAGCCTAGACTTCTAGATGTTGTGCGTTAGGTTCCAAAGCGTTGTTAGATTCATTAAATTTATTTTATAGTTGATCTTGCTTAAGAAATTTGCCTTTTAGGCTCACCGCGAGATGTAGATGTACAATGTCCTAAAATGCAATCTAAGATGAGAAACAGTCTTTTATCTTCTTTGTGCAATGAAAATCCTAGCTACTAAGGAAAGAGAGACAGTATTATTTCACAAAGAGCAAAGAGCACACATTATATGCACTGTCCTAAATCAAACCAATCAAACAGTCTAAATGCAAATGCACATGCATGTATTTGTTTTCAGATTTCTTAGTATGTGAATGATAAAAAGAAAGATAATGCGTAAATCTGAATTACTTTTCAAGCGACAATTACTAACAAGTTTCTTTTCAAAATAAAAAATGAAGACAATCACAACACTTTACGATTCGGAAATGAATACTTGCTTTCGACACTAGAAAAACTAAAAATTCAGACCAAATACAATAGTAATAGGGTAATCGACTATCAAGAGCAACCAAACTCTTTCCTATGACTGAAAACGACACTTGCGACACTTTCAAATCAAGAAACGACAGTACAATTACGTTACTTTTTGCAAAGGAGAACTGAAAATGACTCAACGAATACACAAAAACATTTACAGTTCTTTTGCACAATGGAGGCGGAATATCAGCAAGGAAATGGGTTTCAAACAGAGATATACTAATTACAAACAACAAAACTGATGAATAGAACTGAAAAGAATGAACACAGAAACCAAAAATGAGGAACAATGCCTAGTCTGATCAGCGCACCTGTAACACAGTGAACTTGAAATGCAACGCACCTACTACACTCGGGAAGTGTGCTGAATTTCAGATTCACAGAACAGAGCCTGCGCTGGGCCAGAGACGAGACTTTGCTTGGGTTCCGGGTCACAGTTTGCAGTTCAGTTCAGGGGTTTTGGCCGAGCAAATGGTAATCAATAAATCAACAACAAGGGTAGATCTAAGGAGGTTCCAAGAGCTACCACGAGGGCAATTAGAGAGTTTGTAAATCAGTTGTTTAATTCATAAACAAATCCCGGAGATTGACTGAAGCAACATTTATCTACTTTGCATTTGCATAGCAAATGCAGTTCGAAAGCTACCTGGCTCGACTTCAGGCTCCGTCTGTAAGTTTATAAAATAAACAACAAGGAAGATAAACAAACAACCTAGTCGCTCCCCAGTGGAGTCACCATTTTGTTACAGGGAAAAGTGTCTACACAGAACTGCTTATCCCACTAAGGTGTGGTAGCTACCTTAGAAACAAACAAAGTAAAGCTACTTTCGTTTTTCCTTTATGAAATATAGATAAGAGAAGAACAAAGGAGACCAACCTCTATCTTGTGCTTATCTCCTAGTTCGATTCCTCTCTCTCTTGATAGTCCTTCACTACTTGCTTCCTTGTACGCCCAGCTTCACAGAGTACCTGTAGGATCAAAGTAGCATAACACTATACAAGAACATGGATCTATAATCATAAAAAATCTAGGATCAGATGTAAATTGACCATACAAATGCATAAAACATAAATGACACAAGAGTATGGAGGAAAACTTGAATAGCTTTTATTGATAATCAAGAAAGAGCCAAGGGAGTTACAACCAGTTGTTCTGACCCAGCATCATCCTCTCAGCAAGTAAGCCCTTCTTCACCTCATACAAAGCTTAGATCACCCAACACTATGATGTTGTCTCAAGAAACCAATAGCAATTCCTTACAAGATGCAAAATTCCAGCCTCTGGATCTCTGGGATGAGGGATCCATATATAGATATCTGTAAGGGAGATGAGTCAGCTTGTGATTTGATTAGTGTCTTCCCTCTGATAGTTCTTGCTTCCACTTGGAGATTGATGATCTCTTACTCATCCTTGGTTGAATTCAGAGAGGCAAGTGTCACAGGAGAAGTTTCTGGAAGATTCCATGCCTCTCCACCTCGCGGATTGATACTGCCATTTGTCACTTCTCGCCCATCGCACCCCATAGAAGAGCTTTTTGAAATGCAACGCACCCACAGAGTGTACTTAGGTGAGATGCAACACACTTTGCCTATGGAGTAGATGAAATGATCCTATTTTGACCATTTCTGAGCAGTTTTTCATGGAGAACTTCTGGGAGAAGCTGTAATCAGTTGACCTTGTTCCTTTAGGGGTTAGAACAACACTTTTAGGGACTTAGGAGCCCTTGTTTTATGGACATTTTATGCTTGGGGTTGCAGTGCCCAAAAATGTCTATAACACCTCTTTAAGATGTTCAAATGCCTTAGTTTCTTTAGGAGTCCAAGAAAATGCATCTTTCTTCAGTAATATTATAAGAGGTGCAGTTATTCTCCCATAATTCTTAACAAACTTGTGATAATACCTTGTCAACCTGATAAATCCTCATAGATAATTTATGGATGTGGGGATTTTCCATTCCTTAATGGATTTAATTTTGTTAGGGTCTACCTTAACACCCTCATGAGATACAATATGACCCAAATATTCCACCTCCTGTACTCCAAAGAAACATTTAGATGTTTTTGCATATAATTATTTCTCCTCCAATAGTTTTAGCATCTTGTCAACATGTTGAACATGATCGTTCCAAGACTTGCTGTGGATTAGTATATCATCAAAAAATACTAACAAAAATTTTCTAAGGAAGGGTTTGAAAATGGAATTCATCAAACCTTGAAATATAGAAGGTGCATTGGTAAGGCCAAAAGGCATGACCAAAAATTCATAATGACCTTCATGAGTTCAAAATGCTATTTTCAGAATATCTTCGGTCTTCATTCTTATTTGATGATATCTTGAACGAAGATCTAACTTGGTGAAGTAAATTTCTCCATGTAATTCATCCAATAATTCATCAATGGCAGGAATGGGAAATTTATCTTTAATAGTGAGCTTGTTGAGCTACCTATAATTCAGACACATGCACCATGATCCATCCTTCTTGTGCACCAATACTACTGGAGCAGAGAAAGAAATTTGACTAGGTTGAATTTACCAACCTCTAGGATTTCTGAAACCATATGTTCAATTTCACTCTTCTGTGCACATGCATATCTGTAAGGCCTGATGTTTGGAGGAACACTTCCTGGAATCAAATGAATAGTATGATCATGATGGCGAATAGGTGGGATGCCTTTGGGATTCTCAAATACATTGGAATGATTGTCCAATACTTTTTGGAGATATGGAGAAATATATGATTTCATTGTTTGAACCTCTAGTGAACATGATTGTGCAATTACGCCCTATTGTTCTTTCTTTAGAAGATTGTTCATGATATTAGAGATGATTATCTTGCCTGGTTTCCTTGTGAAACCTCTTAATTCAACATCCTTTCCTTCCCAAAAAAATTTCAAGAAAAGTTCTTGAAAATTAAAAGATATTGTACCCAAAGATTGTAACCATTGGACTCCTAGTACAACATCAACACCCCCCATTGGAATGGAAAGCATTGAACTATTCAATATGTATTCTCCCATGGATATCTTGATATTTTGGCATTTTCCAGAGAAATTTATGGTTCCTCTATTTGCAATCATCATTTTACACTCTGGTTATGGATATAGGAAGCAATTCAATTCCTTGGCTATCTTATAATGAATAAAATTATGGGTGCTATCTAAATCAATCAAAACTATCACCTTTTTCTTCTTGATATGTCTTTCTATCTTAAGAGTTTGAGGAGTGGTAATTCCTGCCAATGCATTACAATATATAGTCAGATTCATTTCTTCTTTATCTGAGGTTGGTTCTTGTCGTATATCCTCCTCTTTTGATGTTTCTTGTTCCTTTTCTTCCTCCTCTTCACAATCTATGTAGAATAATTTATTCTCAGCACATTTATGACCTTTAGTGTATTTTCTATCACAATTGTAACAAAGCCCTTTTTCTCTTTTTTCCTCCAATTGTTTTGGTGTCAACCTTGTAGGTTGTGGAGGACTAGGATTAGAAACACTTCCATATTTATATTTGTGAGTGGTAGACTTCCTTATTGCCATAATTTTTATTTCAAATTTTCTTGCCACCCTGAATGCCTTCTCCAATGAATCAAGTTCCGAAAGGAAAAACTCATGGTGGATGTTATATTTTAAAGTCCCTATGAACATGCCAATCCTATGCTCCTTTGGAATATCAACTACTCTAATATTCAATTTTTGGAAGTATTCAATGTGCTCTGCCATTGAACCCTTTTGTTTGAGATTTATCAATTGGGTAAAGAAGGTGTTTCTCTTTGTATCTTCATAATGCGATATCATTTCCTCCGTAAAAATTGACTAGGTGACAAGTGGTTTATGAGAACAAAGGCATCTATACCATACAAACTGATTGGGTTCTAAATATAAAGATACAATACGCACATTTTGTGAGGGTTTCACCTCATGTAGATCAAAATATTGCTCCATATGTACTATCCAAGTTATCGTATCCTTGCCATCAAACTTCCTCATATCTATTTTCGGACTGTGGTGGTTCTTAAACCCCACATTGGAGTCTCTAAAATTGTGATTGATATTCCTCTTTTATTCATCATGATTTTCATGGATTGCCTTGTCACCAATGGAACGCCTTTCTTCCAGCAACTTTGCCAAACTTTCCTTCAATCCTTCTATCTTGACATCCATCATTACTTCCATGTCTGGTTTTAAACCATCATTCAAAACTACCATGTCCCTTTTTAATTCCATCTATCTTAATTTTCATCATGGCTTCCAATTCATTTTTTGATACTTTTGGCGAGAGCGAAATTTGTTGCATTTTGTCTTGCAATTTTGATATATCATGTTGCATTTCTTCCTCTTCTTCATGTGTCATAGTGGAACTTGTGGGTTTCTTACCAGGTGTTTCCATTTTCTTTCTTCAGGGCATAAATTAACAATAATTATGCTTCACTATGCCCTTTGAAGAACTTCAAACTATTTTTTCAAACCAAACTTATGCAAAGTTTTAAAAATGCTACACACCTTTTTTTTTTCTTCGTAGGAGCTTGATATTGAGTCTGCTGTATCTCTGTAATTTTGGATCTCCAAGGTCACAAAATTTCATCTTGTGGTATCCCTCTGAGTTCTCTTTCCATCCCCACAAGTATGATCAAGATTGGATTCTTCACCAAATATTCCACGGTGACCTAATTATAGAGTAGTTCAATAGAGTGAACTTGTATGAAGTGCCACATGTCACTGTTTCAACCTTTAGACCTGAAAAAAATAGAAAGAAAACTAAAATCCATCCTCTTTCTGAATCTTCTTACTAATTGCAATCTGATACTCAGAGAGAAAGTTATGATGATTTTCCCAAGCTCACTTGTTTGGGATGTAATTTGGGATCCTGCAAAAACCCTAACATCCTTGGATCATATCTCCAAAAATATAGCGAGGAAAAATATTAAATTCATAACTAAGGTTCATAAAGATTTCGGGTCAAATGGGTTTTTCTTTCATCTTCTGAAACTTTGTAGAAAAAAAGTTACAGTGAAAATTCCATGATGATCTGTTTGGAGTAACGAGACCCTAGAATCCAAAGCTCTGATACCAAATGTTATGAAACCAACTCAAAAAAATAGAAGAAAAGATAGATCAATGAATTCAAAATAAGACTCTTTGTGGGGGAAACCTCCATTATATTACACAAATGAACAATTCTTGGATGATTTAAATGATAAGACCTCCTTTCTATATATAGAGGTCTAAGGGGTCACAATATATTCAGAGCTGACATAAAAATAATAATGTAAGGGCACAACAATAACAATATGGGGCACAATAATAACAATATGGGGACTACATGAGGCACAACAATATAATAAGGGGGTACACTGATAATAAGAATGAGGGAATACACCAGTATTATAGGGACCTAACATTAACTTAGTAAATTGAGTGATCCAATTTCCAACTCAATTTAAAATCACACCGGACCCCTAAAACTTACGGAGAACATATACATGATTGTATAACGACTTCCAACTCTTAATTCCTAAGCTAATTAAGCTAATTAAACTTAATTAACTATTTACAAGTTGCTATGAGAATAGAATTTGATCTAAATTCTCAGTTTGATTCAAGGACAAATTAAACTAGAATTTCTTGTTGCCATTTCTCAACACTAATAGGGTATGTGCTTTGCTTGCATTTGTTGTGTTAATTCAATTCACTGTGAAACTTGCCACATGTTCATCTCAAGAAACCAACTAGTAGAAGACAACTGTTAGATAAAAAAGATACGAAAGAAAGACATAAATCTCCTACACTAAATCACTATCTATACTAGTAATGTCACTAGATGAGGCAATATCTCATTCAAGTTTGAAATGTGTTAACCATTGAAACGGATCAAACTTTTCCTCTAGATAAGGCACACTTGTGCATGAGGAAAGAGTCACACTAGGGGAAAGAGTATAAAGCACTAAACTCGTTGGATAATCATTAGTAAAACAATCAACTATAGTTTAGAAATAACACTATTAAACACAAATAGTCTAAAAATAGAGTTCATAAAAAAGAAATGAAACAAAGGAGACAATAAAAATTAGATGCTCCTAAAAATAGGAAACCCTAATTTTAGGGGGTAAAGGAAATCACTGGAGAACAAACTTAGAGAAAAAAAAAAATCCTTTGTTGGGATGTTTTCTCCACCAATCTAGGATTGTCTCTCAACAAGTCGGACTTTCTTTTTGCTAGGGATTTGATCAAAGTATTGACCATGTGAAATTGTAGGAATGTAGTTTAGGGCCATTTCTCCCTTTCATACTTCATCTCTTAAGGAATAACTCCTGTTCTCAATTTTGATTTGATATTGGAAAACTAGATTGTCAAAGAACTTTTATGTAACTTTGGTTATCATAGTAAATCACAATGGGCTTCAACAACTCATCTCTAAACTCTACCAATTTGTGAAACCAAAGAATTTCTTAACTAGTTGAAGAAGCTGCCATATACCCTAATTTTGTTGAATAAAGGGAAAATGCTCTTTATTTCTTTCTAAACCAAGAAATCATCTTTGTGCCCAAACTAAAATACTTATTGGAAGTGCTCTTCTATGTACCTGTATCTCTTGTGCAATTTTAGTCAACAAAACAATGGGGTAGCAACCCACCATAATATACATATCACATGCCATAATGTATAGTACCCTTCAAATATTGTAGCATATTCATACCAACTTTTCAATGAGACTATCAATACTCTACCTTAAATTAACTCAATGTGTTAGCTACATATCTCTAGCACGATATTCACGAGGTACAACAAGGACTTTCAATTGACTATATAGAGTAGGATACCCCAAATTTAAATGCTCATCACAATTTAATTTTAGAATTTGGAACCATTAGGGTGGACATGGTCTTGTTGTCCAATATTTGGAATCTTATCAGAATCTCCAAAGTATGCTTTTGCTGTCCAAGGAAGACTCCACTTGCAACTTGTGAAACTTCTAGTCCCCAACAATAATGTAGTAGAACAATGCCCTTCATATCAAACTCATTGTTGAATTCCTTCTTACACTAGGAAATAAGCTATTTTGAATTTATTGCAATCATAAAGTCACATACATATAACACCAATACAAACAAAGATCATATTTATCAAATAAAAAATAAATATTGTAATATGCACAAGTCTTGGAAAACCTAACTTGATCAAATACTCATTGGTCTTTGAATACACTGGTTGTGGTCCTTGCTTCAACCCAAAAAGTGATTTCAAATTGCCAATATGGGTCTCTTGTCAATGATTTGAAAACTGGTGATTAAAATATGCCTCTTTCAATCAATCATTCCATTGAAGAATGTTGTCTTCACACAAAAGCCACAATTATTCTGATAGAGGTATTGATTGTTGCTGGAGGAGAATTATCATCATAGTCAACTCCCTCCTTTATAGATAATTATTTGGCAATCAACTTGAACTTGATGTTACAATGCTCCATTAGTTTCCTACTCAATATTATAAAGTCGATTGGAATTAATCACTAATTTCCCAATAGGTCTTGAAACTATCTGCAAAACATCATTCTTGATGATGGTGTTGTGCTCCTTTGTCATGGAATCATGTCATACATGCTATGTTGCTGCATTGTAAAATCCATATAGTTATGTCTAAGGAATAGAAGTCATCAATGTAGCATAAGTATTTTTTTTTCCAATTGGATGATTCATGCAAAATGCAGATTTAGATGCTCCAACTTGTTCTTGTGCATATTGCAATGTTTGGGTAAGCTATCTTGGCTTTCTCACTGAAATAGAGGGAAATGGAGCCAATTTTATTTTCTTGTTTTATTGGATTTGAATTTGATTTATCATTTAAATTTAGGTCTAAATCTAGAACTTCAAGTAGTTTCCTTCTTCAATCACTATAAGAGTCTCATGTGATGTTGATAACAACCCATCCTCATTAAAATTTGGTGCCTTACTTACCATTATGTCATGCTGTGCTTGAATGTAGTTTAGCCAATGAAAATCCCCTTGATACTAGAGGGATTAAACTTAGTATGTCTATCATAAGGAACATAAATATAAATTAGACAACCAAACGAATGGAAATGAGATCCCTATGGATTCTCACTAGAAAAATATTTTGTTTTGTGTTTTGTCCTTTAGAATCTTGTGTGGACATATGTTCAAGATATAGACAAAAATATTAGAAGTTACTTCTAAAAGACACATTGGCAAGTCTTGTCATGAATAAATACTTTTTTTGCTAGAGGAATGAACAATTGGGCTTGTCTTGTACTTGCATGACATGGGGTTGATTCTAAAAACTACCATTATAACCCGTAAGTGAACCACGTGACGAGTTTTGAAATTGTGACTTTTTCCACAAAACTAAGTTGCTTTATTTTTTATCAAACCACCCCTTTTCCACCTTAAATTACCATAAAACTTTCTACATACTTTCCAAGAAGCTAAAGGTATGAATTGCCTATTAACTAGTTATCTTATTACATGTGTATGGAATAAAGGGGCTAAATCAAATGATTGCATAAGTACAACCATTTATTACCAGGCGTCATGTGATCAACAACGTGGTGCTAGCTTAAGGAAGGAACATTTGGCATTTGGATAATTCAGAAGCATGCCACATGAGGAGAAACAATGTTGAGTTCAACATCTGTGAGAAACAAAGTACGCATGGTCACAACCACTAGCATATTGTTGTGAGAATCTTGTGTACAAATCTATTTCCAAAAAATTCGTTATGGTAGATTCAATTCAATTCCGAGGAAGGTGCTACAATGGTTGATGGATTGTTACGTCGCCAACTAAAGCATCTATGGGATGACTCTACACATAATAATCATTATGGTGCCAAGGGTAGAATAGTTATCCTTGATCGAAATTGATCTATTAAGATTCCTCTTTATTTAGACCTCTGATGTTACACATGAAAAACTATACGATTTGTTTTAGTTAGCATCCCGAGATTGCGAATGGTCTCTCGAACCGTTTTTGGGACTCCTATTCCCTTTTTCTTATATAAATATGTACTACAATAAGATGATGATAGACAATGGAAGTGTGTGACTTGCTCTATAATTTTGATTTCCTTTAATAGAAGAATCTCCTACTTATGGATGTTTTGGATTACTTGCTAAAGTTGTGTTGGTGAATTTATAAGTCTTCAGGCGTAGGCCAAACCTTGAGTTGATCCCGCTTGAGGTAAATCCTTGCGTTGCATTTACTTCCTGTTCTTTTAGTATAGTATAGTTTATATTTTGTTTGCTTGCAAAGTAGATAGTAATGGCCATGTTTAATTTATGCAATTATGTGTTTTAATTTCCTTTCTTTTGGTATGTTGGATTTCATTCTAAACAGTTTGTTGAATTTCCTTTATGCATTTATTTGGGCCATGTTTTGATTTTGATTTCACAAGATGATGATTTCATAGCTATGCTACAAAATCTAGCTAATGTGAAATTAGTGGCAGCAACTACAAAATCGTAGCTCTATAGAATTGCTTAACCTTAGTAGGAATAATGACACTGAGTTAAGAATTTCACTATAATCTCAATATGTGAGGCTCCAATAGCTAAAATGAAGTATTGAATTAGGCCCTATAAGTACTTGGGCTCTATATTATCAATAGGTTTTCCTTGAGTTCAGTTTGTCACATATAGAAGTTGTAGGAATTCTGATGTTTGTGCATAGAACACTGAAAGTCTCACAATTCATTACACACTAGGCTGACGAATTAAATTATAAGTGAATACCAACACCTCCTCATATAGGAATCAAATATTGACATAGTAATTTTTGGTGTCGTTTCTGGGGAGACACTCAAGAGTATTAGGTTTTCTATTTTAGGTGAAATAGGAATGATACTGGTAGTCAAAGTGATTAAAGGGAAAATATCAATTATTCCGTTTTAGTAACCTACATCTTGAATATCCTGAATTTATAGCATGATAGTTACATTAGAATGCCACAGGTAGAAAGAAGAAAAATCCACTAAAGCACCAACACATTGTGTGGTAGGAGCCACTCGAACTAACATTATGGCAAGTGAAAAGGGGAATCTTTTAAAGGCAAATTTAGTTCAAAATAGTACAGTTGGGCAACCATTAAAGGGAGAAGCACCAAGTAGGGAAGAAAATACATTGGAAGAGGAACTTGGAAGTTCCGAAGCCTTCCAATAATATTTAGAACCCTGCACCTTCAAGAAAATAAAAGAGGGGGATGAAGAAGTAAATGGGACTAGACAATAGGGACTTGTTACCTTTTAATTCCATGGTCCAAATGAAAACAAATCCTCTTTGTGCCCTTCAAAATTTCATGGCCTGTCTAAGGAGGTTCTGGATGCTTTTCTGGTTGATTTTGATGTCCTTTGTCGTAGCTATGATTACTCTATGGATGCTCAAAAATTGAAATTATTTCCTGCAACTTTGAAGGATGCAACCCTCTATTGGTTTATGGGACTTGGGGGAAAAACCATACGGACTTTGGATGATACAAATAATTTTTTTTTGAAGATATATCTTGTCTATTTACGTAAGGTTTGGAATATTAAAGAATAAATTTTCAAATTTTCCCAAGCGGATGACGAAAGCTTGGTGGATTATGTGGAGAGGTTACAATATAATCTATAAAGAAAAAACAAAATACTCTAGACCCAGAAACTTTGTGTATCCATTTTATTAAAGGAATATGAGAGGATGGTATTGAAATATCAAACCTTATGAGGGTTGGAGATGTTTCTATATTTTCATATCAGGAGATCTGTGACCTCTGTAAGGGATATTCTAGAGGGAGATCAAAATATGGAAAGAGTTATCGAGATTTAGTTTATAGGATTAATAGGTCAAGTGGGGAAGGGTGACTAAAGCTGAGTTAGGCAACCTGTTAGATAACTTAAAAACTGATACCATTAGCAAACTTAGCTCCTAATTAGATACTTTGCAAGCTAAAAAGCAGGAGGAAGAGGCTGAGTTATCCTTAGCTATATTTTTCTCCAAATTTCAAAAGAAACATCCTCTTCAAGGATGTCCTTTGAACAATGTCAAGACATGTAATATTTTCAAGAAAAAATATTCTACTCAGGATTGTCATTCTCTACTAGGGCTTAAGACAATGCTTGAAGAGGCTAATGAGGAGACCAAGAAAATTTGCTTTGTGCATCAAAAGAAACCATGGATGCCTTCATCATCTAGACCTACATCTTCCAATCCTTCCCAATATTTTACTCCATATTTTGGATGGCACCTTCCTATGCCATTGCCATAGTGGTCCCCTCAGATGAAAAATCAAGGTTGGGCACTAGGATAGAGAGGGCCTCCCCCCTTTGGAAATATGGTGCCACAAGCTCTGCCTTAAAAACATCCAAAACAACTTCAAATACCTTCCAATTAACCTTCTAAAACTCTATAGAGACCTCACTTATCTGCCTAACCTATACCTAACTCGAACAATAAAGTAGTCCAACCCACCTGCAATGATGAACTACCTCTTTTTCCTACTTATACCCTTTCATCAATGGACTACAAAGATATTAATCTGCATTCTAGGAAGGTGATTCAAAACCAAAACCATCCTATAATCCAAGAGAAAGATGATGAGGATACCTCTCTAGAAACATAATTTCTCTCCTCCAAATCTCAAGATACTCTGAGAAAACAATCTCATAAAATTGAGCTAGACTTTGCTCCTTATCTAGAAAGACCATGTCTTGAAAAACCCCATATGAAACCTGATTTTTTTATTTTTGGGAGAATTAAGAAATGTATGTGTAAATATTCCACTATTTAAAGCCATTAAGGATGTCCCTATTTATGTAAAAGTAGTCTCGGATCTTTGTTTGAAAAAGTTGGGAAGAAAAAAGAATTATCTTGTTGACGTGGAAAAATGTACCGCCAACAGTTAGGGGTTCTCTCCAGTGTGAAGTCCCAATCAGATCTCACACCATTTGGGATATGAGCCCTGTTAGCCATGAGGTGCAGCACTGCTATTTTTAAGGCTAAAGGAAGGAAATGGTCTGTTTTGCTGTCGTGGAGAGATTCCCACATGATCCATCACCCCACTTTTATCACTCATCCACTCCCATTCTCATTCACTCATGTCCTAACCCAACCTGCACATCATAACAAAACCCACTTTCGCCTTGGCCCTATGTGAATTAACCAATTTTTTCCCTGAAAACCTTACCTTTTCACCCATATGTGCCCCTTTACACATTTCTCAAGGTCATCCTGTACCTTCGTGTCCCCCTCCATCGATCTTACCACTGATTGGATGATCCGCACTTCACCCGATGATGAGCCCCAAAAATGGATAATTATTTGGACTCATTCAACCTCCTAATTCGACTTAATCCACCATTCTCATTAGTTTAATGCATGTTTTTGATTATATTTATGCTAATAGAGTGAATTTGGTTAGTCATTATGCCAACAAGTCTAATGGGTGCTTTGTGTAGCCTTTTTGGTCAACTTGGAGACAAAATTGAAGGTTTTAATGAGCACTTGGTAGCCAAATTCGTGGGAGAACAAGGGAGAGGATTTGTAGGAAGGTGTCCCCTTCATTTATGGGCCCTTACCTCGAATTCTCCACCATCAGCTCGGAGTTCAAAGGCCACCAAATCAATTAGCACAAGGGCAGCCAAGCAAGTCAAGTAGGACTGCTGTTAACTACAAGTCTTGGGCAGCCGAGTCCCTAAAGTTTAGGAGGACTGTTGGGGTCCTCAATTTGTATAAATAAGAAGGCTTAGGGCCTCATTTTGGTTAGCTAGTGGTTAGTCATTTTGTAGCTGGTAGTTAGTCATTTCACAGTCTTATTGTAGTCATTTTGTAGTTCGATTTTTAGGCAATAGATTAGCTTTGCTTTCAGCTCATTCTCAAGCTCTCCTTGTGGACAGTTTTGATGTAACTCTTCTTTTCTTGCTCAATAAAGATGAATCCAGCTTTGCACCAGCTCTAAATCTCTCTTAGGAGGCTATAGCTCTTGGGGTTGGGCCCATCTCAAGCGCCCAATACCTCCTTTGATTATCTTTATGTGTTTTCGCTGCATTCTTAAGAGTAAAATATGTTATTCAGATCTAAATCTTGTTTTGTTATTTAGTTTGTTTTTTGATGAGTAAAATAGCTTTTCATGCTCAGATTTAGTTGATAGGTCGTTAACAGAAAAAGCTTCAAGAAAAGGGCCAACAAACATCTGTGGTTTCACCTCTCCCTCAGTGGGATCAGGAGCTGTGACTAGGATGACTTTGCTGCCCACAAAAACACTGACTTTGCTTTGCCATGCAATCATTAGTGTTTGGTTTTCATTTGCAGAAGTTGGTTACATGTTCAGATCTTTGAATGCTTCATTTCATAATTAATATACATGGTTTCCTTGCAAATAAAGCTGCTGTCCATTCTCGTTACTGTTAGCCATATCATATTAGGGTAGCATAGCTAGATCTTTGTTTTCTTGCATGTCTTTGTTGGTTCAGTTGGAAACACAAATTGCAGAGCACCTATACCACTTCTCTATCTACCCAGACTCCCTCAAACCCATCTTCTCCATCTCCTAACTTGGTTTCTTGCCTCACGTTGCCATACTGCCCTCATAACCCTATCTTGTGTGCAACATTACTTCAGTCTTCTTGGAACAAGTCCAGCCATCTACACCTTCTCCTCAACTCCATCCTCCAAGTCTTGAACTCCCCTATACCCCTATTTCACCTCCATACTCATTCCTCCACCTTTTTCCCTCCATCCATGCTCCAAAATTCCATTACTAAACATCCTGTAGAAGAATTACAGAACATCCTGTAGAAATCCTGAACATCCTGTAGAACCCCTGCAGACTTCCTGTAGAAGCTCATAAACACGGTTTCTTGGCAGCCAAACTTTGTGAAACTCTCTGGAAGGGTGTTAGGGACCCCTTAGACCCTCTCTGAACCTTCCCGACCTCTTCCAAGCATTTCTCCTCCTTGATCCACCTCTGCACAGTCCAAAAATAGTTAGAAGCACGTGCATGATAATTCCAACAACTTAATCAAAAATACAAAAAGATGTTTTCTTCAAATAGTGATAACTTAGACACATGCATTTTACCTTCATAGAAGTAATGGCATCTCTTTCAGTAGTTTGCATTCCCATCTTTGCATCAGTAGGACGAGCTGGTAGAATTAGGGTTTGCTAGGGTTTGCGTTTCTTTTTGGCTCTCAGTTTCTTGTTGCAATTAGATTAACTTCCTTCGAGTTAGCTTTCATCCATCAATCAAAAATCTTCTTCTAAGAGCTCATAGAAGTTGGCTTAAGCTCCTAGTGGACTTGTGCCAGCTAACCAAGTGACAGCTGCGGCAAGAGCTAGTACTTGTGCATACAGCACCGTCGCTTCCAAGTTTGTTACGAACTACCGGGTTGATAAAATTAAAGAAGGGAGTTCCAGGAGTTGTAGCATTATTGCTACAATACTGGGGCCCACCATCTTTTTGGCGCCGTTGCCGGGGAAGCGTCAGAGTATTGGTGATTGTCGCTTTTCTTCTATTTTCCACTACAATCTTCTGCTAAGTAGTTTATTTCATTTCCATTATGCAATTTCGTTTATGCAAAAGTAGATTAGCATTTCCCGCTTTCATAGATTAGCATTTCAATTCTGCAATTTCATTTTCGCAAGCGTAGATTAGCATTCCAATTCCGCAAGCGTAGCCTAGCATTTCATTCCTGCAATTTCATTTGAGCAAAATAGATTAGTCCTTTCATGCTTTCATTTCAATTCCGCATTTTCGTTTCAGCAAGATAGTTAGTTGCAGTTCAACCTATTTTAGTTTTGCAGGTACAAGAAGAAAAATGCAAAAATCAACCAAAAAGATTTCATTTCATGCCTTGTAGGAGTAGAGATAAGTTAGAAAAATATTTTCACAACACCCCCCTTTGCTTCACACAGCCAACCTTCTCTCTTCTTCGATGGCTGTGACTAAGAAGAACCCCTGGGTGGACATCAAGACATATCTAAAGAACCTCTAGGGGAGAAGAAGAAGAAAAAATTCCTCTGGAGCAAATGGCTACAAACAGAAATGTTGGGAGAAACACCTTGTCCAAAGACGAATTTGAAGATCAGATGGAAGATTTCAAGAGTGATATGAGGCAGTTTCTTGCCATGCAACTGGATACCTTGCGGATCCAAAAGAAGCAAGAAGAAGCCAAGAGGGCTTTGGTCATCTTTTGTCCTAGGTGCACTAGAAAGCATCCTAGGAACGAATGTCCAATGCACTCCCTAGAAGTGTGTTTTGTCTGTGAAGAATACCATCCTACGAATCAGTGCCCTTCCTTGCCTGGACTTAAAGTTGCATATCAAAGAGTTAAAGGAGCCACTGAACCACTCTATCATATGAACCAAAGGAAGCCGCCTGGACCTAGATCTTACCAGCAGGAACTGCAAGGGACATCCGAGACCTATTATGACCCTTATCAAGCCACTTTCATGCCTTCTTGGGGTCCCCCTGCTCATCCTTCCTGGTTCACACCTCCTCCTTGTTCCTTCATAGATCCATATTATGCCCAACCAGCTGCTCATTCATTTCACTCTTATGCTCAGCCACAACCTCAATGGAATGCACCTCATCAGGGGTGGAGGCCCCAATACAACACTCCTCTCGCTTCTTTTCCTCCACCACCTGCTCATCCGCAACCATCGCCTCCTCCTCCACCAAGGCAACCCCAAATACCTACCCAACCACAACCCCATCCGCATCCATCTCAAATATACACCCCCACTGAGCTACCCATACCACCATTTCGAAACTTATCCATTGGAGTAGCTCAACAAAATTGCAATGCTGAGACACAACATGTCCAAATGACTCCTCTTGAGCTCGATGATCTTCACCATAGCTCAGGAAGAGTGTTGCAAAGCAGAGATTATCTTGAAAGCATTGAAGGACCACATCCGGCAAAAGAAGATTCAAAAGAGGAGATAAAAGAACCATGGGCTGCACTTGATGAAGAGAGGACATCAGAAGCAGAGATAAAGAAAGATCCCTCATGGTTACCATCAAATATTCCATGGATTCAAGAGAAAGATCAACAAAAAGAGGAAGATGAGAAAGTCATGTTAGAAGGTGACATGAAACATGATCCAGATCAGCAAAAGAACCAAGGATATCAAAGCTATATTGAGACATGGTACCAGAAAGTCACTAAGTTGCAGTGGTACTCTCTTCCTCAGCTATGTTTGATCCCTTCAAAGTCAGATCATTTGGTCTCTAAAGTCCGGATAGTTGTCCAAGCATGCATTTCGAGCCTTCACATCATTTTTTCTCTAATCTCGATGTGCACATGGCTCCATTGGAAGTATTCTTATACTTGAAAATGATTTTGTTTTTCAAGTAGGGTAGGGTAGAGAAAAAAAAAAAAAAGATAAAAAACAAATGAAAATAAGAAGAAAATAAAAATCTAAGGTGAAAACCTCTTCGGAGGCGCCTTAGATTGGCTCATTGATTGAAAACCTCCATGAGGCGGTCAATGGGTTGGAAAAAAAAGAGAAAAGAGAATAAGATCTCTGGGTGAAAACCTCCCTTGGAGGCGCCCAGGGCAGGCAATTAGGGTGAAAACCTCCATGAGGCGCCCTAGTTGTTTTTCAAAAAAAAAGAGAAAAAGAAAAAGAAAAAGAAATCTAATTCCCCTTGAATAATTTCAGGTTGCAGCAATGACATTGCAGGTCAGGAGGATCACTCAAAACAAAGACAAAGGAGTTTTTGTGCCTTCTACAGGAAGTTCTGTATTTCTACAGGAAGCTAGAAATGGATTTCAAAAAGGTGGTTTGGCGAACTTGGTAGCTTCCTCAAGGGTTCAGAAGTCCTCCTGCAATCTTCAAACTCCTCCTCCATCATCTCCATACCTGCATCACAGCCCAAGCTCAGTTTTTCTTTCCATGCAAAAATTTGCAAAATGCCTTGAAGCAAAAATACCTAGAACAGAATTTGTTTTTGCCCTAACTTGAAAACCATGCATCCATTTGAAAAACTGTTTTATGGGGAATTGCACAAGGGTGATGGCAACACGCCTGAGCAGTTTCAGCCAATTCCGGTGCACGGTTTCCAAGAAATCAGCCTCCATCACCATCAGCCATTTTTGCATTTTCTCCATATCCGTGCATCCATTTCAAAACCTGTTTCATGGGGATATGCATATGAGTGATGGTAACCTACCCAAGCAGTTTCAGCCAATTCCGATGCACGGTTTTCGAGAAATTGATCTCTGAAATCTTCAGCAATTTTCTAATTTTCTCAAAATCTGTGCATCCATTGATCACAATTTTGCTATGGGAGGTGCATCATGATGATAGGAACATGCTCAGAAATTTTCAGATCAATCCGGTTCACCGTTTGGGAGAAATGGTGAAAACAAGTTCTGGTCCTGTGAAAATTCAATGGGAGAAGCTTGAGGGTGCAGATCTGAATGTGGAAATGAACTCTTGTTGCATGCATCTAGCCAGAGGACACCTGCACAAGGAAACCAGCCATGAATCAGTAACCAAGCCATCATGCAACCATAAAATCAAATGCATGCAACAATGACAGCCCACAACAGCTCGTGGCAGCCATTCGACTTCGAGGTATGTGACTGAAACTCGTTCTTCTATTGCACAAATTTAATTTAAAAACGGCATGAATTAATGGAATGGTGGGATTAAGCCACGAATTAGCAAGGTTAAGCCGATTGTCTTCTCTAGCACTCAGCCGGCAGTCACGCAGTACATGTGGATAGGTGACTCACGTGAAAATAAAAAAAAAAACAGGAAGTGTTGGCCGTTTGAACTCTAGTGCAACTGATCCAGAAGAGAACATGTAGTTCATGATAGCATTGCAGTCTGCATGTGGCCACGTATGCCTGGCCACTTCACTTCCTCACCACGAATCACGCTGTAATTGAAAAACAGGCTCGGCTGGCTCTCACCATCCGCTGATTAATTTGCACTTGCAACATTCTTAGCCGAAGTATGTGTCCTCTGCTCCCACAGTCGGTTAACCTATCGCCCTCCACTGAGCTTTGCAGCCTGGTTCGAATTTCTCTAGTGTATCGGGCTCACTCAAAGGTAGAATAACATTCTACAGGAAACGGGTGGGGTCTTCTACAGGAAGTATGGCACAACATTCTGGACCAGAGAAGCCCGGACTTTTCTTCATCGAATTTGGAGTTCTGAGAGAGGTAGGATTGGAAAAAACACTCTTCCATGCATGATACATCTGAAAGGTGGCGAATTAAAGCTGTTTTTGAATAAGAAAAAATGGAACAAGTCTTCCTGTGAATCTAGAATAACAGTTTTCCTGTGTATTACACGGAATGTTTCAATTGGTTCTGCGTCAAATTCTCTTCTACAGTTCCTATTAAGAAATTCCTCTGTTGGAAGCGATAAACCATTATAACACTCACCTGTGCACATATCCAATCTCTGTTTTGCAACTGTTATTTGGTTGGTGTAAAAATTAGCTCTGCACTATGTCTGTGAGAGCTTATTCTTGTTGATCAGTCGAGTTTTGGGGCAACAGCAGTATTATAACCCGAGAAGTGGTGAGAGGAGAGATATACACAGTGATGAAACTCTGTCATAAGAACCAAGAAGAAAAATCACATCCGAATTTCCACCTTAACCAGAGATCAAGCCAAAAGTAGGGTGTTTTCACCATGCCTGGAGGGTTTATCAGAAAGGAATCCTCAGACTCCAAGAAGTTGAGAGAAACTCCTGAGGTGGTAGGACTATTTACCTGTGAACTCATTAGCCGGATCACTGGATTGCCATTGGAGATGCCCTGGGATAAGGAGGAAAGGAAGTTGGGCCAAAAAAAAAAGCCAAAAAGGAATTCTTCCTACCAGAAGAGCAGTATTCAGAGGATAAAAATGGGGTCCAGAGAGCTAGCCTACAACCATTTTGGGGTGAATTCGGCCTTCAAATTGTGAAATATATTACTTGTGAAGGGCGATTAAGCATTGTGTATGGTTATCACTTCCGCTTGTTAACAGAGCTCAGGCACACGATGGATTTGCCCTCAAAACAAAAATTGAGCATTACATACTTCCTCATATAGTCATTGGTTAAGTGTAGCACAAAACTGAAGGAGGAAACACCAGACCAGCTGGCCCATCATGGGCTTATCAAGCTCCTTGTAGAAGATGCTCTCCATACTTATACTGTCCCTCTTTCTTGGGAGGTTTTCCACAATATGTCCAAGGGTGATGACATCCAGACTCTGGTCGAAGAGTTCACCTCATCCAGCAGCAAGGACCCGGAGCACATCGAGCCAGAGAGGAAAATAGAGGGGAAGAAAGCTAAGGGTAAGAAAACCCAGGGAAGACCATCATAGGAAAAATCACAGGAGAAGCCACAGGAAAAGCAAGAAACAGGACAAGCTTTGAGGCCAAAGCTGCAGGTGAGATAAAGACACAAACACCCCGGAAGAAACAATTGCAAAGCAGGGCAGAGAGGACTGAAAAAGTCCAAACAAGTGAAGACAAAACCAAGGCAACCACACCAAAATTAAAATGGAAGACACCCCCAGCCACGCAGACCAAAACAGTGAAGACACTTTCTACAGGAAGCCAGAAAACAGTTGACACAGGACTTTCTACAGGAAGTCTGGAAACGGAGCAGCAAAGGGAGAAATCGCCTGAGATTTTGGCCAGGGAGGCGGTAGCAGTGCTAGATGCCCTAAGCACATCTCCAAAGAAAAAAGGGAAGCAAAAAAGGGAGCCTTCCATGTACTTTAAGGCAAGAAGGAGCATGTGGATAAAAGCTGGCAGACCCTAGCCACAGTCAAAGGAGCCAATTACAATTGAGGACACCACAGCTAAACAAAAGGAAGAGTCTCCTTCAAAGAGATCCATCATCTATGAATGAGGAAGCTAAAAACCTTCACCTAGAGAGAGCAAATCAAGATGATGGACTCAAAGACAGTTCTACAGGAAGCTGAGACAGTTCTACAGGAAGCTACAGGACTTTCTACAGGAAGTTCTGTATTTTTAACAGAAACATCCTGTAGAAGCCTTTGGGCAGGCCAGAATCAATTATGGAGAGGGATTGGAAGCTTGAAGTCTGTTGAGGAGGCATGCAACCACTCTTTTCTTCCATCCTCCACTGGTTTCATATCCTTTCACCACCATTGCCGCCATCAGATTGAATATACTTGCACAATCATACCAAAGCTGAGAATTCTTTAGGAAAAGGGGCAAGTAGTGGGAAGAAGCAAAGAGAAAAGCATGGTTTCATGACAGAGAAGAGGACATCACTTCAGAAGCTTGGCATGACAAGGAGGCCACCAGGGCCATCAAAGATGAGGAGAGAGATTGGTTGCTCAGAGGATGAGCAACACTTTCAGTAGGGGGGTGATGATGAGCCCCAAAAATGGATAATTATTTGGGCTCATTCAACCTCCTAATTCGACTTAATCCACCATTCTCATTATTTTATTGCATGTTTTTGATTATATTTATGCTAATAGAGTGAATTTGGTTAGTCATTATGCCAACAAGTCTAATGGGTGCTTTGTGTAGCCTTTTTGGTCAACTTGGAGACAAAATTGAAGGTTTTAATGAGCACTTGGTAGCCAAATTCGTGGGAGAACAAGGGAGAGGATTTGTAGGAAGGTGTCCCCTTCATTTATGGGCCCTTACCTCAAATTCTCCACCATCAGCTCGGAGTTCAAAGGCCACCAAATCAATTAGCACAAGGGCAGCCAAGCAAGTCAAGTAGGACTGCTGTTAACTACAAGTCTTGGGCAGCCGAGTCCCTAAAGTTTAGGAGGACTGTTGGGGTCCTCAATTTGTATAAATAAGAAGGCTTAGGGCCTCATTTTGGTTAGCTAGTGGTTAGTCATTTTGTAGCTGGTAGTTAGTCATTTCATAGTCTTGTTGTAGTCATTTTGTAGTTCGATTTTTAGGCAATAGATTAGCTTTGCTTTCAGCTCATTCTCAAGCTCTCCTTGTGGACAGTTTTGATGTAACTCTTCTTTTCTTGCTCAATAAAGATGAATCCAGCTTTGCACCAGCTCTAAATCTCTCTTAGGAGGTTATAGCTCTTGGGGTTGGGCCCATCTCAAGCACCCAATACCTCCTTTGATTATCTTTATGTGTTTTCGCTGCATTCTTAAGAGTAAAATATGTTATTCAGATCTAAATCTTGTTTTGTTATTTAGTTTGTTTTTTGATGAGTAAAATAGCTTTTCATGCTCAGATTTAGTTGATAGGTCGTTAACAGAAAAAGCTTCAAGAAAAGGGCCAACAAACATCTGTGGTTTCACCTCTCCCTCAGTGGGATCAGGAGCTGTGACTAGGATGACTTTGCTGCCCACAAAAACACTGACTTTGCTTTGCCATGCAATCATTAGTGTTTGGTTTTCATTTGCAGAAGTTGGTTACATGTTCAGATCTTTGAATGCTTCATTTCATAATTAATATACATGGTTTCCTTTCAATTAAAGCTGCTGTCCATTCTCGTTACTGTTAGCCATATCATATTAGGGTAGCATAGCTAGATCTTTGTTTTCTTGCATGTCTTTGTTGGTTCAATTGGAAACACAAATTGCAGAGCACCTATACCACTTCTCTACCTACCCAGACTCCCTCAAACCCATCTTCTCCATCTCCTAACTTGGTTTCTTGCCTCACGTTGCCATACTGCCCTCATAACCCTATCTTGTGTGCAACATTACTTCAGTCTTCTTGGAACAAGTCCAACCATCTACACCTTCTCCTCAACTCCATCCTCCAAGTCTTGAACTCCCCTATACCCCTATTTCACCTCCATACTCATTCCTCCACCTTTTTCCCTCCATCCATGCTCCAAAATTCCATTACTAAACATCCTGTAGAAGAATTACAGAACATCCTGTAGAAATCCTGAACATCCTGTAGAACCCCTGCAGACTTCCTGTAGAAGCTCATAAACACGGTTTCTTGGCAGCCAAACTTTGTGAGACTCTCTGGAAGGGTGTTAGGGACCCCTTAGACCCTCTCCAAACCTTCCCGACCTCTTCCAAGCATTTCTCCTCCTTGATCCACCTCTGCACAGTCCAAAAATAGTTAGAAGCACGTGCATGATAATTCCAACAACTTAATCAAAAATACAAAAAGATGTTTTCTTCAAATAGTGATAACTTAGACACATGCATTTTACCTTCATAGAAGTAATGGCATCTCTTTCAGTAGTTTGCATTCCCATCTTTGCATCAGTAGGACGAGCTGGTAGAATTAGGGTTTGCTAGGGTTTGTGTTTCTTTTTGGCTCTCAGTTTCTTGTTGCAATTAGATTAACTTCCTTCGAGTTAGCTTTCATCCATCAATCAAAAAGCTTCTTCTAAGAGCTCATAGAAGTTGGCTTAAGCTCCTAGTGGACTTGTGCCAGCTGACCAAGTGACAGCTGCGGCAAGAGCTAGTACTTGTGCATACAGCACCGTCGCTTCCAAGTTTGTTACGAACTACCGGGTTGATAAAATTAAAGAAGGGAGTTCCAAGAGTTGTAGCATTATTGCTACAATACTGGGGCCCACCACCTGACCGACGTTACATGCTTGATCAATCATCACCGTTAGATCACTTCCACCAGATCTAACAGCTATCATGCATATCACTTGGGCAACAAGCGAGAGGGATACATGCCTAATAAAAGCGGTTTCCTCTCTCTCCTCCGCTGCTACATGGTGCCTGATGAATGGAATCGGGCGGGCTCTGACCTTTACCGCTTATCACCCAATGACCGCCCAATAGAAACCATTTCTGCTTGGGTAAAACCACTCCTGGGTGTTATCTTTCGAGCGCCTCCTCCACTCGATAGCCATTTGATCTACTCATTTGAGATCTGACAGCTCGGACTTATTCTGCTCCCGCCACGACTTCAGGCCTCTGACGATTGATCTCCTCCATCCATCTCTCCCGGTCCAACAACATTCATTCATGATCACCTCAGTTCACCTTCCGTCGCCTGACCAACATCCTGACCGTCGATCCATCCCATCCAATGACCCAAATGCCTCCGTACCTCGCTTCCCATCAGTCACCCGGGGAGGAAAGTTGTTGGCTCTATCAGCATTTTTGACAGTCAGACATTTGAATTGAAATAACAGAATACATGGCCGAAAGGCGAAAAAAAACAACACAATGCAACCGAACCAACAGAAATGGTCATGGAAAGTAGCTAGCATGAGCGAGCCACCTAACAGTGCGGTGAAATTACCAAAATTTGATTACCATGTTTGTTAGAAATAGAGCCCTCTGAGCTCATGTTTGTCTAGTTATGGCATCAAGTAGTTAAAAGACAGAGCGGATAGATTAAGACATCTCGAGCCTCAGAGAGCTCGAGAACATTATAAAAATCCTATAATAGCTGAAAGTTATAGAAAACAAGGGTTCAACTTTTGGAGACTATAGATACTCTTTTCCTCCCAGCGTCTCATCTTCATTCTAGTAATACAATATTCTTTTGCTATTACATGTTCAATTTCCATCTTCTCCTCTGTTCTAAGCTTGCGCTTGAATAGGTTATTCATGTTTTCTTTTGTGTCTAATGCTAGATAACTGTCATCTTATCTCTGCGTTGATAAATTAGAATTTCAAGCTTCATTTACTTTCTATAGCTAGCCATTCATAGTGTTTATGTATTTCTCTGCTGGTACAATCAGGATTCTCCACATTTTCATTGAATCTATAAACTATTGAGAATTAATGGTCTAAAGCCTTGTCAAGCTAAGGGTGTTCATGCATATCTTGAGTAAAATAGAGTTGAAATAGTCATCTGACTTGATCCAAACCCCAATCCATTCCAGTAGTTCAGAGAACGATGTTGAAGATTTATATGTTACTAGGCATCTCCGAGCTACAACCTAGGAGAGTTTCTTGGAGTGATAACATAATTGGCGGTGTTGCCAAGGAGAGGAGACTAAAGCTTAGCTTCCCTGGGGGACGACACTAATCCAGCTTTGATGATAGACAAATCCTGGACACTATTTGGGTTGTAATAATCTATCTAGCGACTCTACTGGAGGACGAACCTCTTGGTGACTCCACTCCATAGTTCTGGCTCAGTTTGGGAGGCATACTTGGGGAAATCCTCAAAAGCCACAAGCTGACTCAGTAAGTGACCCTGAAAAAAACATTAAAGAAATAAAGGCGTTGCAAAAGGGCGAATCAGGTTTAGGTAGCTCTAAACAATATTTTATATCTCTTCAAGCAAATCCTATAATATAACAAATACATGTTGAGAGTATAGCATCTAATACTAGCAGTGAAGAAAAATCCTAAGAGATTCATAGAGCTCCTTATTCTTTAGGTTCTTCTTTCGTTGTAAGCCCAAAGGAATCCTTTCCTCCTATCCATCAGACTCCTCTAGTCCTATCAGCCACTCCTCAACCCTCTGTCATTCAGACTTCTAGTACCTTTACAACCACCACAGCTATGGCAGGACGGCAAGCACCTACCAAAATGGAAAGAATCATAGCTGCTAGGTATGGACCTCTAGTGCTGCCTAATCCTTTGAATTCCATGCCTATTGGAGAATATCAAAAGTATATGTGTAAGTTCACTGGGACTGAAGGTGTTACAGATGAGGAACATCTTGATTCATTCTATAGCTATGCTGATAACCTGGACATTAGTGAAGCTGATGTATGGATGAGAGTCTTTGTCCAAAGTCTAGATGGAGAGCTAGAAAGTGGTTCAGAGAACTGACCCCAAGGTCTATAGAAGATATTGAGGCTTTAGATGATGTTCCTAAAGCATTGGGGGGATAAGAAGGATCTACTCTACTACCACACCGAGTTTGGGAACTTAAAGAGGGAAAATGGTGAGTTTTTGTCTGATTTTAATAAGAGGTTTAACCTTATGTATAGAAAGATACCGACTGAAGTAAAACCCACCACTACCTCTGCTAAACTCCCCTATGCTAGTGCCTTTGATTCCGACTTCTGTCTACTGTTGAGGGAGAGACGATGTGCTACCTTGGCTAATATGCAAGATGGAACCTTGGAAGTAGAATCAAACATCATGGCAGTAGAGAAGCTCAAGGGAATGTTTATAGAAGGAAACAGAGGGGCGAACCTTCATCATCTTTAGATCCCAAGATAGATAAAATGACCAAGATGATAGAGTCATTAACCTCTGAAATCTCCAACTTAAAATTCGAGCAGCACACTGGGAAAGGAAGAGTTCCTAATACCTTTGCCCCTAGAAATCCAAATCCATATAGACGAGCTAATGAGCAGTTGTAGATTTTTATAAAGAAGCAAAGATGCCAATGAAGACCAAAGGGTGAGGACCCCTTTCCAGAATGTAGTCATGGAAGAAGAACAGTTTGAAGAAGATGATGAGATCCAATGTCAGGAAGACAAAGGCAGTGCTTCCTTTTTGACCTTAGCTACCTATGAAAAGTCATTATTCAATGACTAGATCAACCAAGAGTGGGATGGTGGAGCTGTTCTCCAAACTGATCATCAACATAGATATGATCTGAGGTCAAAGATGAATAATGCCAAGGAAACTCCTATTCAGAGAGCTACTATCCCTACAATACAAAAAACTAATAAGTAGAAATGACCAGGAGTAGATCCCATCATCCTCAAAGCTCTAGCTTACGAGGTAAGAGGCCTTGACAAGTCTCCTTCTCCTTTCAGTTTTCAATCAGAAATTCAGAAGCTAAGAATACCTATACCTCTGATTGAACTAGTGAAGAATGATTCCTTCAAAAGATCTATCCTCGAGGAACTTGAGCCTAAAGCCATCCAAGCCTCCATTGACTATGTAAATATGGAAGATGACAAACCAGTTGTTGTTCTCAGCCTAATGATTGAAAATTATGATGACGACTCCCCATCATTCTATGTCTCTTTGACTATTCATGACAAAATCCTCCACAACTGCCTTCTGGACACAAGAGCCAACCATAATATAATGCCCAAGGCTATCATGGATGAGTTGGGTCTTGAAATTACCAAGCCTTATCATGACCTATTTTCTTTTGACTCTAGAAAAGTGAAATGTTTGGGATTAATCAAAGACCTAGCCATCACCTTGTCCCAGCTGCCCATGAAGAGCATGATGATGGATATTGTGGTAACAGATGTACCCCCCAAGTTTGGCATGTTTCTTTCCAGAGGTTGGATCAAGAGATTAGGTGGAACATTACAAAATTATCTGTCCTATGCTATAGTCCTAGTTTTTGGAGGTGAGAGTAGGAGATTATACAGAGAAGCTCAGTTGGCTTATATCATCAGTGATGAAAGGAATCCCACTAATCATCCCATCTATGCTATCAACACCGATTTTGGAGCCTGTATTCTTTAGATTGAAGAATCCCAGTTGGCATCCATGCAACTTAGGAAGCCGGTTTGCCAGATCACAAAGGAAGAAGGCCCACAAATTTGGGACATGTTCTTTGATGGAGCTTGCTCTAAGGAAGCTACAAGGGCAGGTGTAGTCCTTGTGTCCCGCACACAAGAATGCATTCATTTATCCTTCAAATTAACTTTTCAAGTCACAAATAACATAGCAGAGTACGAAGCCTTGATATTGGGCTTAAACGCTGCTAAAGAAATGGGCATCAAAGGTCTAAAGGTGTTTGGAGATGTAGACCTTATCATTCAGTAGGTGAACAAAACTTTCCAAGCAAAGAATCCAAGGCTGAAATCATACATAGATGAGGTATGGAAACTCAAGGGTTCTTTTAATAGTTTCACCATTTCTTACATCCCTAGAATGAAGAACCAACCTGCTGATTCCCTTGCTATGTCTGCTAGCTCATTTATTCCTCCTTTTCCTCCTAAATTGACTTATGAAGTTTAGGTGAAATGTAGACCATATCTGCCTGACAATGTCAAATACTGGAAATTTTTTGAAGATGATGATAAAATTAATAGGTTTTTACAAGTCATTGACGAATTTTCTTAAATGCACATTGACCAAGAAAACAAAACCATTGAAGAATGCAACCAGTCCAAGCTAAAGGACGATATTTGTCAGGATAGCATTGTTCAGCTACCTAGTAACCATATACCCAAAGGATTGGTGCCCCTAGAGAAGCTGTTTGATCATAATGATGTACCTTATAAGCCCGCCAAAGAAGAAAATGAGTCTACAATTCATAGACATAATGTAGGGAGTCCAACCCATCCAAAGTACATAAATTTGTCCACTCACTTGTTTGCTACCCAAAGTTCTGAGTATTGCACCCTGATGAAACAATTTACTGATATTTTTTCTTGGGAGAACAATGATGCTGAGACCTATGACACAAACATCATTCAGCATAATATTCCATTGGAAAAGAACACCATCCCTATTAAGAAGAAATTAAGACCTATCAACCCTCTCTTATTTCCTTTGATTGAAAAAGAAATCAAGAAGCTGT
Organism: Pinus tabuliformis; assembly: GCA_031772625.1. Classification (NCBI taxonomy): domain Eukaryota; kingdom Viridiplantae; phylum Streptophyta; class Pinopsida; order Pinales; family Pinaceae; genus Pinus; species Pinus tabuliformis. Next base: position 1,025,889,981 of record CM062809.1, on the reverse strand, counting down.
TGGATGCCAAGATCATAGTTCCCCTAAGGTATTCAAAGTGGATAGGTAACCTTGTGGTAGTGAGAAAGAAGAATGGAGAAATCATGCTTTGTGTTGACTTCAGGAATCTAAACAAATGCTCTAAAAAAGACAACTACCCCCTGCCTAAGATGGAACACGTGCTGTAAAAAGTTTCAGGGGCTAGAGTCATGTCTTTCTTAGATGGATTTTCAGGTTACAATCAAATTGCTATACACCCAACAAATCAGGAAAAGACTGTCTTCACTACTCCTTGGGGCACTTTCATGTACTCCAAGATGCCTTTTGGATTGATGAATGCTGGGGCTAATTTTCAGAGGGCCATGGACATAGCCTTTGTGGGAGAAAAGGACAAGTTTGTCCTTATTTACCTTTATGACATAACAATCTTTTCCAGTAGTCACAAGGACCATTTTTAGCATTTGAACAAGGTGTCTCTAAAGTGTAGATAGTTTGGAATTTCTGTGAACCCAAAGAAGTCACAGTTTTCTCTAGAAGAAGGAAAAATTTTGGGACATATTGTTTCTGCTGAAGGTGTGAAGATCAATCCAGCAAGGGTTCAAGCAATTCAAACATTGTCCATCCCAAGGTCAAAAAGAGACATTCAATCTTTCCTAGGTAAGATTAACTTTGTAAGGAGTTTCATTCCATATTTTGCAGAGCTAGTGAAGCATATCACCTCCATGCTGAAGAAAGGATCAGAAATAAAATGGATAGATGCTGCAAGAAACTTTTTTGAAGCCATCAAACAAGCTATCATGGACGCTCCCACTCTAATCAGCCAAAATTACACCAAGGAGTTTTATATCTTCTCTTTTGCCTCTTATGATACACTTGCAACAATTCTATTGCAGAAAAATGATGAAGGTGTAGAGCACCTTGTGGCCTTTTTCAGCAAAACTCTGAGGGATGCTGAACTAAGGTATGACCTTATTGAAAAACAAGCTTATGCTCTCATAAAATATTTTAAGGCATTCAAAATTTATATTCTACATTCCAAAGTGGTTGCGTATGTACCTTCAGCCTCATTAAAAGATGTCCTAACTCAGCCAGATATTGATGGAAAGAGAGCTAAATGGATTGCAAAATTCATAGAGTTCAACATAGAGGTGAAGCCCACCAAACTTGTCAAAGGCTAGGGCTTGGCTAAGCTTATGGCTGAGGAAAATTTCATTTTGATGGACATCAATTGCATGGGTTCAAGTTCAGGTGGTGAGCAGACAAAGGAAGCAACATAAGAGCAAGAGAAGAATCAGTCTTTGGCTGAAAATCTAGCCTCCTGTGAATGGTATTACAATGTAGTTCATTTTTTGCAGAAGCTAGAAGTCCCTCCAGGGCTTAGCTCAAGTCAAGCCCGGGCCGTTAAGCTCAGATCAACCAAATTATACATTAATAAAAACATGCTTTATTGAAGAGACCCATCAGGGATCCTCTTGAGATGTCTAGACAAAGGACAATCTGTGGAAGTCATGCACTAGTTCCATTCTAGCATTTGTGGAGGGCGTCATTATTGGAAAACCACAACTCACAAGATCTTGAGAGCTGGGTATTATTGGCCTACTCTATTCTCTGATGTGTTTCATTTTGTGAGGTCTTGTGACAAATGCCAGAGGTTTGCAGGAATACAACAGCTAAAATATCTGCCTTTGAAGCTGTTAACACCTAGGTTGTTCCCTATGACTCCCAAGGGAATACGGCCGGGGTAACCACTAACCAATCTTTTAATCACTGTTTCTAGCCAAACAGTGATCAGAGAGGGCTCTCTCTTTATGCTTTATATCTACAGTGATGGTGTTTTAGGCTAGGTATTGAGTACAGGTTATGTTTGTGTTTCGGTTGATGTAATTCCCTTAGACTTTAGTGATGTAGTTTTCAGATATGTTGAATATCATTGGGCAATGGAGTCTGTGGCTTGGTGTGTTTGAAACTGTAAGATGAAGGATGGAACGTACAGGGCCTTTTGAGTGCTTCATTAAAACATATTTTTTGGGTAATGACAGGAGACAAGAGAAAACAGAGGTCACAGGGGCAATAGTTGAATCCCTGAAAATGACTGTTACAATAAAAATACAGTTTCGAATTGCAGCAACTAAGAATTACAATTCTTTCACTGTATATGAGGAAAACATATATAATAGCTCAGTTTGAGTCCAGGGTAAACATGGTTAAATCCTGGTACTATCCTTTCACCTTGCTATCAAGTGTAAAACATTAGAACAACAAAGAGAACAAAAGACTCAAAACACATGACAAAGAGATTTGTGAATACTTATAGTTTTATGCAACACCCATGGAATCCTGTAACATGCATCCTTCACCACAAGACATCAAATACACCAAACTTCTGGAAGTTCCATTCCTCCTTTGTATTAATTCTCTGAAAATATTACAGCAGATGGAAGTTATCCAAGAGAAAATTCCAGCAACCCCTTCAGCATCTGTGAAGGGTGTATATATACTAGCGGTGGTCTACAGAAATATCTGAGTTCTGCGTTATCTCAGTCTTTACATTCTCACCAACTCTTTAAGATATTATGTCAAAAATTTATTACACATTTAATACATAGTACAGGCATTTTAATGCTCTGTCAGAAGATATTTAGCTTTATAAGAATAGCTAAGTCGGTCTGAATATTTGGAGTTAATGCATAGAAAACCCGACTGTAGGCTGGTACACTATGTCTCGGACCTGTCAGCTGTGACTTTGACTGCTGCTGGTGGTGAGTGACTGGTCTGGCTGAGTTGGCTCAGCCTCTGCTCTTTCTGTAAATTTAATTCCCAAAATTGCCACTGCGCGTGTCTGCCTTTTTCCTTCTGCGCTATTGGTTCTGGCCTGTCAAAATTGTCTGGGTCAAATGCCTCCAGACATCCTGTGTGGGCAGTTGATGTGCCAAAATTGCGCCTAGAGTCTCATCTGCTTCTGTGAATTTGAAGAAATTGGGTGGTGTATCAAACAGATGCTCTATCTCATTCATGAGAAAAAACAGGTTTTCCACCCTGTCATACACCATTTGCCCTGTGGCTGGCCCTGTGTCTGCTGAAGTGCTGGGAGATTTTGCAATCTCTGCTACTGCATGGGCATCAATTCTCTTGTTATAGTTGTCCAGGGTGAGCAGTCTTCCCACGCTGCTCAAAATGTTGGGGAGGCCTCTGTTCTGCAGTGTTACAAATTTCTCCAGGAATTTGTTAATTTCTGTCTGCATGTCCTGTGTTCTCCTCTCCAGGGTCCCAACCAAGTTTCTCAATGTAACAACTCTCTTGGCTATGGCAATTGTTTCTGTCCTGTTGTTGATTCCCATGGTAGCCAATTGAGTGCTGGTCTTGTAATTCAGGATATTGATCATCCTGGTAGCTGCTTCTGGCATGTGTCCAAGGCTTGCCCTGGCTCTCTGTATCTCCTTGTTTGCTTTGGTGATGAGCACCATTTGCTCATCCATAGTCTCAATATATTGCCACTGGTTGGCAATGGATCTTCCAATGTTGCTCCATAATACTGCTTTCATCTGAGCAGTTACCTTTTCCAATGCAAGCTCTTTTTCCAGCTCAGCAATCCTTCTCTTAAGGGTTTTCACCTCTCTCTCCTTGGCTGCCTCATTTTGTTTGCTTTTATCAAATTTCTCATTAACATTAGCCAAGTTCTGTTTGAGCCCATCCAGCTCTTTCATTTGAGCTTCCATAGCTCGGATCTCTGCTTGTAGCTTCTGCATGTCTAAGCTAGCAGCTTGCTCTGATGTTGTTGTGGGGGCTGTGGATGGTGCTGTAGCTCCTGTTTGCTGAGGAGGAGGAGTGATGATCGGAGGTGCTTCCTCAAGATTTATTATTAATGGAGGAGGCTGGGAGGATTGACCTTCCCCTTTCTGTTTCATGGCTTCTTGTAGTGCTGCCTTTGCAGCTTCAGTTTGTCCTAGCTGGTCTTGAGTCCTAACCAGCTCTTTGTATAAGGATACCAGCAGGTCTGTGGTATCTTTTTCTTGCCGTTGCTGGGCAACTTCATCTGTTTGTGGATGGATGGTGGCCGGGAGTTTGATTTTCTTTCTTAGGGCTGCCATGTCTGCATCCCTTATTTTCAGCAGTTCTTGGATGCCTTTGACATCCTTGGGATCATGTCCAATATCTATGATTACCTCCTCCAAGGATTTGATCCTGTTGTCCTTGGCCTGTGAGGATGCTCGTTCCAATTCTAGCTGGGATGATGTATTGTCTAGGCTGCTCTTTAACTTGTAATTTTCCAGTGTCTCATCTGCCAGGGAGGCATACACCATTTCACCCGTTTGTTTGTGTAACTCTATCTTATCCATGGGGTGAATGTCCTTAGCCAGAACTTCCATATTTGTTCTCAAATAGTCTGAGGTGGACTGAGGATGTAGAGTTGTGGGCATGAAATGGCTCATTATCATTTTGCCCTCACTCACATCAAAAGCAGACATTAGTCTCTGCTGGTTGCTGGGAGCTAGTTTTAACAAGTGATCATAGAGTTGCACTTTTATGGGATCACTCCTTCTCTTGATTTCTATGAACTGCTGCTTTATACTTGAGTGCCCCTCTCTATGCTGGCCAGAAGAGCTGACCTCTCCTCCCATTGTCATATCTGGTCCTCTTTGAGATGAGCTGGCCGAGAGTTCTCCACTGGGTGGGCCCATGCCCATGGCCTGCCTTATTGCTATGTCCTCCTCTTGGGAGTCATTCAATCTTTGTCTCTTCTCTCCTCTGATAAAGGATGAAGTCTGGGGAGTCTCTCTCTCTCTCTTTCTGGTTAAGTCCTCCTTCTGAGGTGTTTGGAGGACTGAGCTGTCCACATTGATGTCTGTTCTTGGAGACAACTCTGTTTGGGGCTGCTGTTCTGTAGAACCGGGCAAATCTGTCTCTTTATCTTGCTGTAATGGCTGCTGCCCACTAGTTTGTGGTTTATCTTGTTGCTGCCCCAACTCCTGTTTTTCCATTTCTTCTTGCTGCTGTAGCAAGGTGTCAACCTGTTCTTCTGTTAATATAGGTGGTTGTTCCACCTGTTTGCCTTTGTCCTTGCTTGCTGCTTGGGTTGTCTGCTCGGCAGTTCGCTGTTGTGTTGCTGGTGTTGTGGTGGCTGCCCCAATTTGCCTCCTGTAGGAAATAGGCACCTGTCCACAAGTTTCCAAGTCAGCTTGTTTTTGGACATTTCTAGCCTCTTGCTCAAGTATTTCTTCATTAGTCATTTGCTCTACTAATGTGCCCTCTTCCCAATCTGGTGCATTTGCATATTTTTCAATTTCAGGTAATCTTGCATGAGCATAGTTGCCTAACTTATACCTGATCCTCCTGAGGGAAATAGAGTGGTTAGGGTCATATGGAATCCACTCAAAACTAGTTTTCAACTGGAGTCCTTCCAGGATCCTGTCTGCCTCTTTCCAGCCTTCCTCCTTCCTGTTGTATAAGAAGGGACCTAGCTGATTTCTCACTTTCAACTGTGATTTCTTGTTTCTACTCTGAAAGTGTAGGTAATCTGAGTTCCCAAATTGCCTGAAATATTCTAAGGCAAACAGTCTCATGGGAACGTACCTTGGCAGCCTAAATGGATTTAATTCACATCCATACACCCTAATGACTGTGTGATTCTGGTAGAAGTACCAGTTGCCGATGTTGTAAAGCTTGTTCAAATGAAGAATTCTCTTCATGTCATCGGTCAGTCTAGGAGGAGGGGCACCTTGTAGCACTGTTAGGGCTGGATGAACAAATAAATCAATAAACTCACAGTATGTATAAGGTGATACTGAGGTACAATGGAACACAGGGGTCCAAAAAACAACTGATCTTGGGGTTCCTTGGGCGTTGAGTGGCCTCAAAGGGACAGAGAAGGTAGCTGGCTGGTTGAACAAGAACAGATGGTATATGTAGGAGGTGTATCTGAACAACCTCTCCCTCTTCAAGTTCATGAACTGGTCATGAATCTTCTCAGCTATATAAGTTGCATAATCATAGTGGATAGCTGGAGGCTTACCCGGGGCAAATATGGACAGCATGGCCAATATGCTGTCATCTACATCTTCCAGTCCTCTGAATCCCAGGACATATCCAATCAAGTCCACCATCATCCTGCCCAACTCATTCAGGTATTGGTACCCAATGGGAGGGGTTCTGACTGCTTCAGAGCTAGGTGTGACAAATAGCTGGTTAATCTTCACAATCTGGTCATTAGACAGGTTATTTCCTCTCTTTATCAAATCTTGCATGGAAAGAGGGGTCAATTTCTTGGCTGTATGGAAATGCAGCATCTGATTTATACTCTCTGGAGTGATCTGAAACAGGACTAGGCCTGTGGGGCTAATGACTGCCCTTTGGCTGGGGTCATAGCACTCTTGGCAACTGTAGATAAGCTCTGGCATGGGATTAACTTGGGGAAGGTTGTATATGGGCAAATTTGATTCCCAAATTCCCAGGATATCTGCTCCACTCATGTGCTGGGCTCTCAGTTCATTTAACATCTGGATATTATACTTAGTTCCCATAGGAAACCAGTCCAACATCTGGTAATCCATGTCTCCCAGGGGCTTCCATGCTAATTCTTGGTGGGGGCATTGATAGGCTTAATATTGAGAGCAATGGGAGTCTCCATAGCTTGTGAAGGGATAAACTATTGCAATTTGACAAGTGAGTTGGCAAAGACAGACTGCAGATTGCCCTCTGTGGTAAAAACTTGATTTTCTGAACTGTCAGAGGGGAATTTACCAGCTAGAAATTGAAATACTGCTGGTAATTGGTTACAGAGACTCTTTTGGGGCCCAATTTAGCTCCTGGTAGTAATTCAGAGGTATTCAGCGGGGCATTAGCCGAGAAAACGCAGGACGAGGGGTTTTCAGATGAATTGCAGTTTGTTACAACTCTGCAGGGAATTTTTGGACTTCACAGAGACAATGGTGGAGGTATAACCCGGTTCTAGCGGTGAAAAAGTCTGTTTTACGGTCCTATTATGCCTGTGAGCAGTTTAGAGCAGAATGCAGGTCGTATGGAGGGCAGGGCAGGGTAAATACCTGTAACTCGACGTGCAGAAGTCGTGATAAGGTGTACTGCAGTTGCTGGAGTGGTCGCCTTTGTTGAATTTACAGGTTGGCGGAAATCCGGGCAGAAACGGTTAAACAGAGAGTTCAGCAGACAAAACGATGAAATGGTGAAAAAACGCGTGAAATTTGGTTAATATGAGATTTTTACCCATTTGGCGCTTTTTTTTACGATGACGTCAGCATGACGTCATTGGTGGGTCACGGTGATGTGACGTCAGCTGACGTCATCGGGGAGGACGTGGCGGAAGACGACAGGTCAACGGGGGTGAGGTGGCAGTCCAGTCAGCGGTGAGCTGGACGCGTGGTGGAGGCGGGTACGAGACGTGGCAGACAGGTCAACGGGGACGGGCGGAGGTGAAACCGTGACGGTCATGGTTAAGGCTCTAACCGTCACGGTTTCTCGGGGCGGTTAGAGTACGGCGCCCAGGGTGTCAGAGGGAGCTCCGAGATGGTCCATCGGGCGACGCGTGGCGGAGGAGTGACGAGGCGCAACGTCATGTTCTCGGGAGTTAACGTGCGGACGTGGATAGCGCTCCGATATTGTTGTGGGCCGTCGGATCTGGAAGGCTTGATCCGACGGCTGGCGGAGGTGTAAGGTGCACGGCGGATAGGGCGGCGGAAATATTAACTGTTTGTGGGTTTTTTGACATGGTTTTCAAATGTTTCAACTTCTGACCACCCGCGCTTGCATTTGGGGGCGTGCTGAAGGCGGAATTTTGCCTTTTATAAGGTTTGCGGAGGGTTTGTGGGCTAGAGGGGTTTAGAGAGGGGTTTTTACCCATGCAAAGGTATTTTTTGAGGGGAAATGATCTGCAGCAAAGGGAGAGTATCGGAGATAGGTTCACCATGGTGGCCAGATGCCACTATGATCCCTCTTTGCAGATTTCTCGGCTATTATGCCTAGGGGAGGGAATATATAACATTTAGGGCTTTATACACCTTAGTGTTATTACTATTAGGGCAAGGGGTAGAATAAGGGAGTTAAATAGTAGATTTAGGAGTTAGTAAAGTGAAGGAGGGGAATCTTTGAGAAAGGGGATGTTAATGATGGAGTAGAGGGGAAAAAGTGAAGTTAGTGATGCTCTCTGCTGTGAATCCATGAAATTCACCACCTTTTTTGCTGATATGTCCATTGCCTTGGCAAAATATCTTTGACAACTATGTAATGGTGAACCTGTCCTTTCTGCAACCACAACTGCCTACCCAACTATTTCACCTAACATTTTTTAGTTTCTTCTTGGAGGGGCACTTAGACTTGCAACCCTCAATTGCCCTTTCTTTTCTTTGGCTTTTTCATTTTTTACTCTATCTGCTTCTACCCTTATCTCTTCCAAGGTCCCAGATTAGGCTTTTGGGAACCTTTGTTTCTCTACCTGAACTACTTATCTGCCAAGATTAAGCTATTTGGACAGACTTCTTTCTCTATTCTATAACTCAAAATTGAAACATGGCATGATCCAGCTTGAACTGTTGAATCATCCACAAAATTTGTAATAAGGTCCTCAATATTTGAAGTATTTCATACACCTCTGATTTCCTGGAAATATGGGATCTTTGTAGTAACAAAGCAGAGCATATTTGGATTTTCAATAATCAATCATGAAATATGAAACCTATTACTATAGGTATCCAACAGAAGCTAGTACACACCAATGGTCCCTTCCAGTAGTGGGGTTTGGAGTTTATAGGTGAGACCAATCCACATTCCAGTGGCTAGAAAAAATGAATCTTGGTAGCCACTGATTATTTTACCAAATGGATTGAGGCCATACCCACTAAAAATGCTAATCATCAGGTTTTCATAAGGTTGCCCAACCAAACTAGTCACTGATAATGCAACAACTTTCAGGGAAAAGGAATTGGTGGACATGTGTAAATCCATGGGCATTCAATTGGTGCATTTTACCTCATATTATCCTCAAGGCAATGGCCTAGAAAAATCATCTAACAAAAGTCTTGTAAGGATAATAAAAAAACTATTGGAGGACAACAAAAAGAGCTGGGATTCCAAGTTGAAGTTTGCACTGTGGGATGACAAAGTTACCAACAAGAAGTCCATAGGAAATTCTCCATTTAAGCTGGTGTATGGTGCAGATGCCGTTTTTCCTATCTAGCTGATTCTCCCTGTGGCCAAGTTCTTGCAAGAAGATCAGGACAAAGAGAATGACATGGCGAGGAGAATGAGTAACTTGGTTGAATTACAACAAATCAGAGAAAAAATGGTTGAGAAGTCAAGAATTCATCAGAAGAAGATCAAAGAAGCCTTTGATAAAAAGGCAAAAATGGACAGTTTTTAGGTTGGTGACTGGGTTTTCAAATGGGATGCATTGAAGGAAAAGAAGGGAAACCATGGTAAGTTTGATGCCTTATGGACAGGACCGTTTGTCATTGCTCAAATTTAGATGAACAATACTTTCATTCTGCACAATTTGGAGGGGGAAGGTGTTTTTGATGGCCCAGTCAATAGGCGGTTTTTGAAACTTTACTTCATATGAGGATTTAAGGCCTTAATATTGTAATAGGTTTTTCAGTCTTTATTTTTATGCAAATAAACTCCATGCCTAATGGAACACTAAGTGATAATTTTGTTTTGGTTGTTACTGGAAAAGAAATAGTCTGCAGTCCTTGAAACCTCATAGGGAGGCTTTCATCCCCAGAAGGAGCCAGTGTTAGCCCTGAGGTGCAGCGCTGCTATTTTGAAGGCTAAAGGAAGGAAATGGTTTGTTTTGCTGTCCTAGAGAGGTTCACACATGATCCATCACCCCACTTTTCTCACTCATCCACTCCCATTCTTGTTCACTCATGTCCTAACCCAACTCGCACATCATAACAAAACTCACTTTCGCCTTGGTCCTACGTGAATTAACCAATTTTTTCACTAAAAACCTTACCTTTCCACCCATATGCACCCCTTTACACATTTCTCGAGGTCATCCTGTACCTTCATGTCCCCTGCTGTCGATCTTTCCACTGATTGGACAGTCCGCACTTCACCCAACCGATGTTACATTCTTGATCAATCATCAATGCTAGATTGCTATCTCACATACCGCTTGGGCAACAAGTGAGAGGGAGAACCACTTGATAAAAGTGATTTCCTCTCTCTCCTCCACTGCTACGTGGCACCCGATGAATGGAATCGAGCAGACTCTGACCTTTACCACTTACCGCCTAATGACCGCCCGATAGAAACCATTTTCGCTTGGGTAAAACCGCTCTCGGGCGTTATCTTTCGAGCGCCTCCTCTGCCAGATAGCCATTCGATCTACTCATCTGAGATCTAACGGCTCAGACTTATTTCACTCCCACCAATGATTGATCTCCTCCGTCCATCTCTCTCAATCCAATGACCTTCGTTCATGATCACCTCAGTTCACCCTCCGCTACCCAACCAACATCCTGATCGTCGATCCATCCCATCCAAAGGCCCACATGCCTCCGTACCCTACTTCCCATCAGTCACCCGAGGAGGAAATTTGTTGGCTCTTTCAGTGTTTTTGACAGTCGGACATTTGAATTGAAATAATAGAATACATGACTGAAAGGGGAAAAAACAACAACACAATGCAGCTGAACTAACAGAAATGGTCATGGAACATAGTTTGCACGAGAAAGCCACCTGACAACACAGCGAAATTACCAGAATTTGATTACCGTGTTTGTTAGAAACAAAGCCCTCTGAGATCATGTTTGTCTAGTTATGGCATCAAGTAGTTATAAGACAAAGCGGATAGATTAAGACATCTCGAACCTCAGAGAGTGCGAGAGCATTGTAAAAAGCCTATAAATAGTTGAAAGTTAGAAAAACAAGGGTTCAACTTTTGGAGACTGTAGATACTCTTTTCCTCCCAGCATCTCATCTTCATTCCAGTAATACAAGCTTCTTTTGCTGTTACATGTTCAATTTCCATCTTCTCCTCTGTTCTAAGCTTGCACTTGAATAGGTTATTCATGTTTTCTTCTGTATCTAATGCCAGATAACTGTCATCTTATCTATATGCATTGATAAATTAGAATTTCAAGCTTCATTTACTTTCTGTAGCTAGCCATTCATATGTGTTTATGTATGTATCTGATGGTATAGTCAAGATTCGCCACCTTTTCATTGAATCTATAAACTATTGAGCATTAGTGGTCTAAAGCCTTGTCAAGCTGAGGGTGTTCATGCATGTCTTGAGTGAAACAGAGTTGAAATAGTCATCTGACTTGATCCAAACCTCAATCCATTCCAATAGTTCAAAGAACGATATTGAAGATTTATAATTATGTTATCATTCCAAGAAACTCTCCTAGGTTGTCGCTCAGAGATGCCTGGTAATAAGCCCCATATGGTATGTGAGCCCAGCTGCCATCATGTGTATTTACTCTTGGTTGTTCAAATGAAGAGAGGTTAGCATGAAAGCAATACAATGCATGTGATTGGGAAATTAAAAGATTTAATGTCGAGAAGAGTGTTTATGGATAGGTATGGGGATTTCGAAAGCCCCATCATTATCATTAACATTAATAATATCCCCATATCTAGTACATTAATAGATTTACGGGAAGCCATAAATGTTATGACAAAAGAAACCATAGAGAAAGTCAAAATTACCTAGTCTTCAACCAACTCCCACCATCCTTCAACTGGTTGATAGGTCTACCATAAAACCAGAAGGAATGGTGGATGATATTGTCATTTTCATAGATTTAGGGGAATACCCAACTGACTTCATGATTATTTAGCCTAAAGCTAAACTTGGAGGCTACCAGTTAATTCTAGGTAGACTCTGACTGACCACAACATATGCCTATATCAACTGTAGGTCTGGGGATATGACTATTTCCCACGAAAATTCCATGAACATGCTTACTCTTTATCCTCCCGCTAAATCTTCCCTCGACCATGAAAACTCTCTCTAGTTTGAAGACAATTATGAAGAATATAGCTGACCTCTCTTGACCCCTGACCAAGCTTCAAATTTTAAATAAAATACCAAGGATGATCTAGTTTTTACCTTTATAACACATCCCTACATTGACTACAATTCACCAATCAATCAATTTTTAGGGAAAAAAATCCCAGGAAACATGTTCACCCACTAAAATAGCACAACAATTAGATACTATAGCTCCACCTAATAATGTTATATAAAATCAAGTCAAGGATGTTGAATTTTTTCTTGAAAAAACTTTGAATATTAATGCCCATTTGGAGCCCTCATAGAAAAACAACTTATAGAAATGCTCAAGAAAAATAATAGTGCTTTTTCTTGGGATTACACTGAATGAAGGGAATTTCTCCCAATATATGTAATCATTATATTTATATCAAGGAATATTCCTGACCCATTAGACAAACCCAAAGGAGGATGATCCAACATTGATGGACACAATTAAGGAGGAATTGCAAATGTTGTTGAATGAAAACTTTATTTACTCTATCTCTGATAAAATGTGGGTCTCTCCCCTAGCTATTGTCTTTAAAAAGAATGAAAAATGGCAAGTGTGTTTTGATTATTAGGAAGTAAATAAGGATACTTTAAAATATTATACTCCCTTGCATTTCATTGATCAAGTCTCTAACACCCTAACAAGAAATACATTATTTTCTTTTTCTTGATGGATTCAATGACTACGATTAGATCCAAGTAGCCCCTAGGGATCAATAAAATACAAAATTTACTTTTCCATGAGGAACTTATGCATACCGAGTAATTCCATTTGGGTTATGTAATTCTCCAAAACATTTCCAACAACCATTCTCGAGATATTTTCTGACTTGACCAATGACTGTCAAACATGGATGATTTTACCATATATGAAGAAACTTTTGAAGAGTCATTGAATAATATCGAAAATGTATTGATTCAATTTGAAGAGACAAAACTTTCTCTTCATGACATAAAATTTCAAATGCTTCTCGTTGCAGAAATTGTGTTAGGACACCATATTTCCCTCGAAGGGATTAGTGTGGATCCCGCTAAAATAGAAGTAATTATCAAGCTATTAACCCCAACTACACAAAAAGATGTCTACAACTTTCTAGGATATGAATGTTACTATCGAAGGTTCTTAGAAAATTCTACTAATATAGCCTCCCAACTATTCCATCTCTTAATGAAATTTGTATACTTCTATTGGATTGATCAATTTTAGCTGGCGCTTGATACCCTTAAAGAAAAATTATCCATTTCTCCTGTCTTGCAAGGTCCCAATTGATCCTTTCCTTTTCACATTCATATTAATGCTTCATGTACGACCTTTGGGGTTGTATTAGGACAAAAGCAATAAAAAAAACCTATGTCATTTATTTTATGTCAATAAGAACTTAGCACTTGTCAAATTAAACTACATTTTAACTAAAAAACAATTCCTTGCTGTGGTTCACACCATAAATAAATTTCATCATTACATTATTGGATGTATTGTATTTGTACACACTGATCTCTCTGCCATTCAATATATTATGAACAAACTCATTACTTATGGTCTTCTTTTGCAAGAATTTGACATTACTATCCTTAACATGTTGGGAAAAGAAAACGTTGTCGCTAATTTCTTATCATGACCCTAACAAAGATGAATATAGTTCTATAGAAGATGTTTTTCCAGATGAAAATTTGTTTGATTTTTCGACTAATGCACCGTGGTTTGTAGATATCACTATTTTTTTAGTTGCAAGGAAACTCCCACAACATTTTTTTCCCATAGAACGATATACAATTGTCAGAGATAGTGATATTTACTCTTGGATTTGGAGGTACTTATTCTAAATTAGGCCCGGTCATGTGATCAAGCGATGTGTTTAGGGAGATGAATTTCATGATATTATGAAGGCATGTCATGACGAGCCTTGTTGTTGTGGGGAAAAGTATCCAACACGGAATGACCCTATCCCACTCTAAGGGTGATAGTTCCTTAGCAACAGCTGAAGCAAAGCTATCTAAGATTACTTCTTTATGACATGCAAAAGAGGAAGTGAAGAGATCCACTTACCGATGTCTTGCGCAAATGGTCGATCCAATCTTATCTCTTTGCTGCTTGCTCCCAGCTCCTTGTCTTCTCACGGGCCCAGCTACACAAGATCCTGCAAACAAGACGAGAAAGGGAAACTACAAGAAGCATGCATTCATAATTGATTCAAGGATTAGCATAAATCAAATACGCAAGTAAGACAATACACCATTGAAACACATGCGAATAGAAGAACCTCAAATGCTTTATTAATATAAGGAAGTAAGGTTCAGGCGGTGATACAACCGTAAGAGGTCCAATCCAGCATCACCTTCCCGACGGAAAGAAATGTCCTCTTCACCTCCCTCAAGAAATCACCCAATACTCACAACTGTAAACCAACAGCAATTCTTTGCACAAAATTCCGGCCTCCAGATCCCATGGGATGAGATCCTTATATAGAGTTTTGGAGTGAAGATAAGTCAGCTTGATGTGTGACTGTTGTCCTCTTCAACCCCAGTTGTTCTTTAGTTCTTGAGTCCACTCGGAGATTCTACCTTCCACTCGGAGTTTTAGAACCTCTTACTCTTCACTTAGGCGAATCTTCTGATCCAAGTGTCAATTTGGAAGCTTCCTGAGCACTGGCACATTGAGGAAAGATTCCTCCACATGTCCAAACTCGCTCAGCGCAGGTAGCCTTTGATGAAGTTGACATTCAGTGTAGGTACACCATGGAGCAGTTGACATTCAGCGCAGATGCTCAGTGGAGCAGCTGCTTTGATCCAAAATTGCCCTGTTTTTGAGTGTTTTTCAGTGGAGAACTGATCTGAAGTGCTGTGGTTTGCTGACCTTGTTCCTCTAGGGGTAGGAACAACATGTTTAGGGACTTTGGATCCCTTAGATTATTGACATTTCATGCTCTATGCTGTAAGGCACAAAAATGTCTATAACAGTTGCCCCCTAAAGTATGAGGTCGTTTATCGGGTGAAATGCTTTATTAGGAGGATCCGAAGTTCATTCAATCGTCGGGAGGTGACCTGTAACAAAATACAATACAATACATTATTTTTCATACTGCTTTCATGATCTAGTTGATGCGGGCATTTCCCATGCTCAGCTTTATAAATACATTTTCTGTACATAAACAGACGATCGTCTGATAGTAGACTGATAATTCTCTGCTTAAATTATCATCCTTTTAGTAGGATGATCATCTGCTGCACATGTCTATGTCTTTATCTCCTGAATATATATCGCAGCCCGGATGGATGAAACTAGATCCGGGGTCTTCAAACTTGTCCGATCTTCACTCTAAGTACAGGTCGATCCATGTGAGAATTTCTTGGAGTCGAACATGGAAAGACATTGCTTGATTACCAGTCAATAATGTAAACTGTTAACAAGCGCGAGAGGAATCACCGATAATGATGATGAACCTCAAGGTACTACAGCACAATTCACGTGGCATGAATATAGGATTTGGCGTCGAACACCACGCAAAGTCTCCCGGTCGAAGGTCATTAATGTATACCTGTCGCCGGAAGTGAGAAACTTGCCATTGAGGCATGCAAGCTTCAAAGTACTGAGGGGGTGTCCCTAGATCAACTTCTTGGATAATGAGCTGATGTCAACAAGAAGCGATCTGTCAAAGGAGGGCCTTAATGAATCCCACATCAGTGACACGGAACGGAGCTAGTAATTGTGATGATGGTGAAAATGATCTGTGAAATATGATTCAGGGTGGCGGTCATGAAAGGATGAAAGATGATGTATGGCAGTGGATGGGACCCGGTTGACACTCTCTGAATGACATCTCTTGAACATATAATGACACTGATGTGATGGATCGGTAGCATTACCCCAAATGTGGATGGTATGGCGAGACCATGGTGAAGGGACCGGTGAATGAAAACAACCCAACCCGATGTTTTTACGGAGGCAAAAGTGTCATGTTCAAGAGCGACTTGCTACCATTAAGCTTTGAGGTTCTCCCAATTTTTCCCCAGTCATTTCTGACCAGTACCTCTTTATTTTTGTCAAGCTTGAGGAGGATAACATATGCTTGTTCTATAACCTGCCCTTCGGGCAAGCCCATCGCTATGTTTTAACGAGCCTAGCGATAGGGAAACTCGTTCTCGTCTAAAGACAAGTTTGTCACTATTAATATTTTTAACGAGCCCAGCAACAAAGACAACTCGGTCCTTTTCATTTTTAGAGAGTCTAAAAAGGGTACATAAAGTTAACTCCAAAGGTCCTTTTTCGTCATCTAATCCCTTAAGTCCGAAAAAGTATAAAACAATACAGAAGGGATGAATGTTCGATAGCTTTATCGAGCCGAACTAGACAAGCGCTCGATCTTTTTGTGCAATAATCCCTTAGGTCCAAAAAGATTAAAATCTAGAGGAGGGATAGCTTTTCCGGTCCTTTTAACGAGCTGGAAGGCCAAAACTCGACAAACTTTTCATTTTTTACGAGTCAGTGAAAAGATCTCAAAGAAGACTCGTATTTTGAGGAACGAGTGATATACAGGGATAGCAGCAGATTCCAGGTACAGGTTGGAATTTTCCAATCACGGCAGTGTCACAAGGATGGCTAGGTGAAATCACTCTTCGCAGCTGTTCCTCAAAATAGGTAAACAATCAAGTGGATGTGAATGATCGGCCAAATGAAAAGTGGAGGTGACGGTGCAAACACGACCAAGGCTTTTATGGCTGATGAATTTACGGTCTCAAATGGTTATCTACCGGTTCATTTTTTCTTGATGAGCTTGAACTCTGGGGAAGCTTGCTCACATGTGCATTTATTTTTTAACGAGCATGAACTCTTGCTAAAACTGGTCGGTTTTGCGTTTATTTTTTAACGAGCATGAACTTTGCCAAAACTGCTCATGTTGCGTTTATTTTTTAACGAGCATGAACTTTGCCAAAACTGCTCGTTTTTACCAGTCATAAAGTAGGAAGGTCCCCTGGTAGGTTGCTCGCTATTTTTTAAGGAGCTTCATCTCGCTATGCTTTGCTCCATATACTCTCTTTATGCAAACTGGGTGTCGACTTATCCTACAGGTTAGAGGGGTTAGATCTACCTAAAAACTAAAAAGTCGCCCGTGCTTGCATTCCAAGAGGTTTGCATGCCCCCAGGTATAAAGTCTAATTTCAAGGTCGCCCCTACTTTTCCGTTAAAAACCCTTGTTTTCAACGGGTGAGGCCTACCTCTTTCAGGTTACCCAAAGATTGTCCCGTTAATCTTTCAAACAAAACATTTCTTCGGCTATGCCTACCGAAGATAGAAAATGGTGAGTAACGGGCCCCTGTCCTCCCACATAACTTTAACAAAAGAATCTTTTTCCAGAACAACCCCATTCCTAACTGCCCCTTCTTCTTCATGAGAGCCGGAATTTCTTGCCAGCTCTTACTCTTACGAAGATGAAGGAGGGGACGGGGTACGGACTAGTCATATTCTCCCGCGGAAATTCTACTTTACACCCAAGGTTTTTCTGACCCCAGCAGACCAGGATGCATGCCCCCTGGGTTCCGGCCCTACTTTCCCGAATCACTCGCACTCATCAGGAAGAAGAACCCGAGGTAGAGACCTTTATTGATCGAAAAGACCATTCAGGATAGGTATGTGACTATTTGCGATGCGTGATCCCGGAAATGAAAGTTGGTCTACGAGTTTGACCATTCTTCCTTTGTATGAAAAACACATTATTCGAAAGAGTGAGGAGACTATTGCTTACATGCAATATATGTAGTCTCGTCCAAGGAGTAGGTTATAATCCAAGGGTCCTTGGACGACCATCAAATTCATCTTGACAGCCTTCCCTTTCAATGTAATAGGCACATTAGGTAGAATCCCTAATGGTCGACTGGTTCCTTTGTCAAAACCCGAGAGATTCCTTATCTCAGGCAAAAGCGCTGGGCAACCCAGTGCTTTCCAAGCAATAGAGGACAGGATACTCACAGATGCCCCTTCATCAACGATAGTTCCAGCCATCACCATTTTGTATATTTGGACTATAATTCTAAATGGTATACTGGCTGGCAACCGGGGTCTGCCTAGTTGGTTCCAATCAAAGGACACAACCAGGTTGCTTGGTGGTGGGACCGAATATACGGCCGGATATGATCCTGACGATGCTCCTTCCTGCGGTAAAGGAGTGGGCACATTGCCCTGATGCTCGTCAGAATTGGTGTTGATGAAAAGAATCGGGATGGTGTCATCCTTACTCTCTTCGGTGAGGGTGTCAGCCAAAGATGAATCTTCAGTGACGGTATCATTTGAAGATGAAACTTCTGAAGGGAGAACCGGGTCAACTGCCGTTTCGACCTTTGGACTTTCGTCCGGTCCGGATTCAGTAGGTTCATTTTCAGTGAATGACGCTTCAGCTGGCCCCACGAGCGGGGCAGCTGTATTTTCAACCAACGAAGGACTTGGCGCGAGTTTTTGATATCCAGGAGGAAGTAGCAACGGTGCAACCGGTTGATCTTCCAAAACTCTCTTTGCTTCGTCTAAAAAGGGACAACGGCGGAGGGTGTGATTGCCTTCACACAGTTCGCAGGGGAATCTCATTCCCCTTCGTCGTCTAGAACCTTCACTTTCGCTGATCGATGGTAAGCATTCAACCTGGCTGTCAGAGGTTGATGCTTCCGAACTGTGCAAACGAGGGGACCAGTCCCTTAGTATTCGGGGAATACTGGGACAATCACGGTGGAAGTGGTCTCCTTCACATATGACACATGGCAGCTTAGGCCTGGTCTATGCCGTGTGTGGATTTTGGTTAGATGTCTTTTGCTTGCCCCCAGCCGCCTTTGGCTCCTTCTGCTTCTTTTCCTTCTTCTTCTTCTCCTTTTTCTTCTCTATGGGAGCTCGGCTTTCGGCGGCTCGACCTTTCGAAGAGGAAGGATCGGAATCCTTCTTCTTCTCTATGGGAGCTCGACTTTCGACAGCTCGACCCTTCGAAGAGGAAGGATCGGAGGAAGATCTATAAGAAGCGGAAGGCTGGAGGGTAGCTCTAGACTGGTCTAACTGTTGACTCGACTGTTCAGGAACTGTGGTGGTCTAAACTACAGTGGTTGAGAATAGCCATACTGGCAGGCCAATTGTCAGTCCTGGAAGCGACAACGTGGCCATGTGGGGCGCACCAATTTCTCCCCAAGAGGAGAAAGGGCTGGGGTTCCCATCATGTGGAATCCCTTGGTTGGCGTGTTCCATGTTCTCAACCTCAATATCAACGCAGGAATAAGGGGTGATTATGTTCCATTTAAAATGAATTTTATGTGACGACGCTTTAGACACAACTTGCTTTTTCACCTTTTAAGAGTCGAGAAAAAGCTAAAGATGACTCTAGTCTCCTTCGATGTATTAACGAGCCCGAAGTGACAAATGCTCGGATGGACTTTTTCAGTTATAGAGTTTGAAAAAGGCCAAAAGAAACTACTCTGGAGTTCTAGGCAGAGGGTGTGCCAAACCTTTCGCGAAACCACAAAATACGTTTTACGGTACGAGTGGTCGATCTTCGTGAATGCTGTGTTCACTGCATCGCGATCAGTAGGGCGGCCGACATGGCTTCCTATGGATAAAGGCTTTGTTCCTATAGGGGTCTCCCAATATACGCGACGGTACGCGGGAGCACAAGTCCGTATTAGTGCTATCGTCCCTCAGGAGGAATCACCCACCTTCGTAGAGATCGACAGTCACTATGTTTAACGACGCCAGAACACGTCTCTACCTAGACCTCTATTGTGTTTCGTTATGTTTCAAAGCATTGTTATGTAAATTCAGTTTGTTTTAGGTTGATCTTGCTTAGCAGTTTGCCTTTATGGATCACCACGTGATGTATGATACAACTCCTAAATGCAGTCTAAGAATGATAAGCAAGCCTTTTCAATTCTTTCAACTTATGAAAATCTTAACTACTGAGGGAAAAGAAAGACATCATCTTTTCAAACAGATCATAGAGCACACACTGATGCACTTTCCTAAATCGACATGCAAACTGTCAAAATGCACATGCACAATGCAAGTATTTCTTTTCTTCTTCCTTAATGTTGATGTATTACAAAAAGAAAGCTGTTGTATAATTTCAAATTCAATTTCAAGCGAAAGAAACCAAGTTTTTGTCCAATAATCAAAAGAACACCTCAAGATTCACTCATTTCGACACAAGAAATACTGAAATTCGAACCATATAATGAAAGCAAATGCTCAAGCAACTATGAATAGCAATAAACTAGCTCTTAGAATCACAACGACACTTTATCACAGGTCTAGATCCAAGAGGCCACAGCAAGACTAGTTCACTTTCGCTACGGGAAACTGTGAATGAAAGTAAGAAATACAATAAGAACAATCACGGTTTCTTCATACAACTGAGGCGGAATGATGGCAAAGAAAGGTAGTTTCAGATGGGTATACAGGTTGACAACAGGCTGCAAAAACAATACTGAAAACTGGGCAACAGAAAGCAGGGAACCCCAGTTGCACAATGCAAAACTGGTTCAGCGCAGGTAGAACACTGTCAATCTGACATTCAACGCAGGTAGCCCTTTCGGGACCTGCGTTGCAGCGCAGGTAACCTTCACTGCAGCTGCACTGAAGAGAAAACTCTCGTCTCTCTTTGGTTCCGGGTCACAGATTGCTAAAAAATCAACTGTTTTTGGTCAAATCAGAGGCTATCAATCAAGTATACTCTAGAGGATGATTAAAGGAAGATGAACACTATCACAAAGAGCTAATAAGAGTCCTTGTGGATCAGCTCTTCAAATCATAAACACGCCCAGAACTGAGCTAGAGTAGCTGCCCTCTACTTTGCCTTCGAAGGATTCGAATGCAGTTCGATTCGGTACTCCCTTTGTTTAGGAAATGAATAGCAAGAAACACAAGCTACCAACAAGACACGATCCCCAGCGGAGTCGCGAGTCTGTTGTGGGGAAAAGTATCCAACACGGAATGACCCTATCCCACTCTAAGGGTGATAGTTCCTTAGCAACAGCTGAAGCAAAGCTATCTAAGATTACTTCTTTATGACATGCAAAAGAGGAAGTGAAGAGATCCACTTACCGATGTCTTGCGCAAATGGTCGATCCAATCTTCTCTCTTTGCTGCTTGCTCCCAGCTCCTTGTCTTCTCACGGGCCCAGCTACACAAGATCCTGCAAACAAGACGAGAAAGGGAAACTACAAGAAGCATGCATTCATAATTGATTCAAGGATTAGCATAAATCAAATACGCAAGTAAGACAATACACCATTGAAACACATGCGAATAGAAGAACCTCAAATGCTTTATTAATATAAGGAAGTAAGGTTCAGGTGGTGATACAACCGTAAGAGGTCCAATCCAGCATCACCTTCCCGACGGAAAGAAATCTCCTCTTCACCTCCCTCAAGCAATCACCCAATACTCACAACTGTAAACCAACAGCAATTCTTTGCACAAAATTCCGGCCTCCAGATCCCATGGGATGAGATCCTTATATAGAGTTTTGGAGTGAAGATAAGTCAGCTTGATGTGTGACTGTTGTCCTCTTCAACCCCAGTTGTTCTTTAGTTCTTGAGTCCACTCGGAGATTCTACCTTCCACTCGGAGTTTTAGAACCTCTTACTCTTCACTTAGGCGAATCTTCTGATCCAAGTGTCAATTTGGAAGCTTCCTGAGCACTGGCACATTGAGGAAAGATTCCTCCACATGTCCAAACTCGCTCAGCGCAGGTAGCCTTTGATGAAGTTGACATTCAGCACAGGTACACCATGGAGCAGTTGACATTCAGCGCAGATGCTCAGTGGAGCAGCTGCTTTGATCCAAAATTGCCCTGTTTTTGAGTGTTTTTCAGTGGAGAACTGATCTGAAGTGCTGTGGTTTGCTGACCTTGTTCCTCTAGGGGTAGGAACAACATGTTTAGGGACTTTGGATCCCTTAGATTATTGACATTTCATGCTCTATGCTGTAAGGCACAAAAATGTCTATAACACTTGTGGGGTGAACTTTGCTAACAAAAGAGTTGTAAGAAAAGTCTTGTGACAATGAATCATATTATTGGCCAACTATCTTCAGGGATGAAAATAAATATGTCAGAAGATGCAATGAATGTCAAAGATTGTGGAAACCAACACAATCCAAGAAAATTCCACTGCAATTGCAAATTATGTGAGAGCCTTTTGAAAGGTAGGGTCTCAACTTTGTAGGGATGATTAAAACTCCATCAAAACAAAAGGCATACATCTTGTATGTATCGACTATGTAACTAAGTGGGTTGAGGCTAAGGTCCCACTTAAGCTAACAAAACAAGAAGTGGAAAATTTCTTGTATGAAGAAATATTTTTTCATTTTGGTGTCCCACAGGAAATTGTTATAGACCAAGGGATTCAATATACTTCCCAACTCATCTAATCTATTACTGAGAACTTCAAAATTAAGCACCATATGTCCACTCTGTATCACCCTCGAGAAAATGGACAATTATAAGTTATTAACAAGGTTCTAGAGACTATCTTGACCAAGATAGCGCAAAAACATCATAAGGATTGGGTTGAGAAAATTCCAAAGACCTTGTGAGCCTACCAAGTCACTTGGAAAAATTCCATTGCTTTTACTCCTTATGGGTTCATATATGGGAGGTGTGTCATCCTCCCTATCGGGTTTGAAATAAAAAGACTAAGGAAAACTTTGCAAGTGGGAATGGACCTCTCTAAAGCTCAACATCATTGTTTTGATAAACTTAATGAGCTCGATGAAATCTGCCAAGATGCCATATAACAAACAACTGTTATCCAACAAAAATGAGCAAAGTGGAAAGAATAATTTATCAATAAGAATAAATTTAAAGAGAGATATTGGGCTCTCTTGTTTGAATTGAGATACAAGTATTTTAAAGGAAAATTTTATATTCGATGGTTAGGTGTTTATGAAATTGAAATTGTCTTTGATAATGGGTTCATAAGGCTTCACACCATTAATGAAGGACTAACACCATTGATGTATAACGAGCATCCGTAAATGTTATATCAAAAACCTAAGTCCAAAGAAGAGTTCTACAAGATTTATTAAAGCAATCACACCAAGAATTCATAGAAAGGGCGGATGATCCAACCCCTTCTATGACCTCTTAATTTTTAGTGTTTGAAAAAAAGAGGGAGAGAAAGATCTCGCAGTAAAAACCTAGTTTTTTAGGTGCTGCCAACACTTAAATTATGTTAGAAAACCAGGTACTTGCTAATATCACTAACACAAAATAATTCCAACTGTGAAAACCTTTCAAGACATAGTTGGATAGACTTATGCTAGAAAATTGTTGATCCAGATGGTAGAGTTCGAAAAAAAAATAAAAGTGAGAAAAGAGAAAAAATAGATAATTTTTCTTTCTCAGTATGAAATTTATAATGCCATGTGATCCAAACACGTCATTAGTCTCATAGGTTATGATTTTTCAGGAACGTTAAGGATAATGATAGTACCTTTAAGACTATCTCTCAAGTAGACCACATGGGAAAAACAAATGAATGACACAACTATGTATTACGTTCCTCTCACCATGGGTTAGATACTCTTTAAACAATTCTTTAGTTTCTTTTTTAAAACGTTTTTAGGAAACTAGTGATATGTTAAGAATATCATGAGCTTTCTTATCCTAGTTACCCACTATATCCCACTTAACCTCTATAATTCCGTTTCAAAATCCTCTTCCCCTCATCCTTTATGATTAATCTAAGGGCCATTGGATGGTTTATAATGTTATACCTTATGTCGTGACTATTATATGATGATGATCATGTGCCCTTTATAATCACCAAATAACAAATCACCATATAATGAAATGATGACCCATTATCCCATTTTGTAGTAGATATACTGTTTTTATAGCCCATGTCATGCGCAGCTCACTATTCTGACTCTAATGGTTGTATCAGGCCCTTTAGTTATAGATAGATAGAGCTTTGGATGGATCAGATATTTTCAGTACCACTCCATGTGATTGGGTGGTACTATCGGTTAGGGAATCATACAATGGCACGAAAAACAATGTGCATCAACTTGAAGTCATTTCATAGTCCAACTGACTAGGCCATACTTTTGGAGCATTTATGGAAATGAATTGAGATGGTCTCCATACTGGTTGAGCCAAAGAGGTGGTGTGATAAAAAAGAACCACCATTGGAACAAGAAACATAGAGTACATGAAGGTGAAAAAAGGAGATTACTTAAGTTGATGTAGTGAATAATTTTTGATAGAGGGAGGAAAAAATTACATAGAGAGCCATGGGAGGGACGATGGTCTGAAACAAAACATATGGCATAGAGGCTATTTGTGCAAACTGAATGTTCTAGGATGTCTTGTTTAGAGAAAAGTGGATTACATTTCTTGAGAGGTTCCAAGGGCATGATGCCTAAATAGCCTTGGAATTTTCCAACAAATTTAACAAAACCAGGACCTTGGTACCCCAACTCATAATTGTCGTGAGTGAAGGAACCATCAAGATGAAAACCAAGCTTCCACATAATGGTGAAAGGTGGTATACAAATCATAATATCTCCAGTGAAAGTTGGTGCTCCTTTCTTGAAGAGCGCTCACCACTTCCTAGCTTGAAAAAAAGGATTTAATGAGACACATTGCAATCTTTATGGAGGGATGTCATTTATTTTGTTCAAAAATTCATCACATGCAAGGGGCACTTTAGCAAAGTTTATCACTACCACATATGAATCCTGTTGCATTTGGCTGGGATAAAGGCTATGAATATGCCCCACTATCTCGTGAAGATTCGGACAAAAATGGCCATAATTGTTCGTAAAGGAAAAAACCTAAGATTACACTATTTCACCAGGTCCTGATCAAAATTATTGTCATTAATGAGTTAAAGCAACTTGGAATTCCTTGGGGTCTATTTTCACAAAAAGTAAGGACTAAGCCCTGGGTGACAGTCTTTCCAGTAACTAAAATTAACTTCCAAGGGAGGAAAGGGGTCTGCCACAAAAAAAGCCCCAACATCGATATCCTATAAAAGATTCACGAAAGGACAAAGGCAATGAGATTGCATATGAGTATGTAGATATTACCTGTGATGATTGGTTTGAATCGATGGAAGAAGGCGCTGCTAAATTTTTAGAAGCTTACCCTCCATTTAAATATTCAACTACAAAATTCAATATTGGGACATCGGATGGAAAGACCAAGAAGTAAAAGAATAGAGGTAAACCT
This sequence comes from Pinus tabuliformis, assembly GCA_031772625.1. Classification (NCBI taxonomy): domain Eukaryota; kingdom Viridiplantae; phylum Streptophyta; class Pinopsida; order Pinales; family Pinaceae; genus Pinus; species Pinus tabuliformis. Next base: position 1,025,864,802 of record CM062809.1, on the reverse strand, counting down.
ATTATGCCTCAACCTTTTAATTTTTGTAGCCAATAATATCAAAATTAAAAAAAAAACAAACATCTCTTGTTTCCGTACCAAATTTGAGAGCCCAATTGCAAAAGGTGAAACCTAAGTTTCATAATTTAAATACCCTCATTGAAGCCACTGACAAAAATAAGGGCTTGGAAGTTTAGGGAAGAAAAATATTCATAATAATTCACTACTAAGGCACAACACCTCAATAACATCTTCGATGACTTGTATTAAATACCTATGCCTTTCTTCAACTCAAGTAGGACCTTCCCTAATGGAAAAAAAAAGACATATTGTTTGATGTTGGAATTATTGACAAAGAAACACATTGCGAAGTCATTGAGAAAATGAGGAAGTGATGCTTCACCATGTATTTAGCTAAGGAGGAAAAATGGGGAATTGAAATACGAAAATGGAAAGAAAAGCCTACACAGAAGGAAAATATTGAGAAAATTGCATGTGAAGTAGGTTTGCAAGTTGTCACCTATTGGGTACCCTCCAAGGCGATACCTAATATTTCTACATGAGCATTGGGTGAATTTTGAATTCAAGCAATTTTTGGTAGGTCAACCTTATTTGGTAAATTATCCATAAGAATTTATGGATCTTTACTTTAATTCTGAGAATGCAGATCAAAACATTTTCTATTAACTCTATCTTTTTAATTCATCTTGACAAAAAATTAATAGTGGAACCCCTTTGCTTATGTGGGGTATGTACAACTTCGAGCCCTAAAGTCCTACATATCCATCTTGATATAGTGGAATAAATGCACAAAATTATTTGAAAAATGGAAACTGTGGTGAAATTGGTAGTGAGGGAAGAATATTCGTTGACTGGGCTTGTCCAAGAAGGTATTCATAGGCTTAGGACAAACCTAGGAGGTGCTATCACTACTAAGCATAACCAGAGGTATGTAATAAATTTTTGATATATTGTCATCACTGAGTCATTTAAGGCCCTTATAATTGCACATGATATTTAGGATGGATTAACCGAATTTGTCTAGGAGAGGCACCTGTTAGAGCCTAGATTTGTCTCAGGCTGAAAAGACAAGGTTCTAGGTCCACATCAAACCACGCTCAACCTCGTAGCTAGCCCTACGAGGACAGGGGAGGGCTCTCTCCGGTTCAATCTCGGAAAAAGGTAATCGATGAGGCTCGAGATGACTAAATTGGCAATTGATCTTAGGCTAGGTATGAAGTATAAGGAGTTTGAAGTTGATTTTTGAGGTTTTTGTTGAATCAAAGGGAAAGGCAATTTTGGGTGCGGGGATGAGACACAGTTTCTGCAGAGGTCTACTTGGGGAAAGGTAGGCGATTGTATTGATGATTTTAAAGAGAATGAATGGCTAGATTTGACTGGTGATAATCTAAGGAGCACAAGAAGCTTTCAAGGATTCTCCTTAAACAGATGAAAACATGGAAAATCAAACAAATTCAAAGGCAGAGCATAACAATCAATGGATTCTACCTTAACACTTCATTTGTTCAATTGCAGAAGATGAGAGAAGGAAAATGATACACATAACAAATTACAATTACTGAAAGAAGCACACCATCAACACATAAAGCCACATGGATCCCAAACAGTGCTGCAAAACCCTGGTCTTTCCTTTGCCAAAAATGCAGGAGTGAATGTACAATAGGGTGTCAAGCTTTTCCCAAGAGTACAACCCTGAAAATGAATTAGAAATTACATAATATAGGCAAGAAAACCTATTCCCTTGCCTCTAGGGGTCGAGATCATCATTCTAGGAGATGTTTCAACCAATTCTAAACAAAGCACTACAATCTAGGCAGTCAAAACAACTTGCCTCTATAAGGTAGGAAACTGATTCATTCATTAAATTTTCACTCTTTTGTGAATGAATCTTCTAGAAAAAGTAAGTAGGTGCCAAAATTACATCATGTTCAATCAATTACATCAAGAGAAGTCAAAAATTACATCACAAATCAAAACTAGTCAAACTGGCCGAATTTCTGAGCTGAAAGATGAAAAATTGGGCAAAAAATCTATATGCGCCGCGCTACTTTGCTGCTGATTTTGAGGCACTTGTAGGAGTCGAAATTGAGCTTAGGTTAGCTTGTTAGAAAGCCCTACCTGTCTACTTTCCAACCCAAGTGGAATTTTCCAATTTGGTGTCCATTTTCCCCTCCAAAAGTGCATTCTCCCAAGACTGCTTCCTGTGTGTCAAAATAGGGGCAGTGAGGTCATTTTTTGCATGTTTTTTGACCTTTAGGGGACCCATAACTCACCCAAATTTCTTTTCCAAGTACCAAAATTCATGATTTCTCATGAAAAATCCAAAACTGCAAGCCATTTGTAATTTGGAGCTCCCAATCCTATGCGTCACGCAAGGTGCGCGACACATATAGGGAAAAGCCTGTTTTTTAACACAAAAATTCCAAAATGACCAAAAATGCCCCAAATCTCTTGAAATTTGGGCTGGAGTTTCCTTATCAAGTGTGATGATGAGCTAAAGAGGTCTTGGCCAAAATCTGAAGATTATCGAGCTCCCTTTGCTTCTTTTTCTTGCTGATTGCCTTCTTCAATTTCACCTTTAGATTCCTTATCCGAGCCTTGCAAACTTGGTTCCGTGCCCTGTAGTGGACAGCCATGTGTCTCAACAATGCATTATCTCTATTGGCCTTGTTTAGCTGCTTCTCCAAGTAAATGTTGACCCTCTCGAGATTAGATTCTCGATCCTCATTGACCTGTCGCTCTAGAGAAGTGAACTCAATCCTCCTATGTCGGGCAGCTTGGCGATTCTCACGGATGTTCTGTAGCTCCATGATCGCATGCTGGTCTTCAAGCTGCTTATTTCTCTGTTCCAGATACCTGATGTTCCATTTGGCCATCTCCAACTGGATTTCCAAGGCTTGAATGTATGTTTCTTGTTCCTTGATAATCCTTCTATATCTAGACTTTTCTGAATCCGTAGCTGTCTCATCATCAGGAATGAGAATGAAACCTGATGGCTCACCTGAAGGCCCCTTCTCATGCACGGGCTTCTTAGCCTTGTCCTGTACCTATGCCTGTGGTGCTGATATCAAAAGCGAGGCCCCTTCCACGTCAGGTGGAGATAACACTCGCCTTGCTGCTGCAAACAAAGGTCTGGTGCCTTTTGGATAGCCTCTCTGATATGTAATGAAAATAGGTCTGGTCTCATGATGCTCATACTGCTAAGAAGGTTCACCCTCGTGTTTCACCTCTGATACTCTTCATGAAGCTCTGAAGAAATCACGTGAGATGAAGTCATCCCAAGTGATGCCCTGCAAACCAAGCTGATGAACCACCAAAATCTTTATAAGAGAAAAATGATAGACACTGTTGAGTTGCTGCTGAGGGGTTCTATGCTGTATAAAGGTAGTCATCCTCTCAATATTCTGGCAGATGAAATACGGAATGTTCATCATCCGCACCCTGGTGAAATGCATGAGTAACCTGATGTGATAAGCATAAAGACGAGAGAATCGTCCCTCACAGCTGAAATATTTCATGATCAATCTCATGAGTGGAGCATATTCATCTTTCAGGTACCTAAACGGGAACACTCTTTTGAGCTGCCTCAAGCAATTGGGTTTGATGTATGGCTCATAATGCTGCCGATCGATCTATTGTTTTTTGTGCCATAGTTCACCAATATTTGGTATACCTGTTGCTAACGAAACAGTTTCTGGTGTAAGTGTAAAGGTGACCCCAGCCAAGGTAGCTTGATCTCCATGCAAATGCAAGACAAAAAGATGAGCCAACTCATAATGAAACTGGACCTCAGTCTACTTTTGACAAAACTCATAGCATGACTGATGCTAAAAACACTGCATAGCAAGAGGACAAGCATGCAATTCTCTAAGGTTGATTGGTTCTTCCCTGACATGTTTGCCACTTTTACAAGGCCTCCAGGGTTCCTGTTCACCCAAGGGAGAATCACTTTGGGTTTCTGCCTCATATTCAGATGAGTGACTAGATGACATCACTGCTGATATGCAAACTGTCTTGAATGAATGTTGATATGTGAAACTGCTGTGTGCAACTGAATATGGACTATTCTTTTGATCTAAACAATGATGTGACCAAGGGGAAAACAAATGTACAAGGGAATGTTAGGAAGGGGAAAATATCAGGGAATTAGGGAATTTTGAAATAAAATGTAATTAGGGAAGGGAGGGGAAATGTATATATGGGAATAGGGTTTTAGGGTTTGGGATTTTGAATAGGGTTAAGGAGTTTTTTATAAGGGTAAGGGATTAGGGGTTTAGGGATTGTAGTGTAGGATTGATGAGTGGATTTTGGAAATGAGGAACAAAGGGAAATGGAAAAAGAAAAAACCTTGGTGGCAAAATTGTTTTCAAAACCTACAACAATTTTTCTTATTGGCAAAGGGAGGCTTTCAAAGTCTTTTTTCCATGGCCATCATCCATGAACCATTCACATTTCACCATCAAATACAAAATAGAAGCAATGGATGTGAGCCTACCTGGCGAATTTATGCGAATTTTGGGCGATTTGATGAGTTTGCAACAAATTCCGGGCTCAAAACTGTAAGCGCCACACTCATTACCCAGTGCGCCGCGCAAGGTATATGCGCCGCACTGGTTCAATTTTGCACTGGCTGGAAATGCTGTGTGCATCGCGCAAGTTATATGGGCCGCGCAGGCTGTTATATGCGCCGCGCAGGTGAAATGGGGATCGATCTCCTCCAAAACACACAAATTCGACTTGGAATGACTTTCTCCACCTTTGGCATGCACAATGACTTGAAAATTCATTGAAAAACCTTTACATAGACACCAATTTGATTTTTGCCTCTTCCATAACCCAATTTGTTATGTTTTGCAATTGTCACTTTTTCAAGATTAATAGATTTTTGACCTTATTGTTTCCTCCTTAAATTCGGTTGAAATAATGATTTTCTTTGACAATTTTTTGCAGGGATAGCTGTGATATGGTCTAGCAAAGGAGACCAAGGCTGTGCCTGGATAATTCAAGAACTGAAATTTTTGGAAAATTATTACAAAAATGAAATGTCGACTTATCTTCAAAACAAAGTTTTGAAGAGAAGTCATAATATATCCATCTGATGATAAAAATCTTTGAGATAATAACATATCAAGGACCTCCCTATGGCCTGCTGGCTTTATTAGACTTTGTCAAAGACCAAATTGACTTAAACCTAGACCTAATGACCGAAAAAACTGTTATGACCTAGAAACTGAAACAGGACTGCAAATGACTTTTCAAGACTTGATTTTTATGAACAGACCTGAGCCAGAAGTGCCAAGCATGAGGGGAATGAGTGACACAAACCTTTCTGTCAAATTTATGGCATGCTCCTAACGAAATGCAACTGATAAAAAATGATGGGACACCTAAACATGAAATGTGAAAAAGAGTTTTGATCTCTGACGGAGGGATAACCAGACCGACTCTAACATTGGCTCCAATGGGGATGGTATCTCCTCGGAGGTGCCAAGAACAACAGATCTCTGTAAGAGCTAGACAGTGCCTTCATCCAGTGGGCTATGGAATCATTATTTCGACAAACAATTCAAGCTGTTGACTCAATTTATTTGAATGAAAATTAACTTGAAAATGACTCGATATTATGACTAACAAACTGACTCGACAAACTAAACTCAAACTGAAATATTTCTTCAGAATTATAGCATTCACTTCGGGCCCTAGACTGAAGAAAAGATCACAGCACACACTTGCAGTGAAACTGAAATGAAATAGTATTTGCAATGCTAATAGGACAACATAAAAACTCAGAAAATGTACCGCTTGAGTAGCCGACCATTGACCAGCCCGCCTGGACAATCTTCCCCATTCATCTCCTTAAGAAGAAAAGCATTCTGATCCCGAAATGCTGCAATATTAAAAGGACATTTCCATAGATTTTCAAACTTGCCGTGTGTTATAGACATTTTTGGGCACTACAACCCCAAGCATGAAATGTCCATAAACCAAGGGCTCCTAAGTCGCTAAAAGTGTTGTTCTAACCCCTAAAGGAACAAGGTAAACTGATTACAGCTTCCCAGAAGTTCTCCATGAAAAACTGCTCATAACTGGTCAAAACAGGATCATTTCAACTGCTCCATAGGCAAAGTGCATCGCATCTCACCTAAATACACTGTGTGGGTGCATTGCATTTCAAAAATCCCTTCTATGGGGTGCGATGGGCAAGAAGTGACAAATGGTAGTGTCATTCCACGAGGTGGAGAGGCATGGAATCTTTCAGAAACTTCTCCTGTGACACTTGCCTCTCTGAATTCGACCAAGGATGAGTAAGAGATCATCAATCTCCAAGTGGAAGCAAGAACTATCAGAGGGAAGACACTAATCAAATCACAAGCTGACTCATTTTCCTTACAAATATCTATATATGGATCCATCATCCCAGAGATCCAGAGGCTGGAATTTTGCATATTGTAAGGAATTGCTGTTGGTTTCTTGAGACAACATCAGAGTGTTGGGTGATCTAAGCTTTGTATGAGGTGAAGAGGGGCTTACTTGTTGAGAGGATGATGCTGGGTCAGAACAACTGGTTGTAACTCCCTTGCCTTTTTCTTGTTTATCAATAAAAGCTATTCAAGTTTTCCTCCATACTCTTGTGTCATTTATGTTTTATGCATTTGTATGGTCAATTTACATCTGATCCTAGATTGTTTATGATTATAGATCCATGTTCTTGTATAATGCTATGCTACTGTGATCTTACTGGTACTCTGTGAAGCTGAGCGTACAAGGGAACAAGTAGCGAAAGACTATCAAGAGAGAGAGGAATCGAACTAGGAGATTAGCGCAAGACAGAGGTTGGTCTTATTTGTTCTTCTCTCATCTATATTTCATAAAGGAAAAACGAAAGTAGCTTTACTTTGTTTGTTTCTAAGGTAGCTATCACACCTTAGTGGGATAAGCAGTTCTGTGTAGACACTTTTCCCTGTAACAAAATGGCGACTCCACTAGGGACGAATTAGTTTGTTTGTTTATCTTCCTTGTTGTTTATTTTATAAACTTACAGACAGAGCCTGAAGTCGAGCCAGGTAGCTTTCGAACTGCATTTGCTATGCAAATGCAAAGTAGATAAATGTCGCTTCAGTCAATCTTTGGGATTTGTTTATGACTTAAACAACTGATTCACAAACTCTCTAATTGCCCTCGTGGTAGCTCTTAGAACCTCCTTAGATCTACCCCTGATTGTTGCATTACTGATTACCATTTTCTCAGCCAAAACCCATGAACTAAACTGCAAACTGTGACCCGAAACCTAAGCAAAGTCTCGTCTCTGGCCCAGCGCAGGTTCTGTTCTGTGAATCTAAAATTCAGCGCACTTCCCGAGTGTAGTAGGTGCGCTGCATTTCAAGTTCACTGTGTTACAGGTGCGCTGATCAGACTAGGCATTGTTTAGTTTTGGTTTCTGTGATTCATTCTTTTCAGTTCTATTCATGAATTTTGCTGCCTGTAATCAGTATATCTCTGTTTTAAGCCCCTCTTCCTTGCTGTTATTCTGCCTCCATTGTGCAAAAGAACTGTAAATGTTTTTGTGTATTTGTTGAGTCATTTTCAGTTCTCATTTTCAAAAAGTAACATAACTGTACTGTCGTCCCTTGATTTGAAAGTGTCGCAAGTGTCGTTTTCAGTCATAGGAAAGAGTTTGGTTGCTATTGATAGTCGATTACCCTGTTACTATTGTATTTGGTCTGAATTTGTAGCTTTTCTAGTGTCGAAAGCAAGTATTGATATCCAAATCGTAAAGTGTTGTGATTGTCTCCATTTTGATTTTGAAAAGAAACTTGTTAGTAATTGTCGCTTGAAAAGTAACTCAGATTTGCGCATTAGCTTTCTTTTTACCATTCACATACTAAGAAAGCCGAAAACAAATACATGCATGTGCATTTGCATTTAGATTGTTTGATTGGTTTGATTTAGGACAGTGCATTTAGTGTGTTCTCTTTGCTCTTTGTGAAAGAATACTGTCTCTCTTTCCTTAGTAGCTAGGATTTTCATTGCACAAAGAAGATAAAAGACTGTTTATCATCTTAGATTGCATTTTAGGAATTGTACATCTACATCTCGTGGTGAACCTGAAAGGCAAATTTCTTAAGCAAGATCAACTATAAAATAAATTTAATGAATCTAACAATGCTTTGGAACCTAACGCACAACATCTAGAAGTCTAGGCTAGAGACGTATTCCGGCGTCGTAAAGCCTGGTAACTGTTGTTCTCACTGATGGTTGGGTGATTCCTCCACTTTGAGACGATAAGTGCCAGTACGGACTTGTGCTCCCACGTACCGTCGAGTATATTTTGGGAGACCACAATAGGCTTAATCCTTTATCCATAGGAAGCCATGTCTGCCGCCCTGTCGATCGCAATGCACTGAACACAGCATTCGGGAAGATTGACTGCCGTACCGTAAAAAGTATTCTGCAGTTTTGCGATTGGTTTGGTAATCCCTCTACCTGAATTTCCAGAGCAGTCCCTTTCATTCCTTTTCAGACTGCTTAACGGAAAAGGTCCATTTAAGCACTTGTCACTTCAGGCTCATTAAAAATCGAAGGCGACTAGAGTCATCTTTTGTTTTTTCTCGACTCTTAAAAATTGAAAAAACAAGTTGTGTCAAAGCATCTAAAATTTATTTTAATTGGAATAACATCACTGTTCCCTCGTTGGTCTTAGAAGTTAGTCTCCCTTCATCGCAAGTTCTTGTAGAATCGCTAGGAAATCTTTTGGATAGACTAGATATGTTTGAACAACTGTCGACATCCAGGACTGTGTCATCTGATACAGCAGCGGCAGAGCCTCGTGCTGCTACTCCAACGATGTTCTCCAGTATACCATCTGTCCCGGCAAGTTATCAACAACAAGCCGGAGTCCAATCAGGGACTGTTTCGACAACATGGTCAGTTCCTATTTCTTCATCCGAATTATCATCTGGTATTTCTTATGTTGAAACTCAACAAATTGATCCAATGTGTCTTAAAAGGCCAATCTACCCTTTAAGTACTAGATTTCCACCATATGGAGGGCAATATGCCTTTTCATTGTTCCCTCCCGGAGAACAACCATATGAGAGTTTACAACAAAGTTCAGGTCAAATTGGAATTACATCCAGCGGTTGGGTACCAATACTGCCTCAGCAACTAAGGGTTGTATATTCAATGCAACCAGTCCACCCTGTGTCAAATATTCCCACTATACCTGCTATGGTGACTATGTCACAAGTACAAGCGCTACCTGTTGTATGTCAACCCCAAGTTTCTCAGGTTGTAATACAACAACCTCTTGTCTCAACGACTCAATCACAACCTCAGGTTAGTGCCTCCTTATTTGGAATGACTCAGGCTCAAACAAGTACTATGACTCCTCATCTTGGTCAATCATCCAGTATTGGGCAACAGCAAATGGTCCAACAACCATGGCTGATTCAATCTCAACAACCACCATTCCAGCAATCATATCAAGGACTTGAGCAGCAAGTCTTTGTAAGTAATGGGCAACCGCATTTCCAAAGCGGTTATCAACAACCATACTATAATGGTTATGCCCATCAACCTTATCAAAGTTACCATCATCAAATACTTTATGCTGGTATGCAAAGACCCACTTCTCAGGTGATTCCATCTTATCCTGGATATGCTTTGCCTAACCTGAATCAACAGTTACCCTTTGTAGCAACTCTAGAATTACCAGATCCAAACCGGCTGACGAATGATCCAATTGCTTACGCCGCTTGGTGGCCAGCGATTCCGCATAAACTTCCGTCAGATATTCCTAAATTTAATGGAAACCCGGGTGAAGACTCGTCGAATCATGTTATGACCTTTCATCTGTGGTGTTCATCTAACACTCTAAACGATGATTCGATTAGGCTTTGCCTTTTTCAGCGAACGTTAACTGGTCTGGCAGCAAAATGGTATATCGAATTGCCTAGAGCTTCATTCGATAACTTCAGCACCCTAGCCTCAACCTTTTTAACCCATTTTCAGTTACCAATAAGGTACGAAACAAGAACAGAGCTTCTTACCAATTTCAAACAGACAACAACCACTCACATATCTGATCATATTCATGAGTGGCAACGTCGTCGTAGAATGGTAAAAACGTATGTTCCTGATCAACTTTTAGCTGAATGGTTTATTAAGTCATTATTACCTTCCATTACAGAATATGTGGCAAAGGGAGGAGTCGTCACTGAAGAGCAAGTTATTTCTCATGCGCAATATTTAGACTTGATTTATACTCAGTCTGGCATGGTCTACGATAAAATACCTGATGCTCCTAGACCAGAATTTTCCGTTCCTCCCCCTCCTAAATCAAACAAAGACTCTCATGCCGGTGATGGCGTGATAGGTATGACAAGCACGAAATCGACAAAGGCTACATCTAAGAAAGCCCGTAAGATTTCTGATCAAAATGCAAATGAAGAACTTCTTGCCTCGGAGGTAAATGTTGTGTCGACCGACAAGGGCAAACAACTGAAGCAACCAGGGGGCAAGAAGAAAAAGAAAGGGAGAAAAAAGAAGCAGGATGAGTCATCTCCTGAAAAACCTTCTAGGCAAAGGAAACCCCTTGCAGGGTGTCATATATGTGATGAGGATCATCGGACGAGAGATTTTCCACATAAAGTTGAAGTTAAGAAAATCTTCAAGAGTTCAAAAACCTCAGCAATATTGACTGATCCGTTTCTAAACCCGGGAACCAAACTGGTTGCTAATCAAAATGCTTCCTGATCCCAAGTGCTTATGTTGTCTATCTCAAAGCAGAAAAATGATGCTTTGACAAGGAATAAAGATTACGGGAATCCACAGTTGTCGAATAACAAGGCTAATGAACAACCTAGTAGTTCGACAACAACTTTGACCGAACTTGTGCCACCCATCATTCTTGAGCCAATGATAAATCCACCAAAGGGAGTAGTACACAAATCAACATTTAATCCTCCTGCCAAATTAGCACAGAATTATAATATAGTAGAGGACCCGGCCCAATCGCCATCCGCTATGTCGACACTTGAGGTACCACAAAATTGCCCCTCCCAAAAGCAGACTCTATTATCAGTAATAGGTGGGATTGACCCAACGGATTCCAATCTTGTATCCTTTAATCACAAAGGATATGACCCTGAGTTACCAGCTCAACTAGCTTTCCTTATTCAAGTGAAATCCCTCAACAAAACTGTTCATCAAACAATTATTGATGAGGGGGCATCTACATGTATTATGTCGATGAGTTGCTGGAAGAATTTAGGCTCACCACCCTTGTCGCGATCGTCAACGATGTTAAAAGCATTTGATGGACGATCATACACCCCATACGGGATTTTAAGTAACTTGCAAGTTGAACTGGGGGGCAAAACAGTAGAAATTGATGTTGAAGTAATCGACGGAAACCTCGATTACAACATCCTACTGGGAAGGCCCTAGATATATGCCATGGCCGCAGTTGTGTCGACTTACTTCAGGAAGATTGAATTTCCCTTCCAAGGAGGAATTAAAATCGTCGACCAACAAACATTTTTCCCCAACAGTTCACAAGTTACGGGAAGCATTCCAATGATCCATGGAAGCAATCATTCACTTCAAAATATTGGATTAGGCCTCCTAAAAGACCTTGCCTTAATGGGTACTTTTTCCCTACCGCCTCCAAGTAATCTGGCGGAAATGGCCACAATGGAAACCTGCAATATGAAATCTTCTATATCTAATGGATTCAGAAGATTCCTAAACATTTTGTCAGCATGGATCATCACCATTTTAGAAATATTGTAGCAATCAATTTTCTTGGCCTGGGGGGCAACCCCAAATCAACGCTCATCGAGTGTTTGGATAGATAGGTCTAAGGAATATGGCACCTCTTCAGATCCTTGGTCGCATGTACATTCTACAGACGAAGGAATCATTCAATCAATGATAATAGGAGATGCACCATGGGAAGATTACCACCATCGCTCCCATCTTCCGGATTACCACGAAGATTATTCCAGCAACCTTAGTCATCCATCAGTTTTTGATTTTCTATCAAATACTGTAAATACGGTGGATTTCAAGGATGGTTCTTATCTTGTGTCGACCTCGTTAAAAAATGAAACAAGGAGTCATAAGGATAGTTCTTTTACTGTGTCAACCTCATTAAAAAAATGAAACAAATCCCCTTTCCAAATCTCAAAGGTAAACCTTCATTCCAACCACCGAGTTGAATGCAATGAAGCTTGGAGGGCATGCACCTCAATTTGCATTATTATGCTGGGGGCATGCAAACTTATCACGACCAGTGTTACTGTAGGGTTCAAGCTCGTTAAAAAATAAACCCGCCATGAGTAGTGTTACTGCAGGGTTAAAGCTCGTTAAAAAATAAACTTGCATCGAGCCATTTTAGCACATAGTTCAAGCTCGTTAAAAAATAAACATAATTCATGAGAAAATGTTTCTCCCCGCGTTTAAGCTAATTAAAAAATGAAATATTTCCCAGTAAATAACCATCGTGAATGTAGTACTTCAGCCTTTAAAAGCCTTGGTCGTGTTCTCATCATCACCTCCACTCTGTATTGGCCGATCATTCACCTCCATTTGATTGTTTACCCCTTTTGAGGAACAGCTGCGAAGAGTGATCTCACTAGCCATCCTTGTAACACTGCCGTGATTGGAAAATTCCAAACCCTACCTGGAATCATCTGCTACCCAATTTTATCACTCATTCCTCAAGAGACGAGTCTCCTTTAAGCTCTTTTCAACTGACTCGTAAAATATGAAAAGATTGCCGAGCCATTGGCCTCTCCAGCTCGTTAAAGGGACCGTAAGTGTTATCCCTCCTCTAAATTTTAATCTTTTTGGACCTGAGGGATTATTACACGAAACGATCGAGCGCTTTTTTTGTTCGGCTCATTAAAAGTATTGAAAAGTCATCCCTTCTGTATTGTTTTATACTTTTTCGGACTTAAGGGATTAGATGACGAAAAAGGAATTTTGGAGTTTCCTTTACATTACTTTTCAGGTCTCTAAAATTGAAAAGGATCGAGTTATCTTTGTCGTTAAACTTGTTAAAACTTAATAGCGACAAACTTGTCCATAGCAGACAAGAAAAAGTTTCACTATCGCCAGGCTCGTTAAAACATAGCGATGGGTTTTCCCGAAGCGAAATTTATAGAACAAGCATATGTTATCCTCCTCAAGCTTGACAAAAATAAAGAGGTGCTGGTCAGCAATGACTGGGGAAAAATTGGGAAGAAAACTTGAAGAAACTTTGTTGGTAGCAAGTCGCTCTGAACATGACACTTTCACTCCGCATCCAAGTCGGGTTGGGTTGTTTCATTCACCGGTCACATCACCATGGTCCCATCACACCATCCACATTTGGGGTTAATGCTACCAATCCATCACGTTAGTGTCGCCAATATGTTCAAGAGAAGTCATTCAGAGAATTCACGGGTGTCTCACCCGCTACAATACATTTACACTCCATTCTTTCATGACCTCCACCCTGAACCTTATGTCATCAGATCGTTTTCACCTCCATTAAAATCATTTGCTCCATTCCATGTCATTGATGTGGGATTCATTAAGGCCCTCCTGTGATGGATCGCTTCTTGTCGACATCAGCTCATTATCCAAGAAGTCGATCTAGGAACACCCTGTTTAGTACTTTGAAGCTTGCATGCCTCAATGGCAAGTTTCTCACTTCCGGCGACAGGTTTACATCAATGGCCTTCGACCGAAAGATTTTGCGTGGTGTTCGACGCCAAGTCCTTTATTCACACCATGTGAATTGTACTGCAGTACCTTGAGGGTCATTATCATTATCGGTGATTCCTCTCGCGCCTGTTAACAACTTACATCATTGGCTGGTAATCAAGCGATGTCTTTCCATGTTCGACTCCAGAACATCTCTCACATGGATAGACTTGTACTTCGAGTGAAGATCGAATGAGATTGAAGACCCCGGATCTAGTTTCATCCATCCGGGCTGCGATATATATTCAGGGAAATAAAGACATCAAATGCACATCATTGCTGTATAGATAATCATCCAATCAAAGGGATGATGGCTCTACCAGAATCATCAGTCTACACTCAGACGATTGTCTGTCCTATGTACATGAAAGTGAATTTATAACGCTGAGCATGGGAATGCCCTCCTCAGCTAGATCATGAAAATATTATGAAGATAATGTATTGTATTGTATCTTATTACAGGTCTCCTTCCAGCGTGAAAGAACTTCGGATCCTCATAATAAAGCATTTCACCCGACATCAAAAGATTAACGACCTCATGCTTTAGGGGGCAACTGTTATAGACATTTTTTGGCACTATAACCCCAAGCATGAAATGTCCATAAACCAAGGGCTCCTAAGTCTCTAAAAGTGTTGTTATAACCCCTAAAGGAACAAGGTCAACTGATTACAGCTTCTCCCAGAAGTTCTCCATGAAAAACTGCTCAAAACTGGTCAAAACAGGATCATTTCAGCTGCTCCATAGGCAAAGTGCGTTGCATCTCACCTAAATACACTGTGTGGGTGCGTTGCATTTCAAAAAGCCCTTCTATGGGGTGCGATGGGTGAGAAGTGACAAATGGCAGTGTCATTCCACGAGGTGGAGAGGCATGGAATCTTCCAGAAACTTCTCCTGTGACACTTGCCTCTCTGAATTCGACCAAGGATGAGTAAGAGATCATCAATCTCCAAGTGGAAGCAAGAACTATCAGAGGGAAGACACTAATCAAATCACAAGCTGACTCATCTCCCTTATAGATATCTATATATGGATCCCTCATCCCAGAGGTCCAGAGGGTGGAATTTTGCATATTGTAAGGAATTGTTGTTGGTTTCTTGAGACAACATCAGAGTGTTGGGTGATCTAAGCTTTGTATGAGGTGAAGAGGGGCTTACTTGCTAAGAGGATGATGCTGGGTCAGAACAACTGGTTGTAACTCCCTTGGCTTTTTCTTGTTTATCAATAAAAGCTATTCAAGTTTTCCTCCATACTCTTGTGTCATTTATGTTTTATGCATTTGTATGGTCAATTTACATTTGATCCTAGATTGTTTATGATTATAGATCCATGTTCTTGTATAGTGCTATGCTACTGTGATCTTACAGGTACTCTGTGAAGCTGAGCGTACAAGGGAGCAAGTAGCGAAAGACTATCAAGAGAGAGAGAGGAATCAAACTATGAGATTAGCGCAAGACAAAGGTTGGTCTTCTTTGTTCTGTTGGTCTTCTTTGTTCTTCTCTCATCTATATTTCATAAAGGAAAAATGAAAGTAGCTTTACTTTGTTTGTTTCTAAGGTAGCTATCACACCTTAGTGGGATAAGTAGTTCTGTGTAAACACTTTTCCCTGTAACACCGTGCTTTCCCTTTTCTTTATTCCTTTAACACCACATCATCCAACTGAAATGTATCCGCCTTTGCTTTTCTGTCAAAAATCCTTTTAATTCGCTCCTGCAATTTAAATGTGTTCTGAAAAACATCTTCCCGTGTTTGCTGCAAGTGGATCATTTGATTTAGCATTCTCTGCATTGGGTCCTCTTCGCTACCAGCCTCTTGAAGAAGTTTGACTACCGAAGCTGCAAGAGAGGTAGGGAACACTGTATCAACTCCATAAACTAGCTCAAAGGGGGACATGCCAATGGATTTCTTTTGAAAAATGGAAACTGTGGTGAAATTGGTAGTGAGGGAAGAATATTCGTTGACTGGGCTTGTCCAAGAAGGTATTCATAGGCTTAGGACAAACCTAGGAGGTGCTATCACTACTAAGCATAACCAGAGGTATGTAGTTATAAATTTTTGATATATTGTCATCACTGAGTCATTTAAGGCCCTTATAATTGCACATGATATTTAGGATGGATTAACCGAATTTGTCCAGGAGAGGCACCCACTTGGGTACCCCTATTTTAACTTGGATCTAAATTGAGCCTCCTTCTATGCCAAATCTGTATGGAGATGGGGCCATATGGATTGATCTGCGATTCCACTTTCCCCTCATCTAGTGTCCCACCATATTTTACCATGCAACCATTCAATGGGATGAATAGGAAGAAATGACACATTGGTAGGAGTTAAAACAATTTATGGGTTATTATTATGCAGGGGAATTTGGTCATCCATCGTATGCCTAGAGTGACATAAATGCCAAGATTCCAAAGCAAGAAGATGATGTTGCATGAGAACATGCAACAAAATTAGTAGGGGGGAGATGATAAGTTCAAAATTGTGACTTTTTCTATGAAACTACTCTGCTTTATTTTTTTTCAAACCACCCCTTTCCCACCTTAAATTAACATAACCTTGTACATACGTTCTGGGTAGCTCAAGGTATGAATCACTTATTAACTAGCTATCTTATTATCATTTTTAGAGTATAACTAAGGCTAACTCAAACGATTAGAAAACTATAGCCATATATTACTAGGTGTCATGTGATCAACCGTGTGGTGGCAACTTAAGGATGGAACATGTGTCATTTGTGCTGAAGTTTCTACAACAAAGTATAATAGGACTGATCTTCTAATCTAATAATTACTTTCCAATGATTTGCAATCAAATTATCTTCTATCATTAAGAGTTTATACATAGAAAATCTCAACAATAATGCAATGGTAACAATAAGGTCATGAAGAGACAACCAAGCACCAAAAGACAATAAATTTACCTTGGGAAAACCCAACCTTGGGAAAAACCCAACAAACTTTTCTTTTTAGGAAATTATTTTCCTTAACACTAGTTACAACATTCCAAAATATTTTAGGGATCCATGACAAAAATTCAGATCAAAGAAACCAATCAAACTTGGTTAAATACCAACTAGTAATGGCTAGTCAAACCTTAAAAAATCACCAAAAGTCAATGATGGTCAATGATCTGAAGTTCAGCTTGAGGTCAAATTTGTACCTGTGGTCAACTGCGGTCAAAGTGATTCAGGTATGAGGTCAAATTCCAATATTCCTATGGTAAAAAAAACCTCCTTTCCATAGTCAAATTTAGTGAAAAATAGCAGTCAAATGTAACTTAATTCTCAGTGAAACAGAGCTAATAAAATTTGTTCAAGGGAGTAGGTCAAAAATGGTCAACATCAGCTTCAAAACTTGGTCAAAATTCAACTCTACTTCTCCTTCCTTTGCACGTGTGGGTCATATTAGATGATGTGTTTTTTTGATCAAATTGGTCAAGGCGAATGAGACTCTCATGTATTTATATTGGTCAAAGTGGAGTGACTTTTGACCAAAAATCACACCCCTTCGTTTTGTGGGGCTAAATTGTCACTTGGGGCCTACAGCAAGTCCAAAATAAATAATTTCAAATTTTAATTCTTCATTAATTTATTTGGTTAACTTAGGAGACCCTTTTGGCATGTGGGAATACCTCCCGATGCTACACAAAAATCAACGCTCCCTCTTAGTGAGGGAGGTATCCTCTTGCAACTGATTTCCCCTTAGCTGGAAATTTTCCTTCTTAAGAAAAGTTCATGATATTTTCATGTTGATGCATGTCTATAGATAACTCCATCTTGGAGTGGGAAATGTAACTCCTCCTATATCTAGGGTTGGCCAAAGTCCTTTATAGCTTCTTAGGAAAATCATATCAATCTCCTTTGGTCATGAATTAGCCCAGGCATCCAAATTTTTCTAGCTTCTAGAGAAAATTTTCTTTTGGACCATTCACCTTTCCAGTCTAGGTCCTTTATGATCTATCCAATTGCTTCTGGATTCAAAGGTGAACTGCATATATTTCTATCGACATAGCCAAGTCCTTATGGATTCTAAGGAGAAGATATATCCAATTGATAATTTCCCTTTGACATTCACCTCTGGTCTACCTAGCCAATTTTTTTTGGATTCAAAGATGAATGTATTAATATCCATTTGGTCATAGTCTTTTATGAACCAAACAAATTCCTTTATGGCTTCAAGAGATGGTTAGCCCAATCCTTCAAAGACTTCATCATTTTCTCTCAATGAGGGATACTTTCAACATCAAACTAAGCTCGAATTTGTCCACAATCTACTCTTTTTTTTATATGTACTAGAGCTCTATTTCTCCTCTTTACATCATGTATAGGATGAAGTGACCTAGTCATGTCCTTCTTGATTTTGAAGCCTCATTTCTTTATGAAAAGATTTGCTTCACCTCATGAGACATATCTGAGATCAATTGTATAACATATGCTTTGTTGTTATCCATAGTGTATGCCTTAAATCAACCATAAAAGTGGTTTAGGGTGTTTACTACAAAGAAAATATTTGGCTTGGTGTTAACTAAGTACATCACAAATCCAATAAACTGCCTGTACATTGTGGGATTCACCAAATATGAATCTCCAATTCCAATAAATAGTGTATATGTTAGAATCCTTCATTTCCAAGGCCAAACTACCTCTGTCATGAAAACAATCTTCTTGCTACGATTGCTCCCTATATCATGCAAGAAAGTCCTTCTGCTATAGCTTCTCCCTCTTACTAGGAGAACCATCTTGTCACAATCTTTCCTTTGTTTTTCCTAATGCTGCTAGAATCATTGTCTTGGAAGCCTTCACGATGTACCTGTAAACCTCATTTAGGAGGCATGAAAGAAACAATTATAACCAAGTAAAAAATACAAAGACAAGAGGTTGGCCAAGGAAAAAATAACAAGAATTAAGGGAGAAAGATATGAAGTACTTATCTTTTGATTAAGAAGGAAATTGCTGAGGTTTGTAGGGAATTTTCAACTCCCTCTTGATCCTTGCTTCCTTGTAGAAATCAATGAAGTTCATATGCAATCTTGTCGTCCTCAACATTAGGTGGTAATGATGCTTTCCTTCCTTGCATGATCTATAAGGGTTAGGGTTTGTTCATTCTTATACAAGTAGGTGAAGGAGCCTTTCTCGTCATTTCCCTTTGGCTCTGGAGTAAGTTCCCTGGTGGACAAATAAGAGATATGTACTTAGTCAAATTAATAACTTCCCTTTGGTCCAAATTCCAAGTAATCAAGTTAACCATATCTAACATGGACAATAAACAATGATTTCAATCCATGGAAAAAGTAGGCTTGTGCTTGTCATCATATCCATACTTGAAAAATGTTGTCGTCCATATAGTAGGCTTTCTCATATGAGTCATATCCTTCTTTAAACCTCTTGAATCTTCTCATATACACACACCTTTTATGTCTAATTCTCATGAAATTGTGCATCTTTCTTTCTCAAATATTCAACAAATACCTTTACATTGTCATGCCACACTTGTGTAGTAGCTTGTAATGTTTTTCAAGAAATGCGCTATCTTTAAAAATTGATCCACAATAAAAAAAAAAAAAAAACATCCTTCAACAACAAGCCCATCACATACAAGAACAATCCTCACAAAATAATCGTTAGAAACAACTACGTCATTGCGTTAGTGATCAACAACAACCATTCTCTTAGTAACAACAATGGCAACAACCATTTAAAGTTTCAAATGTTGGAGGTTCCTTGTCCCAAATCCCTTCATCCCAATCTCGAGCATCAATAACATTGCTATCACGCATGTATCCAAAACCATTATTTTCAAATTTGAATGGAAATATTTCTTCATCTATGAAGATTCCAAGTGTATCTAATCTTCAAAATATATTAGGCTTTTCGCCTAGAGGAGAAAATTCCAAATATTTGAACTTTCCCAACATTAGCACTATAGTTCATCAGCTTGTGGGAACAACACATGGTATTCCCCAAGATTTCCAATTCTAGTTCATGGGTTCAAAATATTTTATCAAATAATTGGTCCCATGTAATCCAGGTGGGCAAGTTGAACATATTCCTTCAGGGGGTCAATGCAATTTGGTGTTTATAATTATTTAAATGCACCTCCTTTTGCTTTCAATTCCAATATTTCATCAGTGCTTCTGCATATTTAGAGGAGAGTGGAATTTTACAACCCATTGAAAATTTGGGATAAATGAATGCACTTACAAGAACCTTCATAAAGGCTATTTGTTATGAAACCAGCTCAAGAAAAGATAGAAAAGATAGATCAACGCCTTAGAATTCAGCCTCTTCGAGGGGGCAACCTCCTTTACATTACATAAATGAACAATTCTTGGATGATACAAATGACAAAACCTCCTTTCTATATATAGGAGTCTAAGGAGTCACAATATAATCCAGCCGACCTAACAATAATAATATAAAGCCACAAAAATAACAATAGAGGGATTCTATGGGGCACAAAAATAACAATATGGGGGTAATAGGGGCACAACAATATAAATAAGGGGTATAACTACAATAGTAATGGGGTAATCACTAGTATTATAGGGACCCAACATGCCCCTCTCCTTCAAAAAAGTGTTGTCCTCAACGCTTGAGTAGTTCTGGATACTTCTGCATAAAATTCTCATCCTCCCATGTGGAATCTTCAGCGGATAAGTTCTTCCACTTGATAAGATACTCTGAAATTGATCGATTTCGTAGCTGTCGAGTTCTTGTTTCTGTGACTGCTTCCGGTTCCAATATAATTTTTCCTTCCTCGTCAAGTTCTGGCAATATTGTTTGAATTGGGAGCTTGTCACCTATAACCTTCTTTAAACATGAAACATGGAAAACTGGGTGCAATCGAGAAGCTGCAGGAAGCTCCAATTTGTATGCCATAGTACCAATCTTTTGCAACACCTTGTACGGACCATAATACTTTGGTGATAATTTATTATCCTTCTTAGCTTGCTTTAGGGACATTTGCTTATATGGTTGTAGCCGTAGGAATACCCAATCACCTACATCAAAACTTCTTTCACTGCGATGTTGATCTGCCTGTTGTTTCATTCTATTTTGTGCCAACACGAGGTTATCCTTTAAGAGTTGGAGGACTTGTTGTTGATGTTCGATGTGATGTTCCACTGCCTGAACCTTAGAATTTTCTCTTAAATATGATGTGATGGATGGTGGTTGATACCCATAAAGTGCCATAAATGGGGTCATTTTTGTTGCTGTATGGAAGGAAGTGTTATACCACCATTCAGCCAGAGGCAACCATTTGACCCATTGTGTCTGTTTATCAGATACAAAGCAACGAAGATATCCTTCCAAACATTTGTTTACTATCTCAGTTTGCCCATCAGATTGAGGATGATAAGATGAGCTATGAGCTAACTGAGTACCAAGACAAGAAAATAATTCTGTCCAAAAATTTCCAGTGAAAATGGGATCTCTGTCACTTACAATAATCTTTGGGTTTCCATGTAGCTTTTGAATTGTTTCCATAAATGCAGTAGAAACTGTACTGGCTTTAAATGGATGTGATAATGCACAAAAGTGTGCATACTTGGTAAGTCTGTCAACTACCACCATGATGACACTCTTTCCCTCAGACTTGGGTAAACCTGTGATAAAATCCATTGAAACCTCCTCCCAACGTTGGCTTGGAATGGATAAAGGTTGTAATAGACCCGGTGTCTTAATTGTTTCAACTTTATTTTGTTGGCAAACCAAACATTCCGCCACAAACTTTTGAATATCTGATTTAAGGCCATCCCAAAAAAATTCCTTCTTAACCCTGTGGTAAGTTTTTAAAAATCCTGAGTGCCCTCCTAAGGGAGAAGTGTGCAATTCCATAAGAATCTTTTGTTTTAGCTGGGAATTCTTACAGAGGTATAAGCGATCTTTGTACCATAACGAATCATTTTGCCAGCTAAATGTATCAGAAGTACTGGAATCTTGTTGTAGCTTTCGAATAAGTGCCCACACTTCTTCGTCATTCTTCCATTCCTCCCTTGCTTCGTTTATCCAATCTGGTTGGATAATAGAAATGGCACACAACAATGCTTCCACATCCTCATCCTTTCTTGAGAGTGCATCTGCCACCACATTTTGCTTCCCTTTTTTGTAGATGATTTCAAAGTCATAACCCAACATCTTTGTGACCCACTTTTGTTGCTCTTCAGAGGATAATCTTTGTTCTAAAAAGTATTTAAGGCTATCATGATCCGTTTTTACCTTGAAGTGTCTTCCCATTAGGTAGGGTCGCCATTTCTTAAGTGCATGGAGTATTGCCAACATTTCCTTCTCATAAATAGCTTTGCTTAAAAACTTTCCCTTGATTGGACGACTTTCAAAAGCAATGGGTCTTTCATCTTGCATTAGAACAACACCAATTCCATTTCCTGAAGCATCACATTCCACAATAAAGGTTTTTGTGAAGTCCGGTGTAGCTAAGACCGGTGCTTGGCACATTGCCTCTTTAAGATGTTCAAAGGCCTTTGTTGCTTCCGGAGTCCATGAAAATGAATCTTTCTTCAATAATGTTGTTAGAGGTGCTGCTATTCTCCCATAATTCTTAACAAACTTGCGATAATACCCTGTCAACCCAAGAAATCCTCGCAGATGCTTTATGGATGTGGGGATTTTCCATTCCTTAATGGCTTTAATTTTGCTAGGGTCTACCTTAACTCCTTCATGAGATACAATATGACCCAAATATTCCACCTCCTGGACTCCAAAGAAACATTTGGATCTTTTTGCATATAATTGTTTCTCCTCCAATAGTTGTAGCACCCTGTCAACATGTTCAACATGATCCTTCCAAGACTTGCTGTAGATTAGTATATCATCAAAAAATACTAACACAAATTTTCTAAGGAATGGTTTGAAAATTGAATTCATCAAACCTTGAAATGTTGAAGGTGCATTGGTAAGGCCAAAAGGCATGACCAAAAATTCATAATGACCCTCATGAGTTCTAAATGCTGTTTTCGGAATGTCTTCAATCTTCATTCTGATTTGATGATATCCCGAACGAAGATCCAACTTGGTGAAGTAAATTGATCCATGCAATTCATCCAGTAATTCATCAATAACAGGAATGGGGAACTTATCTTTAATAGTGAGCTTGTTGAGCTCCCTATAATCCGGACACATGCGCCATGATCCATCCTTCTTGTGCACCAATACTACTGGAGCTGAGAAAGAACTTTGACTCGGTTGAATTATACCAGCCTCTAGCATTTCTGCAACCATACGTTCAATTTCACTTTTTTGGACATAGGGATATCTGTACGGCCTGATGTTTGGAGGAACACTTCCTGGAATCAGATGAATAGCATGATCATGATCACGCATAGGTGGGAGACCTTTGGGAGTCTCAAATACCTTGGAATGATTGTCCAGGACTTTTTGGAGATCTGGAGAAATAGATGATTCCAATGTGGAAACATCTAGCGAACATAATTGTGCAATTACACCTCTTTGCTCCTTTTTAGAAGCTTTGTCATGCCATTAGAGCTGATTATCTTTCCTGGTTTCCCTGCAATACCCCTTAATTCAACTTCCTTTCCTTCCGTAGAAAATTTGATGAAAAGTTCTTGAAAATTAAAAGCTATTGTACCCAAGGATTGTAGCCATTGGACTCCTAGTACAACATCAGCACCTCCCATTGGAATGGAAAGCATTGGGCTAGTCAATACATATTCTCCCATGGATAGCTTGATATTATGGCACTTTCCAGAGCAATTTATTGTTCCTCCATTTGCAATCATCACTTGACACTCTGGTGCTGGATATAGGAAGCAATTCAATTCTTTTGCTACCCTACAATGAATAAAATTGTGGGTGCTTCCTGAATCAATCAACACTATTACCTTTTTCTTCTTGATTTGTCCTTCTATCTTGATGGTTTGAGGAGTGGTAATTCCCGCCAATGCATTACAAGATATGGTCGGATTTATTTGTTCTTCATCTAGGCTTTGTTCCTGGAGTATATCTTCTTCTTTTGACCTTTCTTGCTCCTTTTCTTCTTCCTCTTCACAATCTATGTAGAATAATTTCTTCTCAGCACACTTATGACCTTTAGTGTATTTGCTATCACAATTGTAACAAAGCCCTTTTGCTCTTTTTTCTTCCAATTGTTGTGGTGTCAACCTTATAGGTTGTGGAAGACTAGGGGCAACAACACTTCCGTCTTTATAGTTGTGAGTGGTATGCTTCCTGGTTGCCATAATTTTGCTTTCCATTTTTCTTGCTAACCTGAATGCCTTCTCTAATGAATCAGGTTCCCAAAGGCGAACATCATGTTGGATATTATCCTTTAAAGACCCTATGAACACATCAATCCTATGCTCCTCTGGAATATCTTTTACCCTTATGTTCAATTTTTGGAACTCCTCAATGTGCTCCATTATTGAACCCTTTTGTTTGAGACTTATCAATTGGCTAAAAAAAGTGTTGCTTTTTGTATCTTCATAATGTGCTATCAATTCTTCCGTAAAAATTGCCCAAGTGATAAATTGTTTACGAGAGCAAAGCCATTGATACCATACAAACTGATTTGGTTCCAAATATACAGTTGCCATACGTACCTTTTGTGTGTTTTGCACATTATTGAGATCGAAGAATTGCTCCATCTGTAATATCCATGTGGCGGGATCCTTGCCATCAAACTTCCTCATATCGATTTTTGGAATATGGTGATTCTTCGATCCAACATTAGCGTCTATGGAATCATGATTAACATTTCTTTTGTTCTCATCATGAGTTTCCTTTACTACCTTTTCACCATTAGTAACCCTTTCTTGTAGCAACTTCTTCAATTCTTCCATGTCTGTCTTCAAATCTATCTTCAAATCTGCCATCGAATCCTCCATCTTAGCTTCCATGCCCTTTATCTTAGATTCCATGCCATTTATCTTAGATTCCACGCCACTTATCTTAGCTTCTGTTAGCTTTTGTGAGCGTGACATTTGTTGCACTTGTTCTTGTAATTTTGATATATCATGTAGCATTTCTTCCTCTTCTTCATGAGTCATGCTAGAGCTTTCAGGTTCCTTACTAGGTGTTTGCATTTTCTTTCCTCGGGGCATCAGTTACCGATAATAATGCTTTACTATGCCCTTTGAATTCCGTTAAACCAAGCTTACACAAAAATTAAAAAAAAACTACACACCTTTTTTCACTTTATAGAAGCTGGATATTGAATCTGATGTATCTCTGTAATTTCGGATCATCCAATTCTGAAATTGCTACTTGTAGTAGCCTTCTGTGTCCTCTTTCCAATGCCACAAGTCTGAGCCAAATTGGATTCTCCAAGGAAGAGTTATGTGAAATCTCCCACAGTGACTTGCTTTTAGACTGGTTCAGTAGAGCGAACTTGTATGACGTGCCACGAGTCACTGTTTCAACCTTTGAATCTGAAACACACACACAAGAAACTACAGTCCGTCCTCTTTCTGTAATTTCTTACGAAATTTCAATCTGATCCCCAGAGAGAAAGTTATGACGATTTTCCCCAGGTCACCTGTTTTGAATGTAATTCAGGAGTCTGCAAAAAGACCAACTTCCTCAGATCATATCTCCAAAAATATCGCGCAAAAAGCTCTGAAATTTGGACCCAAGGTTTAGCACGATTTCTTCTCAAATGGGTTTTTTTTGCGACTTCTGAAACATCACAGAAAAAAAGTTATAGCGAAAATTCCACGATGACCTGTTTGGAGCAGCGAAACCCTAGAATCCAAAGCTCTGATACCAAATGTTATGAAACCAGCTCAAGAAAAGATAGAAAAGATAGATCAACGCCTTAGAATTCAGCCTCTTCGAGGGGTAAACCTCCTTTACATTACATAAATGAACAATTCTTGGATGATACAAATGACAAAACCTCCTTTCTATATATAGGAGTCTAAGGAGTCACAATATAATCCAACCGACCTAACAATAATAATATAAAGCCACAAAAATAACAATAGAGGGATTCTATGGGGCACAGAAATAACAATATGGGGGTAATATGGGCACAACAATATAAATAAGGGGTATAACTACAATAGTAATGGGGTAATCACTAGTATTATAGGGACCCAACACTATTCTTGTACTCTAACATCTTCCTCTTGCTTCATGTATTTTTTATTTTCATTAGCTCAAATACAACCAACTCATTCTTCATGTATTCAATATTAAGGCTCTCTTGTTCTCTTGTTCTTGTATGATTTTGATGACTGTTCTTTTAAACTTGCCATAGACTAAAGAAATGAAGACAAATCTCTCAAAATTGGCTTCTTTAGGTTTCTTGATGGTTTCTCACCATGTTGAATTTTCTATAATAAAGAATATTAAAAATAATCTTCTAATTTGATAGTTACTTTCCAATGATTTCCAATCAAATTATCTTATATCATTAATAAAATATACAAAGAAAATCACACTAATAATGCAATAGTGATAATAGGATCATAAAGAGATAATCCCTACAAAAAAAAAGACTAATAACTATTTTAATCAAAATATTAAAAACCTTGAAAAAAACTTGAATTACAATATCTAAATAAAAATAGATAATTAAAAATAATTTAATTTATATAATATATAAAATTCCTAAGAATAATTATAGGGAGTTAAATTTTGAAAGTAGAGAGCAAGTCTAGTGGCTTTACTAGAGTGAGGGTAAAGAGAACTTGATGTCATATTATAATAATTGTTTTATATTTTTTATTTAATAGATATATAAATATTTAATTTTAATGACAAAAATTAAATTTATATTTTATGATTAAATGATAAATATTATTAATATAAGCTTTTAGGATACTTTAATGGGTATTTGTTTTATTATAAAGTGTTTTTTATTTCTTAGGAAAAAGGCGTAATTTTATTAATGAAAACAAAATTAGATGTTGCATCTACTAAGAAACATAGCATCATCTAGTCCATGATTGATGATAATAAAAAACATACAATAAGAAAACTAATATACATATGAAGGAAAAAAACTAGGCTTTTCTCCCCTTCTTTTTCTCGACCTTTCTCCATTCCCCTTTTTGACACCTAATCCTCTGCGATTGGGAGAATTTGGAATGTGAACAGTCATCAGAAGATGAACTGAGCAGTCACATTCTTTGTATATAACAATAGCTACCTAATGACATAAATCGTATCAGTTTTCTGCCAAACTGGAGTTACTCCTAGCCTGACATAGTATCAGAGCCAACCCTTTTTTTAGCTGTTGTAACTCCCTATTCTGCTCCTCTGCTCCTCTGCTTTCCATTCAAAAATGCGGCCTGTTCATAAATATGGTAGCCTGCTCCACACTGTCACCTGAACAATGCTGCCTGACATTGCCTGTGCCCTCTTCTCTGACCATTTTTTTCATATTCACTATAAGCTACGCTGCTCATTCTCTGAAATACATTCTGGACGTTGTCAGAGGCGTTAGAGGATTTGACAATCGTAGGCGTTGGAGGTAGGCAGAAGCGAGTGATGAGCCCCAAAAATGGATAATTATTTTTGCTCATTCAACCTCCTAATTCGACTTAATCCACCATTGTCATTAGTTTATTGCATGTTTTTTATTATATTTATGCTAATAGTGTGAATTGGGTTAGTCATTATGCCAACAAGTCTAATGGGTGCTTTGTGTAGCCTTTTTGGTCAATTTGGAGACAAAATTGAAGGTTTTAATGAGCACTTGGCACCCAAATTCGTGGGAGAACAAGGGAGAGGATTTGTAGGAAGGTGTCCCCTTCATTTATGGGCCCTTACCTCAAATTCTCCACCATCAGC
Organism: Pinus tabuliformis; assembly: GCA_031772625.1. Classification (NCBI taxonomy): domain Eukaryota; kingdom Viridiplantae; phylum Streptophyta; class Pinopsida; order Pinales; family Pinaceae; genus Pinus; species Pinus tabuliformis. The sequence continues at coordinate 1,025,837,277 of CM062809.1, read as the reverse complement.
TCGGAGTTCAAGGGCCACCAAATCAATTAACACAAGGGCAGCCAAGCAAGTCAAGTAGGACTGCTGTTAACTACAAGTTTTGGGCAGCCGAGTCCCTGAAGTTTAGGAGGACTGTTGGGGTTCTCAATTTGTATAAATAAGAAGGCTTAGGGCCTCATTTTGGTTAGCTAGTGGTTAGTCATTTTGTAGCCAGTAGTTAGTCATTTTTGTATTCATTTTGTAGTCATTTTGTAGTTCAATTTTTAGGTAGTAGATTTTCTTTGCTTTCAGCACATTTTCAAGTTCTCCTTGTGGACAGTTTTTGGAATGTAACATTTCTTTTGATAAATAAAGATGAATCTAGCTTTGCACCAGCTCTAAATCTCTATTAGGAGGCTGTAGCTCTTGGGGTTGGGCCCATCTCAAGTGCCCAGTACCTCCTTTGTTTACTTTCATGTGTCTTTGCTGCATTCTTAGAATAAAATATGCTATTTAGATTTAAATATTGTGTTGTTGTTTAGGTCTCTTTTGATGATTAAAAAGGGTTTTCATGTTCAGATTTGCTTGACAGGTTAATCATAGGGAAGATCTTCAGAAAAAGGCTACCAAACACCTTGGATCTCACCTCCCCCTCAGTGGAATCATGAGCTGGGACCAATGTGACTTTGCTGCCAACAAAAACGCTGTTTTGCTTTGCCATGCAATTCTTAGTGTTGGAATCCTCTTTTGTAGATGCTGATATTAGTAGTGTTTAAATGCTTCAGTTGATGATTTCTTAGTGGCATAAGTTAGTTCACACATTTCATTTCGAATAAACTGTTGTTCATTTCCTTTTGTTGTTACTTAGGTCAGAATAGAGTAAAGTAACTAGGTCATAGGTTTTATAAGTGTTTGTTTGTTCAGTTTGAAAAACCACTTGCAGAGTACCTATTACCCTTCCTTACCTGCACATACTCCATCCAACCTACCTGTTTCATCCTTCACTCAGAACCCTTACCTTACATTTACCTCATTCACTTACTTTGCCATGATTCTCATCTTCTTGTGCAACATCGTTTCATCCCTCCTTGAACAAATCTCACCATCTGCGCCACTCCTCGACTCCATCCTCCAAGTCTTGAACTCCCCTACACCCCTATTTCACCTCCATACTCGTTCCTCCACCTTTTTCCCTCCATCCATCCTCCAAAATCCTCTTTTCAGAACATCCTGTAGAAATCCCAAAACATCCTATAGAACCCCTGCAGACTTCCTGTAGAAGCTCACGAATGAGGTTTCTTGATAGCCAAATTTTGTGAAAATCTCAAGAAGGGTGCTAGGGACCCCTTAGGTCCTCTCTATACCTTCCCAACCTTTTCCAACCATTTCTCCTCCTTGATCCACCTCTGCACAGTAAAAAGCTAGTTAAAAGCACATGCATGATAATTCTAATAACTGATTCAAAAATACAAAAAGATGTTTCCTTCAGGTAAAGGTAGTCTAGACACATGTATTTTACCTTCATAGAAGTGACGACATCTCTTTTAGTAGTTTTCATTCTCATCTTTGCATCAGTAGGACTAGCTGGTAGAATTAGGGTTTGCTAGGGTTTGCATTTCTGTTTGGCTTTCAGTTTCTTTCCGCAAGTAAATTAGCCCCTTTGAGTTTGCTTTCATTCATCAGTTAAAAAGCTTCTTCTAAGAGCTCATAGAAGTTGGCTTAAGCTCCTAGCGGACTTGTGCCAGCTGACCAAGTGACAGCTGCGGCAAGAACTAGTACTTGTGCATACAGCACCGTCACTTCCAAGTTTGTTACGAACTACTGGGTTGATAAAATTAAAGAAGGGAGTTCTAGAAGTTGCAGCATTATTGCTGCAATACTGGGGCTCACCACTCTTTTTGGCTCCGTTGTCGGGGAAGCGTTAGAGCATTGGTGATTGCTGCTATTCTTCTATTTTCTACTACAACCTTCTGCTAAGTAGTTTATTTCATTTCCATTATGCAATTTCATTTATGCAAAAGTAGATTAGCATTTCCCGCTTTCATAGATTAGCATTTCAATTCCGCAATTTCATTTCTGCAAGCGTAGATTAGCATTTCAATTCCGCAAGCGTAGACTAGCAATTCATTCCTGCAATTTCATTTGAGCGAAATAGATTAGTCCTTTCTTACTTTCATTTCAATTCCGCATTTCCATTTTAGCAAGATAGTTAGTTGCAGTTCAATCTATTTCAGTTTTGCAGGTAGAAGTAGAAAAAAGCAAAAATCAACCAGAAAGATTTCATTTCATGCCTTGTAGGAGTAGAGATAAGTTAGAAAAATGATTGCACAACACCCCCACTGCTTCACACAGCCAACATTCTCTCTTCTTCGATGGCTGTGATTAAAGAACCCTTAGGTGGACAACAAGACATATTTGAAGAACCTCAAGGGAAGAAGAAGAAGAAACCCTTCCTCTGGAGCAAATGGCTACAAGCAGAAATGTTGGGAGCAACACCTTGTCCAAAGATGAATTTGAAAATCAGATCGAAGATTTCAAGAGTGATATGAGGCAGTTTCTTGCTAAGCAACTGGATACCTTGCGGATCCAAAAGAAGCAAGAAGAAGCCAAGAGGGCTTTGGCCATTTTTTGTCCTAGGTGCACTAGAAAGCATCCTAGGAACGAATGTCCATTGTACTCCATAGAAGTGTGTTTTGTATGTGAAGAATACCATCCTATAGATTAGTGCCCTTCCTTACCCAGAATCAAAGCTGCATATCAGAGAGCCAAAGGAGCCACTAAATCACTCTATTATATGAACCAAAGGAGGCCACATGAACCTAGATCTTATCAACAGGAACTGCAAGGGACATCCGAGACCTATTATGACCCCTATCAAGCCACTTTCATGCCTTCTTGGGGTCCCCCTGCTCATCCTTCCTAGTTCACACCTCCTCCTTGTTCCTTGATAGATCCATATTATGCCCAACCAGCTGCTCATTCGTTTCACTCTTATGCTCAGCCACAACCTCAGTGGAATGCACCTCATTAGGGGTGGAGGCCCCAGTACAACACTCCTCCCACTTCTTTTCCTCCACCACCTGCTCAACCGCAACCATCACCTCCTCCTCCACCAAGGCAACCCCAAATGCCTATCCAACCACAACCCCATCTGCATCCATCTCAAATACACACCTCCACTCAACTACCCGTACCACCATTTCCAAAACCATACCATGGAGCAACTCAACCCAATTGCAAAGTTGAGGCACAACATGTCCAACCAACTGCTCTTGAGCTCAATGATCTTCACCATAGCTCAGGAAGAGTATTGCAAAAAAGAGATTATATTGAAAGCATTAAAGGACCACATCAGGCAAAAGAAGATTCAGAAGAGGAAATCAAAGAACCATGGGCTTTACTTGATGAAGAGAAGACATCAAAAGCAGAGATAAAGAAAGATCCTTCATGGTTACCATCAAATCTTCCATGTATTCAAGAGAAAGATCAACAAAAAGAGGAAGATGAGGAAGTCATGTTAGAAGGTGACATGAAACATGATCCAGATCAACAAAAGAACCAAGGATATCAGAGCTATATTGAAATATGGTTTCAGACGGTCACTAAGTTGTAGCAGTACTCTCTTCTTCAACTATGTTTGATCCCTTCAAAGTCAAATCATTTGGTCTCTGAAATCCGGATAGATTTCAAAGCATGCATTTCAGGCCACCACATCATTTTATCTCTAATCTTGATGTGCACATGGCTCCATTGGAAGTATTCTTACACTTGAAAATGATTTTTTTTTTCAAGTAGGGTAAGGTAGAAAAAAAAATAAAAATGAAAATAAGAAGAAAATAAAAATCTAAGGTGAAAACCTCCTCAGAGGCGCCTTAGATTGGCTCATTGATTAAAAACCTCCATGAGGCGGTCAATGGGTTGGAAAAAAGAGAAAAGAGAATAAGATCTTTGGGTGAAAACCTCCCTTGGAGGCGCCCAGGGCAGGCAATTAGGGTGAAAACCTCCATGAGGCGCCCTAGTTGTCTTTCAAAAAAAAAAAAGAAGAGAAAAAGAAAAGAAAAATAAAGCTAATTTGCATTGAATAATTGCAGGTTGCAGCAAGGACGTTTCAGGTCAGGAGGATCACTCAAAACAAGGTCAAAGGAATTTTTGTGCCTTCTACAGGAAGTTCTGTATTTCTACAAGAAACATCCTGTAGAACCTTCAAGCGAGCCAGATTTGATTTTGGAAGGGAACATAAAGCTTGGAATCTATTGGTTATGCCTACAAGCATCCATGTTTCCATTCCTCACCCTTTTCCATCATTTTTTTCATGTCATTGTGCTTCTTTCCTCAAAACTGTGTTTTCTACAGGAAGTTCCTGTAGAAATTACAAGAAGTTAAAAATGGATTGGAAAAAATAGTTTGGCGAACATGGTAGCTTCCTCAAGGGTTCAGAAGTCCTCCTGCAATCTTCAAACTCCTCCTTCATCATCTCCATACCTGCATCACAACCCAAGTTCATTTCTCTTACCATGCAACAAAACTGCAGAATGCCTTGAAGCAAAAAATACCTAGAACAAATTTTTTTTTGCCCTAACCTGAAAACCATGCATCCATTTGAAAAACAATTTTACGGGGAATCATAGAGGGGTGATGGCAACATGCTTGAGCAGTTTCAGCCAATTCCGGTGCACGGTTTCCAAGAAATCAACCTCCATCACCATCAGACATTTTTGCATTTTCTCCATATCTGTGCATCCGTTTCAAAACCTGTTTCATGGGGAGATTCATATGGGTGATAGTAACCTACCCAAGCTGTTTTAGATGATTCTGATGCACCATTTTCGAGAAATTGATCTCTGAAATCTTCAGCCATTTTCCATTTTTCTCGAAATCTGTGCATCCATTGATCATGATTTTTCTATGGGAGGTGCATCATGATGATAGGAACATGCTCAGCAATTTTCAGATCGATCCGATCTATCGTTTGGGAGCAATGGCGAAAACAAGTTTCGGTCCTGTGAAAATTTAGTGGCAGCAGCTTGAGGGTGCAGATTTGAGCGTGGAAATGAACTCCTGCAGCATGCATCCGGACAGAGGACACCTGCACAAGGAAAACAACCAAAAATCATCAGCCAAGCCCTCATGCAACCAAAGAAACTAGTGCATGCAAAAATGACTAGCCACAACACCTCCCAGCAGCCATTTGACTTCAGGTACGTGACTGAAACTCATTCTTCTATTGCACAAATCTAATTTAAAAACTGCATGAATGGATGGAATGGTGGAATTGAGCCACGAATATAGAAATATTAAGCCGATAGTTCCTTGTCCAAATCTCTGTCAATCAGCCAGGAATCATGCAACGTATGTGTTAGACAACTCACGTGAAAATTAAAAAAAAAAGGGGAAGTGTTGGCCGTTTGAACTCTAGTGCAACTGATCCAGAAGAGAACATGCAGTTCATGATAGCACTGCAGTCTGCATGTGGCCACGTATGCCTGGCCACTTCACTCCCTCACCACGAATCACGCCGTAATTAAAAAAATGCTCGGCTGACTCTCACCACCCGCTGATTCATTTGCACCTGCAACGTTCTTAGCCGAAGTACGCGTCCTCTGCTCCCACAATCTGTTAACTTGTCGTCCTCCACCGAGCTTCTCGGCCTAGTTTAAAATTCTCCCACGTACCGGGCTCGTTTAGAGGCGCAGTGACATCCTTCACAAGCCGGCAAGAGTTCTACAAGAAGAAGTTCTATAGGAAGTATGGCATATCCTTCCGAAGCAGAGAAGCTTGGACTTTTCTTCATCGAGTTTGCAGTTCTGAAAGAGAAAACCGTGCAAGATCTCGATTTATGAGGTTAACAGAAGCTGTGGACAAACTTAAACTCCAGGCTACTGCTAGTGTAAACGCTGGAAAGGAATCTTCTGCAAGAGAAATGATTCTGGGAAAAAAGAAAGTGCTGCAAGCTTTGGAGAATTGTAAAAAAACCGTGTGGAGCTTCTTGATGAGCTTTCGACAAAGCTTGGTGAGGCAATCTCAGTAAAGGAAACCCAATTAATTTAAACCATAATGTCTACACGTTTTGACATGGATATTGAAAAAGAGACAGAGGGACCAGTCAGAGTTGTCTCTTCCAAAGAAGTTGCATCTTGTGCCAAAAAAATTAGTAGAACATTTCAGTTTGGTTCCAGGCAGCAAGGATACTAATATGGATGAAGTTCTAAGAACTGTTGTAAGTGATGCTGGTGAAAACGACAACAAGATAAATCACAAAGTAGACACCAAGGGCCTTTTGGAAAAGAGAGAGAAGATCAAAGATGATTACTTCCATGCAATTTTCAAAGGGATTGACTCATATCAGAGCTTCTTAATTTTCCTTGACGAACAGGTAGCTGAAATGGAGTCAAATTTGCATACATTTCTCAAAATTTTCAAGTTTGATACTTGAGGATGCTAGTGCAGGCAACATTCACCACTAGAGAGTTGGGTCTCAAGGTCTTGGAACCAGCATCAGCAAAATTGATCAAGAAGACACCCCCAGCCATGCAAGCCAAATCAGGAAGTGTAAAAACGGCTTCTACAGGAAGCCAGAAATCAGCTACAGGACTTTCTACAGGAAGTCCTGAAAAAGGGAAGCAAAAGGAGAAATCAGCCGAAATCCTAGCTAGGGAGGCAGCAGCTGTGCTGGCCGCCCTAAGTACCTCTCCCAAGCTGAAGGAGAAGTGAAAGAGGGAGCTTCCACTATATTTTAAGGCAAGAAAGGGAATGCAGATACTCTAGGAAAAGAAGCACAAGCAGTGGGAAGAAGCAAAGAGAAAAGCATGGTTTCATGACAAATAAGAGGGCATCACTTCAGAAGCTTGGCATGAAAGGGAGGCCACCAGGGCCATCAAAGATGAGGAGATAAATTGGTTGCTCAGAGGATGAGAAACACTTTTAGTAGGGGGGTGATGATGAGCCCCAAAAATGGATAATTATTTGGGCTCATTCAACCTCCTAATTCGACTTAATCCACCATTCTCATTAGTTTATTGCATGTTTTTGATTATATTTATGCTAATAGAGTGAATTGGGTTAGTCATTATGCCAACAAGTCTAATGGGTGCTTTGTGTAGCCTTTTTGGTCAATTTGGAGACAAAATTGAAGGTTTTAATGAGCACTTGGCAACCAAATTCGTGGGAGAACAAGGGAGAGGATTTGTAGGAAGGTGTCCCCTTCATTTATGGGCCCTTACCTTGAATTCTCCACCATTAGCTCGGAGTTCAAGGGCCACCAAATCAATTAACACAAGGGCAGCCAAGCAAGTCAAGTAGGACTGTTGTTAACTACAAGTTTTGGGCAGCCGAGTCCCTAAAGTTTAGGAGGACTATTGGGGTTCTCAATTTGTATAAATAAGAAGGCTTAGGGCCTCATTTTGTTAGCTAGTGGTTAGTCATTTTGTAGCCAGTAGTTAGTCATTTTTGTATTCATTTTGTAGTCATTTTGTAGTTCAATTTTTAGGCAGTAGATTAGCTTTGCTTTCAGCACATTTTCAAGTTCTCCTTGTGGACAATTTTTGGAATGTAACATTTCTTTTGATCAATAAAGATGAATCTAGCTTTGCACTAGCTCTAAATCTCTCTTAGGAGGCTGTAGCTCTTGGGGCTGGGCCCATATCAAGTGCCCAATACCTCCTTTGTTTACTTTCATGTGTCTTTGCTGCATTCTTAGAATAAAATCTGCTATTTAGATTTAAATATTGTGTTGTTGTTTAGGTCGCTTTTGATGATTAAAAAGGGTTTTCATGTTCAGATTTCCTTGATAGGTTAATCATAGGGAAGATCTTCAGAAAAAGGCTACCAAACGCCTTGGATCTCACCTCCCCCTCAGTGGAATCATGAGCTGGGACCAATGTGACTTTGCTGCCAACAAAAACGCTGTTTTGCTTTGCCATGCAATTCTTAGTGTTGGAATCCTCTTTTGTAGATGTTGATATTAGTAGTGTTTAAATGCTTCAGTTGATGATTTCTTAGTGGCATAAGTTAGTTCACACATTTCATTTCGAATAAACTGCTGTTCATTTCCTTTTGTTGTTACTTAGGTCAGAATAGAGTAAAGTAACTAGGTCATAAGTTTTATAAGTGTTTGTTTGTTCAGTTTGAAAAACCACTTGCAGAGTACCTATTGCCCTTATTTACCTGCACATACCCCATCCAACCTACCTGTTTCATCCTTCACTCAGAACCCTTACCTTACATTTACCTCATTCACTTACTTTGCCATGATTCTCATCTTCTTGTGCAACATCGTTTCATCCCTCATTGAACAAATCTCACCATCTGTGCCACTCCTCGACTCCATTCTCCAAGTCTTGAACTCCCCTACACCCCTATTTCACCTCCATACTCATTCCTCCACCTTTTTCCCTCCATCCATCCTCCAAAATCCTCTTTTCAGAACATCCTGTAGAAATCTCAGAACATCCTGTAGAAGCTCACGAATGAGGTTTCTTGATAGCCAAATTTTGTGAAACTCTCAAGAAGGGTGCTAGGGACCCCTTAGGCCCTCTCTGTACCTTCCCAACCTTTTCCAACCATTTCTCCTCCTTGATCCACCTTTGCACAGTAAAAAGCTAGTTAAAAGCACATGCATGATAATTCTAATAACTGATTCAAAAATACAAAAAGATGTTTCCTTCAGGTAGAGGTAGTCTAGACACATGTATTTTACCTTCATAGAAGTAACGAAATATCTTTTAGTAGTTTTCATTCTCATCTTTGCATCAGTAGGACTAGCTGGTAGAATTAGGGTTTGCTAGGGTTTGCGTTTCTGTTTGGCTTTCAGTTTCTTTCCGCAAGTAAATTAACCCCTTTGAGTTTGCTTTCATTCATCAGTTAAAAAGCTTCTTCTAAGAGCTCATAGAAGTTGGCTTAAGCTCCTAGCGGACTTGTGCCAGTTGACCAAGTGACAACTGCGGCAAGAGCTAGTACTTGTGCATACAACACCGTCGCTTCCAAGTTTGTTACGAACTACCGGGTTGATAAAATTAAAGAAGGGAGTTCTAGAAGTTACAGCATTATTGCTGCAATACTGGGGCTCACCAGCGAGCACGCATTGGAATGAGTCTATCTACATGCCAAAGGAATGTATGAACGCTGCTCCTGATTTGAATGCTACTCCTGAGTTGAATGGTAACCCTATATTGAATACGCTGCTCCTGATTTGAATGCACTCTGAAATGCTGCTCCGTTCTGAAGAACACTGGTATATATATGTTGAATGTGTTTTGGCTATACGCTGTCCTTTTTTTTGGCATATGCGTTAAATACACCGCCCATTCTACCTACGGATCTTGGTATTTGCTGCCCATACATACAGTTACGCTGCCCATGTTTTACCTCTCACAATGCTGTCATGCTGTTTTGAACGCTGTATACAATTGGCTCCAGAAACGCTGTGTTAAATGCTGCTTTATATAAACGCTGATGTTTATATATTTATTAAGTATAGGTAACATGGATTTGGTTGCACCCTATGAACATGATTCATGCAAATTCCAAGATTGAATTTGTAATCACATGAAAGGTAAACTAAGCAGGAATCCGTGGACATTGAAGAATCGATGCAATCATCTATTAACTGATCACATTTTTGAGCATTTCACAGATTCAGAATTTACGGTGAGAGCTGGTTATTTATTCATCTTCATCGTACAAGCTGAATATAAGTCGTATGATCCTTTTTTTGTGGTTGTCACATGGTAATTGAGTTTTTAAAAGGAGACATATGCCATATGCATATATAATAGTGGATTTATATAAAACTTATATGAAGTTTATATGAGATTTATATGGTGGATTCATATGAGGTTTATATGAGATTCATATGAGATTTATATGGTGGCCTATGAAATTGATTTATATGAGGTGGATTTATATAATGGATTTATATGGGTCACATGGTGGATTTGAAATCTTTTGACAATGCCATTTTGAGTACAATTTTACTGTATATTGGCAGAAGTTTTTTTTTATCAGCAGAAGTATTTTTTTACAGAATGCATTCAATCATCTCTATGGTAGGAATAGTTCTCACTGGCAAGGAGAACTATCTTGAATGGTCCCAAATGATAAAACACACCCTCATCTTCAATGAGTTGTGGAAAGGAGTGTGTGTCGGAGAAGGAGACAATGACCCAGTGCAGCCTACATCAGACAAAGAGCTCGTCATTTGGGAAAACAAGAATAGCAAAGCCTATGCATTAATCGCAGCATCTGTAAATGAAGAGGTGAGTCACCATATTTCATCATATTCAACTGCCTTTGAAGCTTTACAAAAGCTGAAAGAACTCTATGACTCACATTCTGCACTTGAAGTTGTTCAGCTCATGATTAAACTCTTCACTCTTGAACTGAAAAATAATGATCCTCTTGCTCTTGCATCTGAAGTAAAATCTATAATGCATGATATCAAATCCACTAAGGTTGAGCTGGATATCCCTCTTATTGCTTTTCTCAAGGCACTCTATCCTACTTACTCCAATTATCTTGAATCTTTACAAACAAATGGAAATCTTAAAGATATAACATTTGACTCTCTTGTGAAAAAGTTTGCTGAAAGAGAGAAAGCCTTTGGAAAGAAGACAACCCCTGAATCTTTTGAAGAGATTGTGTGCCTTGCTCATAAAGAAAAGCATCCTACTCAAGATTCTACAAGAGGAAGAGGTGGACAAAGAGGAAGAGGAAGATACTTCACAGGCAGGGGGGGCAGACATTCTCAAGGAGAAAAGGCAGACTTACATTGCATTTGTTGCAAAAGAAATGGATCACATGATGCCTCTACATGCAAGCTACCATGGGACAAAATTGAACAGAAAAGAAACCAACAGAAAGGTAAAACTAATGATACAGACAAAGGTAAAGCACCTGAATCCGCTCACTATATTGAGGCACAATGTAACATTGGAGTAAATGAAGATTTGTTTAATGCTTCACTTGCTTCTTTGAAAAAAATGAAACTCCAACAACGGATGATGCTTTAAGTGATGTAATTGATAGAATTGGGAGACTCAATCTTGATTCAGTCCAAACTCAATCAACAGAGCAGCCTGGACCATCTCAGAAAGGTCCCCCAAAGTGGCTGACAAAGACACTTGAAAGTGTTCATCCTGATGAAATTGGAAAAACAGGAACCAGAAATTCAAACCGACAAAATGGAGGTGATGTAGATGACTCTAATTCACCTATTGATATGGATGTTTCTTATGATTGTGAATTGAACTTGTCTACAGATTTTGAACCAACTTCCTTCAAAGAAGCTGCTTCTCATGATGAATGGAAAGAAGCGATGCAAAAGGAGTATGATGCCCTCATAAAGAACAACACTTGGAAGCTGGTTGATCCTCCATTTGGAACCAAACCAATTGGCTGCAAGTGGGTCTACAAGAACAAGTACAAAGTTGACGGCTCACTTGACAAGCACAAAGCTAGGCTTGTGGCAAAAGGATTTGCAAAGAAGGAAGGGGTCGATTATGAGGAAAATTTTGCCCCCACAGCAAAATGGGCCACCATCCGGACACTCTTTGCACTAGCAACTCAGAACGGTTGGAAAGTCCATCAAATGGATGCAAAACTGCCTTCTTGAATGGAGATCTAAAAGAGAATGTTTTTATGTCCCAGCCTGAAGGATTTGCTGTGAAAGGACATGAACAAAAAGTATGAAAACTTGTGAAGTCCTTGTATGGCCTCAAACAAGCACCGCGAGCCTGGTATGAAAAACTAACTGAGCATCTTCTGAAACTCAACTTCAATCATTTTGATCTTGATGATGCAACTTTATTTGTCAAGAAAGTTGGCAAAACAGTTGTATATCTTGTGGTATATGTAGATGATCTTTTAATGACAGGGAACAATGAAAGCTACATTGCATTCATAAAGAAGGAATTGGGGAAAAGTTTTGAAATGACTGATTTGGGCTATGTTCATTACTATCTTGGCATTGAAGTAACCCAACATCCAAAATCCATATTTCTTTCTCAAAAGAAATACATTGGAGATTTGTTAAACAGATTTGGCATCACAGAGTGAAATCCTCTTTCTACTCCAATGGAACAAAACTTAAAGCTCACATCTATTAAAGGAAAGGAATTTGAGGATTCAACAAAGTATAGACAGCTTGTAGGAAGTCTCATATACCTCACTACTACCAGACCAGACATTTCAATTGCTGTTGTAATCCTCTCCAGGTTTATGCAAAATCATTGTGAGGAACATTGGTTTGCTGTCTCTTGGAGATCACACAAACAATCAGTTCCAACAGATTCCACAACAGAAGCAGAATACGTGGCAACAGCTGAAGCAACGAAAGAAATTGTGTACAATCAACTCCACTCATGATTGACAACACCTCTGCAATAAAGTTGGCCAAGAACCCAAAGTTCCATGATCGTACAAAGCACATCAATACTAAATATCATCTGATCTGACATCATGTTGAGGCCAAAACAATCCATCTCTGTCATTGTTCCACAAATGAGCAAATTGCAGACATCTTCACCAAAGCGCTTAGAAGAGAAAAGCTTGAAAGATTCAGAACGATGCTTGGACTCACCAACATCCCTTCAGATTAAGGGGGGGAATGTTGACACCTAATCCTCTGCGATTGGGAGAATTTGGAATGTGAACAGTCATCAGAAGATGAACTGAGCAGTCACATTCTTTGTATATAACAATAGCTACCTAATGAAATAAATTGTATCAGTTTTCTGCCAAACTGGAGTTACTCCTGGCCTGACACCCCTTGAGACGACATAGAAGAGACAAGTGCAAGCTGATTCCCATCACCGTGTCTAGTGTTGTCCTTGTCGGAATCAAAATTTTCAGAGTGAATATGCATGTTCCCACTAGTGTCCCTTTCTTCTGGTATCATGTCTGATTGCACCGAATGGTTCAGATGTGTAGTAGGGTCTTGTGGGTGATCCCCCCATGTTTCTGGTTCCTTTGGTGTCTAGTTATTCCCCTTGGGTGGGGGATCATCCTCAACATTTCCCTCCTCCTCTTTGGATTTAGGTGGGGGAAATTGCCAACCTTTAGGCTGTTTCCCAAACTTCTTCTTTCTTTGGGTGTCTTTCTTGGCTTCTGGACACGTATTATGAAGGTGCCCTGTTTAACTACAATTTCTACACCTAAAAGCTGTGTTCTCATAATCTAAAATCTATGTCTAGTTCTGCTTACTGTGGATTAGGTGCATACTATCTGGTAGGCCTTTGCTAAGGTTTACTTCCACACATATCCATGCAAAGGTGTAGACCCTTTCCTCCACTTGTTGGGTGTCTGTATTGATGAACTTCCCAATGATGTTTCCTATGCCTGCTAGGACCCGGTCATCCTAGAAATGGAGGGGAAGGTTATGCAGTCGAACCCAAAATAACATTCTGGAGATGACCTAATCTGAAATAGGGGTTTAGCAACTTGTTATGCTTACAAGAACCTCCCACTCCAAAGCTTAAAAAATATATGATCTAGCTTATGTTGACAATTGCAGAATTAAGTACTTGAAATAGGGGTATGCATTTGTTTATTTTTAACTGTTTAAGCTCTTTAAGTCCATTTGTTTCTACTGATATTAAACACACATAACAACCATATAATTCAGCAAATAAACACCAACACATAACAACAAATTTAATCTAGGAGTTCACCTGAATATCGTGGGCTACGTCTCCTTGAGCTTTTTTCATCTTGACTTGGCTCTTTGGGATTATGGAAAAGTTTCCTTTACAAGTTCCACACTCAACTCCAAAGGTTACTAAACTAAACCAATGGGATTAGAAAACCATCTATATCCATGTCATGGCTATCATCCCTCTGCAAACAGATCTAAGGTCCCTTAGACTTGATTCCTTCAATCAGTGAACTGAGCTACCCTAAGCTTCTTGATGGCACTAACTCCTTCAGAATTCTTTGAAACCTCTTATACTATCTCTGGCACATATCAAAAACCAACAATACAATGATCATTTGCTCAAAATGAGCACTGCATCACCAAACAAGGCCTTCCTCCACGGTTGGCACTAGGCTGCCTGAAACTTCCCTGTAGCAGCTTGGTCTTTGGAAGTCTCCAAATGATTATGTAAATCCATGAAATGGATTTAGAAGGCTCATTACAGTCAGGAATGATTGTTTGTTTGCTGAGAATGAGTACCGATAGCTCTCATAACTGCCTCCAACCCCTAGTGGCCTTGAGCTCCAAAATGTCCCTGGATACACATACATGTTCAAATACAAGTAAATCATTAACAACCCTGTGTTCATACATACCATTCTCATGTATGCATTCCATTCTTCAACTTTCTCTTAAGTACAATCATAAGTACAAGATCCTCAATCATATGTACATGTACTTACAAAGCTGAAATGAATATAATTTTTTTGCAATAAAGTGAGTCTCATACTCAACTTTTCCATTCACCTTTTTGGTAAAACCCTGCAACTTGCATTCCATTGGCAAAGAAATGCATCACATCAAAAGACATACAACTTTAATTGGATAAGAACTCTAACCATTTCTTACCAATCCACATTAAAGGTGCTTCCTTTAACTGCACATCAATATCAACATGTGGATCATCCTGAAACACATCAATTATGGAAACTTCCTTTCCATTCTTGCCATTCTCTTTTTCCACTTTCAACAAATTTCGTGGAAGCATTGTTGGATTCAAAGTCCAACACGTTTCAGCAATATGGCCTTGCTTATGGCAATAAGTACAACACATGTTCATCCTCTTTACAACATAATTTTCCTTGTCCAATGGACCTTTGGATTCTTGCCTCCTTTTCTTCAAAAGGTTCTTGTATGTGGCCATTTTCTTCCAACATCTAGAAACACTATGGTTAACCAAACCACAAAAGGCACATGCAATTTTTTTCCAATGCTTATGTGGAAATTTACCATGCTTTACATAATAAAAAAAAGTGTGATTGAAATCAGATTTATACGCTTCTCTTTCACCTTTATTACCTTCATGAGGAGTGAATCAAATGAAGAAGTAGCTTCCTTTGGAACACCATCAATCTCTTCAATGCTTTTAGAGCTTTCAAAAGTCTCTGGTTCAAGTGAATGCATATGAACACCTTCTTCTTGCAAATTATGTTTCAAACAATTGCATTCCCCATGAATACAATCTTTACAAACTTGAGGTAGAGAAATTAAAATGAAACTCCTTCTAGGAACTGTTTCAATTGCCTTCATGGTCGCTTTGGAAATTTCTCCATAAGATTGTCCATAGCTAAGACCCAAATACTTAGGCCTTCCCTCAACCATTATTGGCTCAACAATTCCCTATGTATGTTTGCCCAATCCTTTTCCTTCATAGCCCATTTTTGACATCAACTTGGACCCTATGCCTCTTGTATGTTTTCCGAAAGAACCAACATAAAGACAAACAAGAATTGTTTACCTCTTCTTCCAACTGATACTTGACTAAGGCTTCTTTGGCAGCAAGGAGCTGTCTCCATCTCATGTATCCTTTCCAGGTTCATATTTGCAATATGAAGTTGGCTCTCTATTTCCTGAAATTTGTCAGAAAGCAACTGCTTCTCTTCCTTCATGGAATTCAACTGCTCTAGAAGTCTGGTGCTCTTCCTTTCATCTTCATACATTTCTCTCACCATATCCATCATGGTGAACAAGTCTTGCTTCATGTCTTCAACAAAGAATCTTGTGAAGGAGGATGATTTTGAAAACTCACTTGTATAAGTTGTCATCATCAAAATGAACAAAAGAACTTCAACAAAATTCACAAAGCTTTTGAAGAACTAATGACACATTTTTGAACTAAATGGCAGTAGAATCAAATTCTTATTCAAGCATCCTTTTGCAAAAAAACCCTCTTGTGCTTCAAGGGTTGCCTTGAGGTCCTTTGGGTAAGGAGAATACCTCCAGCCTTCTTCCTTCTTTTCCTCTCCTGGACTTAGCTATCAATAGCTTTCCCTTCACCTTTGTAAACTCAAACAATAGTTAGTTTACAAACAATCAAACAGTCAAATTATTTGTACTGTTTAAACACCTTTAAGGTCAAACAAGAAATCTTTTGCTCTGTCAATCAAGCATCTTGCTCTGATACCACCTAATCTGAAATGGGGGTTTAATTTTTTTTTTATGCTTACAAGAACCTCCCACTCCAAAGGTTAACAATTATATGATCTAGCTTATGTTGACAATTGTGGAATTAAGTATTTGAAATAGGTGTATGTATTTATTTATTTTTAACTATTTAAGTTCTTTAAGTCCATTTGTTTCTGCTGATATTAAACACACATAACAACCATATAATGCAGTAAATAAACACCAACACATAACAACAAACTTAATCTAGGAGTTCACCCGAATATTGTGGGCTACGTCTCCTTGAGCTTTTGTCATCTTGACTTAGCTCTTTGGGATTATGGAAAAGTTTCTTTTACAAGTTCCACACTCAACTCCAAAGGTTATTGAACTGAACCAATGGGCTTAGAAAACCATCCATAACCATGTCATGGCTATCATCCCTCTGCAAATAGATTTAAGGTCCCTTAGACTTGATTCCTTCAATCGGTGCACTGAGCTACCCTGAGCTTCTTGATGGCACTAATTCCTTCAGAATTCTTCAACTGATATGATAATGAGATCTAAGATAATTAATAAGGTATTACAGACTCATGTGCATGGATTTTCCTATGTTATTTTTATGCAATGGATTGATCAGATTATGAAATACATAGACTATGGAGCAGTAAAAGACTATAATAGACAAACACATAAAAAACAACAAGTTTAATATGGAGTTCACCCAATCCTCCTGGGCTACATCTCTTGGTCCAGCCTTCAGTGGTGGCCTCTCTATTATGTCTTCAAGCAGAGTTTTTACAATAGTATGAGCTCAATTTGAGACTCAATAAACAACATATATAACAGTAAGAGTTTGCTTGAACCTCTCAAGCTTTCTCTAAGTACACAGACTCTTTGAATCACTCTCTATCTCTGTCTTAGCTTTGTCTTGGCACTGCCTCTCTCTTTGTTCTGTTTTTTATGGATTTAAATCCAAACTGCCTGTTCGTTTTAGCTCCTTGGCTTTCAGTCTCCCCAGCCTCTGTCTGCTCGAATCCCTCTTCTAGCATTACACAATAATTGCATAATCCCTAAAGGGGAGGTGGCCACCTATTCTGCAACGTAAGAGTGCCTCGGGCCCTTGAAACACTTCGGAATCCCAAACGCGATCGTTTTCTGCTAACACAAGAAATGCATTCATGACTGTGAAATTCCCCCAAAACATAGTTCATTTCAGACTTCAAAAGTCCTTAAATATGGTCTATTCCTTTATCGGGTCCGTCCTCAATCGCTATCACAAGTCACTTCGACCCTGCTCCAAGGTTCCCCTTTATATTTTAGAAATATATTAAAATTGTGAAAATGCATTAGAAATGGCTTTTCTTCGGACTTGAAACAATATATAATAGCCTTAAGGAACCCTTTCGGGTTCGGCTTATTGCATCAACGCTTCACCCATTGTATTTTGTTTCACGAACGAAATACGCAAAATACATTGGAAATTCCTTTTCTGCGGATCTCAAATCTTATGCAATAATATTTATATAACCGTTGGGTCCGGTTCATCAGATCGCAGCTGTGTATGTATATATGCCTGCTCCCCTGTGTAGCCCCAATTGCGATATTACGATGTGATTGATCACAATCGCACATCACGATACCCCCGAGCTATTGCAAGCGCTCTTGTACTCTCTGATAGTGATCCTGCGATGCAACATGGGCCATCGATCTACGGACTTGATCAACGGTCCTAGTTAACTCTGCTGGTCGCTGTCGCAAGTGTTATGTAGTCTGCGTCGATATCAGCTGATTTCCACCACCGATTGCGATTCGCCGATCAGATCTGGACCATTGATCGGCTAGATCTGATGACTACTATGCATTCACTTGTTCAAACCTCTGATACTCTATTTTTCACTATTTTCACGTGTTTTTGGCCTCCCGATAGTGGTTTTCTGCCATTCTAAGGGTTCTTCATATGCGATTATTTGGATCTTTGGCATGATTTTAAGAGATTTTAAGACTTAGAGAGTGTTCTTGGATCCAATTGGATCACGCCTTCCCATTGAAAAAGGCTTTTGGACCACCAAAATTTGGTTTTCAAGCATCGCTTAAGTGAGGATACATCTACCTCACTTGCCCAATATCTATCCATTTTGTACTACTGGGTTTTGAACCTTTGAGCCTGATTCTAAGGTACTCAACATCCCCTCTGCACGTGGTTCTCACCTTCCTCTCCAAAATTGTATCTTCCTACAGCTCGTTGAGATATTCAGGCAACAGATCATCAATGGAAGGCAATTGACTTTGCTCTTCGGGGTCTTCAATTAATGAAGGTTCAAATAGTCTTAAGCTTTCTGCATTTACCACTGAATAGAGGTGCATGTATGCTGGCAGATCAAGGTGGAAAATGTTCTCACCAATTTTCTCAAGTACCTTAAAATGCTGATACCTTATTGGCTTCAGCTTCTTTCCTTCACCTTGCATTATATCTTTGCTGATATACAACCAGACTTGATCACCGACTTGGAAGCTGTGCTCCACCTGATGTTTATCATGCCTTGCCTTGTACTTGGCTTGGCTCTTTTCCAACTGTTCCTGCACTACCTGGTGAATTTTTTGGATTTTTTCAATGAAACTGATTGCTTTGTCCACATCACTGTGTCCAGCAACTGCTATGTCTTTTTCATTGACAAAATCCAAGGGAGACCTTGGTATAAAACCAAAACATGTCTCAAAAGGAGATCTCTGTGTAGAATAATGTTTAGCACCGTTGTAAGCATGTTGCACATAACATAAATGTTCATCCCAAAGCTTGGGATGCTTGCTACAATAACCCTTGAGCAACTAGATCACTATCCTGTTGACTACGTCTGTTTGGCCATCTATTTGTGGGT
The DNA here is from genome assembly GCA_031772625.1 of Pinus tabuliformis. Classification (NCBI taxonomy): domain Eukaryota; kingdom Viridiplantae; phylum Streptophyta; class Pinopsida; order Pinales; family Pinaceae; genus Pinus; species Pinus tabuliformis. The sequence continues at coordinate 1,025,818,368 of CM062809.1, read as the reverse complement.
GAAAGACTGTGCTCTTCTTCAGTCTGGTGTCCATCAATTCCCATAGACTTGACCAAAAATTCCCAACAAATCGAGAGTCTCGATCAGATACTATGGAAGTGGGTAACCCAAAATGTACCCAGACATGCTGAAAGAACAACTTTGCTGTTTGTTCATCTGTAATCTACTTATTACAAGGTATTAAAATACACATTTTGTCGAACCTGTCTACAATAAAATAAAAATAGTCATGTCCCTTTCTAGATTTTGGAAATCCCCCAACAAAGTCCATGGAAACACTTTCCCAATGACGGGAAGGGACTGGTAGTGGAGTGTACAAGCCTAGTTTTCTATTGTTGGGCTTACTTTTGGAACACATGGTACACCATCTTACATATCTAGAAACTGTTTCTTGCATTCTTGGCCAATAGCAGTGTCTTTGCAACTGTGCAACTGTTTTACTTACATCAAAATGACCTGATATCGGAGAAGTATGTGCTTCCCTAATTATGTTGACTCTTTCAGTTTGTGGAATGCATAGCTTTCCCAAATGATACAAGAGTTGGTCTTTAACATAGTAATCCAATTCTTCTACCTTTTTGCCATTACTTAAAGCTGCATATACATCTTTAACGTCTATATCTTGAGCATATTATTCAATGTAGTTTTCATGCATTACTAAGTTATTCTTAAGTATAGTAGATGCATTTATGATTGTTCTAGACAACATATCTGCAACTTTATTGTGTATGCCCTTTTTATATCTGATGACTAAATTAAACTGCTGTAGGAAACCCATCCACCTATAGTGTCTTGATTGTGCAATTTAGATTGTGAGTGCAAATACTGAAGTGGATGATGATTAGTATATATAATTGTTTCTTTGCCCATTAAGTAATGTTTCCACTTTTTCATAGTCTGGACTAATGCATACAATTCTTTATCATATCTAGGATAATTAACTATTGCAGAATTAAAAGTCTCAGAATGGTAGCATATGGGTTTACCATGTTGCATCAACACTGCTCCTATGGCATAGTCACTGGCATCGCTTTCGATCTCAAATGGTTGTTGAAGATTTGGCAATGTTAGTACTAGTGCTGTACTAATTTTTTATTTCAAGGTGTCGAAGGATTTCTGCTATTTGCCTCCCCACTGAAACACCTTGTTCACTCCTGTTAAAGCATGTAAGGGAGCTGCAATTAAGGAAAAGTTAGCAATAGACTTTCTCCAATACTGTGCTACTCCTAGGAAGCTTCTAACTTTTGTAGAGGATTTGGGTTTAGGCCAGTTTACAATGAATGCAACCTTAGAGGGATCTATCTTCAACTCACCACCCCCTACAATATGACCCCAATAATTCAAACATGTTTTTCCAAATTCACATTTTGATAATTTAACATAGAGATTTTCTTTTTTCAAAACATCTAGAGTTTTCTTTACATGCATCAAATGTTATTCCCATGTTTTACTGAAAACAAGAATGTCATCCAAATATAGAATTAAAAAATCATCAATAAAAGGCCTAAGTACATCATTCATAACTCTCATGAAAGTGGCAGGAGCATTAGTTAAGCCAAAAGGCATAACTAGCCATTCATACAACTCTTGCTTTATTTTGAAAGCAGTCTTCTATGCATCTTGCTCTCCTACTCTAACCTGATGGTAACCACTACGCAAGTCCAACTTGGAAAATTAAACATATTCTTTCAGCTGATCCAATAGATCATCAATGCGAGGAAGGGGATAACGATTCTTGATCATTATTTTATTCAATGCTCTGTAGTCAATGCATATCCTCCACGAACCATCTTTCTTCCTCACCAACACGATTGGAGATTCGCATGGTGATGTGCTTGGTCTTATGACCCCTTTCTTGAGTAGCTCCTATACCTGCTTCTTGATCTTTTCATTCTATAAAGTAGATAGCCTATACATTCCAATGTTAGGCAATGAAGCACCTTGCTGCAAATTAATATCATGTACAATTTCCCTTTTGGGTGGCAGACCTTTAGGTTCTTGAAATAGGATATCATATTCTGAAACAACTTTTTCTAAATTAGCTTGCTGTTTAGCATCATACTCTTCAAATCCATTGGTTTTATCAGGTTTCTTTTCCTTTACAACCATCAGTAAAAATTTCTTGCATGAATTTACAATTCTTTTCATCTGCCTTGATTTTATGAGAGTATAATTATTCTTGAGTTTATGAGCTCTTAAAATATATTCAATTCCATATTTAACAAGTTGATACTTATTTTTAGCTCTATAGAAAATGGCTTTTCTATCATACAAGTAAGGACTTCCTAAAACAATTCCACATATGTCCAAGGGAATGATATCTAACTCAACCTCATCTACAAATGCTAACCCAAAAGAAAACCTAAGTTTACAATGTCTAGTCACTTGTAGCTTTGCTTTATCACATACTCAACCTAATGGATATGGCTTCTTGTGAGGTGTGGTTATTAATCCCAGCTTCTTTACAATTGCTTTAGAAATTAAGTTTACTTATGAGCCACTATCAAACAAAGTATCAATCTTTTGATGCTTGGAAATAACTCTAATATGAAAGAGCTCATGTCTTTTCCTCTCATTTTCTTCACTATCAATAGTTTGTGCATAATTGCTAGTAGATGCTTCAGAATTTTTACCTTTTATACTTGTGGCTGCGATTGTTATTTCATCACCTGAGTCTGACCCCAAATCTTTCTGTATTGCAGCAACAATCTTCTTCTTCTTGCCATCAAACTTCTTGGGTTTCAACTTCGGATGCAAAGACCAGTAATGTTCATCATCATGTCCATCCTTCTTGTAGTGAGTGCATGAAGGTTTGGTCTTCTGTACAACATTTGCCTTCCTCTCTTTCCATTTTTGCTTCCTCTTCTCCTTGTTCGTGCTTGCAGTGGGTTTTGACGATCCCCCAATCTCTGGGTTCACATTCTTGCCTCTAGCCTCTAGATGGGTAGCCTAAACAGATACCTCATCTATGCTAGTAGGGTTAAACATGAGAATGGTGTGCCTCAAATAGCTGTGTAGACCACCTATATACTTCAGCAAAGTTTCAGGTGAGTCTAAAGAAATGCCTAGAATTAAAGCTCTTTTTCTAAATTCTTAGGTGTAGCTTCATACATTTTGCCCCTTTAATTGGTGCAGAGTTTGCCAACTCATCGTAGCTTGCTACATATAAGCTAGTGGATAGAATTGTTTTTTAATTGAAGAAACAAATTCACTCTAGACAGAAAGAATTTTACCATGCTTCTTCAAGTTAGCTTGTGTCCTGCCTTGCCACCATACCAAGGTAGTTCCTCCAAGGCTTAGGCTGGCTAGCTGAATTTTACTCCTATTTGAATCAATGCTCTGCACCCTGCAATACGCATCAATCTACCTAATCCAGTTATCTAGCTTCTCCGCATTTAATTCTCCATCATATATTGGCAAATCAAATTTAACATCTAATTTAATCAAAGATGTTTTCTTCTTTTTATTTTCAGGGCTATCAAGAGGTGTGGATAGAGGAGCCTCTTTTCCTTTCCCTTTGCCTTTAGAATGGCCATCTTGAAGAGATTCTTCTATTCCTTTGTCTTTTTTGGAGGTTGAAGAATCTTCACTTTGACCTTTCTTAAATTCTCGATACATTTCTTCTACCATGGCTCTCATAGTCATGAAACTGTCCATGAACTGAGAGTTTGATTCCAAGGGATTTTCTTCTGCCATTTTCCTCCTAGGATAGACTCTACCAATTTCTGGGTTAGTTTCAACCAGTTCTCCTTCTCCTACTTTGAGCTTTGACCTAGTTATAGTTCACCAATCCAGCACAAGCCTGTCTAACCTTAGTAAACCTAAAGCTCTGATACCACTTGATTTGATAATGAGATCTAAGATAGTTAATAAGGTATTACAGACTCATGTGCATGGATTTTCCTATGTTATTTTTATGCAATGGATTGATCATATTCCAAAATACATAGACTATGGAGCAGTAAAAGACTATAATAGACAAACACATAAAAACACAACAAGTTTAATAAGGAATTCACCCAATACTCCTAGGCTACATCTCCTGGTCCAGCCTTCAGTGGTGGCCTCTCTATTATGTCTTCAAGCAGAGTTTTTACAATAGTATGAGCTCAATTTGAGACTCAATACACAATAGATATAACAGTAAGAGTTTTCTTGAACCTCTCAAGATTTCTCTGAGTACACAGACTCTCTGAATCACTCTCTATCTCTGTCTTAGCTCTGTCTCAACACTGCCCCTCTCTGTGTTCTATTTTCTATGGCTTTAAAGCCAAACTACCCTGCCTGTTGTTTCAGCTCCTCGGCTTTCAGTCTCCCTAGTCTCTGTCCGCTCAAATCCCTCTTCTAGCATTACACAATAATTGCATAACACCTAAAGGGGAGGTGGCCACCTATTCTGCAACGTAAGAGTGCCTCGGGCCCTTGAAACCCTTCAAAATCCCAAACACGGTCGTTTTCCGCTAACACAGGAAAATGCATTCATGACTGTGAAATTCCGCCAAAACACAGTTCATTTCAGACTTCAAAAGTCCTTAAATATGGTCTATTCCTCTATCGAGTCCATCCTCAATCGCTGTCGCAAGTCGCTTTGGCCCTGCTCCAAGGTTCCCCTTTGTATTTTAGAAATACGTTAAAACTGCGAAAATGCATTAGAAATGGCTTTTCTCCGGACTTGAAACAATATATAATAGCCTTAAGGAACCCTTTCGGGTCTGCCTTATTGCATCGGTGCTTCACCCCTTGTATTTCGTTTAACGAACGAAATATGCAAAATACATTGGAAATGCATTTCCACATATCTCAAATCTTATGCAATAATATTTATATAACCGTCAGGTCTAGTTCATCGGATCACAGATGTGTATGTGTATATGCCCGCTCCCTTGTGTAGCCCCAATTGCGATATCGCGATGCGATTGATTGCAATTGCACAAAGTGATACCCGGGGCTATTGTAAGCGCTCTTGTAGTCTCTGATAGTGATCCTGCGATGCAACATGGGCCATTGATCTGCACACTTGATCGACGGTCCTAGTTAAATTCGCCGGTCACCGTCGTAAGTGTTATGTAGTTTGTGCCGAAATCCGCTGATTGCCACCACCGATTGCGATTCACCGATCAGATCTGGACTGTTGATCTACCAGATCTTACGGCTACTGTGCATTCACTTGTTCAGACCTCCGATACTCTATTTTTCACTTTTTTCACTTGTTTTTGGCCTCTCGATAATGGGTTTCTGCCATTATAAGGGTTCTTCATATGTGATTATTTGGATCTTTGGCATGATTTTAAGACATTTCAAGACTTAGAGAGAGACTCAAAATGAGCACTACATCATCAAACTAGGCCTTCCTCCACGGTTGGCACTAGGTTGCCTAAAACTTCCCTGTAGCATCTCGGCCTTTAGAAGTCTCCAAATGCTTATGAAAATCCCTGTAATGGATTCATAAGGTTCATTAAAGTTAGGAATTACTGTTGGTTCGCTAAGAACGAGTATTGGTAGCTCCTACAACTGCCTCCAACCCGTGGTGGCCGTGAGCTCCAAAATCTCCCTGGATGAAAATCTCTATGAAGATGACTTCTTCAGCTTCTCTGGACTATTCCATTGGCTTCAAAAGGCTCCAATTAGCCTAGCTAGCCTCTTGTTTCACTCTCTCTAGTCGAAAACTACTCCTAGAGTGCCTTTAGGCAATATCCCCTAGGGATACCCCACTAAATTTGGTTAACTACACTTAACTTTAGTTAAATTTGGAAAAATCCACCTTTTTAGCACTCTGCCAAGCTAAACTATCAGAGCTGACCATTAGCTTAACCATCGGCGTGCATGTGATGGGTTAATCCCAACGGTTAGGGATAACGCCGTGTAGTTCTAGCAGTCAGGTTAACGCTGGCGGTATAACCATTTTAGTCGGCGGTTAATTCGGCATGTGAACAACCTTTGAGACTACTGGCGGGTAAGACCGCTGGCGGTCCTAACCCCAAAATCCGTAATGGTTACAACATAAATATACACCGCAACCTTTGTATGTTAAGAAACACATCAAGTGGAGTTGGTTAGAGTGTTGGTTTGTCTTGCCGGAGGTCACGGGTTTGATTCCGTCGGACCCCAACAAAATTTTACAATACCGTTCCAGGGCCACGTGGTGGCCTCCAAGCTTGCCACATGTCAGCACCTGATTGGTCACCCAAAAAAGAATATTCTAGGGAATATTCTAGGGAATATTCCTTGGAATATGTATATATATTTTAAATATTTCCAAAAATCAAATTATTTTTGGTCAAATGTCCATAAATTGCAGTTTACTGGACTTTTCAAATTGCGATAACTCCTTCATACGGTGTCGGTTTTTCAAACCGTTCATGGCACTGGAATTAGGAAGATGAGATCTATCCAGTCGCTCAGGTTTGACACTCTTTCGAACACTTTGAAATTTGAGCTATCATTAAGGTCTTGGATCAATATCTGATCACAACCAAAGTATTTGCATCAAATTATGGAAACCAGGGAGTGATGAATAGGCCCATCGATCCCCAGAACTATGGACCTTCCTATAATATTTTGTTTCTTGCCTCAAATATTGGAAATTTTACAATAAAGAACCCTTTGGAGCAGAGGTGAATTTCACAATCTAATGTCCAATTAGTTAAAATCCAGTGAAAAAGTTCTACTGATTTTGGCTAGAAGCAATTGAAACAACATATAATGGATTTTGTTTCAAATGAGGCACAATGCTCATCTGTTTCTGGAGTGTCTATGTTTAGTTCTGGAGTGTAGTTGAGTTGCTCCACTATGTATGGACTTGGTGTATTTCTAGCTTATTTTTTTGGTTCCGTGGTTGCATTTTTTCCTTGTAGAATGTTCTTGAAGGACATTCCTCCATTTGTATGCTTCTGTTTTGGTTTTGTGCTTTTTGATGTACTGCATCCAATACCTCCTCCTGCACTTTTGGAATTACTGAATGCCACTCCTCCTATGAGTCTCATATTAAGGGTTATGGAGGAAGTAGACAAGATGTAATAATCTGTTAAGAGCCGGTTATCCTACAATATTCTGCCCCCATATAACAAGTTTTGCATATGAACAGGGTAGCCAATTTTTTGTGTGATATATTTCTTCATTTGTATCACTCTGTCTAATGTATTCACCCAAATTAATAAAGAGCTCTTGACAGGGGTTTTTAGAAAGATAAGAAAGAAAGTAGTATTCACCAATTGTTGGGAGTCGATATCTTCCTTGTTGCCGTGGGGCTATGCTTCAGACATTCCATTTTTCCTCGTGCTCTGTATGTTCCGGATGTTGTCACAGGTCAAAATAGAGTGTAACCCTTTTGTGCCAGTTCACAGAGCTTGTTCTTGTTCTACCTTGATGGATCGGAGGAAGGTGTGGTAGTCCCAAAATCACGACCATCTTCCCCTTGATAATTCCTAAAACTGGGTGCCCAAATTCGATGTGCTCCCCTCTGGTGCAAAGGCAGTGAGCAAAGTATGTAGGATTCAGAAGCCCCTCCGCCACTGCAATTTTGGTATGTAAGGTAATCAACAAATCTGGGCAGTGTGTAAGGTGGACGCATATGGACACGACTGCATAAGTGCTGAGGCCACGTTGAAAGCCCGAAGAGCGGGACTGTTTTCACCCAACTGCAAATGCCTCCATGTAAACCACCTTCGTCACCATCCACAACGACTCCCATCCACAAGTGTGTAATGCTCGAAATCTTATGTATCCACTCTTGAAGGGTAGTGACAACTCCACCATTCTAGAGTGGGGGTGCGAGAGGCGAGCAACAGAGCAACTCCACTATTGAAGAGTGAATCTTTTCTTGGCCTTGCTTTCCTTCTTCTGATAATTTCGGGTCCCCTACATACCTGCATCCAGATTTTCCTCGCCTTTGTGGAGAAACTGCAGGTTTTTGCGCCCACCAAAGTCCTATTGTCTCTGTCTCAATATTTCCATTCACATCCACTGAGGGGCTGAGCCTGTTTTCTAGCCCTATGTCCACAACTCCTCAAAACAAAACCCTAACACATACTACAACCATTTTTTAGAGTTGGGGATTTTCTAAACACCGTTCTTTTGTCTTGTCGAGACCTTTTTGGCAATATACTTTTTTTTTCTATTATAAAGTGTTATATAAATATGATAATTTTTTTAATTACTTTATGTTTATCACTTATATATATATACATATATATAAAATAATTTAGTTGAATTCATATTTGTACTTTATCTATATATATATATATATATAAGTAATTAAATTAAATTCATATTTGTATTGGCTTGACATGAAATTGAATTTTTATTATTACTTAAACAATTATATTAATAAAAATCCAATTCCATGTTAACCTAATACAGATATAAATTCAACTCAATTACTAATATATATATATAATTAAGTGAAATAAAAAAACTCCAGCCAAATCAAAATTAAATTCTACTTATAATATCTCTAGAGTAAACATTTTGTTTACTATATCATCTATCATTTGTTGTACAGTTAGATATGTTTTTTTAGTTGACATATAGGTACTACTTTAGTTTGATATATTTGCTCATATTAAAACTGTATCAATTAAACGTTTTGAGTTTTAATGTTTGATGTGTTTGCTCAAAAATAAGAGTGTATTAGTTAAAGGTTTTGAGATTTAATGTTTGATGTTTGATGTGTTTGCTCAAAAATAAGAGTGTATTAGTTAAAGGTTTTGAGATTTAATGTTTGATGTATTTGGTTGAGAATTAGAGTTTGATTAATCTAAAGGTTTTTGGATTTTAATGTGATTGTTATTTTTTTAATTATATATATATATATATATAAATAATATTATTTTATTATATTATGTGGTTTATAATTTTTAGAGATTAAAGATCATTATATTGATGGAATATTATTATTAAGTAAATTTATTTAGAAGGATCACTTTTAATTTAATTTTAATGATAAGAACTCAATCAATTTAGCTAATCTTTAAGACTAGAATATAATTAAGATATATTTAATTAATAATTTATTTACAAAATTAAAATTGATATAATTAATAAAATTTTGATTTATTTTAATATATATATATATATATATATATATTATTATTATTATGTGGTTCATAATTTTTAGAGATTAGAGACCATTATATTGATGAAATACTAATATTAAGTAAATTTATTTAGAAGGATCACTTTTAAACTTAATTTTAATGATAAGAACTCAATCCATTTAGCTAATCCTTAAGACTAGAATATAATTAATATGTTTAATTAATAATTTATTTGTAAAATTAAACTTGATACAATTAATAAAATTTTGATTAATTTTAATATATATATATATATATATATTAATTATTTATTATTATTATTATTATTTTTAATTTTGAGATAAATTTTAAGAGAAATTATGATTTTTAATTGTTTAAAATACATTATTAAATTTATAAATAATTTAATATTATGAAAATCCATAAAACATTAAAATTTGGAAATTACACTACTCAAACTTAAAATTTCAACAAATCTATACCAAAATTTAAAAAAATCAACCAAAAAAATAGCTTTAAAAAACCCAAAAACATATATATAAATAATAAAAAAAAATTGAAATCTTTTTATTCATACAAACGTTCATTGTAAGTGATCATGACCGGGTATAATTGTTAGATGGCTTTGACATTAATGAACTTGAAATTCCTTTTAAATAAAGTAATTTTCCTCGTGTTTTAAGGTAACGATAATTTATTTTAAAACCTTTCCAATTTATATAATTTATTATAAAAACTCTCTGATTTAAAAACCACATATAAGAAAAAATATTTTTAAAAATTAATTAATATTATAATTAATCGAATAAATATATTTAAAAAAGAGCCATACCTCCATGAACAGAGTGAGAATGTTTCTTCTTTCCAAAAAGAAATATCATAATCCTTAGTTTGTTGAGTGGAGTAGAGGGAAAGCCAGTTGCAGAGTATTATGGATGAAAAATGGCTTTTTCTTTTTTCTTTTAAACAGTCCTTGCATGCACTAGGAAATATGAAATATGAGTGAATGAGTATTTGGAGTCATATTCTCGTTTAAAATTCCACTTGATATTGACCTAGGCACATCAATAGTTAAAAGTAAACAATATCGATAGCGAAAGTGCAAATCTCGTGAACGCATTGAATTATTTTTTCCCAAGTGTAAAGCCACTAGTCTCCACTTTATTGACTAAGTGTCCACTATATTCTACGTACTTTTAGATTTATTCTCTCTGGACTCCCTTTGGACTCCCTTCATTCTAAGTGAAAGTCTTTATCAAATTTGGTTGACAAGTCACCTTCCACACACTTAAAAAATCACTAAAAAGAGATTTACCCAACCAAGAAACAAACAAACTCTCTGGACTCCCTTTGGACTCCCTTCATTCTAAGTGAAAGTCTTTATCAAATTTGGTTGACAAGTCACCTTCCACACACTTAAAAAATCACTAAAAAGAGATTTACCCAACCAAGAAACAAACAAACAAAAAGAAGAAGAAGAAACAAACAAATGCCCAAATACATTGAAGGCTTATTTGTGCATTGCATGCATTAGTCATGATGCTTTATCTACTAATTAAGTCAGTGTTTCCATAATTGATGGATATCGAATCAATGGGATATATGAAGTAGGTTTAATTAATGGATATCGAATCAATGAGATACATGAAGTAAGGTTTTTTTATGATGTGGAATCCTCAATTTTAATTCTCACTTTGTGCTTTCCAAGTTGTCTCGATTTTATTAGCAAAACTTCCAAATTTTATATGTTGTTATGACTTGGATACCATGCTCTTTTCTACCATCATTGGTTTAACTCTAGGAACGTTTATTATAATAATGGTGTTCATTGCCTTTTATTTTATAATATTCATTATATACATTACCTCACTTTATTGGCCGATTTTCCTCGTTGTTTGTGCTATTTTGGTATTTATTATGATAAGTTATTTATGCAATTTAGGTTATTATATTTTTTTCTCATCACATGTACTGTGAATATACGACAAATATGTTTATTGTTGAATGGTATTGTTATGGATGTTAACTTTGGTGTTTGGCTTTGACTAAAACACATGTCATTCATGTGAAATGATTAATGAATACTTTTATATTTTGTTTGAATTACACCAAGTTGGAAGCTCCATTGAAGGTTGGCTTGAAACTCTAGTTCTAGGGTTTGGGTTCCTTGGACTAAGGACATACCCCATAGTTGTCGAGGTTTTTTTAAGAAGTTATTGTCATTAATGGATTCTCCTCGTTGAGGCGATTCTGGTAGTATGTGGCATGCTTCTAGAGGCCTCCTGGTTTGAGGGATATTCATATTTGAAGTTGAAGACCCCAGTCAATGGGTCTAAACCCCAAGGGGTGGTGACATGGTATCTCATAATTGAATTAAGGGTTTCTCATCTAGTTTTAAGAAACAACCATTATATGAAGGGTTTCAAAATGTATTTGCATAAGGGCAACTCTTCTTTGACCAAGTCAAAAGGCCAAATTGTGACAAGGGATTAAAATTCTAAATCTTAAGACTCAAGCAAAAACCCCAACACCCCAAAAAATATAGATGATGTGGAAGACTATTTTTGGGCAAGATCCTTAGCACAAATATTTAAAAAACTCTTAATGGTTTCATAATTAAAGCCACCAACATTTCAATCCAATACATTCGGTTTCGTAATTTAAAGTCAAGCATTAAATCCACTAGCATTCAACTCCAAAAGATAAACTACATTATCCTTGTTATTTTTAAATAAAATTTGATTCCAAAAATGGGTTTATCCTCCAACATTCAATTTTTTGAAACCCCTTCTATCCTAGGAATAATCTATAAATAAGGCATACCTCATCCTCTCCTCTAAGATAAGATAATCAATGATTATCATTCTAATTTTTGCTCTTTGAACTATTTGACCCCTAGGAAAGAAAAGGAGATCATAAGATAGGGTTCGGTAAGCGTTACACTTGTTTTGTTTCATTGGATAGTCTTGGAGGAATATCTATCATCTAGTCCAACACATGTTCTTTTAGGGCCTTGCATTGAAAATTTGTGTTGGATACACAATACAAAATCATGAATAAACTACATGACCTCAAAACCTTCGACCCTCTATTCTGAAGCATACCTTTTGCAAAGAATATCATATTTTGTTACAAGTTCATGAGCAGGGTTTCTTTGTAGAGCTTTCTGGACATTAAAAAAAAAAAAACATTGGGAGCATCCCTTTTAGGTTTCAGTATTTTATTTTTATTTAGGTGTTGGGATTCGTCTTGTAGGTCATTGGTAATTCATTCACTCAGGTTCCGGGTTTTGCAATAATTTCCTTGTTATTTTTTATTTGGACTTGGGGATACGCTGACCATTTGTTATAGGCCTATTTCAGTTATAAATCTAGGGTTTATTATCATGTTTCTGAGAATGTTGAGCTTGTCCTAAAGTGCGAACCTATTAAAAATACCTTGCAACCTGTTGACATGATGTAATGTAAATATACTCTAATATAAAGTTCGACTGAAATGTGAGCCTAGATAAAGACTAGTGAATATGAAGTTTAATCAGATTTACATATCATTCAATCACAATAAGAGTCTCCAAAATGTTAAGGGATGAAAATTGTCTAAGGGTTCCACATTCTAACAGTTACACCTTGTAGATCAAATTCACAAAGCCAATGATCGATTTCTAATTTTGTATCAATATGCTTAAGCTCTCTATATATTTTGTAAAAATATTTGAAGTTTAGACTTTCAATTCTTGTAGATAACAAGTGACATAAAGTACTGCAACCTTATAGCATTCCTGTAGATAGCACAGTCAAGAAAAGACCTATGTACTCTAAGAATGTGAGAAATAATAGTAATCAAGTCAACATGCACTAGTAATGAAATACCAACAACAAATTTGATTATCATAAGTCAAGGCTAATTGAAAAAGTCTTCTACAACAATGGTCTATAATAATGATCTCTATATAGTAGTTGACACAATATACATGGCAGTAATCTATCCATTTGCATGACAATAATTCACAGTTTGAACCAATATAACTAACCTTTGGTAAGTCAATATTTCTCTCATTTGTCAACGAACATAGTGATGTGATATGATCTCCTATACGATGAGTTTTTCACAGTATAAGTGATCCTACCTTGATAATCGTTATGAGAATTTTAACAAGTAGTGAATGTGACTAAAAATCTATAAAGTAACCCTTAGAGAGACATGATAGTATTCTTATGATTTGTGAAAAGTGACTTTGTTATGATAGTTTGATGCTATAGCGTGACACTAGACTTGATGATTTGTTCTTATTTACAAAATTTTTGCATGACAATAATCTATATGCGAGTGCATTTGATGTTTGACAATGTCTTTTGGTACTTGATAGTGTTCCTTGTAAATGACAGTTTCTTGACTAACACAACACAATGACATCAATATACCTACATGGAAGTGGATGGCTATTGAATAGTGGCAACTGTCAGAGTTAGGTTTTGTATAGAAGTAGCAGTGATAGTCTAAATGCAATAATATTTTTCAATATCTAGTTGATGTGGAAGCTAGGGTCTAGTAGTACAATTGACGCAAAAGAAGATTCTCAGTTTGATGTGCAGATTGTGCAGTGGTTTTATTTGGCATTAAGATTGAGCAGAGGAAGGTTTTCATATGACGGTGAGTCGTGTCTGAAGTACGATAGTGCAAAAATAAAATTGAGCAGTGTTGAGAAGTGAGATTACCAAGACTTGAAAGTGATATACATACTGAGTAGAGCAACATAACTTTCATTATAGTTTCCTCATATTTATTTTTGAGCACAGGGGGATCCATTTTGAAAATTTTGAAACTTGGTTCTTCGGCTAATCAAGGTGGCTAGGTGGTGCAAGGCAGGTGATTGGAGTCACCTTCAGGTTGTAGCCTAAAAACACTTTATGGCGACAGGATGGTGCTAGGGCAGGTTGGATACTGTAGCAGGGTGTTGGAGTGTCCTTTTAATGGGAGAACATGGTGTTGTCACTTCCATCCTAACTGCTACACATGGTGTTGCAACATCTGTCAGGTTGGATCCTAAGATCTAGGGAGTTTGAGCGTCCTCCCAATTGCAGTTGGTAAACAATGACTTGGAGCATCCTACAAATTGGAGCCTATAAATCAAGGGGTTGGAGCCTCCTTCAATTGGAGTTGAAAATTTGATGTAATTGTTTTGAAGACAAATATTAAGAATCGTTTGGTGGTTTTTGACCCAGAGGGGGTTTTCCACCTAATAATATTTATGTCTACTATTTTGATTATTATGCATTGTTGAATGGTGTTGTTTACTCTTGATGAAATTTTTTATTGATCTGATCCTATGGTAATTACTACTCTGAAAATTAAAATTAACTAATTGGAAAGAGATACTGATTCACCCCTCTCTCAGTGTTTCCAAAAATTGGTATCAGAGTAGGTTCCTTGAGTACAAACTTAACAATTGGAAGGCAGATCTAAGAGTACAAAGATGGGAAAATGAAAGAATCAAGCCACCAAACATTAAAAGGAAGTTCCAGGTGTTGAAATAATTCTAGATCTTATTATTATGGATAATAGGAAGGAATCTATTGAAGAAGAAGATGAAGATATGAGCAAGATCAAATTTAAAAATGAAACTGTCAAGTTATAATGGAACTTAAGGGTGAAAAAGAAAAGGTTAAATTTATTGAAGCATAATTGAAGGTAGCAAAAGGACATGCCAGAAGCCTTAATAATAATAATGAAGAATCAAAGGAAATCATCAACAGCCTTAAAGTGCAGCTGGAAGAAGCCAAAAAAGTTGAAGAGTCACTTAGAAGAGAACTTGAAGAAAGTAACAAAGAATGGAAGAACACAAAGAAGGAAAATCACACACTCAAAGAAGTTTCTCTATTGAAACTCTAGGTGTAGGAAGCATAAAAGAAACAGAAATACCTAATAATGCAATAAACGAAATATGGTAAAAGGTACATATCTGAAGTTGATCAAAAGAAAAGGGAACTAGATACAACTATTGCAGAAATAGATAGGCTTGGGAAGGAAAATGGAAGGCAAAAGGAACATATACAAGTTCTCAACGAACAAGCAGAAAAGGTGACTCTTCTAAATCTACAAATAGAAGAAGAAGAAAAGAAGAAAAATATTGAAAGTCCGATTTCAAGGCGGCCTTGCTCAAAAGCAAGAAGAACTTGACAACTCTTAATAAAATCAATAAGTTCAAGGATTGGCCAAAATAACACTTGCAGGTTATTGACATGAAAGATCAAGAATTGGTTTAGTTGAAGATGAAGGCAAAAGAAGTAGGTAAAGCTCCATGTGATGGAGACATAAACTCCAAGACTTCACCAAGAAATATTGAGGAGAAGACTGATCAAAGTAAAGGACCATAAAATATTAAGAATGTTGTAGCTCCAAAGAATGATGCTGAAGCAATCAAGGATAAAGGGGAACAAAATACTACATAATTTCCTCTAAAAAAGAGTGAATACAAAAGACCATCCAGACAAGATAAATCATCAAAGTATGCAAATTTGTTTAATGGTTATTATTTTTCATGTACTAAATTTGGACACATGGCTAAGGATTGAAAAGTTTTTGACAGGTACAATTATCAAGGGTATTATCAAAACCCTTGAAGCAGGTTTGCTATATCACAAGACATAATTCACGATGACCTTGTCAACAAAAAGCATATGTCAATTACTCCATCACAGAGGAAAAACATTGAATGTTTCAAATTCCATAACTATGGCCATATAGCTCACGACTGTAGGTGCAAGATGGAATTAAACATGAATGAAAAACTTGAGAGGAGGTACAAGAAGGTTGGAAAAGAAAATAGATACAATAAGATCAAGCAGATAAAAAAACTTTTAGAAGTCATGCTTTCGAGTTTCGTAAAGGAAAAAGGTCATGATGAAACAACATGTACATTTGAAAATGACATGGTTCTAGGTGATCCGACTGAAAAGTTGGGTGATACATTATTTTGAAAGATCAATCTTGTTGACTCTCTAAATTTTGAAGAGGGGGAGTCTATGCAACAACAATTGCACATTTTAAAGACCTATCTATTGTCAAGTTGACAGTTGAAAGATATTCAACATTACAGACATAATAGAAGCTTCAAGATTCTAATCATATGTGTCAAGTTCATGATATTATAACAAGTTTATGGGAAGAAGAACAACTAGGGAATATAGGCCCACAATGATCGTCATCTCTTTTTTTTTTTTTTGTAAACTTGGTAGATATCTATTTATTTCTATTTTCAAAAGAACTTTTCACAACCATTCGCTGCTGCAGGTGGTTTTCCTACCCGAAGGAAACTAGGTATCCACCTTTTAGCTTTAAATCCTGTCCAAAATTTAAATAAGTTCATTGCTATCCATCTAGCAACATTGTATTGGCTGTCTATTCTACTAACTCTACTTATCAAAATAAAAATAAACATAATTATACTGTTCATAGTTAAAACCATTTTTGAATCCAACTAGTTCACTATGTCACTCCTCATCAGAGGATGTTACTAGTGCATGTGCCTTTGCACTGAATCTTGGCATCTCGCTTTGCTGCTCAATTCTCCATTTTAGGTCTGTCAGAGTCTGTTCAATTCTACCCAGTGCTAGGTTGTTTCTATATGTCTGGATCTGGATTGCCGCTATCTCCTGTAATAGTTTTGCATGGACTGGGTCCTTTTCTTTGTTCTGATTATGTGCCTCTATTTCTTCTCCCACTGCATGCTTATGCTCTTAGTGTAGGGTCATAGCCCGAGCCACCATATTCTTCATAATCCAATATTGCTGTATGGTTTTCTTGAATAGTGAGTGCCTCCCTCTAGTGGACCTTGGGTTTGGCACCATGCTTTCCCATTCATCCATGGGGATATCTCAGTATTTGAGATTGGATTTTAAATCTCGCTCCCAATTCACAATCTGAGCTCTAACTTCCGGTGGATTTCCTTCCATGTAGGTGTTGATGATTTTCTTCATGTGTTCCCCATTAGGTTTCCTGCCTCTTTTTTTTTGTTGTCCACTTGTTCCTTCCTCGTTCTTGGTTCCTTAGTTTCCTCTTTTGGGGGCCAGTTTGCTCCCTCTTTGGGTGCTACTATCTTGCATTTGGTGTGTTCTGTCCTAGTCAGAGTTCTTACTCCGGTGGATTGGATTACCTATCACAAAATCGATGCATTCATCAGCTTTATGGTTTTGACAAAGTTCAATTCCCCAATTGCTCTTTTTCTTTCCTTTGTTTGTGCCTTCTATCTTCTGGTTTCCAACCAGGGTTTGTGTACCATCTACCTCCTATTTTCTAGGAGGTTTGGGTTTTGTGACTGTTAATTTCTTTTTTAGGGTCAGGTTTCTCTTAGATTTTCTTCCCTTAACCCCCCCTTTAAAACTTTCTAAGCCCTTCCATTCCTTTCTCCTCAGTCCCGAGTTTTCCTCCTCAAATGGGATCAAGGTAATTTTCTTTTCCCACCTTCCCCAGGGTTTCTCAGACGTATCTACAGGGTTTCTGGTGCTGCTCCTCTCTACTCCATTAAGACGCTTGAATTCTGGCATTCCTTTGGTCCTTAGGATTTTCCCTTCCCAGGTTTCTTCCCTAATAGCTACTGTCACAATCCTCTCCATTCCTATGAGCTCGGCCTGGATCGAGAGCCTTCGGGGGATACTGCTGGCTAATTTTGTAGGCTAGACCTCTCCCTTTCTGGGTGTTAGCTCTTGCCTCCCTTTTTATTTGTTCAGGAATTACCTATGGTCTGTAGGAATGGTGTCTACTGCTCTGGGAATTCTAGAGGCTTTTCCCTTGTTTTTGTCTATCTTAAATAAGAAGCTAAGCTAATTATCATTCTTCCTGCTACAGAGACTCATGATGCTTTTAGATTTGGGGGGTGAAGGGGCTACATACCTGCTTACCGAGCGACTACTTCTTCCTGCTATTGCCTGCGTCTTCACTATGATACCACCTCCCTTCTTGCCACCTTTCCTTGTCTTTGTCTACATGCAAAGAGCTGTTTGCAAGTTTTCTTTAGTTTTAATCTCTCTGTTACTCCGACCCTTGGCCCTTAATGGCATCTGACTATCTTGGTTATCGGCACAGGTTCCCTTCGAGCTTGTCTCGGGATGCTGCCCTCCTATCCTTTCTCCCGATGTCCTTCATTAATTCCCACCTTCTCCCAACTTCTCTTTCTGTGTCACTTTTGACCTCATTCTACCACTTGGTGTCCTTCCTTTGCTTGCCTCTCTGTTCTCTGTCCTACCCTCCGCTTTGTCAGTTTGGTTCTTTCTCTCCCTCGTACTCTCGGGGTGCGTACCTTCCCTACCCTACTCCGTTAGCTTCCCAATCGACTGTCTTCTCACTTCATTCTTTGCGCCTGTCCTTTCCTCCAGCTGTCCTCTACCTTCTTCCTAATCTCTCCTCCGCGGACTCTCTAGATTTCCTCTCCTATTCATATTTCCTTCCTTGTCGTTTTCGAGTAGTTGTCTTAGGTCTGCCATTTCCTCCTTCTAGCTTAGCTCGACCTCGCTTTCATCTAGCGACATTCCTCCATTTCTACATCCCCAATTCACCAAGTTGTACGCTGGTTCATTGTCATTCCTTCTCACATGGGTGGGAAGGATGCAGGCTACCTTTTGTAGTAAGTCACTTATTTCCTCCACTAACCAGGCTTTTCTCCAACTTCGACTCATTTTTCCACTGAAGTGCCATTATGTATTTGTTTCACGATGTCTACCACTAGTTTCACATCTCCTTCCACCTGCAACCTTTGGTACTTCTCCCTTATGGCGATCCTTAGTCCTCTTCTCAACACATGAAGCTCAGCTTCATTGTTGGTTGCATTGCCGTAATCCATCACATAAATTCTGAGTGTCCTTCCCCTGTCGTCTCTAAAGACTCCTCCTATCCCTACCTCTCCTGGGTTACCCTTCGCTGCCCCGTCGAAATTCAACTTGATGAAGCCCCGTTGGGGGTTACTATAGTAGTTTCTCTCTTCTGCCTCATTATTATGGTATTTCTCTATTGTAACTTTCATCATGCTTGAATTTAGTTGCAGGCGAGCCATTATGCTTGCCTTTATCTGGTTGACTTTCCAATCTTCCTCATACCATTTCTCTATGAGAATGGTCTCCCCTATATTCTGGGTGATTTGGTTCCATATCTCATCCTTTGCTCTACCATCTTCCTTGAGGTCAGGAAATTTTTCTCTTTCCAAATGTTCCACAAAATGAATCCTAATGAAAGTTTCCAAGCTCTGTTTAGGATTGTATTTTGGTAAGGTTTGTTCCACCATTTTTCTATTGTTATTTTGATACTGTTTTTGTCTCTATCACTGATTTCAAAAAGATCTTGGTGTTATCTCCATAGGTTGTTGCTAACATTGCAGTTGTTAGTTATGTGCTCCATGGTTTCTTCTTATACTTGGTAGAGAGTGCAACACGAAGGGCCTTGTGTTCCTTTTTTCCTTAGCTGGTCCCAGGTTAGAGCTCGCCCATGGCTCAGGATCCAGGTGAAAAATGCTACCTTCATCCAAGTTATTATTTTCTAAATGCTATCCCATTTTTTTGTTTCTGGGTTTCTGTTATATCCTTCTTTTAGATAGTATCCTTCAACTACTGTGAACATTACTTTAACTCTCTTTCCCAATCTGATAGTGTCTGTCCTTTCTTTGGTCTCAATTTTCCTTGTTTCCATTTATTTTTCATATATTCCCCATTGAGTTGTTTCTGGTGCATTTGGCCAGTTTTCCTTTTTTTTCCACCTTCTCCAGTCTTCGTCCATTTTCGGGCTCCAATAGTTTCGTACTGTACCCCTCTTAGTCTGTGTGGTGAACTGGTGTATCTCTTAGATTTGAGGTCATTGGTTGAGTTTGTCTCTCTGTTGCCAAGCCTCTTCCCAGAAGTTTGCTTTGTCCCCCTCTCTTATTTCCCAAAAATTGTGCTCTCTTATCAAATCCCTATTGGCTCTTGCCAAATTCCAGATTGATGAGCCTTTTTTTTTTTCGTTTGGCTTCTCAACTTGCCTTCTGGAGACTTGGGCATCTCATATTTTATTTCCCATAGATTTTTCCATAGTTCTTCGCCCCCTTATATCCATCACCACCAAAGCTTTGCTCCCATTACCTAGTTCAGGGTATATGGGTCTCTCATTCCTAGACCTCCTTCTGTTAAGGGTTTTCTTAGCCACTTCTAGGGTAGAAGAGCCCACTTTTTTATCTTTCTCACCCCTTGCCATAGAAATTTTTTAAACATATCTACCATTTTTTGACATATTGTTTTGGGTGTAGCTTGGCTAGTCAGTTGATATATTGATAGGGATTGAAGTACCGATTTGAGAAAAATTATACGACTCAAAGTATTGAGGGCCCTGAAAGTCCAATTTTCCATTTTCTTTTGCAACTTCTTCATCAGGATTCCCGAATTAGCAATCCTATTTTTCTTATCATTTAGCTGGATGCCTAAGTACTTAATTGGGAATTTTCTGATTCTAAATCCCATGGTTCTGCAAGGAACACTTGGGAGGCATTCTGGGTGTTGAAGGAATAAATTTCTGATTTTTCTTTGCTTACCTTTGTTCCCGAGGCCCCTATGAATTATTTAAGAATATCCATTATTTTTTTTTGCTTCTTTAAGAGTTTCCTGTCCATATAACATAACATCGTCGACAAACTGTTGATGAGTTAGAGGTAGGTCATTTCCCCATAGTCTTAATCCCTTCAGTTGTTCACTGTTAACTTTTGCTTTTATAAGTCTTCCAAGTCCATCCGCTGCAAGGATGAACAAGAACGATGATAGCGGATCGCCCTGTCTGAGTCCTTTGGATGGATTGAAGGCTTCTATTGGAGATACGTTTAATAGAATTGACATTACTAGTGTAGTGATCATTGACATTACCCAGTTAATCCATCTGTCATCAAAGCCATAAGTCTTGAGTATACGTTGCAGGTATCTCTAGCTTAATCTATCATAAGATTTTGCAAGGTCAATTTTTATCATAATTCCTTTGGTTTTTGAATTCTTCAATGAATGAATTGCATCTTGTGCTACTATTATACCATCTACTATTTGTCTGCCTTTTATGAACCCCGTCTGTTTCAAGGATATCAGCTCTAATAGTATTGGTTTGAGATGGTTCACCATGACTGTAGCTAGAATTTTATATATGACATTGCAGAGCGCTATCGGATGAAACCCTTGAGGCTCTCCTTTTTTTTTCTGTCTTTGGTATCAGAGCTAGGAAAGTAGCATTTAAAGTTGGGTGCATTATTTTGGTGCAGTGGGACTCTTCTACTGCATTCATTATGTCCTGGCTCATGAAGCTGCACGTGGCTTGAAAGAATTCCGAGGTAAATCCATTTGACCCAGGTGCTTTTTCCTTTTCCATTCCCTTTACAATCTCTTCCACCTCAGCTTCCTTTATGACTCTTAGGAGAGCCAAATTCTATTCTCTATTTACAATTTTGGGGATGTTTTGACTTATTTTATTAATGTTATCCTCCCTGCTGATGTTGGGTTCTGCCAGGATTTCTTTGAAGTGCTGCACTATTAGATTCTCTAATTCTACTTTCTGGGTTAACCTGTTGCCTTGCTGATCCAAATTGGATCCTCAAATAATTACATGATTTTTAAGAATGAATGACAGACTTCAAGAAATCTTATAGCTATCAGAAATAACCTCTGAATAATGGAAATTTACAGCCAGCATGGAGCAACGACGACCTTCTGTCAAAGCGCGTTGACCATTGGCCCATGGAGACTATGCATGGTGCAAAAATGGAAATTGGGAAGCTCAGATCCGGAAATGGAGGCTGTTTCTGATACATGATTAGTGGCAATAATCACATATCATTGGGCAAAACCCCTTGAGAAGGAAAAGCCCCTAGCGCTCGGTCATAAGGAAAAACAGAAAATTGTGGGAAAGTGCTAAAACTGACAAGGAGGGTCCCACGCCCAAAACCGGTGGAATATTGGAGGCATTTCGGGCGGTAAGTGGATATGGCCGAGGACCCAGTGATTCCATACATTGAGTGACGTATGTCCAATGGGGAGAGAGAGAAACTGCTTACATCACGGACTAACGGCCGAGCAACTCCACCGCGCGATATAAGTGAAGACCGTAGGATCTGGGGGCTCCAAATCAATGGCGGAGGTTCAAGCCAATGGATGACCGGACCCGGGGGAGAAATAAACTACGACATAGAAGATTTGAAGTTAGATTTGACCAATGAATTGACAGAAGGATCCATTTCAGAGGAATCTGGGAAATAACGGAAAAAATGACCATTCAAGAAGAATTGACACTCAGTTTGCAAAGAGACAGGTGGCCACCTCTTTGCAAAGAATTACGTAGCAATGATGATGTAGGGCAGAGGAGTCCCATAGAAAGAGGCAAGCGATCCAGAGAGCCGAGAAGCCAAAATGAACAGTCAAAGGAACAAACTAGCTTTAAAGCCACGAGCTGACAGAGACAGGAGAGACAGTGAGGCAGAGAAGCAGTGGAGAAGCCGAAGGCCGAGAGACACAGGAAGACAGGAAAAGTTACAGAGGGTAGAGAAGCCAAGCTGACCATCACAGTAAGGGAAGCATTGAGCAGACAGAGACCAATTGAGGTCGAAATTCGATAAGGGGAGTCTGTGAACTCTAAGGACTTGGGAATTCCAAGTGCCATTCTCCTGATCATCCTCTGTCAAGTGAGACTCAGATTGAGCTCCTTATTGTAAGGCTCTGCTTTAAAAACATAATAAAAAGGCCACCACTGAAGGCTAGACCAGGAGATGTAGCCTAGGAGGATTGGGTGAACTCCTTATTAAATTTTGTTGTGTTTATTTTTGCTTACTGTGATCTCTTACTATTTCAAGTGTCTGTGTATTTCACAATCTTATCGATCCGTTGCACAAGATAACATAGACACACACACCAACACATGAGTTTGTAATACCTTCATTAATTTCCTGAGGTCACCTAGGGGTGATTTCAGATCACTTGCTTATCTTTTAGGGAGAATATTCTATTTTGTTGTCGGTGTTGTATCATTGCCTTATGGAAGAATTTCGTATTTCTCTCTCCTTCTTTTAACCATTGGATTCTGGATTTTTGTTTCCATAAGATTTCCTCTTGTTTTCTTCTTTCCTCTATTTTATTTAGCACCAATCCTTCTTCTTTAGCTAATTCTTCACTTCTTCCTTTGTCTATGATTTTCTGTTGTATTTTCTCCATTGAAATTTGCAATTGTTCCTTATCCTTATGAATATTTCCAAATTCTTCTCTATTCCACTATTTAATCTTTCCTTTTAGATCTTTTAATCTTAGTTGGAGAGTGTGCATTTTATTTCTTCCTTCCCTCCCGTTCTCATTTTCCTTCCACCAAGTCTTCATTTTTTCTATAAATTTGGGATCTCTCAGCCAGAATGCCTCAAACTTGAAGGGTCTATTCTGGTTCTGCTGATTCATAGCTATCTCTAGTTTAATGGGCCAATGATCTGACCCTAGACACAGAAGGATTGTAGCTTCATAGAAAATATCCTTTCCTAAGAGGTGTTATGTTGCAAGAAATATGTCTAACCTAGAAGCTATTTGATTGCTCCCTCCTCACCGATTGTTCCAGATGTATTTCCCATTTATAGTTGGGATATCTATCATTTTTAGTTCTTCTTGTAGGTCCCTGAATTTATCCATTTCTAGTTCTTCTCTTTGCAATCCACCTTTATTTTCATCTTTTGATGTTGTCATGTTGAAGTACCCTAATATCAACCATAGTTTTTATTTATGCAGGTTACCTAATTGTTGGAGCTGGAGGAGGAAACTTCCTTTTTCTATTGGAATATGTGGTCCATAAACTACCGAGACTAGAAACTAGTCACTATTTCCTATTAATCAGAACTTCCCCATGAGAATCCTTTTCATTCCTATCCAATAGTCAGTTGTGATTTCTGTTGAGTTCCATAAAATCACAATACCTCCCTCCCATTCGCATCTATGGTCATGCATTCATATTTTGGTTTGATTTTGTTTAGGATTTCCTCCATTTTCCTCCCTGGGATTTTTGTTTCCTGTAACAACATTATTTGGGGTTTTTCTCTTCTTAGCCTTTCTGCTAAGTGTCTTTGTTTGCCTTGACTGTTCAGGCCCCTTATATTCCAAGATGTGACTATCATGAGATGGTTGGGTTGGTTTGGTGGAATACCACCGAGAGTGGAACTACTCTTCTAGTATTCACTAGTATTTCACCCATGAGTTGTATAAATTCCTATTCCTTCTACCTCTTTTTTTCCTTCCTTTTGTTTTTCTTTGAAGGTCCTGAGTATTTTCCTATTGGAGGCCTAGTTTTTCTACCATTCCTAGCTTTCCCTTGCCCTGTTTTTCTTGGTATTGTTGGAAGGTCTCTCTATATAGTTTTTTCTGCTCTTCTGGGATGAATCTTTCATCCAGGTGTTTCCATTCCTCTAGGAGTTTCTATAATACTTCTTCTTCTGAACTTAATTCTTCTCCCCTGCTTGTATCAATTTCCATTATTGCGTTTTCCATTTTCTCCCCTATTTCCTTGTCCTCCTTACCTGATGGTTCGCCTTGAGCTTTCCGCTTGATGTGTGATGTACCTTGACTTGTGCTATTTTCTTTTTCTTTTTATTCCTGGTAATCCATTGTTTGAGTCTCATTTTCTTCCTCTTCGTCTTGAAGGATTTCAAAGATATTTCTATAACTTGTCTTGATTTGTTGTTCTTTCATTGTTTCTTTGAGGTTTTCTTTTGTGTGTCTTCTTTTATTTTTTACCTCCTGAAACCTTTCCTTGTCTTCTTGATTTTTCCTTTATGGTTTGTTTCTTCTTTCCTCTTCTTCCATGTTGAGTGGGCATTCCTTGAATAGGTGGCCATACTCATGGCATCTTCTACATCTAAAAGGAATGTGCTCGTAATCTAGGGTTTGCTGCCATACTTCCTCATGATATTCTAACTTGATTATGTCTGGAATCAGGTCAGCTATGTTCATGTAAACACAAATTCTTGTGTATGAGGAGTATCTTCCCTTTTTCATAGTTTGTACTATTTTAAGAAAGCTTCGTATAGTGTTTCCTATTCCTTCTAGGATTTCTGGATCCCAAAAGTCCATTGGAAGTTCAAATAGTCTTACCCATACCGGTGCTGTTAAGAATTTTTCCTTATCTGGGTTTAGCATTCTTCCCAATATCTCATAAACAATCCCGCATTATAAAGGAAATATGGACCATTTTCAAACACTTTTTCTTCAAACACTTTATGAAGAATCCTTGTGCTCCTAGCTTCAGTTCAATGTGGCCTTGAGGTTGCCACTTTTGCTGGATACATCTGGTGAGGTCCTTTTCTGCCAGCCATACTCCGATGAATTTGCATATTAGTGCATGACCTTTCATGTAGCTTCTGTAGCACTCCAGTTTCTCCACAGCACATGGCAAAAACCTTCCTCTGCTACCGGCCTGCCATCGTGCTCCCAGGATAGGTCTCGATTTTCTTGTTTCTTCCAGCTGATTGCTGTTGTTCTATCCTTCCCTTGCTGCTGCATCTCGATAGGAGGGGATCTCTCCCCTCCTCCCTTCCTCTGTCATTGTTGTTAGATCTCGGTACTAGTGTCTGT
Source organism: Pinus tabuliformis (assembly GCA_031772625.1). Lineage (NCBI taxonomy): Eukaryota > Viridiplantae > Streptophyta > Pinopsida > Pinales > Pinaceae > Pinus > Pinus tabuliformis. The sequence continues at coordinate 1,025,792,747 of CM062809.1, read as the reverse complement.
CGTTCACTATATCTCTTGCTATTTTTTCTGCGCCGCCTAGCTCATGGCCACGTGACCATTAGGGTTTTTCAGCAAGGTCCTTACAGATATGACTTATCATCATCTCTTTAAACAATAACAGATCTTTAGAAAAAAGTCAAGGAGTCATCAACATTGAGTTCCTAATGAATAACAAGTTTGTAGAGTATAATTGCAGAAGATATCAGTTATGGTAAGTTATGAAAGACAAAGATGATTTATATTGATAGGTAGAATCAACGGTGGCAATTCGTATGAAGCATAGCATGACAAGGGGAGACAGGTCATTGCAAAATGTATTGAGGAAAGCATTTCAAACACTTACAAGTACTTTGCGGGAAGAAGAAGGAAGGCTTCTCATAAGGGGAAACCCCATCTCTAGGGTTTTGGTTTCCTAGATGATGGACATACCTCATAGTTGTTGGAGTTTTTGAGGAAGTAGATCATTGAAATTTCCTAGGAAACACAAAAGAGAAAGGATAGGTTTGTTAGTTTACCTTCAAAATAGTTCACAAGATAACAATGATCATGAAAGTAAATAAGAAATCACATTCAACAAGATATATACCAAAGCCAATGAAACAATTCATTTTCTTTAGTACATATGAACATAACATACATTGCAAACATTCAAAGAATAGTCTTACAACATCCACAACATGAATGAAAGTGCACTAGCTCTAAGAGCTTTCGATTAAGTGAAAGTTTCAAGATATACAAATGGAATGTTGCAACATGAGCTATTATCACCAAAAAATTGATCATCTAGCCTAATTTACTAGATGGATCGAAGTATGCCATGTAAAGCCAATTTTACCCTAGTATAATTGTTTTCACTCTGAGAAATTACCTAATAAACCACCTTTATTATGTAATTTATAGCTAAACCCATGAAGAATAATTAAATAAATCACTATTTATTTGATTTTATTCTAGGAATAATTAATTAAACCATTGTTTTATTATTATTCCTTGTTAAATTTGACCCAATCATGAAAAATAAATAGATAAATCATTATATATCTTATTTTTCTTTAAGAATAATTAATTAATCACTAATTAATTATTATTCTTTGTCAAATTTGACTAAATCCCTTAGGAATAATTAAATAAATCATTATTTGTTTATTATTCCTTAACTAATTCCTTAAGATAATAAATAAATCATTTATATATTTATTATTTCTAAATAAAAGTTTAAATATTTTTTCCCTCCTAAACAAATATAATAAAATATTTGTTTTCGGGAAAAGTGTCTATTCAGAACGACCCTATCCCACTAGGTTGTGACAGAGACCTCAGAAACAAATAGGGAAAACTACTCTTGTATTCTCCTTTATGAACTATAAACGAAGATGAATAGGATGAACCAACCTGTGTCTTGCGCTAGTCCTTTGATCCAATCTCTCTTCTCTTTGACAGCTTGCAGCTATCTGCTCCCTCACTTGCCCAGCGTCACCAAGTTCTTGCAAGTTGACAGAAGAAAGAAACTACACAAAGACATGGATTTATGTTCATAAAAAGCTTAGGATCAGATTTAAGCTAAACATACAAATATAACACACATCAATGATATACAAGCATGTAGGAGAAACTCAAATAGTTTTATTGATAAAACAAGAAGATCCAGGAGGAGTTAAAACCGATGATTCCTGATCCAGCATCAACCTCCCAGCATAGAATCCCTTCTTCATCTCCAACAAAGCATAAATCACCCAATACTCTGATATCTATCACAAAACCAATGGCAATTCTCTGCAATGTACAAAATTCCAGCCTCCGGATCTCTTGGTGAGGGATCCATATATAGATGTATGCAAAGAGGATGAGTCAGCTCATGAATTGATTAGTGGCTTCTCTCTGTCAGTTCTTGCTTCCACTTGGAGACTGAGAGCCTCTTACTCATCACTGGTCGAATTCAGTGAGGCAAGTGTCATTGGAGAAGATTCTGGAAGCTTCCATTGTCTCTCCACCTCGTGGAATGACTCTGCCACTTGTCATTTCCCGCTTAACGCACCCTGGTAGTGCATTCAAGTGCGTTACAACGCACCTAGCCAGTGTATTTGGGTGCTTTGCAACGCAACTAGCTAGTGGAGCATCTGAAATGATCTTGATTTGACTAGTTTTGAGCAGTTTCGGGTGGAGAACTTCTGGGAGAAGCTGTAATTTGTTGACCTTGTTTCTTTAGGAGCTGGAAAAACACTTTTAGGGACTTAGGATCCCTTGGTTTATGGACATTTCATGCTTATAGCTGTAAGGCACAAAAATGTCTATAATAGTTGCCCCCTAAAGTATGAGGCCGTTTATCGGGTGAAATGCTTTATTAGGAGGATCCGAAGTTCTTCTAATGCTGGGGAGGAGACCTGTAATAAGATACAATACAATACATTATCTTCATACTATTTTCATGATCTAGCTGAGGCGGGCATTCCCATGCTCAGCTTTATAAATTCATTTTCATGTACATAGGAGAGACAATCGTCTGATGGTAGACTGATGATTCTGATGAAGTCATCATCCTTTTGGTAGGATGATTATCTGTGCTGCAATGCTGTACATTTCAATGTCTTTATTTTTCCTGAATATATATCGTAGCCCGGATGGATGAAACTAGATCCGGGGTCTTCAATATCATCTGATCTTCACTCTAAGTACAAGTCGATCCATGTGAGAAATGTTTTGAAGTCGAACATGGAAAGACATCGCTTGATTACCAGTCAATGATGTGAACTGTTAACAAGCGCGAGAGGAATCACCGATAATGATAATGACCCTCAAGGTACTGCAGTACAATTCACGTGGTGTGAATAAAGGACTTGGCGTTGAACACCACACAAAATCTTTTGGTCGAAGGTCATTGATGTATACCTGTCGCCGGAAGTGAGAAACTTGCCATTGAGGCATGCAAGCTTCAAAGTACTGAAGGGGTGTTCCTAGATCAACTTCTTGGATAATGAGCTGATGTCGACAAGAAGCGATCCGTCAAAGGAGGGCCTTAATGAATCCCACATCAATGACACGGAACGGAGCAAATGATTTTGATGGAGGTGAAAACGATCTGGTGATATATGGTTCAGGGTGGCGGTCATGAAAGAATGAAGTATAATGTATGGTAGTGGATGGGACACGGGTGAATTCTCTGGATGACTTCTCTTGAACATGTCAGCGACACTTATGTGATGGATCGGTAGCATTTACCCCAAACGTGGATGGTATGGCGTGACCATGGTGATGTGACCGGTGAATGAAACAACCCAACCCGACTCTGGCACGGAGTGGAAGTGTCATGTTCAAGAGCGACTTGCTACCAATAAAGTTTTTTTGAGTTTTCTTCCCAATTTTTCCCTAGTCATTGCTGACCAGTACCTCTTTATTTTTGTCAAGCTTGAGGAGGATAACATATGCTTGTTCTATAATTTTCCCTTCGGGCAAACCCATCGCTATGTTTTAACGAGCCTAGCGATAGTGAAACTCGTTCTCGCCTAAAGACAAGTTTGTCGCTATTAATATTTTTAATGAGTCTAACGACAAAGATAACTCGATCCTTTTCATTTTTAGATAGTCTGAAAAGGTACGTAAAGGTAACTCCAAAATTCCTTTTTCGTCATCTAATCCCTTAAGTCCGAAAAAGTATAAAACAATACAGAAGGGATGAATTTTCGATAGTTTTAACGAGCCGAACAAAACAAGCGCTCGATCTTTTTGTGCAATAATCCCTCAGGTCCAAAAAGATTAAAATCTAGAGGAGGGATAGCACTTTCGGTCGCTTTAACGAGCTGGAAGGCCAAAACTCGGCAATTTTTTCATATTTTACGAGTTAGATGAAAAGAGCTTAAAGAAGACTCGTCTTTTGAGGAACGAGTGATAAAATGGGTAGCAGTTGATTCCAGGTAAGGTTTGGAATTTTCCAATCACGGCAGTGTCACAAGGATGGCTAGTGAAATCACTCTTCGCAGCTGTTCCTCAAATGGAGGTGAATGATTGGCCAATGGAAAAGTGGAGGTGACGGTGCAAACACGACCAAGGCTTTAATGGCTGAAAATGCCTCATTCACGGTGGTTAATTACCGGGGGATAGTTCATTTTTTAACGAGCTTAAACGCGGGTGGAAACATTTTCTCGGTCCGGGTTTATTTTTTAACGAGCTTGAACCTTGCGGTAAACACTGCTCGATTAATCCAATCATATGATAAGAATGTCTCATATAAAAACGGAAATCTTTCAAGTGTTGCCCCACATCCTTTCTTTATGCAAGTTAGGAAACGACCAATCCTACGAGTTTAAAGGGTTAGAGGTCCTATAAATTTAAAAAATAAATAGTCGCTCTTCACTTGCATTCCAAAAGGTTTGCATGCCCCCAGGTATAAAACAGAGTTTCAAGGTTACCCCTCAATTTGCAGACAAAACATTTGTTCTATCAGGAGAGGCCTATCTCTTACAGGTTACCCAAAGATTGTTCTATTTACGGTGTAAACAAAACAATTCTTCGGTGATGTTGCTCAAAATAAACAAAGGTGAGTGACGATGCTCGCCAACTCACATAACTTTGACAAGAGAATCTTATTCTAGAATAACCCCTCTTCCACTTACGGATGGGGTACAGACTAGTCATATTCTCCCGCGGAAACCTACTCTATACCCGAAGTTTTCCTGCCGAAGCAGACCAGGATGCATGCCCCCTGGGTTTCAGTCATATCCCTCCGAATTACTCGCGCTCATCGGGAGGACGGACTGGGGATTGAGACATTTCTTGCGTGAAGAGACCATTTAGGGACGGTATATGACTATTTTCTATGCGTGATCCGGGAAATGAAAGCTGGTCCACGAGCTTGACCACTCTTCCTTCGTGCGGAAAACACATTACTCTAAAGAGTGAGGAGACAATGGCTCCCATGCAATAAATATAGTCTCATCCAAGGAGTAGGTTATAATCCAAGGGTCCTTGAACGACCATGACGTTCATGCGAACTCTCTTCCCTCTCAATGTTATGGGCACATCGGGAAGGATCCCTAAAGGTCGACTGGTTCCTTTATCAAAGCCTATCAGATTTTTCATTTCAGGCAACAGCGATGGCGAACCAAGTGCTTTCCAAGCAATAGAGGAAAGGATACTCACAGAAGCCCCCTCATCTATGATGGTGCCAGCCATGACCATTCTATATATTTGAACGATAATTCGGAATGGTATGCTTGCTGGCAAACGAGGTCTGCCTAGTTGATTCCAGTCGAAGGATACAACTAGGTTGCTTGGAGGTGGGACCGAGTAGACGGCCGGGTATGGCTCTGATGAACTTCCTTCCTGTGGTAAAGGAATGGGTGGATTGCCCCCATGTTCGTCGGAGTCTGTGTTGATGAAGAGAATTTGGATGGTGTCATCCTTGTTCTCTTCAGTGATGATATCATTCGAAGATAAAACCTCTGAAGGCAAGACCAGGTCAACTGCCGCCTTGACCTTTTGACTTTCGTCTGGTATGGATTCAGTTGGTTTATCTTCAATGACAGGTGCTTCAGCCGACCACCTGAGCGGGCCAGCTGAGTTCTCAACTAGTGACGGACTCGGCAAGAGTTTTTTATATCCAGGAGGAAGTCGTAACGGTGAAACCGGACGATCATCCAAAACTCTTTTAGCCTCATCTAAGAAGGGACAACGGTGCTTTCAACATGATCTCTAGAGGTTGATGACACCGGATTGTGCAAACGAGGAGACCAGTCCCTTAGTATCCGGGGGATGCAAGGACAATCTCTGTGAAAGTGGTCTCCTCTGCAGATGACACATGGCGATTTAGGTGTGTGGATTTTCGTTAGACGACACTCGTTTTCCCTTATTCGCCTTTGGCTCCTTCTTCTTTTTCTCTTTCTTCTTCTTTTCCTTCTTTTCCTTAGGAACTTGGCTTTTAGCTTTACCAGTCCCGTCAAGCGAAGAGGAAGGAGGAGAGGAAGAATTAGAGGAAGTAGAAGGTTGGTGGGTAACTCTGGACTCGTCTAATTGCTGATTCGACTGTTCAGGAATAGTGGTGTTCTGAACGACATTGGTTGAGAAGAGCCATACTGGAAAGCCAATTGTTAGTCCTGGAAGCGACAATGTGGCCATATGGGGCGCACCAACATCTCCCCAAGAGGAGAAGGGACTAGGATTTCCACCAAGGGGAATTCCTTGGTTGGTAGGCTCCATTTTCTCAACCTAAAGATCAACGCAGGAAAAGGGTATGAATATTCCGTTTAAAATAAATTTTAACACGCTTTGACACAACTTGTTTTTTCATTTTTAAAGAGTCGAGAAAAAACAAAAGATGACTCTTGTCTCCTTCGATTTTTAATGAGCCTGAAGTGACAAGTGCTCAGATGGACCTTTTCCGTTAAGGAGTCTGCAAAGGAACGAAAGGGACTGCTCTCGAGGTCTAGGTAGAGGGAGTACCAAACCAATCGCAAAACTGCAGAATACTTTTTAGGGTACAGCAGTCAATCTTCCCGAATGCTGTGTTCGGTGCATTGCGATCAGTAGGGTGGCCGACACGGCTTCCTATGGATAAAGGTTTTATGCCTATAGGGGTCTCCCAATATATAATCGATGGTACGTGGGAGCACAAGTCCGTACTGGCACTTATCGTCTCAAAGTGGAGGAATCACCCAACCATTAGTGAGGACAACAGTTACTGTTATAGACATTTTTGTGCCTTACAACTTTGAGCATGAAATGTCCATAATCAAAGGGATCCAAAGTCCCTAAAAGTGTTGTTCCTGCCCCTAAAGGAACAAGGTCAACCAATGACAGCTTCTCCCAGAAGTTCTCCACCCAAAACTACTCAGAATCAGTCAAATCAGGATCAATTCAGATGCTCTACTAGCTGCCTGCGTTGCAAAGCACCCCAGTACACTAGATAGGTGCGTTGCAACGCACCTAAATGCACTACCAGGGTGCACTGAGCGGGAAATGACAAATGGCAAAGTCATTCAACGAGGTGGAAAGACAATGGAAGCTTCCAGAATCTTCTCCAATGACACTTGCCTCACTGAATTTGACCCGTGATGAGTAAGAGGCTCTCAGCCTCCAAGTGGAAGCAAGAACTGACAGAGAGAAGCCACAAGTCAAAACATAAGCTGACTCATCCTCTCTGCTTACATCTATATATGGATCCCTCATCCCAGAGATCCAGAGGCTGGAATTTTGTACTTTACAGAGAATTGCTGTTGGTTTGAGATTGAGATTAGTGCATTGGGTGATTTATGCTTTGTTGGAGGTGAGGAAGGGATTCCTTTGCTGGGAGGTAGATGCTGGATCGTGACTCAATTGGTTGTATCTCCTCTTGGACTTTCTTATCATATCAATAAAACTATTTGAGTTTCTCCTATATGCTTGTATATCAATGATGCTTTGTTATATTTGCATGTTTAGCTTAAATCTGATCCTAAGCTAGTTATGAATGTAAATCTATGTCTTTTGTGTAGTTTTCCTCTTCTGTGATCTTGCAGGAACTTGGTGAAGCTGGACCAGTGAGGGAGCAGGCAGCGGGAAGCGAACAAAGAGGAGAGCGAGTGGATCAACAAACTAGCAAAAGACACAGGTTAGTTACATCCTTCCTCTTCATTTACATCTCATAAAGAAGAATACGAAAATAGTTTTCCTTGTTTGTTGCTAAGGCACTATCACACCTTAGAGTGGGATAGGGGCGTTCTGAATAGATACTTTTCCCAACAACAGTTACCAGGATTTACGACGCCAGAACACGTCTCTAGCCTAGACCTCTAAATGTTGTGCGTTAAGTTACAAAGCATTGTTAAGTTCATTGAATTTATTTTAGGTTGATCTTTCTTATGAAGTTTTCCTTTTGGGTTCACCACGAGATGTAGATGTAATTCCTAAAATGCAATCTAAAGATGATAAGCAAGCTTTTATCTCTTTTTAGAAATGAAAATCCTAGCTACAAGGGGAAAAGAAAGACACAATCTTTTCTCAAAGAGCAAAGAACACACTGTAAATGCACTTTTCCTAAATCAAGCCAAACAGAGTGTCAATATGCAAATGCACATGTGCATGTATTTGTTTTTCACTTTCTTAATATTGATGCCTAAAAAGAAAGTTGTTGTACAAATTTGAATTCGCTTTCAAGTGAAAAACACAAACAAGCTTCTTTTCGAAATCAAAAGGTAGAGATGATTACGACACTTTATGATTTTGAAGTAAACACTTGTTTCGACACTAGAAATCCACAAATTCAAGCCAAATGCAAAAGTAAAAGCACAATCGACTTTCAACGGCAAATAAACTTTTTCCTAAGATCAAAATCGACACTCACGACAGATCTAAATCCAAGGACGACAGTATGACTAGTTTACTTTTGCAATGGGAAACTGTAAATGACACAACAAACACACAAAAACAAATACAGTTTCTTTTATACAACTGAGGCGGAATTAAGGCAAAGAAAAGGGGTTTTTAAACACACACACACACACTGATCACAGGCTGCAAAAATCAGAGGTAAAACTGGAAAAAGTGAGCAAAGAACCTCAACTACATAGGGTTGAGCTGATCAATGCACCTGCTACACAGAGAAACTGAATTGCAATGCAGGTAGCCCTCTCGGGAACTGCGCTGAAATGCAGAGTCTCTTCACAGAGCCTGCGCTGGAGCAGAAACGAGAATTCTCTCCAGGTTCTGGGTCACGATTTGCAGTTTAATCTATGGTTTTTGGCCGGGTAAAAGCGATCAGTAATGCACAATCAGAGGGTTGATTTACAAGAGGTTTAAGAGCTATCACAAAGGGTAATCAGATTATTTGTGAATCAACTGCTCAGATCATAAACAGATCTAGTGAATGGACTAGAGTAGCAGATGTCTACTTTGCATTTGTAAATGGCAAATGCAGTTCGATTCGCTACTCCTAAGTTTATGAGATGAACAACAATAGAAACACAAACAAACTAACTAGACACAGTCCCCAGTGGAGTCGCCATTTTGTTTTCGGGAAAAATGTCTATTCAGAATGACCCTATCCCACTGGGTTGTGACAGAGACCTCAGAAACAAATAGGGAAAACTACTCTTGTATTCTCCTTTATGAACTATAAACGAAGATGAATAGGATGAACCAACCTGTGTCTTGCGCTAGTCCTTTGATCCAATCTCTCTTCTCTTTGACAGCTTGCAGTTTATCTGCTCCCTCACTTGCCCAGCGTCACCAAGTTCTTGCAAGTTGACAGAAGAAAGAAACTACACAAAGACATGGATTTATGTTCATAAAAAGCTTAGGATCAGATTTAAGCTAAACATACAAATATAACACACATCAATGATATACAAGCATGTAGGAGAAACTCAAATAGTTTTATTGATAAAACAAGAAGATCCAGGAGGAGTTAAAACCGATGATTCCTGATCCAGCATCAACCTCCCAGCATAGAATCCCTTCTTCATCTCCAACAAAGCATAAATCACCCAATACTCTGATATCTATCACAAAACCAACGGCAATTCTCTGCAATGTTCAAAATTCCAGCCTCCAGATCTCTTGGTGAGGGATCCATATATAGATGTATGCAAAGAGGATGAGTCAGCTCATGAATTGATTAGTGGCTTCTCTCTGTCAGTTCTTGCTTCCACTTGGAGATTGAGAGCCTCTTACTCATCACTGGTCGAATTCAGTGAGGCAAGTGTCATTGGAGAAGATTCTGGAAGCTTCCATTGTCTCTCCACCTCGTGGAATGACTCTGCCACTTGTCATTTCCCGCTTAACGCACCCTGGTAGTGCATTCAAGTGCGCTGCAACGCACCTAGCCAGTGTATTTGGGTGCTTTGCAATGCAGCTAGCTAGTGGAGCATCTGAAATGATCCTGATTTGACTAGTTTTGAGCAGTTTCTGGTGGAGAACTTCTGGGAGAAGCTGTAATTTGTTGACCTTGTTTCTTTAGGAGCTGGAACAACACTTTTAGGGACTTAGGATCCCTTGGTTTATGGACATTTCATGCTTATAGATGTAAGGCACAAAAATGTCTATAACAATATTCCAAGTGGTAATTCCAAGAATGGGATCAATAATATTTTATTATTTCTCATTATTCAAGGATAACTCAATATTTTGTTATAAATAAGAGGGCTTTCCATTCATTATTCACTTTTGATTATTTTCATTGTTTCACTCACTGTTGTAGATATAGTTATTTTCATTGTCGCACACCATATTTTTGTTAGGTTTATGCATTATAGAGGAGAGAGACTCTACAAAAGCTGAAGATGTTTGAGGATAGCCAAGAATCCATCCCATACAAGGGGACTAGTAACATATATTTGTTCCCTTCACATGTGTTATAATAAAATCATTCTTTACATATCTGGTTTCCATTGGATGTTTTGGAGTTATTACTCTTTATTTCACTGTTTAACTATGATTGCAGCATAGATCATAATTTTGGAAAGTTTTGTTTCTATCAATAGCTGCAGATCTACAATGTTTAGCAATCATTTCTATTGTTGAGATCGTTTGTCATACACGACCTTAATTGGGTTCATTTCATACATCATTGAGAAGAAAACACTACAACAAATTGGCAACTCGACTGGGTTTTATACTTCAGATCCAAAAACCTGGGTTACCTTTGGTTTTTAGCTTAGGGTTTCTTCTTTTTTCAATTCTCTTAATGTTTCCTAGTGTTTTAACCCTAGATTTGATAAATTTATGATTTCTGCAAGATTTTTGGTCATTTTCGCAAGTCATAGGAACTAGCCGTGGAAAAGGCAACATTTTTTTCTGAAATTTGTAGATAGGAAGTCTTGAAGCAGAAATCACAGTTTTCACCCAAAAAGGTGCGATATGGGCTCCAGAATGTAGCTTTCTGCCCAAAAAGTGCGATTTCATTAAAAAACAGGTCAGAACCTACGATTTCTGGATTTTAGGGTTTTTCTCAGATCTGTTTTTGGATTTTGCTAAGAGCTGTCTGCTGGGTTTCTGACCTCTGTCTCACCCCGCTTAGGCCTTGATCCATTCCATTTTACTAGTCGAAGTTGAATTTAGCCTCCCTTAGGCCTTCTAGTACACTTCCGCCTTTCTACGAGGAGTTTAGTTGAGTGAGAAGTCTGAGTTCCTGCAACACTTTCAACCACATTTTCCAGATATGTAACCTTTTGTTTCAGATCTGATAAGACAGGTTGCTACCATCCATATTTTCACATTTAAACTTGTTTGGTCATTCCCTTAGGGTCCCATCAGTTGCCTTAGGTGTTTCACCCATCTCCCTATCTTTTTGCAGCAATCTTCCCCCTTGGTTTTTTGATGTTTCTGCACCACTTTCCAGCAACTTAGAGTCAGTTGATCCCAATCACATCAACATTCAGATCTCTTGACCATTTTACTATATTTTCCATCGATTTAGCCACCTAGTAGTATAATGTTTGAAAACCTAGTTTGGGTGGGGTTTAGTTAATTATTTTGCTATTTATTTTCTATTATTTATTTCTATTTATTTGCATCAAGCTTTTTTCATTCTTTTTACAAACATGATCTAGGCTTAATCAATTAATACACTTACACACATAAGCACACCTTAAGCGAAGGGTGCTTGGTTTGCACCACCAAGTCAAGACTTAATAAATTTATCTCATCACATCAGAGACATAAGATATATTGTTGATCTCCCTTCATCATTTATGTGTTCCATGTGTCCTTCCATCATTGTGCCACCAAGGTGTGAGACTATTAGGCCTTCACCCCCAGTTTCTGCTTGGGCGTATTACTCCTCCCCATCAGGTTCGAGTTCATAGCCCTCTGAGTCCCCATCCCGACTCTTCTCCTGGTCCTTCTGATTCCTCATCTAGTTTCGAGCCTCCTTCACGCATATCGTCACCATGTTTGGACCCACAACTGGTGTAGGAACCCAAACTGGTGGTGGCTCTGGTAATATACCGGTGGTCACATCAGGCGGAATAGTCTCAGGAATCATTCTGGCAGCCCCCATGCTCCCTTTTATGGCTGGGTTAAGTCTACCGGATCTTAACCAGTTGATAAATGACCCCATACACCATGATGCTGGTTGGCCCTCTATGCCGACTAAGCTTCCCTCAGACATCCCAAAGTTTGAGGGTATTGCTGGAGAGGATCCTACCAACCATGTCCGATCCTTCCACATGTGGTGTTCGTCCAACTCCATAACCGATGACTCCATTCGTCTTCGGCTCTTCCAACACACGCTCACTGGAGACACTGCAAAATGGTATGTAGACTAGCCCTCCACCTCTCATTCTGTTTTCATGATGCTTCCTAAAGCGCTCTTATCATACTTCTAGTTACATCTTCGGTATGACACTGTTATTGAGCTTTTCACCACATTCCATCAATCCTTTGTTACTCACCTTTCTGACCATGTTCAAGAGTGGCGTCGAAGGAGGAGCACATGTTGTGCTCCACCTTTCTAAGACCATGTTTATCTAAATTGGTTTCTCAAGATCCTTTTATCCCCCATTAGGAAATATGTTGCGTCCCATTTTCCTTCAGACCGAGGAAGAATCTCTCTAGACCGCTTTGAGATATGATCTGATTTATGCTCAATTAGGTTATTTCCATACTGTTATTTCAGACCTCCCTCGTCCTGGAAGTGCTAATGTACTGAGGGCATCTCACACCGCTGATGGTATTGTTGGATCCATTTCACACTCTTCACCATATTCTCAGCAGAGTTATGGCTATCCACAAGGGGGACCAGTTCCTCCAACATTTATGCCCCTCCTACTAGTAACATGCTTCTAGGGCCCCAACCCGTCTACCAAACTATTGCTCCTTCTTATACATAGCCTAGTTCTCTAGCCCCTCAAGCATTAGCATCGCAACCTCCCAAGCATCCTCATACCTAGCAGCAACCACCGTCTCAGGGTCAGGTGTTTGCGTAGAAGAGTGATACCAATCCCCATAATTCAAATAAAAAGAATAAGGGGAAGGGTAACAAGGGTAACGAGGGTAACCAAGGTAACCAGCCTAGTGAACCCCATGGGAACCAACCTAACACCAACAATGAGCAACAGGGCTACCAGCCCAAGTAGAACAAGGCTATTTGTACAAACAAGCCTTGTGCATGTTGTGGTGTAAATGGCCACTATACACATGAGTGTCCCCTCTTACCCTAGATGTGCCAAATGTGGGAAGCTCAAGTATATTTTCAAGGCCAAAAACCACCTCAGAATTCTGCGCCACCTCAACCAGCTGTGCTCACAAATCCTTTCCCTCAGCAAGGATTTGTTACTTCTCAACTCTAGCCAGGTCAAGAAACCCACTTTCCCCAACCTTCTGGTCATGGTGACTACCAGATCCTGATGATGAACTTGATGAGGTTAACCCCTCCAATATCAACCTACAAACTTGGTCGCATCAAGATGACAAGCCCTCCACTTCGTCAACTACTGAGTCCAAAACCAAAGTGTCTGCTGAGTCTCTTACGACACCAAATGGTCCTTTACAGATCCCGCAAACCAAATTTTAGGCCATTCCCGAGATCCCAAAGGGACCATTACACCGTAATGCAGATTATAATAGAGCTTCTCATACATACAGTATAGTAGATGACTTGGCGTAATCACCTGCCTCCATGTCGACACTGGAAGTCCTCCAGTCATGCCCTTCCCAAAAGAAGGCTCTACTAACTGTCTTAGGTGCAGTGGACCCTTTTGACAATCACTTGATTATCTTCCTAGATAATACATCAGAGCATCCCCCATTACCTTCATCTGTTTCTTTTGAGATACCAGTTAGAGTCCGTAATGCCATAATCTCTAGATGCATTATTGATGAAGGCACATCCACCTGTGTGATGTCCACTGCTATTTGGAAACAACTCAAGTCACCTGAGTTTTCCTCCTCCACCATCAGTTTGCATGCTCGGGAGGGACACTCCTCCCAGCCCCTTGGCATGTACCACAACTGTCTAGTGACCCTTGTAGGAAAGACTATACATGTCGATATCGAAGTCATTGATGCCCCTTTCAATTACAATATTCTCTTTGGTCGTAGTTACACATATGCCATGTCAGTTGTTGCCTTTGCGGTGTTCCGCAAGATGTGCTTCCCCCATGAAGGGAAGATCATTACCATTGATCAGTTGACTTATACGAGCTGCATCCATGACCTCCCTCGAGTCCATCATCTCATCGATGTCAGATAACCCATCTTCAACCCATTGCACTAGTGTCTCGCCCGGAGTCTATAAGGATTCGTCATTGTTGGGTGCCTTCCCTGGTCCTCCCCCTCCCATTTCTGAACCTACTTCCATGAGCGTTTGCATGTTACAAGCATCATAGACTGCCCTTAAATAGTCCGGCACACTTGATCAACAACCAGCTCCTCAACATCCTATTGTTTCTCTTCTAGCTGAACCCTTTGGACCCACTCCTCTAGGGCCTCCTTCGTTTGTGGGTGCCTTCCTATGTTCCATCTAGGAACTATTCCTCCATGTCTCAACCATCCAGGAGTTATTCTGCTAGGGGATTATTCTGCCGGCCAGATACTGTTCTTATTCCCCCCTCTGGGGATTTTTTATGTACCTGTCATGGCTTCACTAGTCCTGCCTAACTCGACTCTCGCGATCCCAGTATGGTACATAGATCCCCCTGCAAATATTTTTCCTGGTCAGCCAAGACCGTATGATGCTTTGACCTCGGTTCAATTGGTCTCCATGACCCCTGCTGCTGCTTCAGTACCATCGCCACCTCAACAGTAACCAACTCCTGTTGTGAAAGCATCTAGCCAGGGGGCCAAAACCAAAAATAAAGATTCGAAGAACAAAGCTCCTCAAGCTTCTCCAACCCCTAAGGGCTCAAATCTGTGTGCTTTATGTGAAGTTGTTGTGCATGACACCAACAATTGTCCTAAACTTCCTAAACTTAAACCTTTGGTTCATGAAGCGTTCCCCAAGTCGCATATTCTAGAAGTCCATGTTGACATACCAGTCCCACCTAAGAAACTCAAAACACTCCACACAAACCACCGTTGTGCCCTTTGTGATCTTCATGGTCACTATTCCCATTGTTTCCCTCATCTTGACGAGTTTCACAATTGACTTGGGGTGATTCATGAATACAAGGCCACTCGTAGTAGAGCCTCTACTCCTCTACCTGTGGATTCTGGTACCACCAGTCAACCAGAACATGGAAACTCTGGCCCCTCTATTGTGATCCCCTCCCCTGATGTTGAGATGACGGACACCACATGCCCCATTCTTTACCTGTCGTCATCCTTGAGTTCCTCGCCGGCAAACCTTCCTAAGGTTGCTGCGTGCATTTCTATCGAACCTTTTTCGACAGAATCCGAGGTCTCAACATCAGTAGACCCTCCGTCTACTAGTCCATCATCTACCATTCCAGATGATGTGTATGTGAACCTTATTCCTCAGGTTGATGCGCTAGGTAATTCTTTCGCATCATGTATTCAGCCTTCCTCCCGTCGTCCTTTCTCCTAGCCTGATGAGGACACCTTTTGATCTGATATTTGATCTAAGACAATCAATAAGGTATTACAAACTCATTTGCATGGATGTGCCCATGTTATTTTGTGCAACGGATCGATAAGATTACGAAATACACAGGAAATGAAGCAGTAAAAGAAAACATAATAGGCAACACATATAAACACAACAAGTTTAATAAGGATTTCACCCAATACTCCCGGGCTACGTCTCTTGGTCCAGCCTTTAGTGGTGGCCTCTCTATTATGTCTTCATAGAAAATTTTTTACAACAGTGAGCTCAATTTGAGTCTCACACAATAGATACAAATTAGTAAGACTGTACTTGGATCCCCCAAGTGTCTTTTGAGTACACAGACTCTCCTAACTGGCTCTTGGTCTCTGTTGATTACAATAGTATGAGCCCAATCTAAGACTCAATACATGACAGGTGTGTAGAGGAGTTCGCTTGAACCTCTCAAGCCTTCTCTCGAGTACACAGACTCTCTGACTATCTCTGTCTTTGGCTTACTTCCTCCCTCTTCCTTTCTTCCTTCTTACTCTTTGTTAGTTTGTGGCTTTAAAGCTAGTTTGATCCCTGACTATTCATTTCTACTTCCTGGCTTTTTGGCTTTTCGGTCCCCTACCTTTGTCTGTTTGAATCCCTCTGTCCTGCGTAATCAATCACTGTATAACACGTCACAGGGAAGTGGCCACCTATTTCATAATGGATGAGTGTTAGTTCTCTTGGACATATTTGAAACGGCTATTTTTTTCTGTTAACTCCAAGAATGCCTGCGAAACACGACCTTCTGCCAACGCATCGTCCATATTGGACTTCAAATCCTATGTGATATTGCTTTATAATCTTGTCAAATCTGGTCATCCATTAGAATGTGTCTCCGTCGTTGATTTGGGGGCCCCAGATCCTATGGTTTCCATTCATATCGGGCAACTGAGTAGCATGATGTCTACCCATCCGATGTGAGCAGTTTTCTCTCTCTTCCGCTGGGATGCGTGCCAATCGTTGTATAGCATCGGGCAGAACTCTGTTGAAACCGCTTACCACTCGAAGCCCATCCGATATCCTGGTGGTTTTGTGGAATCCTGCTCCGACGGAATCGAAATAATATTTTCCGTGTTTTATAATTATTTCGGGTGCGGGTGCTCGGGGTTTCTCTTCACTAAGAGGTTTTCCTTGCGATATGCGTTTAGTGACTTGTCGCTAATTGCATATCAGAAACTACCTCCATTGCTTAAATTTGACCTTGCATTTGTTGGTTAGTGTCAGCGTGCATTACCATGGTCTGCCGCTCTACGCACTAGATTGACGACCCTCTTTGATCCGCGCTGATTGCCATTGTAACTATCTGAGTATTCGCTCCGATAGCTTGGTCTTTATAAGACTTTAAACCTTTGGCATGATTAAAGAGTTCATGAAAACTTAGAGAGTGTTCTAGGATCCATTTGAATCACGCCTTCCCATTTTAAAAAGCTTTTGGACCACCAAAAGTTGGTTTTTAAGCATCAATCAAGTGAGGATATAGATTCCTCCCTTGCCCAATTTCTGTCCACCTTGCAATGCTTGGTTTTGAACCTTTGAGTCCAATTTTGAGGTACTCAACATCCCCTCTGCGTGTAGTTCTCACCTTCTTTTCCATTACTGTATCTTCCTGCAACTCATTGAGATATTCAGGGAACAGATAATTAATAGAAGGCAATTAACTCTACTCTTCGGGATCTTTAATCAATGAAGGTTCAAACAGTCTCAAGCTTTCTACATTAACTACTAAATAGATGTGCATGTAAGCTAGCAAATCAAGGCGAAAATCATTCTCACCAATTTTCTCAAGTATCCTGAAAGGTCCATACCTTATTGGCTTCAACTTCTTACCTTCACCTTGCATTCTGTCTTTTCTGATATACAGCTAGACTTGATCACCAACTTGGAAACTATGCTCAGTTTGATGCTTATCATGCCTTGCCTTGTACTTGGCTTGGCTCTTTTCCAGCTGTTCCTGTACTGCCTAGTGAATCTCTTGGATTTTTTCAATGAACTTGGTTGTCTTGTCCACATTGCTATGTCCATCAACCGCTATGCCTTTACCAAAGACAAAATCCAAGGGAGACCTTGGTGTGAAACCAAAACAGGTCTCAAAAGGAGATCTCTATGTAGAAGAATGTTTAGCCCGGTTGTAAGAATGTTGCACATAACACAAATGTTCATACCAAAGCTTGGGATGCTTACTGCAATAGCCTCTAAGCAACTGGATCATTGTCTTGTTGACCACCTCTGTTTGGCCATCTATTTGTTGATGAAAGGCTGTGCTCTTCTTCAGTCTGGTGTCCATTAATTCCCACAGACTCGACTAAAATTTCCAAACAAATTGGTAATCTTAATCAGATACAATGGAAGTGGGTAATCCAAAATGAACCCATACATGCTGAAAGAACAACTTTGTTGTTTGTTCAGCTGTAATATGTTTGTTACAAGGTATTAAAATACACATTTTGCTGAACCTATCCACAATAACATATAAATAGTCATGACCTTTTCTAGACTTAGTTAATCCCCCAACAAAGTCCATGGAAACACTTTCCCAAGGATGAGAAGGAACTGGTAGTGGTGTGTACAAGCCTAGTTTTCCATTGCTGGGCTTGCTTTTATCACACATGGTACACCCTCTTACATATCTAGAAGTTGTTTCATGCATTTTGGCCAATAACAAAATCTTTGCAGCTGTGCAGATGTTTTACTTACACCAAAGTGACCTGATATTAGAGAAGTGTGTGCTTCTCGAATTATCTTTAGTCTTTCATTTTGAGGAATGCATAACTTTCCAAAATGATACAAGAGTTGGTCCTTAGCATGATAATCCAATTCTTCTACTTGTTTGCCATGACTTAAAGTTGCATATAAATCTTTAAAGTCTATATCTTGAGCATATTGTTTAATGTAGCTTTCATGCATGACTGAGTTATGCTTAAGTATAGTAGATGCATTTATGATTGGTCTGGAAAACATATCTAAAATTTAATTGTGTATGCCCCTTTTATATCTGATGACAAGATAAAATTGTTGTACAAAACCCATCCACCTATAGTGTCTTGATTGCTGCAACTTAGTTTGTGAGTGTAAATATTGAAGTGGTTGATGATCGGTGTGTATAACTGTCTCTTTGCGCATTAGATAATGTTTCCACTTTTCACACTCTATACTAATGCATAAAATTCTTTATCATATGTGGGATAATTAACTATTGTAGAATTAAATGTCTCAAAACGATAACATACGGGTTTACCATGCTGGATCAACACTGCTCCCATGGCATAGTCATTGGCATCCATTTCAATCTCAAATGGTCTTTGAAGATCAGGCAATGCTAGTACTGGTGTTGTACTAATCTTTTCTTTTAAGTTGTCGAAGGCTTTCTGCTGTTTGCCTCCCCACTAAAAGACCTTGTTCAATGCTATTAAAGCATGTAAGGGAGCTGCAATCAAGGAAAAATTAGCAATAAACTTTCTCTAATACTGTGCTTCTCCTAGGAAGCTTCTAACTTCTGTAGCAGATTTGGGTTTAGGCCAGTTTATAATGACTGCAACCTTAAAGGGATCTATCTTCAACTCACCACCCCTACAATATGATCCAAATAATTCAAAGATGTTTTGCCAAATTCACATTTTGTTAGCTTAACATAAATATTTTCTCTTTTCAAAACATCTAGAGTCTGATTTACATGCTTCAAATGTTCTTCCCATGTTTTACTAAATATAAGAATTTCATCTAGATATAAAATGAAAAAATCATCAATAAAAGGCTTGAGTACATCATTCATTACTCTCATGAAAGTAGCAGGAGCATTAGTCAAGCCAAAAGGCATAACTAACCACTCATACAGTCCCTGCTTTGTTTTGAAAGCAGTCTTCCATGCATCTTGCTCTACGACTCTGACCTGATGGTAGCCACTATGCAAGTCTAACTTGGAAAAGTAAATAGCTTCTTTCAACTGATCTAATAGATCATCTATGTGAGGAAGGGGATCACGGTTTTTGATCATTATCTTATTCAATGCTCGGTAATCAATGCATATTCTCCATGAGCCATCTTTCTTTCCCACCAAGACAATTGGAGACCCACATGGTGATGTGCTAAGTCTTATGAACCCTTCTCAAGTAGCTCCTGTACCTGCTTCTTGATTTCTGCATTCTCTAAAGCAGATAACCTGTACATTCCAATGTTAGGCAATGGAGCATCTTGTTGCAAATTAATATCATGTGCTATTTCCTTTTTGGGTGGCAAACCTTTAGGTTCTTGAAATAACATATCATATTCTGAAACAACTTTTTCTAAATCAACTTGTTGTTTAGCATCACAACCTTCAAATACATTAGTTTTATCAAGTTTCTTTTCCTTTACAACCGTCAGTAAAAATTGTTTGCATGAATTTACAATTCTTTTCATCTACCCTGAGTTTATGAGAGTATAATTATTCTTGAGTTTATGAGCTCTTACAATATATTCAATTCCATCTTTAATGAGTTGACACTTATTTTTTTTTTTCTCGATAAAGACTATTTATCTATTAACTGAAAATAAAAATATTTTTACATATAAGCGAGACCTCAGAAGAGTCATGAGGCCTCTGTACACAGCAAGTTTGCCTCAGAATGTAGGGATTTTGAGCATAGGTGCTAAAAAAGACTTCATTACAACAAAATTTTTTAGATAAAGACCAGAGGATGAGAGAGGTTGTGCACGAGAGCAGAGAGGCAAGAAGCCATTGCAGGTCTGCCTGTAAAGCATTGCTTCTAGCTTGAAACTGTGCAAAAACTTCAAGCTGACGGAGATAAACCATGTGTTTTGTCAAAGTGCCTGAAGACCAACGTCTGCTTGACAGATAAAAAACAAAAAAACCGAACGGCGCCGCGTGTGCTTAATCTTCCTTGCTTCCACCAGAGGTCTTCTCGTCTGCCGGACGTTCACAAGCCACCCCCAGAACTTCATCACCAGCCTTATCGTCCTCAGGGATTAAAATTGGGCGGTTGGAGTCATTCATAGCTTCAACCCCTTCAGCAGTGAGAATATCGACATTGGGCAGAGTGATTCTCTGGCTCTCAATGTTGCCTATTTGATCCCCCAAAGCTTTCTCCGGACTGTCCAAGGTCAGAGGCTGCCCGCTGCTCTGAGAGGGCTCCGGCGCTATGCAAGCCAGAGGATGGATGGGATTTTCTTCCTCAGAGATAATTAAGGTGATGTGGGCAGAGACCAGAGGTCGGACGAGGTTACTTTGGAATTTAAAATGAGTGGTCTAAAAGGCGTTGTTAAGGAGAGGCCGACGAACAGAGCTAGAGGGCGGTGCAGTAGCCTGAGGTGGATGGGGACTTGCCGGGGAATTATCAGGGTTATCGGAGCTGCTAGGAGAGAGCTGAGAGCCTTCACCCAGATTTCCTCTGGGTCTTTTCCTAGCCCCTCGTCGACCCATGATGAAATGCAGGAAAAAGGCAACAGAAACCACAGAACCAACAAAGAGCGTAGTAAACAAGCAAAATGCGTGAACCAGAGCAGGATAAGTGTTCTGCTTACCCCTGAGTCGCGTTTGAAACATGCAAGGCGTGCCTCTGAGGAGGAGAACTCTCTTGCTTCCAGGAGAATTCGCAAACCAGAATTCAGAACCAGAGTAATTGGATCCCATCGTGGAAAGGAAGAGCTGGGTGGTGAGGAATATAACCAGCCTCGCCATGCCTTGAACCGTGTAACCCATAAATGCGCAGACACCACCGTTTCCATCGTAACATTGAACCATCATATTACCTGAGGTGAAAATCTGGGGAGCCTTGCCGCTCTGCTGCATGCAGTACGCGGTAATTACACTTGCCATCAAAGCCATTTAAGACCGCTCTAACACCCGCATCCGGGGAGTTGACACTTATTTTCAACTCTATAGAAAATTTCTTTTCTATCATACAAGTAAGTACTTCCCAAAGCAATTCCACATATATCCAAGGGAGTTACATCTAACTCAACCTCATCTAAAAATGATGAAACAATGGCAAACCTAAGTTTACATTGTTTAGTCACTTGTATCTTTGTTTTATCACATAACCAACCCAATGGATATGGCTTCTTGTGAGGTGTGGTTAGTAATCCCAATTTCTTTACAATTGCTTCAGAAATTAAGTTTACTTGTGAACCACTATCAAATAAAGTATCAATCTTTTGATGCTTGGAAATAACTCTAATATGAAAAAGCTCATGTCTTCTTCTCTCATTTTCTTCACTATCAATAGTTTGTGCAAAATTACTAGTAGATGCTTCAGAATTTTTACCTTTTATACCTGTGGCTGTGATTTTTGTTTCATCCCCTGAGTTTGACCCCAAATCCTTCTGAATAGCTGCAACAATATTCTTCTTTTTGCCACCGCACTTATTGGGTTTCAGTTTTGGATGCAAAATACAATAGTGTTCATCATCATGCCCATCCTTCTTGCAGTGAGTGCATGAAGGTTTGGTCTTTTCTACAACATTTTCCTTCCTCTCTTTCCATTTCTACTTTCTCTTTTCCTTGTTCTTGCTTGCAGTGGGTTTTGATGATCCCCCAACTTTTGGGTTCACATTCTTGCCCCTAGCCTCTAGATGTGTGGCCTGAACATATACCTCATCTATGCTAGTAGGATTAAATATGAGAATGGTATGTCTCAAATAACTATGTAGACCACCTATATACTTCAGCAGAGTTTCAGGTGAGTCTAAAGAAATTCCTAGAATCAAAGCTCTTTTTCTAAATTCTTGGGTGTAAATTTTTACACTTTGCCCTTTCAATTGGCGAAGAGTTTTCCAACTCATCATAGCATGCTACATATAAGCTAGTGGATAGAATTGGTTTTTAATTCTAGAAACAAATTCACTCCAGACAAAAAGGATTTTACCATGCTTCTTCATGTCAGCTTGTGTCCTGCCTTCCCACCATACCAAGGCAGTTCCTCCAAGGCATCGGATGGCTAGCTAAATCTTACTCTTGTCTGAATCAATGCTCTACACCTTGCAGTACTCATTAATCTGTCTAAGCCAATTATCCAGCTTCTCTGCATTCAACTCTCCATCATATATTTGACAAATCAAATTTAACATATAATTTAATCAAAGATGTTTTCTTTTTATTTTTAGGGCTATTAGGAGGTGTGGGAAGCTTTTCTTCTTTCAATTTGCCTTTAGAATGGTAATTTAGGGGATATTCTTCTGCCCCTTTGTTACATTGGGAAGTTGAGGAATCTTCACTTCGACCTTTCTTAAATTCTCTATACATTTCCTCTACCATGGCTTTCATAGTCAAGAAAATATCCATGAACTGAGGGTCTGATTCAAGGGAATTTCTTCTAACGTTTTCCCCCTAGTATAGACTCTACCAATTTTTGGGTTAAACTCGACCAATCCTCCTCCTCCTAGTTTAAGCTTTGATCTATTATCATTCACTAACAGTCCAACACAAATCTGTCTAACCTTAGCAACCTAAAGCTCTAATACCACTTGATCTGATATTTGATCTAAGACAATTAATAAGGTATTATAGACTCACGTGCATGGATGTGCCCATGTTATTTTGTGCAATGGATCGATAAGATTGTGAAATACATAGGCAATGAAGCAGTAAAAGAAAACATAATAGGAAACACATATAAACACAACAAGTTTAATAAGGAGTTCACCCAATACTCCTGGGCTATGTCTCCTCGTCTAGCCTTCAGTGGTGGCTTCTCTATTATGTCTTCATAGCAGAGTTTTTACAATAGTGAGCTCAATTTGAGTCTCACACAACAGATACAAATAAGTAAGATTGTACTTGGATCCCCCAAGTCTCTTTTGAGTACACAGACTCTCCTTACTGGCTCTCGGTCTCTGTTGATTACAATAGTATGAGCCCAATCTGAGACTCAATACATGATAGGTGTGTAGAGGAGTTCACTTGAACCTCTCAAGCCTTCTCTGGAGTACACAGACTCTCTGACTCTCTCTGTCTCTGGCTTACTTCCTCCCCTTTCCTTTCTTCCTTCTTACTCTCTGTCAGTTTGTGGCTTTAAAGCCAGTCTGCTCCCTAACTGTTCATTTCCACTTCCCGTCTTTTCAGCTTTCCGGTTCCCCTGCATCTATCTATTTGAATCCTTCTATCCTGCGTAATCAGTCACCGTATAACGCCTCACAGGGAAGTGGCCACCTATTTCATAATGGATGAGTGTCAGTTCTCTTGGACATATTTGAAACGACCATTTTTTCTGTTAACTCCAAGAATGCCTGTGAAACACGACCTTCTGCCAATGCATCGTCCATATCAGACTTCAAATCCTATGTGATCTTGCTTTATATTCTTGTCAAATTTGGTCATCCATCGGAACGCGTATCTGCCGTTGATCTGAGGGCCCCAGGTCCTACGATTGTTGTTCAGATCGGGCGGCTGAGTAGCATGATGTCTACCCGTCTGATGTGAGAAATTTTCTCTCTCTTCCATTGGGATGCATGAAAATCACTGTATGGCATCGGGTGAAACTCGGTTGAAACCGTTTACTACTCGAAGCCCGTCCGATATCCTGCCGGTTTTTTGGAATCCCGGTCCGACGGAACTGAAACAATATTTTCCACGTTTTATAACTATTTTGGGTTCAGGTGCTCGAGGCTTCTCTTCACTGAGAGGTTTGCCCTATGATATGTGATTAGCAACTTGTCACTAATCGCATATCAGAAACTACCTCTGTTGCTTAAATTTGACCCTGCATTTTCTGGTTGGCGTCAGCACGCGTTACCATGGTCTGCCACTTTGCGTGCTAGATCGACGACCCTTTTTGATCCGCGCTGATTGCCATTGCAACTGTTTGAGGATTCCCTCCGATAGCTTGATCTTTATAAGACTTTGAATCTTTGGCATGATTAAAGAGTTCATGAAAACTTAGAGAGTGTTCTAGGATCCATTTGGATCACCTTGGAAGCTATGTCTACCCCTAATTACCCCTACACTTGAGTAAGGGGGCATTCCTTCACGAGGATTTCGAAGGCCATCTTCTTCTTAATTCTCCTAATGTGGTCTACCTCTAGAAATGTTGCTCACAATACATCCCTTTGATTTGCATGTCTATTCCTGCCATAAAGTTAGGTAGATAACACCATCTCATCCGTTGTCTTTTGCACCTTTCATATGGATCCATCATCCACACCATATATCGGCCATGCTGATGGTGCGAGTCGCTTCTCCCGGAATCTAGCCTCAGCAACCTGGGCCATTTTTACCCCCTTTCATACATTAGTCCTGTCAAACGACGTGTGCATTGGATACTCCACCAATAATCAGGCCAAATATGATGCAGTGATAGGTTTGTTAGTCTATGCCCTCTCTCATCACATCCTTCATCTTCATGTTCGTTTAGATTCCTTGCTACTTGTCATGCAATTGAATGGTGTGTATCATGTGCATAACCAAGTCCTATTTAGAAAATATCTATGAGTGAAGCTATTGGTATGTGAATTTGAAACCATTACATTTAGTCATGTGCCTAGAGCCAAAAATCACTATGTAGATACCATTGGAAACAACATTCTAGATTGGGATTTATCACATGTATACCACAGAACATAACCACAAAAAAGGAAAACCATCATCGTCATAAAAAATGTAGAATCATATTATGTATCATAAAAGTGTTTGGAGCCATAACTCTAAATACATCTGACATGCCTATAGAATGTTACAAAAATCACAATCAAAGGGACCCACACGTCCTTGCATCTAGTCACTGTCTAATGGATCTCACGCCAAAGGTTGTACTCCACCTGCACATAGATCACATACTAGCTAACCTGCCATTTCCACACACTGCATAATACCTCACCACTTTAAGGGAAAACTGATGCACTCATATGTGTATCGATCCTCTAAATCATGCCATCCGCGCTCTGAAATCTCGATCAAGAGTACATCAAACCTACGATGCAAATCAGCAAGCAGCGTAGTATCCTTTGGACCCTACTATGACAATGATGTCCCCCGATTTGCAAACCCAGGTGCCACAGATCGGTTTGTATATCCTGCCGACTTCACCGATGCTATGTCTGCATACACCATGTTTCACACTCAGTACCACATACATGTGATAGAAATATAAAATGCACCATATAACATAGCAACTTAACACTTATTGTCTGGTCCCCAAGTTCACTCGGGCAGAAGTGGCAAGTCAGGATCCCCCTGATTGTTCATCCTGCTATAAGGGTAGATGTCAATGTAAAAGGGCACTTGGTCCCAGTGTACGAAAAACTCAGGTCGGAACACCCGTCCAACCCCCCCTCCTCCTCCTCTTCATAGTAGCTACCCCTGACGAGGCATCCTGGGCTCCTGTGGGCCCCCATTTCGGATCTATACATGAGGACAGATAGTGGGTATCTTATCAAAGAAGAATGCAAACAGTATTGTACCAAAAGCGCAGTCACAATTCACCTACCTCCTACAAAGACTCAAATGTCGTTTCATCGATTATAGCATCATCAGGGCCCACCCATAGTAGGTCCCAGCCAAAACACTCTCAACTAACATCATCTACCCTCCAGTGACGCCGTGGAATGCCTGGCTGCCTAAGACCAGTAGCATAGCTGTGGCAACAACTTGTATCTCTAACCTCTCTAGATAAACAAGTGGGATAGTTGTGCCCTGACATGAACACCCCATTGAGAATGATGCTCCACGAACTTAGTAATGTTCCTCCCATGAGGTAACATTAGATGAATATCCTCCACCACTTCGAGGGGAGGCAGTTTGGTCAAGAAGTAAATATATTGTAATGTGAGCTCAATCTTGTGCCCTTGCATGAAAAGACCTCTTGGTATGGATCCCAATAACTCACAATTCTCGATATCAAGGGCTCACCTACCCTCACTAATGGGTTCTCTACCAACTTGAGAACCCCATAACGAGTCAATGCCCCTCGAACTGCCTGATTCCCCTAGATCATGGATCGAAGAGTATCCAAGTCTCATTCACACTAGTTGATTTTTCAGCTCTGCCATATCTGCAAAACACCACATGTCTTGTCAGTCCAAAAAAGAAAACAACCGGCTATAGTGATCAACTTGCAGCCCCCACTAGGCCAACAAACCAACTCTTTCTCCAACCAAAAATTGTAGTTTTTAGCCTAGAAAGTGCAAGCTCGCAGGTTTCTAGTTGTTTCCTATGAGGTAGATCGTACTTATGGGCCCAGAAAGTGTGACGTGACCATGATCAATAGCATGGGTCTCTCAGGGAGCTACCAGGTGCCAAAAATTAAGAAATAACCATTGAAATTGAAGAGATGAGTAAGGTCACCTACTTGAAAGTTACAGATCCTGATTCCAACAGTTGGTTTTTTCGCTACGATCTCCACAAGATTTAGGGTATTTTTCCTCCTCTCCAAGTTTACCACAACTCACTTAGCAAATGAATCCAAATTGGAGGGAAAACGACCTTTCATAGAAAAATCTCCAATTTTTCTATCGCCCAATGTGACTAGACTGTAGCTCAGCTTGACTAACCATTAGTACCATTGGAAAGACCTCACCGAGATCTAAAATGGGTCTTCGTCAGTTTTTAAGGATTTGACACTTCACCTGGAAACCATTTTTCCAAGATGGTCACTTCGTTGTCTCTCAAAATCAAAGTTCGTCATAAAGAGACACTTGTACTTTGAGGTACACCTCCTCTTAATACTTGTAGTACCATATGTTGATTTTCGTCATGAGTAACCATATTTTACTCATGTTTTTAGAGCATCTGCGATGAGTCACCATTGCATTCTTGGAGTCTATTTCATGTCCCACCATATCATGTCACAATATTCCATCCATATTTTCATACTACTCATCCCGTGTTGCCCATTTTGGCTTCCCATCATACTCTCCCCATCCCCTTCGCAGTTGAGTTAGTTTCTTCCAGTCAACTATGCACTTTATGCTCTGACAAGTGTAGCCATCTGTTTGTCCCGCAATCCCCTTGTACCCATTATCCTTGGTGTCAATCCATCAGTCATATTAATATTTTCCCTCGTGCTTTAGTTGAGGATCCTCACCACCTCATTTATCGCGGGCCTTATTCTGTCGACATCAGCTCATTTATTCCAGAAGAATGGCCTAGAGGGTAGTGTATCTCGGTTCCAGCTATCATTCTTGTTCGACACCTTGGATCGAGCCAAGGGTCTCATTATTTCCCTTTGAATTTTTCGTTTCATGTCTGTGATCCATACTTAATGATCCAGTGATGTAGCAGATTGTACCAGTGATTCTTGGGTGTGTGTCAGATGTTTTAGAACTCATGAGCGGTGGCCCTTCAGGTAGCCCCCAACATGCCCGGATGCATACCTACTATGCTATAGCCTCAGATGTAGCTCCACAGAGTTGATGAGTTCGGTTCGTATCGATCACAGTGTCCATAGCATGCACGTCTCCTCTAGATGATTTGTTCAATTTTGCAGAGCTCTTCCTTGTCTAGCAGGGCTTCTCCTGTTGTTCTACCCTCCCTCCCACCCATTTTTTGAGGGATGGGGCTTTGTATCTCATGTACTCAAATATTATTGTATTTAGTCCTGGCTCATGTTTTTACCAGGTGCATTATGTATATGGGATGCATTGTATTATTTTCTGGCTCTGTTATGCCAGCTGTCATGTACCATTCAACATGTATTGTATTGCTCAATCTCATATTTCTGGGTGAACCATTATTTTTGTACTAAGTTATCTTGGCGGGTATGGGTATGCCTCCCCCGCCTCATTGAGGTCTGGTACCACAACATAAAAGGAGACTTGGTCTCACCCCCTCTGTCACTATCCTCTCTTAGCTTCAGCTTCATTGATCTCTCTCTCTCTCCTTGACTCCCCTGTGTTGTCTAAGTGATTGTGTCTTTACAATGTACTTCTACCATACGTTTTTCTCCTAACATTCGTATGTTGGAGGGAAATCTGTTATCACCAAAAAACTGATCATGTAGTCTAATTTACTAGATGGATCAAAGTATACCATGCAAAACCAATTTTACCATAATAAAATTGCCTTAATTGTGAGAAATTACCTAAAAAACGACCTTTATTAAGTAATTTATAGTTAAAACCATGAAGAATAATTAAATAAATCACTATTTATTTGATTTTTTTCTAGGAATAATCAATTAAACCATTGTTTTATTATTATTCCTTGTTAAATTTGACCTAATCATGAAAAATAAACAAATAAATCATTATTTATCTTATTTTTCTCTAAGAATAATTAATTAATCACTAATTAATTATTATTCTTTGTCAAATTTGACTAAACCCCTTAGGAATAATTGAATAAACCAATATATGTTTATTATTCCTTAACTAATTCCTTGAGATAATAAAGAAATCATTTATTTATTTATTATTTCTAAATAAAAGTTTAAATACTTTTTCCCTCCTAAACAAATATAATAAAATATTCCAAGTGGTAATTCCAAGAATGGGATCAATAATATTTTATTATTGCTCATTATTCGAGGATAACTCAATATTTTGTTATAAATAGGAGGGTTTTCCATTCATTATTTTCTTTTGACTAATTTCATTGTTGCATTCACTGTTGTAACTCTGATTATTTTCATTTTCGCACACCATATTTTTGCTGGGTTTATGCATTATAGAGGAGAGAGACTCTATAGAAGCTGAAGACGTTTGAGGATAGCCAAGAACCCATCCCATAGAGGGGGACTGGTAACATCTATTTGTTCCCTTCAAAGGTGTTATAATAAAATCATTCTTTACATATCTGGTTTCCATTGGATGTTTTGGAGTTATTACTCTTTAGTTGATTGTTTAACTATGATTGCAACATAGGTCAGAATTTTGGCAGGTTTTGTTTCTATCAATAGCTGCAGATCTACAATGTTTAGCAGTCATTTCTATTATTGAGATTGTTTTTCATCCACAATCTTAAGTGGGTTCTTTTCGTACATCATTGAGAAGAAAACACTACAACACTAGCCCCAATGGTGGAATATTAAGTCACCACTAGCTCCTCCAAAGAATGATCTTCTCTCTTATGCCAAGCTAGAGAAGCCAAGGTGAAAAGTATACCATGTAAAGCCAATTTTACCCTGGTATAATTGCTTTCTCTGAAAAATTACCTAATAAACCACCTTTATTAATTAATTTATAGTTAAACCCATGAAGAATAATTAAATAAATCACTACTTATTTGATTTTCTTCTAGGAATAATTAATTAAACTATTGTTTTATTATTATTCCTTGTTAAATTTGACCCAATCATGAAAAATAAATAGATAAATCATTATTTATCTTATTTTTCTCTAAGAATAATTAATTAATCACTAATTAATTATTATTCTTTGTCAAATTTGATAAATCCCTTAGGAATGATTAAATAAATCATTATTTGTTTATTATTCCTTAACTAATTCCTTGAGATAATAAATAAATAATTTATTTATTTATTATTTCTAAATAAAAGTTTAGATATTTTTTTCCCTCTTAAACAAATATAATAAAATATTCCAAGTGGTAATTCCAAGAATGGGATCAATAATATTTTATTATTTCTCATTATTCAAGGATAAATCAATATGTTTTTATAAATAGGAGGGTTTTCCATTCATTATTCACTTTTGATTATTTTCATTGTTGCACTCACTGTTGTAACTCTGGTTATTTTCATTGTTGCACACAATATTTTTGTTAGATTTATGCATTACAGAGAAGAGAGACTCTACAGAAGCTGAAGATGTTTGAGGATAGCCAAGAACCCATCCCATAGAGGGGAACTGGTAACATATATTCGTTCCCTTCACGTGTTATAATAAAATCATTCTTTACATATTTGGTTTCCATTGGATGTTTTGGAGTTATTACTCTTTATTTCACTGTTTAAATATGATTGCAACATAGATAAGAATTTTGGCAGGTTTTGTTTCTTTCAATCGCTGCCGATCTACAATATTTAGTGATGAGCCCCATAAATGGGTAATTATATGGGCTCATTTTTCCTCCTAAATTAGCTTAATCCACCATTCTCATTAGTTTATTGTGTGTTTTTTATTATATTCATGCTAATAGAGTGAGTTGGGTTGGTCATTATGCCATGGAGTCTAATGTGTGCTTAATGCAAATTTTTGGTCAATTTTGGAGATAAATCAAAGATTTAATGGACATTTGGCAGCAAATATTTAGAGAAAACAAGGGAGAGGATTTATAGGAGTGTGTCCCCCTCATTTATGACTCCATACTTCGAATTCTCCTTAAGGAAGCTCAGAGCACAAATAGCCACATCAATGCACCAAAGAGGCAGCCGAGCAAGTGGAGGATAACTTATGTCTATATCAAGCTTTGGGAGCCAAGCCTCCGTGATTTTAAGGAAGCTGTTGAGAGCTTCAGTTGTATAAGTAGTGAGGCCTAGGGCCTCATTAGGTTGTTGAATGTTAGTCAAATTTTCAAACTTTTGTTGCAATTTTTCTCTACTCAACTTTGAGCTTACTTTTGTGGACAGTTTCATGTAATCTTGCTGTTATTTTGATAATGAAAATGAGATTGTTTTTGAGCTAGCACTGAGTCACCTCAGAGGGATAAAGCTCTTGGGTTAGGGCCCAATCCATGCAGCCAAGCAACTCTTGTCTTGTACTTGTATGTTTTGTTTTAGTTTATGAATTAATTGCCGTTAGATAGATTTCTTTCTTAGTTAATGATAGGTTGCTTTTGGTGTTTTAAAAGGTTATTTCCATTTCAGTTTGCTGTAGCAGGTTGAACAATGATTTCATTTCAATTCTGCAACTTCCATTTCAAGTAGAGTAGCCTATGTAGAGTAAGCTTTCCTTTCTTTCATCACATATAAAGTTTTTTTTGGAATTCATAGAAGTTGGCTTGAGCTCCTAGTGATCTTGTGCTAGCTGACCAAGTGACAGCTTGCAGTAAGAACTAGTACTTGTCGATACAACACCGTCGCTTCCAAGTTTGTTACGAACTACCGGGTTGATAAAAGTAAAGTAGGAAGCCCAGGAGTTGCTGCATTATTGCTACAATATTGGTGCTCACCACTTTTTGTCGCCGTTGCCGGGGAAGCGTCAAAGTATTTTGTGATTACTTCTTTTATTCTATTTTCTACTGCAACATTCTGCTAAGCATTTTATTTCAGCAAAAGTAGAGTAGTTGTCTCTTTCAATTTCTGCATTTCCTTATTTTCATTTCAATTCTGCAATTTCTATTCCAGCAAAAGTAGATTCCATTTCCTTGCTTTCATTTCAATTCTGCAATTTCCATTTCAGCAAAAGTAGATTAGTCATTTCCTTGCTTCCATTTCAAATATGCAATTTCCATTCCAGCAAAAGTAGATTAGTCATTTCCTTGATTTCATTTCAATTTTTCAATTTCCATTTCAACAAGTTCATTTCAGTTAGTTGCAATTTGTTTGTTCAATCAATTTCAGTTTTGCAGGTACAAGCAGAAAAAATAAATAACCACCCAAAAAGATATTTCCTTTCATGTCTCGTAGGAACAGAGATAATTCAAGAAAATTCTTGCCCAACACCCCCATCACATCACATAGCCACCCTTCTCTCTTCTTTGGTGGCAGTGATAAAGAAGAACCTTTAGGTGAACAACTAGAGATATTTGAAGAACCTATAGGGGTAGAAGAAGAAGAAAACATCCCTCTTGAGACAATGGATGAAAACAAAAATGCTAGGGGGAGTGGAGAAAGAGTAGAGGGTACATTTCCCATCCAAGAGACCAATGGGGACACTAAAATGAAGAAAATAAGCCCTTCACCCTACCTCACTTTCATGGATTGACTACAGAATATCCTGACACCTTTTTGTTTGAGTTTGCTGTTATCTGTCGAACCTATGACTATGCAGAAGATGAGAAAAAATTGAAACTATTTCCTTCTACCCTCAAGGATGCAGCATTATGCTGGTTCATGGGGTTACCTGGCAATATCATCACAACTTGGGCCCAGACACAGTGGGCCTTTAATAACAAATATCGAGATTACTGTAAGTCAAAAGACACCAAGGAAGAAATCTTTCGAATGACCATGGAAAGTGATGAATCATTGGAAGATTATGAAGAGAGGTTCTAGCTTAGTTATAAAACGGCCAGGTGCACACTTGACTCTGAATCTCTGAAGTTGGTCCTGCTTAGGGGAATTCTGGAAGACCTT
This sequence comes from Pinus tabuliformis, assembly GCA_031772625.1. Classification (NCBI taxonomy): domain Eukaryota; kingdom Viridiplantae; phylum Streptophyta; class Pinopsida; order Pinales; family Pinaceae; genus Pinus; species Pinus tabuliformis. The sequence goes on along the minus strand of CM062809.1, from coordinate 1,025,760,122 downwards.
CTAGACACCCTCCATCTACTGGCTGGAGGAGACATCTACCAACTACCTTATGAAGACATAAAGACTATTTTTAGAAACCATTCTAGGGCAGCCAGAAAGAGAGGTAGGGGGAGTCAACCCATAGCCAGTATCTCCTCATCTAGTTCATCCCTCAAAGGTGAACTTGGAAACATGCTGGAATACTTCAAGAGTGAGATGCTACAGAATCTTGCCATGCAAATGGATACCTTTCATATCAAAAGAAAACAAGAGGAAGCAGAGAGGGCTTTGGCCATTTTTTGTCATAGGTGCACCAGAAGGCATCCTAGGAATGAATGTCCATTGAACTCTATAGAGGTTTGTTCAATCTGTGAAGAAGATCATTCTACAAATAAGTGCCCTTCCTTGCCCAGACTTAAAGCTGTATACCAAGGGGTCGAAGGAGTTGTTATCACTTAAGAAGCGATTACCAAATTGTTCACATCAGTTTGTTTGTGAAGGTTAGGTGTTAGTCCAAGTTCTTTTTCCATGTTTACTTTAGTGTCAAAGTCTTAGTGTCTTGAGAGTCTTGGTAGGATGGTTAAATAAAGGTCAATAGTCTATTCTCATTCAACATTGGTCCCATAACTTACATGGATTCTCTGTATCAAGCTTATTGTAAAGGTTCTTATGTGTTATGAAATGCTTTAGGTGTTTTCGTAGCACATCACAGTTTAGGTGATTTCGTAGCACATAACCCAGATTTTACACTGGTTGCGCTACGAAATCGGAGATTTGTGCAATCCGTAGCAAATCTTTCTTAGTTGTCATATCTGTCAAGTTCAGTTATGGTTGCATCATCCACTGTCAGCTTATACACTTCGCCTATCATGTCCAACTACTTATCTTCATCATTAGAGTCGTTAGGTACCTTGGTACGCTCAGATTGCAAGTTTCAAGAAGAGCCAGACATTCATAGTCATAATTATGATTGTATTCATTGCATGAGGAACAAATCTGCAAGCGTTCAATTTGAATTCATTATACATCAAGCGAGGCAGTTATCAAGCGAGGAAGTTATCAAGTGAGGCAGCCATCAAGCGAGGCAGGGATCAAAGATTGAGCAATGCTAGTATTTCAAACCTTCATTACGCTGAGGTCTCATGGAAGGATCTACAGAAAGAAAAGAGCACAGGTCAGGTAGATGTTTGAGGAACAAACCTGAAGGTTTAGACATTATCTTGAAGAACAGAGAAGTTGAGCATGCATTCAAGCAGGTTGGATGTTGGAATTTTTGCGAGAAACTCCAGGGAGGTCATGCACAAATCACCAAGGAATTTTCCTTGAATTTCACAGGACTGAATTCAAAGGTTGGGATGCTTGAATTGCAAATCTCACCAGAGGTAATATCCACAGTTACTGAGATTCCAAGGGGACAATAAAGTTGGTTTAAAAATTTCAAATTTGATATGACCCCCTGCAAAGAATTTCTGACACCGGAGTTCATTGACTCAGATTTAAATATGCCAATTTTCTTACTTTCATACAGAGGTACCTTACCTGTGAAGGGAGATATAATAAGGTGTATTCATATCATTTCAAGCTTCTACTGCATTTCATAGGAAAGATATCTCTTGATTTACCTTTCTACTTATTTCGTAGCCTAAGCAAAATGTGTGACAAGGTGCAGCTAAGGAAAGAAGCCTGTGAGACCTCATTGTTTCACCACAGCTTAGTTAAGTTGATCATTCTGCATGAACTCCAGAGAGTAGGTAGGGACTGGCCCATGTTCATGTTTATGCCTGGCTTTAAAAATAAAACTGGTCTTAGCCCCCAAGCTGTAAAAAATTCTCCACCAACAACTAGTCATCATACAGAAACAAGTAAGGGAGCCAGCCAGATCAATGCTTATCCAAGACACACCCCAGCAGTCCCTGAAAAGTAAAACTCAGATCAAATAAGGTAGACGTGAATCATCTGTAGGTGAAGTAGTTTAGAGAAGAAGGACTAGGATTCAATTAGCTAAGGAAAAAGGCAAGAAGGTGGTTGCTGAGGAAAACCTTGTTTCAAAGGGAAACTTGAATTATTTACTGCAAGCCATTGATATTAAAGAATCTCCCTTGGTTCAAGAAGATTTGATAGAATCAGGTAAAGACAAGAGTAAAAGAACCAAAGCCTCGCAAAAGCTCAAGTTTGATGATCAGGTTGCTCAATTTATTTTTAAGTCGAGAAGACCCATGACAAGGAATTTCGAACAGATACAGGAGATGCTGCCAGAAGCAGGTGAAACAGAGGAGATCGTAGAAACTCATGACAGACCTGTGACTTTGTTACAATAATCATCACAGCTGCATAAAGAAGATAGAGGAAAGGCAATCATCTCGCAAGAGGAATATACTATTGAAGAATTGAAAAATAAGTTGAGGTTAGCAAATCTTGAAATTGCTAGATTGAAGAAAGCCTCTAGGAAGCATGCAATCAGGGAAGCTCATTTTGACAAAATGCAAGCTCTGTGGGAAGACAAAACATTTCAAATATCCGAGGTGGTCCTTGCAATAAAGGAAGCAATGTTCATCAGAAGGGTTAACACGAAACTTAGAGCTGGGATCAGGGTTATGAAGAGACAAATTGAAGAGTTGAAGCTACAGCTAGGCCAATAGGAAAGACTTCCTTAGCTAAGGAAAATCTCACAGCAGGTAAGGTTAAGTTCCAAATTTTGATGATTTACCATGTTCAATTTTGGATAGCTTCAAGGCAACTGAAAAGGACATGTCAATACAAAGAAACCCAAAACAGTCAAATTTTGGCTTGAAACTGTGTTTTGGTGATTACACAGCAGTTTTGTAGCGCGCTACGAAACTACTGAAGATGATGCCTAACGCACAAGAGTTTCGTAGCGTGGTACGAAACTGCTGTAGCTGCATAATTAAAGCTCAGTCGACCAATTTTGAGGGACCAAGGGGACATTTTTGAAAGGAAATCTCAGAAAAGATCATTTACAATGTGCAAGCAACCAGCCATAGCAAAACAAGTGGAAAGAAGTTATATGAAATTTAAACTTTTTGTTATACAAATGATCACCTCTAATATTGTAAATGACTTTTAAATCAGCTTTAAAGAAGTTTTGTCATCACACATGTATATGGGAAAGGCTTACAGCACATGAAGAACGTGGCACTCCAATAGATTGTCGGCTAATTAAAGAAGATCAACATGGTTAATTGGTTCCGAATATCTTTGAGGAAACCAAAAGCATAAAAACAGGGGCAGTTTCCTACTTCTCAGCAGCCGTAAAGGGATAAGACATTAAGGACCAGTAAGGAGCTTTGAACATCCACCACAGCTAAATTGAAGGAGACCACTTGTCAGAGAACGAGATTTGATTGTAATTAATGCTATTACCAGCATGATGTGGAGTTAGACTCCTAATTGTCTTAGGTTTCTAAAATATCTAGTTAGCAGTTTGTTGCATTTAATAAGTAGTTAAAGTTGGAATAGGTGTCATGGCAAGCAGAATTCAAGTTCCCCTCATGCTGGAGGAGGAATCTCAGCCTTGTAAAGAATTCTATATATAGGAGAGAGGGCAATGTACCAGGGGTTGGAAAATTTCAGAGAAATTGGAACTATTGTGCTATGTATATGACTCAGTTTTAGTAATACAATACTAGGCTTTACTTCTCAGGAATCAAAAGGAGTTTACTATTCAGAATGTTGTGTATTATCCTCTCCTTAGTATTTGCAGTGGTATATATGTGTGATTACTTAGAAATCACTGATTGTGCTCTAATTTCCTTCACATATTTATAAACTGTGTTGTCCTATATATTTCTGGTGTGTTCTAAATGGTTGAAATCTAAATGTCTTGACTTCTATGTAAGGTTGATATCATTGTTATACTGAAACGATTTTGACTCCATAAGCCCAATGGATATTTTTTAATTGTGTTTCCACCACTTACATTTTTATCTTAGTTTCATAAGAGTTAGCCATCTTAATCATAATAAAAAATCATTAATCCTTTGAGAGAGCCCTCTCAGGTTGGGGAGGCTAAGCCTCAGCCTAAAGTAGGTTTGAAATAGTTACTTAAGGCCTTCCTGGTCAGTAGCCTTCTAGGGTTTGATTTTGAGATAACATGAGCCACTGAACCACTCTATTTCATGAACCAAAGGAGACCACATGGACCTAGACCATACTAGCAAGGGAAGCAAGGGACATCTCAGGCATACTACAACACCAACCAAGCCACTTCCATACCTTCTTGGGGCCCTCCTACTCACCCTTCCTGGTCCACACCTCCTCCTTGGTCCTACCCATCTCAATATCATGCCCAACCAACTGCTCATGCATTTCAATCCTATGCTCAACCACAACCTCAGTGGAATGCATCTCATTAGCGGTAGAGGCCCTAATACAACCCTTCTCCCACTCTTTTGCCTCCACCACCTGCTCAACCACAACCATTTCCTCCTGCTCCACCAAGGCAACCCCAAATTCCTGCTCAACCAAACCCGAACCTGAACAACAGACAAGCCCAACAAGTATATAGTGGGGAACCATCATGCCCAACTTATGTTGTGGAGATTCAGGAGATTAACCTATGATATGGGAAGGTTCTCCCAGATAGCCAGCCTCCCCCTTAGGAGGTTGAGGAAGATAAAGGGGAAAGTGATCCAAAAGCAATTCCACCCTTTCTTGAGAGATTATTCGGGGCAACACAGCCCACCCCAGAAGAAACTAAACTTCTGGGAGAATTGAAACAGTTATGTGTAAAGATACCACTTCTCCAATCCATAAAGGATGTGCCTATATACAATAAGATGATCAAAGAGAAGTGCTTTAGGCATCCAGGAAGGCATAAGAGAGATGCCCCAACCATCAATGTCATAGGAAAAATGTCCGACTTGATGTTGGGACAGGTAATCTGTCCGAAATATCTAGACCCTGGAAGCCCAGTAGTTGATGTCCACATCAATGGCACCATGATCGCACATACATTGATTGATTTGGGAGCTGCCATTAATGTGATGACAAAGGACACCATGCTCAAACTCAACCTCTAGGACTCCTTGAGAAAGACCACGACAGTACTGCAGCTAGCAGACCGCTCCACCATGACCCCTGAAGGGATTGTGAAGATGTGATGGTCTCCATTGATTCTTTGGAGTACCCTATTGATTTCTTAGTTCTCTAGCCGAAGGCAAAGCTCATTGGGTATCCTATCATCCTAGGAATACTTTGGTTAGCCACTGTCGATGCTTACATCAGTTTCGGGCTGGGAACATGACCATCAAGAATGGGCATATGTCCAAGCAGCTAATCCTATACCCTCCTGCCCAACCCTTACTAGAACATGATCTACCTCTCTGGTTGGAGGAGGAGGATGAGGATGAATTCTATTCTGCACCACTGTGTGCAGTAGAAATTGTCATGGGGGGAAAACCACAAAATGAGGATGATATCATTGAAAATTTAATCCAGAATCCACCCCCCAATATTTTTCCATTAGAAGATCTAGTGAAAGAAACCCAAGAAAATCCCTTAACTGATCTTTGTGTGGTCGAACCAACCTCTCTCCATGTTAAGAATATAGAGTTTGGCCCAGAAAGAACCTTGAAAATCAACTCATCCCTATCCACTTCCCAGGAGAAGGATCTGTGCAACTTATTGAGAAAACATTTAGATGCCTTCGCTTGGAGTTATAAGGAGATGAAGGGAGTGCACCCTTCAGTTTGTATTCATCACATATACATTAAGGAAGATTGCAAACTAGTTAGGCAGCCTCAATGGAGGATGAATCTAGCCCTTAAAGACATTGCTAAGGAAGAATTGTAGAAATTACTAGATGCAGGATTCATCTACCCCATCTCTGATAGTGAATGGGTCTCTCCTTTGGTGCTAGTGCCAAATAAAAATGGTAAGTGGAGAATCTATGTCGATTATCGAGAACTAAACAAAGCCACTAAAAAGGACCATTTTCCTTTTCCCTTCATAGATCAAGTGTTAAATGGTCTGGCAGGGAAAAAGTTTTTCTCCTTCCTAGATGGGTTTATCGGGTACAACTAGATTCAAATAAACCTGGAAGACCATGATAAGACCACTTTCACTTGTCCTTGGGGTACCTTTGCATACCGGGTCCTTCCTTTTGGTTTGTGCAATGCTCCAACCACTTTCCAGAGAGCAGTATTGAGTATATTTTCTGAATTGGTTCATGATGCAATGGAAATATATACGGATGATTTTACTCCTTATGGTTCTAACTTTCAGGAAGCTTTATCTAACCTAGGATAAGTTTTGGACAAGTGTATTGAAATGAATTTTTTCCTCAGTCTAGAAAAATGTGAATTTTTGATGACTGAAGGGACTGTGCTAGGTCATGCAATCTCTCAACAAGGATTGCAAGTGGACCCCAATAAAATTGCCATCATCCAAAGGCTCCCACCTCCTCAAAAGGTGAGAGATGTCCGAAGCTTCCTAGGCTTAGCGAGATATTACAAAATATTCATTAAATATTTTAGTAAGTTAGCCTCTCCGTTGTTTGGTCTTTTGGGAAAGGATGTCAAGTTCATATGGACTGAAAACCGTTAAGAAGATTTAGATACCTTGAAAAGAGAACTTGTGACTGCCCTACTTTTGAGAGGCCCAAACTGGGTCCTACCTTTCCACATTCACACAGATGCCTCGAACAAAGAAATAGGAGTAGCATTGGGACAAATTGATGAAAAGTTACCTTATGCCATATACTTTATAAGTAAAAACTTGTCAAAGGCAGAGTTAAACTACATAGTAACCGAGAAGGAACTCCTAACTGTAGTGCATTCCTTAAATAAATTCAGACATTACATCACAGGCTATCAAAACTTTATACAAACTGATCATGCTGCAATTAGTTATTTAATGAATAAACCAGATGTAAATGCTTGCATTATTAGATGGTTGCTTTTACTGTAGTAGTTTGATTTAACCATTGTCGATAAGCTTGGTAAAGAAAATGTTGTTGCTGACTTTTTGTCGAGAGTAAATTTTCCCACAGGTGAGGAAGGAATGGTGGATGATCAAATGCCAGATGAGCACCTATTTTCTATATTAGTACTCTCTCCATGGTTTGTTGATATAGCAAATTACTTGGTTTCAACACAGTTCCCACCACACTTGTCCTCAAAAGAGAAGAGAAAGATCATGAGGAAAAGCACCCTTTTCACTTGGATTGGGGAAAATTTTTTCAAACTTGGGCCAGATCAGATATTGAGAAGATATGTCAGGGAGGAGGAAGTTTTTGACATTCTCCTAACCTGTCATGATGGGCCTTGTGGAGGCCATTTTGCAAAAAAGAGGACTGCCTTCAAAATCTTGCAAGCAGGCTACTATTGGCCCACTCTTCATCAAGATGTGAATAGATATACTAGCCAATGTGATCGGTGCCAAAGGATGGGGAAACCTACTCCAAAGGATGAGATGCCCATGCGACCTCAAGTGACCTTTGAGCCATTTGAGAAGTGGGGCATGGACTTTGTGGGTCCTATCAACCCTCCTTCAAAATAGAGGCAATACATCATTATGTCCATCGATTATCTGACAAAATGGGCAGAGACAAAAGTAATCAAGGTAGCAACAAAGGAAAAAGTAGTTGATTTTTTAAGAGAAGGCATATTCGATAAGTTTGGGTATCCAAGAGCATTGGTTATAGATCAAGGCAGTTAGTTCACTTCCAATTTGATTGAAGACTTGCTCACACATCATAAAATCAAGCACAAGACTTCCACCCCTTACCATTTGTTATCACTCAGGTTGTTCCCCAAAAGCTGTGAGAAAAGGGAATACGATTGAGGTAACCACAGACCAATCTTTTAGATGCAGATTCTAGCCAACCTGCATCGAGGGAGGGCTCTCTCTTTATGATTTAGCTTGGTTTTGGGGTATATTAGGCTAGTTATGAAGTACAAAAGTTTGTTTGATTTTTGGATGGTGACATTCAATAGAAAAAGGGTGCAAAATATGAGAAGTTTAGTCCATTGGGTTAATGGAGTCTATGAAGATGAACTGCTGGATATGGTTTCTTTGACAGAAGGAGGTACTGCAGAGCAAGATAATCAATCATGGAACAAATTGTAAGCTGAATCAGGTGAAATGGAGTCAGGGGATGAAGGGCAATCAAGAATCCTTCATCATGTTGACAGAGGGAAAGTGGATGACTATTACCAGGGAGCAGTTAAGAATTCCTTAGCTATATTCAAGGTGTAAGAGCCAGGGGAAACAGGAGAAATTAAGAATTCCTGCTTATGCTAGTTCTGAAGAAAACATAAACAATAACAGAGATTGAACACAGAGTACAACAAAGCAAGTTCTGGGTTATTCTTTTTCCCTGTTATTTAGAAAATGAACATAGATGATATATAAAAACACAGAAACTGTAAAACATGAGTTAAAAAGACTTATTGATCCATGAAATAATTCGAGAATTTTGCAACATAGTCCTCTGCCATCAATTCCATAACCAGAGAGTTCAACAACAACACATTCCAGCAACCTTTTATTTAGAAGAGTTCTCAAAGTTACAGCGCGGTTCCAGATATGTATCACCAACCCCTAATACTTTGCTTGGGGAGGTATTTGTACAAAAAGTTTACAAAATATCTCAATGAGATAATATCTAGCAATAAATTCTTCTACCTACTCTATAGGAGAAGTAAATGATCTTGAAAACAGAGAGAAACAAATGCAGAAGTAAGTGATGCTGTGCTAGCCACCCAGTTGGTGAGATGCATTGACTATTTGCTCAACGAGTCAATCAGTGGATGCTTTACTGATATTCCGCGCTGCTAGCGTTGATTTCTCGGGTGCTTTTACTTGCACTTTAATTGACTGCTACCTAACGCGATTTTTATTTGCTATTTTTCTCCACTTTATGATACCTGTTGTGTTCTGGAAGAAACAAAAGTTTGAAATCTGCCTACAAAATTTCCAGCATACTTTGCCCCCACTGCTCTTCTGGAAAATGATGTCTTTGCAGCTTTATCAGAGTCTCATCGGCGTCTATATACTTGTAGAAGTTCGGCTGGGCTGTGAAAAGATGTTGTACTTCATGCTCTATATAAAATAGATTTTCTAAATCGCTGTACAAAGATTGGCCAGTTGGAAGGGTCTTCTCTGCTGGAGTACTTGATGATGATGCATTTTGTTGATCAGCAGCATATTTATTTAGTCTGATCTGGTACTCAGCTTGTCTTAACAGGCGTTCATTGTTTCCCACTAGACTGGGCAAGCCCTTTTCCTGCAAAACTGTAAATATTTTTATAAAGGAATCTACCTCCACCTGCATATCCTGGCTCTTCCTCTCCAAATTCTGCATCAGGGTTCTCATGGTCAAAACTCTTTTGATTGTTAGGATGGTGCCTGTCCTATCCCTGATGTCCAATGCTGCTAATTCTTCCTTGGTTTTAGTGTTCAAGAAATGGATGAGCCTGTTGGCCTGTTCGGGCTTATGTCCCAGTAAATTTCTAGCCCTTTGAATCTCCACTTGGGTTGCTGTTATCAAATCAATTTGTTCATATATAATTTGAATGGATCTCCACACATTGCTGATTGATTCACTGATATTGGCCCATAGAATGCCCCTGATTTCTCCCAAAGGCTTGTCTAAAGAGAGGTCCTTTTCCAATGCTTTGACTTTATTCTCTAATGCCTTCACCTCTCTTGTTTTTTCTGCTGCAGTCATCTTAGATTTGTCATAACTTACTTCCAACTTGGCCAATTTCTCTTTAGCTTCTCTTAATTATGATACTTGGAGTTTTAAATCCTCCATAGCCTTTATCAATTCTTCAGTGGTCATGGTAGTGCTACTGCTTGCTATTGCTATTGATGAAGTACCTGCTGCTGATGCTAGGCCAGTGGGAGGGACTGCTGTTGTAACTGTGGTAGGAGCAGTTGTAACTATTGGAGCTATTTGAGATGGCTGGGAGGTCGACACTCCCTACTTTTCCTGCAATGCCTTCTCCAATTCCTGCTCTATCTCATTTAACCTTTGATTCATTTTCATTAGCAAATCCATCATATCCTCTTCTTCTTTTTCTTGCACAACCTCTATGGTTTGTGGATGCATAGTAATTGGCAGCTTTAATTGCTTCTTGAGGGTAGCTATGTCATCCTCCTTTTTGTTCATTAATGCTTTTATTCCCTTGGCATCCTTGGGATCATGTCCCAACTCAATGATAATTTCTTCCAAGGACTTTATCCTGTTGTCCTTGGCCAAAGAAGATGCCTTTTCTAAATCCAGTTGGGCAGATGTGTTGTTCAATGAATTCTGCAACTGTTGAGCTAGCATTGCTTTGTCTGCCAATGTGGAATAGACCATCTCTCCGGTTTGCTTGTGCAACTCAATCTGTTCCATAGGATGAATGTCTTTGGCAAGAGCTTCTAGATTTGTTCTAATATAATCAGCTGCTGAATGTGGCTGTTGCACTTTAGGCTTGAAGTGGCTCAAGATCATCTTTCCTTCCTTAATGTCATATGTAGACATTAATCATTGCTGTTTGGCGGGGGTCATCTTGAGAAATTGATCATAAAGCTATAGTCTTATTGATTCATTTTGGGCCTTGATGTCCATGAATGTTCTCTTAATATCAGAACTCTGCCTACTTTGTGGCCTTGCTGAGGAAATTTCCACACTATGATGTTTCCCCAATCGCTGCCCATGAGAACTAGTGTATGTTTCTAGCACTAGAGATGTCTATGGGCTGTTTGCCCTCTCATCCCTTGGACTTTCTATGATTTCCTCACTGATTTCCTCTTCAGGTAGAGGATCCACCCTTTGCCTTTTTGCCCCTGGATGCTCTGCTGGCCCACTTACAGGTGTGGCCTCTTCTCGGTCCCTTTTTCTGCCCTTTTCCTCATTTAGAGGAGTCTGCAATGATGGTACTTCTGGTGCATTGGTTTGGGCAGGAGGAATTTTCCCTTGGCGTTGGTGCCTTGATGATGTTGGCTGATCTGTCATTTCATGTTGCTTTGTATGCAACACTTCTTTGTCTTTAGATGTCCCTACAACTGGTGTAGTGCTTTCTTGGGCTGGTTGCTGTGAAGTTGCAGCAGTTGATGTGCCCACTCCAGTTTGCTGAGGCAATTTGAAAGAGACTTGTCCAAAAGAGTCCAGGTCAAGAGTCTTTTCAAGATTTTTCGTTGCTTGTTCCATTCTTTCTTTCTCAGTAAGCTGCTCTATCAATGTGCCCTCTACCCACTCATCTTGATTAGCATACTACTCTAATTTATGTATCCTACAATGATTATAGGTTGATAGCCTATTTTTTACCTTTCTATCACAGATGAATCCATTTGGGTCATAGGGTACCCACCAAAAACTCCTTTTTAATTTGATTTGTTCACCCAATATCTTTTCAGCATCTTGCCATCCTTCCTTTTTGTTAATGACGAAGGGGCCTAATTGGTTTCTTAGTTTCAGATGAGCCTTTTTCTTGGCAGCATAAAAATGAGTCAAATCTAAGCTGATAAATTGCCTGAAGTATTCAAGAGCAAAGAGTCTCATAGGCACATATTTTGGTAGTTTATAGGGGCACAACTCACAACCATATATCCTGATCTTAGTGTGATTCTGGTAGAAGAACCAGTCACCTATTTTTAGTTCTTAGAGAGCTGTAAGATTTTCTGCATGTCACTAGAGAGTCTGGGAGGAGGAGTTCTCATTAGCAGAGAGGAGACTGGATGTATAAATAGATTTATTAACTCACAGTAAGTGTAGGGAGAGTTATGGACTTCATGGAAGACTGAGGTCCAAAATATCACAAACCTTCTTTCTCCTTTAGTATCCAATTTTCTGATAGGAAACTGGAAACTGTCTGTTTGACAGTACAAGAACAAATGATATATATAAGAGGTATATTGGAAGACTCTTTCTCTGTCTAGCTTTATGAATTGGTCATGGATCTTGTTGCTAATGAAGGTAGCAAAGTCAAATTTGATAGCAGGAGAATGTCCTGGAATAAACATGGACATCAAAGCTAAAATGGTCTCATCAATATATTCACTTGTTTTAAATCCCAAGACATAGGATATCATTTCCGTAATGAATTTTCTGGCTTCATTGAACCAGACCTGGAAAAAAGGAGGTGGCTCTCTGGGCTGGCAATCTGGTCTCATGAATAACTTGGAAATTTGGTCTATTTCTGCAGTGGATAATTTAGAGCCTTCATCCACCAAATGTCCCATGGAAAGAGGAGCCAGAGGCTGACTAGGTTTGAAGTGCAACATCTCATTGATTGAGTCAGGAGTTATATGGAAAAGGACAGTCCCAGTTGGAGACATGACTGCTCTCTCAGTAGGTTCATAATTGGCACAACACAAGCGAATGACATCTAGGAATACATTTACTGAGGGGAGATAGTATCTGGGCAGATTGGATTCCCATATCCCAAAGGGATCAGCTTTGTTTAGGTGACTGTTCCTGATTTCACAATATGCTTGGAGGTGGTTTTTGTCACTAATCAAGTCTTTTATTTGAAAATCCCTATCAGCTAGGGGCAACCCCTCCAAATCCTTATGAGGTGCATTAAGGGGAGCAATATTCAGGGCCATTGGAGCTTCCATTGGTCACTTCTCTGTGATTTTTCAATTGAAAATTGGGTTTTTTATAGCCAAATGGGAAAAGTGACAACTGTGGGGCTTCTTTCCAGGAATTGCAGACCACGGTGAGTTCGAACTTTTAGCTCGCTGGGTGAATTTTGCGGGAAAAAACGAAGTTTGAGGGATTTCTTGGTAAAATGGGCAAAAGTAGTGGTTATGGTGCGCCTTTTTGCAGGTAATTTGGTAAATTTAACTCAAATTTGGTGTTTTTGGAGAATTTGCAGAGGAAACTTAAAAATAACAGGGTTCGGGAATGAAATGTAGGTAAATACCTATTTTAACCCGTGGACTGTGCGATTTGCAGGTGGCGGACCGAGCTAGAAGACCGGTTTGCGGGCTTGATTTGGCCTGGTGGCGGACGGTGTGTTTAAACACTGCTTTGAATATGAAACAACATGCAGAGGTCGCATAGAGACAATAAGCAGAAATGAACAAAAATGTCGTTTTTACACCTTTTTGACAAAAAATTTGATTTTGGCGGGTTTTGGCGCGCTTCGGTCGGGTGACGTCAGCATGATGCGGTATTTTGTCGTGTAGCGGGTGACTTGGCACTGACGTAGGGTTGGCATGGTCGTGACGTCAGCGGATGACGCGAGGGTGACATTAGCGAGGAGGGAGCATGGGCGGTAAGCGGTTTGGCCCCCACACCGCCTTTGGGCCATGGTGGTATTGGAGGGGGGCACAGCGAGCACCGCGGGAAGCTGCCACCTATCCCAGGGTATGGCAGAAAAACCACCATTCCCTGGGCACTAATGATCGGACAGAGGAGGGCTCGCGATATGGATTGGAGCCATTGGATGGGCGGGCCCCGATCCAACGGTTGGCGGCGAACGGGAAACGGTGGAGGCTATGGCGCGGGGACCCACCATATAAATCAATGTTTTGTAATGTTTTGCAGTGTATTTAAACTTTGGTTAAATATGCGGGTCTAGTTATTTATTTAACCAAATGTTAAATAAATCCTGTGGTATGCGCGCGCAGGGTTATGAATGGCCCCGGATGAGCCATTAATCCCAAAAACTATGACATATGGCTATAATTGCCGAGGGTCGGGATATTAAAGTTTTTTTGGGGTTTCCATATATAAATATAGTATGGGGGGGGGGGAATTTTATGTAGGGACTATATAGTAGAGTTAATAGGTTAAAATGAGAAATATATTCAAACAAAATCACTAAGTCAAAAAGTGAAACTTAGGTTTAGGGGAGTGAAAGGTATCCAAGTTATGAATTTGGAAAACCTAGCAAAAATGGAAGAAAAGCATTTTTACACAGGAAATGTGGCTTTAATGTCCTAAGTAAAAACAAAGTTTCACTTAATCTTTTTCATGAAATGAAGTGAACTAGGAGCACTGAGCAGATCCCAATGTCCTTGTGGGGAACTTAGTAAATGTTCCTTGGAGAAATGAGGAGGGAAATTAGTCATGCTTCATTTGCTTTGTGACCACCTTGCCATGGCACTTATGGTATCCATGAGATGAAGCACCTTCCAAAGACATAATTGCTTACAAACCTCCTTTTGCAACATCAAATCTGCCTACCTAGCTTATTACACCTAACATTTTTTCTTCCTTTTTGATTGGGTGCATTTGAACTAGCAAACACTTACTCTCCTCTTTTATTTTAACTGCCACCCTATCTATGTCTGCCCTTATTTCCTCTAGGGGCTCAGATTTAACTCTTGAGCACCCTTGTTTCTCTACCTAACTACTTATCTACCAAGCTTGAACTGTTTGGACAGATTTCATTCTCTACCCCTAAAACAAGAAATTTAAACATGGACTGGTCAAGATTAAGTTGTTTGGCCATCCATCAACTGTGACAGAAGTCACTGATTTCCCATATTGAACTTCTTTGCAAAAATAGGATAGTAGTGGCATTTTGGACTAGCTCACTTTCCTGGTCTTTTCTTCATTTGGGGTTCATTTTCTTTCTTTTTGACCAATTCATTCTTTTTTCCCTTTGATCATTAGTTTAGGGCATACCCTCTTTCATTTTTTGATTCTTTCAGAATATGGAACCTTTGCAGCATGGAAAGGATGAACATATTTGGCATTTTAACAGTTAATCATGAAATATGACACCTATTGGTATAGGAGAATAACACCATCCACAAGCCAATGGATAGGTAGAAGTCACTAACAGAGCTTTGGAAGGAATTCTGACCAAGGTAGTGAGCAATAGCAGAAAAGATTGGGCGGATAGACTAGTTGAGGCCACTTGGGCCTACAACACAACATGGAAGACCACCACAGGGTTCACACCTTATGAACTGGTCTATAGAAAAAAGGCTTTGCTGTCAATAGAATTTGAATACAATACACTAAGGAGGGTAGCTTAGATAGACCTAGACCTCAACCATGCACAGAGGGAAAGGCTACTCTAGTTCAATGGATTGGATGAACAAAGATTGCAGGCCCTTCTCCACACAGAGGTAGTCCAGTTTCAAAGGAAAATATGGCATGATAAAAATATCAAGAAGAAGTAATTCCAAGAGGGATATTGGGCACTGCTCTATGAATCAAGATATAAAGACTTCAAAGGCAAGCTGAGGACACGATGGCTGGGACCCTACTCTGTGGAGAAATGCAATGACAATGGTTCAGTTCTGATCAGAACCATTGATGAGGAAGCCATCCCCATGCTTGCCAATGGACATAGGTTGAAAATTTACAATAAGCACCTCTCCAAGTGGGAGTTCATTGAAGATATGAATAAGACAGTGTTGCTAGTGGAACAGGTCTTAGCCTCCACTCCACCCACTCAATGGAGAAGAAGAAAAAAGAAAAATAATAAGGACTCAAGTGAAAAGATCCATGAGGTGCTTGAGTCCCATCATTGGGTTGAAAACCTCTTTTGAGGCGACCCAATGATGAAAAAAAAAAAAGAGAAAAAAGAGAATAATATCCCTGGGTGAAAACCTCCTTTGGAGGCACCTAGGGTAGGGAATTAGGGTGAAAACCTCCTTGAGGCGCCCTAGTTGTCTTTCAAAAAAAAAAAAACAGAAAAAAGGAAGAGAAAATTGACTTTTAAAATGCATTGTAGGTTACAGGTGGACCACAGGAAGCAAGAGAAGATGCCACAAAGCCTATTTCACCTCCTCCACACTCTTCTCCATCATTTTCGACCTTTCTTCCACCTCACTATGTGTTTTTTCCAAACAATGTGTATCCTACAGGAGGCCCTGTGTGCTCTATAGGAGGGTCCTGTAGAAATCACAGAGAGCTCAAAATGGATTTTAAAAATAGTTTGAGGAGTTGGGAAGTTTCATGAAAAGCATGTAGGCCCTCCTATAGCTATCCACCCTCCTGGCTATCCATCCCACACCTGCACCACCTCATCATCATTGATTTCTTTCCTTCCTGCTAAAAAACACAGAAACCAGTTTTTAGAAAAAAAACCAAAAATAAAAGGAACAACACCTCCAAATCTCACATGCAGCTTACCAAATACCTCTCCATCGCAATCAACATCTCTGGTGGCATCCTCATAGCTTCTAGCACAAGAATCAACTAAAAATTTTAAAGGGAGAAGCAGCTATAGGAGTTCTAGTAGGATTTCCTATAGCAGTTGATCCCCTTAAAATCAAGCCACAATAGCAAAATAGGTATAGCCATAGGATTGAAGAGGATGTCTGAAGCTAGATCCAGCCAGAGGGTACTTGCACAAAGCAAACAAGCCACACATCAGGGAGCAGAAAGCATACAACAGAGGAGATACAGGTAGGCAACAACTGAAATACAAGAATGCAGCAGCAAAGGAACCAAATTGCACCACAAAAAAAACAAAAACATTCGACTTGAAGGTAAGTGTCTAACCCTCTCCTCTGTTGCATCTGTGTAATTCAAAAATATGCATAAGCAAATGATATGGTTATGGTTGAACAAGAAAAGGTGGTCAGTTAACTGGCCACCCTCATCCAGTGGACTCCGCTCATCTAGAGATGCCACCACACTTGTAGCAAGTTCTTTGTCATCACCACAGCCTTGAAAACATCGTTCTTCATCGCTTTCATCCACCCTCCTGCTAATGACGTTCTACAGGAGCACCTAAAGGCTCTACAGGAGCACCTACAGGTAGTTCTATAGGAGGGCCAGTAAGCTGTTTTGGAGAGGGAAAACATGGTTTTTAGCACAAATCTCAAGCTGAAGAGGTAGGTTCTTGGAATACTTCCATTGAATATCAAAATATGCAAGCACTAGTTTAGTTTTGAGGAGAAAATAGAACTTTTGGGGTGGAGGAAATTGATCAAAAGAATTGCTGCTTATTTCTTAGAAAAAACACATTCTATCTGTCTCTCAATTTTATTCAAAAATTGTTCTCTCCATTTCCATAGTTGGTTTTCCAAGGAAGCATAGGTAAAACGATAGGAGGTTTTATGAGGAAGGAGAAGAAATTGGTGATTTAGAGGAACAAGAAGGGAAAAATAAAGAAACCAAAGGAGAGAAGGAGAAAACAGAGCAAATAGAGACAGAAGGAGGAAAAGGGGCAAAAAAGACAAAATTGTCTCCTAAGACCCTAGAAAGGGAGGAAACAACTATTCTTGCTAACCTCAGCACCCCAGTTAAACCCAAACAAAAGAGGAAGAGGTGAGCATTAATGTATTTTGGGGCTCGAAAAAGAACAAGGATAAAACTAGGGAAACCACAACCATCTTCAACAGTGCCTATTATCATTGAAGATTCACCCAGTATCAAAGGGGAATAATCCCCCTCTAAAACCCCCATCACATATGAAAGAGGAAGTCCTAGATCTTCTACCTAGAAGGAAAGAGTACAACTACAAGACTCAAAAGCATCTCTACAGGAGGCATTGACTGTTCCATAGGAGACCCTAACTAAGGTACAAGAGACCGAAAAACTTGAGAAAAGGGTGGAAGAATAGCCAAAAGGGAAGGAGGAGACAACAAAGACTCAAGAACCTAACCCCCAACCTAGTTTGGGCTCTTACTACAATCTTCTTGAGGGGGGAAAAATCATTCCACAGAAATTTGTAGTCCCACTATTCTTTGAGTTGGAGAAAGAAAGGATAAGGAGCCATATATGGATGCAAATTGCCAAATCCAAGGGGGTAGAGGATATTGGCCACATGGAGAACCAACTTAAAGACATGGGTAGGGAGCTAAGTGCTGTAAGAAATAGAGAGGAAATCAGAAGAACTCACTTGGAAACAGAAAATGAGTTGCTAAGAAGACAACTGCAAGAAAAGGAAACATAATTAGCATGCATGGCCAGCTAGTCTTTGGAGGCACTACAGTGTAGAACACCAATAAAATCATATGGAGTATACCTCAAAGACCAGTGGCTATAGTTTCAGATCAAGACTTTGGCACAGAGAGGCACAATGCATTTTTAGGATCACAGACAGTTCATGGACCTAACCTATGTGACCAAAGTTTAGCAGAAGACAAGGAAAAGATAGTAGAGTTCTATTTGCATAACATGGCCCTCACCGATATGAACCTATGGGATCCCAATGCTAGGCTAGGGGACCTGCAGCTCATGGCCATGGCCTCATGGATGAATCATGAGGAGAAAAGGAAAATAGAAATAAAAAATTTGAGGCAAAAGAGAAAAATGAACCCCTAATGATCAGAGCTAAGCCATCAGACCCCATGGCTCTCATCAATACACCCTAGACGCTTGCAAATAATCCTCAAAGTGCTCCTAAGTATATCAAAGATCAGGCTCAGGCCATTGCACATTTTGAGAACATGGAAAGATTACTTGGAGATGACTGTATTCATGCTTGTATGAGGAGGTGGAATGCACTGCCACATAGCTTGCAAATAAGGGAATATCACTCCCCAACAAGGATGAAAGAAGCATTAAGGAGAGTGCCACTGCACAAGCACTCTATGCAGAGTTTAAAGGTCAATTGGATTGGCCTCAAACTAAGTTCCCCACTGCTACTAGGACTGCTAGAGGGCAGAAAAGAGGAAGAAGAACAACAACAGTGGGAAGAAGTGGATAGAAAGGCAGGATTCCATGATAAATAAGAGGATCTCACATCATAAGCATGGGATGTCAGGGAGGCCATCAGGGCCATCAAAGATGAGGAGGTGGACTAGTTGCTCAGTGGATGAGCAACACATTCAATAGGGGGGTGATGATGAGCCCCATAAATGGGTAATTATATGGGCTCATTTTTCCTCCTAACTTAGCTTAATCTACCATTATTATTAGTTTATTGCATGTTTTTGATTATATTTATGCTAATAGAGTGAGCTGGGTTGGCCATTATGCCATGGAGTCTAATGTGTGCTTAATGCAGATTTTTGGTCAATTTTGGAGACAAAGTCAAAGATTTAATGGAAATTTGGCAGAAAATATTCGAAGAAAACAAGGGAGAACATTTATAGGAGGGTGTCCCCCTCATTTATGACTCGATACTTCCAATTCTCCTTCAGGAAGCTCGGAGCACAAGCAGCCATATCAATGCACCAAAGAGACAACTGAGCAAGTGGAGGATAACTTTTGTCTATCTCAAGTTTTGGGAGCCAAGCCTCCCTTATTTTAAGGAAGCTATTGGGAGCTTTAGTTGTATAAGTAGAGAGGCCTAGGGCCTCATTAGGTTTTTTAATTTTATTCAAATTTTCGAACTTTTGTTGTAGTTTTACTTTGCTCAACTTCGAGCTTACTTGTGTGGACAGTTTCATGTAATCTTATTGTTGTTTTGATAATGAAGATGAGATTGTTTTTGAGCTAGCACTGAGTCACCACAGAGGGCTGAAGCTCTTGGCTTAGGGCCAAATTTAAGTAGCCAAGAACCTCTTGTCTTGTATTTATATGTTTTGTGTCAGTTTATGAATTAATTGCTGTTAGATAGATTTCTTTCTTAGTTAAGGATGGGTTGCTTTTGGTGAGTTAAAAGGTTGTTTCCATTTCAGTTTGCTGTAGCAGGTTGAACGGTGATAGGAAAAGGATAAAAAAAGGCCATCAATAGAGCCTTGGCCTCCTTTCCTCCCTTTGGGACCATGAATTGAGGCCAAGACCCTTTTGCTTCCACAAAAAACACGGATTTGCCTTTTCCATAGGATTTCTGGTTTTGCATCTTGTTAGAAGGTTTATGTTTTGCTGTAGATCTATTTCACCATGCTCATTTATATCTTTGCAATAAATTTCCTTCCATGCTTCCTTTCCATATAGCATTGTTCAACATTTACTTTCCTAGATCAGAATTTGGCTTATCTTGATGAAAAGTCCTGTTTTTTTGGTGTAGCTAGTTTCTTTGTTTGCTTAATCTCATTGTTTGATTTTCAGTTCTCTGGTAGTACATCTGTGCTCACAATAATTTAGCCAATCAGCCATCACCATCTCTCTTTGATCTATGTTCCACAGGTCATCCAAAGTCCCTTAGAAATCTGCCTTAATTTTCTACACTTTTCTCATAAACATTCCTCTCTTTCTTTGAACAAGTTCAACCATATTTCTCTTCCCTAATCCATCTTGATGAACCCTAGACACCTTAACACATCCTCCTAGCCATAAGCTACCCTTCCACCCGTTTTCCTACCTTCAAACCCTCTAAAATAGCTCTCGGCATCCTCCTGTAGACCTCTTATAGATCCCCTGCAGCCTCCTGTAGATTTTCTTGTAGGTGTCTTTTTGAAGTCCGATTGTAGGGAAAGCCTCCAGAAGGCCACCTGGGACCTCCTAGGACCCATCCACACCTTCCTACACCTCTGCAAACTTCAAATTTTCCCTCCATCACCACCTAATCATTGCCACATTCGCAAACAAATAAATTACATGCATGACAATTTCACCTAAAAATACATAAAAATCCAAAAAGATGTTTTTTACTCATTTCATTCTAGAAATAGCTTGAGTAGATGTTGTTTGCTTCCTAGATTAAGTAATAGCATTCATTTCATGGTTTTTCATCTCTCTTTCTGCAAAAATAGGATTAGTTGGTTAATTAGGGTTTGCTAGGTTTACTTTACATTTCAGTCTTCTTTCTCTTTCTGCAAGTAGAGTAGCCTATGTAGAGTAAGATTTCCTTTCCTTGATCACATATAAATCTTCTTTTAGAATTCATAGAAGTTGGCTTGAGCTCCTAGTGATCTTGCGACAGTTGACGAAGTGACAGCCTGCAGTAAGAACTAGTACTTGTGCATACAACACCGTTGCTTCCAAGTTTGTTACAAACTACTGGGTTGATAAAAGTAAAGTAGGAAGCCCAGGAGTTGCAGCATTATTATTGCAATACTGGTGCTCACCGTTTAGTAGTCATTTCTATTTTTGAGATCATTTCTCATCCACGATCTTAAGTGGGTTCATTTCATACATCATTGAAAAGAAAACACTACAACAAATTGGCAACTCCACTGGGTTTTATACTTCAGATCTAGGAACCTGGGTGACCTTTGTTTTTTAGCTAAAGGTTTCTTCTTTTTTCAATTCTCTTCATGTTTCCTAGTGTTTTAACCCTAGATTTGATAAATTTCCGACTTCCGTAAGCTTTCTTGTAATTTCTGCAAGTCACAGGAACCAGTCATGGAAAAGGTGACCTTTTTTTTTTTTTTTTGGTTTCTGAAATTTGTAGACTGGAAGTATCGAAGCAGAAATCACAGTTTTCAGCCCAAAAGGTGTGATCTGGGCTCTAGAATGAAACTTTCTACCCAAAAAGTGTGATTTCATAAAAACACAGGTCAGAACCTACGATTTCTGGGTTTTAGGGTTTTTCTCAGATCTGTTTCTAGGTTTTGCTAAGAGATGTCTGCTGGGTGTTTGACCGCTGCCTCATCCTGCTTAGGCCTTGATCCATTTTGGGTTTACTAGTCGAAGATGAATTTGGCCTCCCTTAGGGCTTCTAGTACATTTCTACCTTTCTAGGAGGAGTTTAGCTGAGTGAGAAGTCTGAGTTCCTGCAACACCTTCAACCACATTTTCTAGATATATAACCTTTTGTTTTAGATATGATAAGATAGGTTGCTACCATCCATAATTTCACATTTAAATTTGTTTGGTGACTCCCTTAGGGTCCCATCGGTTGCCCTAGGTGTTTCACTCATCTCCCTATCTTTTTGCAGCAATCTTCCCCTTTGGTCTTTTCCTATTTCTGCACCACTTTCCAGTAGCTTAGAGTCACTTGATCCCAGTCACACCAACATTTAGATCTCTTAACTGTTTTAGTGTATTTTCCATCGGTTTAGCCACCTAGTAGTAAAATGTTTGAAAACCTAGTTTGGGTGGGGTTAAGTTAATTGTTTTGTTGTTTATTTTCTATTGTTTATTTCAGTTTATTTGAATCAAGTTTTTTTCATTTTTTTTACAAACACAATCTAGGCTTAATCAATTAATACACTTACACACACAAGCACACCTTAAGCGAAGGGTGATTGGTTTACACCAGCAAGTCAAGACTTAACATAATAAATTTATCTCATCGCATCAAAGACATATGGTATATTTTTGATCTCCCTTCATCATTTCCATGTACCGTGTGTCCTTCCATCATTATGCCACCAAGGCATGATTCACAAAGACTATTAGGCCTTCACCCCCAGTTTCCACTTGGGCATATTACTCCTCCCCATCGGGTTTGAGTTCATATCCCTCTGAGTCCCCATCCTGAATCTTCTCCTGGTCCTTTTGATTCCTCATCTGATTCTGAACCTCCTTCATGCATATTGTCACCATGTTTGGACCCTCAGCTGGTGCAGGCACCCAAACCTGTGGTGGCTCTGGTAATATAACAGTGGTCACATTAGGTGGAACAGTCTCAGGAACCGTTTTGGTAGCTCCCATGCTCCCTTTTATGTCTAGGTTAAGTCTACTGGATCTTAACTAGTTGATAAATGACCCCATACACCATGATGCTAGTTAGCCCTCTATGCCGACTAAGCTTCCCTCAGACATCCCAAAGTTTGAGGGTATTTCTGGAGAGGATCATACCAACCATGTCCGATCCTTCCACATGTGGTGTTCGTCTAACTCCATAACCGATGACTCCATTCATCTTCGGCTCTTCCAATGCACACTCACTGGATACATTGCAAAATGGTATATAGACCAGTCCTCCACATCTCATTCTATTTTCATGACACTTGCTAAAGCGTTCTTATCATATTTCTAGTTACCTCTTCGGTATGGCATTGGTACTGAGCTTTTGACCACATTCTGTCAATCCTACACTAGCCTTTTTGACCATGTTCAAGAGTGGTGTTGAAGGAGGAGCACATGTCATGCTCCACCTTTCGAAGACCATGTTTATCTAGATTATTTTCTGAAGAGCCTTTTATCCCCCATCGGGAAATATGTCACGTCCCATTTTCCTCAGACCAAGGAAGAATCTCTCTAGATCGCTTTGAGATATGATCTGATTTATGCTCAATCAGGTTATGTCTATACCGTTATTCTAGACCTCCCTCGTCCTAGCAGTGCTAATGTATTGGGGGCATCTCACACTGCCGACGGTATCATTGGAACCATTTCACACTGTTTCCCATATTCTCAGCAGAGTTATGGCTACCCACAGGGGGTGACCAGTTCCTCCAACATTTATGCCCCTCCTACTAGCAACATGCTTCCAGGGCCCCAACCTGTTTACCAAGTTGTTGCTCCTTCTTATACATAGCCTGTTGCTCCAGCCCCTCAAGCATTAGCGCCGCAACCTCCCATGCATCCTTAGCCCTAGTAGCCACCACCCCCTCAGGGTCAGGTGTTTATGCAGCAGAGTGATACCAATCGCCAGAATTCGAAGAAAAAGAATAAGGGGAAGGGTAACTAGGGTAACTAGGGTAACCAAGGTAACCAACCTAGTGAACCCCAGGGGAACCAACCTAACACCAACAACGAGCAACAGGGTGACTAGCCCAAGAAGAACAAGGATCTTCGTATGAACAAGCCTTGTGCATGTTGTGCTGTAAATAGCCACTGTAAAAATGAGTGTCCCCTCTTACCCCAGATGTACCAAATGTGGGAAGCTCAAGAAACTTTTCTAGAATTCTGCGCCACCTCAACTAGTCGTGCTCACAAATCCTTTCCCTCAATAAGGATTTGTTGCTTCTCAACCCCATCCAGGTCAAGCAGCCCACCTTCCCCAACCTTTTGGTCATGGTGACTACCAGATCCTAATGATGAACTCTGATGAGGTTAACCCCTCCAATATCAACCTACAAACTCGGTCGCATCAATATGATAAGCCCTCCACTTCGTCAACTATCAAGTCCAAAACCAAAATATCCACTAAACCTCTTACGACACTAAATGGTCCTTTACAGATCCCTCAACCGAAATTTGAGGCCATTCCCAAGATCCCAAAGGGACCATTACACCATAATGCGGCTTCTAACAGAGCTTCCCATACATACAATATAGTAGACGACTTGGTGCAATCACCTGCTGCCATGTTGACACTAGAAGTACTCCAATCGTGCCCTTCCCAAAAGAAGGCTATACTAACTGCCTTGGGTACAGTGGACCCTTCCGACGATTGCTTGATTATCTTCCTGGTTGATACATCAAATCATGCCCCATTGCCTTCATCTGTTTCTTTCGAGATACCAGTTAGAGTCCATAATGCGATAATCTCGAGATGCATTATTGACAAAGGCACATCCACCTGTGTGATGTCCGTTGTTGTTTGGAAACAACTCAAGTCACCCGAGTTGTCCTCCTCCACCATCACTTTGCGTGCTTGCGATGGAAACTCCTCCCAGCCCCTTGGCATGTATCGCAATTGTCCGGTGACCCTTGTGGGCAAGACTGTCCATGTCGATATTGAAGTCATTGATGTCCCTTTCGATTACAATATTCTCTTTGGTCATAGTTACACATATTCCATGTTAGTTTTCACCTTTGCGGTGTTCCACAAGATGTGCTTCCCCCATGAAGGGAAGATCATTACGATTGATCAGTTGACTTACTACGAGCCGCATCCATGACCTCCCCCGAGTCCATCATCTCATCGATGTCCAACAACCAGTCTTCAACTCATTGCACTAATGTCTCTCCCGGAGTCTATATTCCTCATTGTTGGGTGCCTTCCCTGGTCCACCCCCTCCCATTTCTGAACCTACTTCCATGAGTGTTTGTGTTAGTGTCAGTGTCTTCACACTGCCATCAGTGATCAAAATTACTCTTTTGCATTTCATACTAGGTGTCCCATTCTGATGAGTTGCATTCCATTAGGTCATGGATCAACTGATGGTAGGGTTCATTTCAATTTTTCCCTCATGACATATATCTGCTGACCTCCTTTCATACTTTTCAGTCCATGATTCATGTTTATTTTCAATTCATTTCATCAATTTGGTCTTAGGTCTTAGGGTTTCAGTTTCATTAGGTATTAGGGTTTTACCATGATTAAATTTCAAGGACTATTGATTAATAATGGTCAGCAGACACATGAGGATGACAATAATCATAAGAAAAGTCTTCATCTCTTAATTTGTAAGCTTAATAAATGTTTCACCTCAAAACGAGTTTTGAGGTGAAAACATAGCATTGGTATATTATTTGTAAATTTCATGTAATTTAATTATTTCTCATATGTAATTAATAGTTTCATGCTACTCCTGGTCACCTATGATATTTCCAAGTACATGCCATTGTAAAAGTCAAAGAAATCAAGCATCAGTTCACCTATTCAAGCAAAAGATCAAGCACCCAAAAAACAAAGTATTTGAAAAGCAAATAGACATTACAAAGTGGGTTTTGAAAATTAAAAATCAAAAGTTAAAAAGATATATAAAGGTCATCCTTCTCTTAAGTCATTTCATTGTTTGAGTTGAAGTCCATTATCTAGAAACGCGATTTTGAAGTGCTATTGAGCAAAGGGGGTGCATTCACTATGTTTTTGGAGAAATCTGACTGGTGCTACGCACCAAAGGCCAGTGCTATGCATAGAGCTGGTGCTACGCACTTGGGTGACTTCTACAGTGTAAAATTGAACTGGAACTACACACCAAACCGGCGCTACGCACCAAACCGGCGCTACACACCTGCATGAGTGTGCTACACACCTGGCATCTAAGCTCTAAATTGTTCTAATTCGCCTTAATTCACCTCCAAACTTCCAAATCACGTCTTTACAAGTAAGTAACATGATCATTCTTGTTGAAAAGGGTTGTTGTAATCAGTCTTTGGTGACTTTGTCTCTCAAAAAAGTAAAACTCTAATTTTTGCCAAACTGTCTCATAGTTTAGAAGCTCACTCATTTACCGCTGTCCTATATCATTTATTTTCTATTTCCTAAACCCCATCCCCTCATATATTATTCCCAAAACATCATTCCCTCATACATTTTCTCAAATTCCCAAACCCTACATATACACCCCAAACCCTACACAATTCCCAAACCCTACTCACTCCCTAAATCCCATTCCCACTCTTGTTCATCCTCACCTATTTACCTATAAAATCTCTTCATACTCATCTTACATTCATTCACCAATTCACCATACTTCATTCACCACAAGTGAAACAACTATAAAACAATGGAGAGGGACAGTGAGTATGAACTGGAAGAAGAAACCCTTAGTGACAGTTCCAGGGAGAGAGACACACAGGGCAGGAAGCCTCATAAAGGAGGAAAACATATCATAAAGGAGCCTACCAGTTTTAGGGAGCTACAAGCCTACCCATTTGCCATTTCTTGTTTTAAACGTCAGTCATGCTTTGGTTTTTGTGAAATGGTGGAAAGGGTTAAATTTCATCATGAATTAGCAAGGTTGTTTGTGACACGTTTGGACAACAATGAAGTAAACCTTGCCGGAGTTACATTCACTTTGTCACCAGCTATTATTTAAGAGGCTACAGGTATTCCAAATGTGGGTGAAAATTGGAACAAAGGTCAGGACATTGACATGGAGTACTATGAGCCTTACATTAAGGCTAAATACCATAACAAACTTAAGAGAGTATTCCCCTTTAAATTCTTGGAGGATAGGTTTGATCCATTAATGAAGATCATCATCAAGTACTTTACTTGTGAAGGTAGGTTCTCTCGACTGTATGCCTACCACATTAGACTGTTGATGCATTTCACTAGGGTGAGAATGATGAATATCCCCTACTTCATATTCAGAAACATTGAGAAGATGACACTCATTGTAAATAAGAAATTATACCCCCAGCAGTTAACTAGCATTTATCACTACTCTTTGATTAAAATCATTGTTTTACATTAGCTAAACCTTCTTAACATGCCATGGGAGACTTTCATCTCTCATGAAATTTTCAAAGGCCCTCAAGTCTTTTCATTAGTTCCTCATGAAGAAGGTGGACCTTCAGGACATGAAAAGGTCCAAGAGACTGAAACGATTGGAGTGCCAGTATTTGTGACATATGAGAGAGGCACTAGGAAACCTTTTGCAGCTGCCAGGTGAGTGTTATCTCCACAAGGTGTGGAAGGGGTCTCACCTTCATCTTCAGGTTACAGGCAAATGCTATCTCCGCAAGGAGTGGAAGGGGCTTTGCCTTCTTCTTTAGCTAAATAGGTACAGGTACACAAGGGAAAAGGTAAAGGCAAGAAAAATATGCATATGAAGGATCCTGGAGATGGGAAAGAGATAGATTTTTACCTTGTTGATCATGAGGAGACACAAGGAGTTGATGTCATTGACTTGGAAACTCAAGATCCAAAGAATGTCAAAGACATGATCATTAAAGAGCAAGAGGCTGAGATAAAAGCTTTGTCTAACAATTTAGAGAGGGATAAGTGGGTCATCAAATATCTAGGGCAAGAAAAAAAACAATTGACTGACAAGCAAGTTCTCATGGAGTTGCAAATGATCAATGAGAACCGACAAAAAGCTAAGAAGGCAAAGGTCAAGATGACTTCAATTGAACAAGAGATCAAGAATGACTGGGAAACTTGGCTTGAGAGGGTCAACATTCAACTTGAGGGGCTGATTGAGAAGGCTAATAGAGACAAGAATATACTTCGTCACATGGCCTACCACTACATGACCCAGAACAAAATCTGCAACATAAGAATGAGAAAGCTTAAGGCAAGGTTGAGGAAGGCCTTAAGGAGAAAAAAGGAGAAAGACAAATTGAAAATCTTGGTTGAAGCCTCACTATCCCATCAAAGCAATTAATGATAGTGTCTTGTGCCAAATCTAGGCAAGTTTTGACAAATTTTGGTCATTTTCAATTTTTGAAATTTTGCAAGACATAAATTTGCCCTAGGTGCGTAACGCCACCAGCACTACGCTTTTCACTGGAAGACATTTTGGAGAAATGTCTTGTATATTTGGATTCATCATGATGAGAGCATCAAACCTAGAAAATCTTAGCAATTTTGGAGCAAAACTTGGTCACCAAAAGGTCAAAAAACCATCAAAAGATGATCTCTTTGCCTCTTTTTGGACACACAGAAGCAACTTTGGGATATTTCACTTTTGAGGGGAAAAATAACATCCAAATGAAAAAATAAAAGATTTTCTAGAAACTAGACAAGAAGACCTTTCCAATGAGCTATATTGGGCTCAATTTGGCTAAGGGGAAGGACTCGAACAACAGTTGTGAAGTGGCGCTATGCCCCTGGCCAGTGGCGCTACGCATAGAGCCAGTTTGCCCAAAAATTCAATTTTCACCTAATTTTTCTACAAGTTGACTTTTTCTCCCATCATGGATGAATTTATGATTATAAATGATGCTATGCTATGTAGATGTAATTTTAAAATGACCTTAGAGGGTAGATTCATCATTTTGAGGTGGTTTGGGGGTTAATGAATCAGTTTCCATGCTTATAGAGGCAAGTTGTTCCACTGCCTATATTCCGGTTCCTTGTTGGGAAATGGTTGTAACAGTTCCTTATCTCTTGGATTCGACCCCTGATGGCTAGTATAGGTGGTTTTGATGTCTATATTATGTATTTTTTCAGTCATTAGCAAAGGTTGGACTCTCTTGGATGCTCTAAACTACATTGTACATCTCTACAGTAGTTTGGCAAGGAAATAAAAAAGGATTTGCAACTATTTTTGTGGGATTCTTGTGGTAATGTGTTTTTGCATAGTTTCTTCTTCTGACATTAGTTTTTCTCATGTGTTATGTGTGCCAAAATCTAATTCATTTTTCTAAACTAAATGAAATCAAGATAGATAGGTAGAATACATTGGTTACAATGCTATGCCTTGGGAATCCATTTTTTTATTTTTATTTTTTCTACAATTTGAAGAGGATACATGATCTTTGCATGCCCTCCTCAGCTCCTCATCAGTCTTATACCTACCATCTCACTCTATTACAAGTTCCAAAACACTTACCTACCTCACCCCATAGAACACCCTACATCCTGACTTCATATCCCAAACCCAAAGTTGCCTCCTCCATTTGATCTAGCAACAAAACCATCAAAATCAACCAAAACCATAGAGCTACTATACCTAGCCTAAAATCCATATTTGATTCAGTCATCTCAACTGATAATGACAAGGAGAGAGCTCTCTCCCGACCTAGTACGTCTAGCTACCACGTTAAGCTTGGTTTGTGCTTATCCTAAGATTGCCTCCCTTCAACCTAAGGTCAATCTAGGCTCTAATAGTTTGCATGTTACAAGAATCACAAAATGCCCTTAAACAGTCCGGTACACCTAATCAACAGCCATATCCTCAACATCCTGTTGTTTCTCTTCTAGATGAACCATCTGGACCCACTCCTCTGGGACCTCCTCCATTTATGGGTGCCTATCCTATGTTCCCTCTAGGAACTGTTGCTCCATGTCTCAACCATCCAGGAGTTATTCCACTAGGGGATTATTCTACTATCTAGATACCTTTCTTATTCTCCCCTCTGTGAATTTTTTCTGTACTTGTCATGGCTTCGCTGGTCCTTCCTAACTCAACTCTTAGGATCCCAGTATGGTACATCGATCCGCCTGCAAAAATTATGTCTGGTCAGCAAAGACCGTATCATGCTTTGACCCCGGTTCAACCGGTCTCCATGACCCTTGCCAATAGTTCAACACCATCACCACCTCAACATGAACCAAATCTTGTTGTGAAAGTATCTGGCCAGGGGGGGAAAACCAAAACGAAATATTCAAAGGAAAAGGCTCTCCAAGCTTCTCCAACCCTTAAGGCCTCAAATCTGTGTGCTTTATGTGAAGTTGTTGGGCATGCCACCAACAATTGTCCTGAACTTCCTAAACTTAAACCTTTGGCTCATGAAGTGTTCCCTAAGTCGAATATTTCAGAAGTCCATGTTGACATACCAGTACCACCTAAGAAACTCAAAATGCTCCGCACAAACCACCCTTGTGTCCTTTGTGATCTTCATGGTCACTATTCCCATTGTTTCCCTCGTCTTAACGAGTTTTGCGATTGACTTGGGGCGATTCGTGAATACGAGGCCACTCATAGTAGAGCCTCTACTCCTTTACCTGTGGATTCTGGTACCACCAGTCAACCAGAATGGTGAGCTCCAGTATTGCAGCAATAATGCTGCAACTCTTGGGGCTTCCTTCTTTACTTTTATCAATCCGGTAGTTCGTAACAAACTTGGAAGCGATGGTGCTGTATGCACAAGTACTAGCTCTTACTGTAGGTTGTCACTTGATCAGCTGGCGCAAGTTTGCTAGGAGCTTAAGCCAACTTTTATGAGCTCTCAGAAGAAGCTTTAACTGTGATGAAAGAAAACTAACTCTACAAGGGCTATTCTACTTGCAGAAAGAGAAGGAAAACTAAAATGGAATGCAAACCCTAACAAACCCTAGCAAACCCTAGTTGTGCAAGGAAAGAGATGGAAACTACTGAAATGGGTGCCACTGATTACTGAAAAGGAAAATTTCATTTATTCAAGCTACTTCTGAAGATAAATGAGAATAAATCATCTTTTTGTACTTTTGAGTATTTTTTATGTGGAATTATTATGCCTATGGTTTGACTGGTTGCAACTGTGCAAAGGTTTGGTGGCAAAGGAAGATGGAGTTGGCTTTCACAGATGGTAAGGAAAGTGTGGAGGGGTCCTAAGAAGTCCTTAGTACCCTTCTGGAGACTTCCATTACAATCAGACTTCGAAAAATCACTCGCAGGAAATTCTACAGGAGGTTGTTGGGGATCTACAGGGGATTCTACAGGAGGATCTACAGGAGGAGGCTAAAAGTGGTTTTTGGAGGTTTGAAGGCAAAAAAATGATGGGAAAGGGGAGATGAAGGTTTTATGAAGGTGTTGAGGGGTCTATAACTTTGTCAATGAGGATCGGGGCTGAAGGAGATGGTTGGATTTGTTCAAAAGGCAAGAAAGCAACTTTATGGAAAAATGCATAAATTAGGGTAGATTGGCGAAATATGGTGAAAAAGTGGGGAAATATCTGAGATATGAACTGGTACAAGCTATGTTATGGAGGAATGATAGGCTGGAATGTTCTACAAGAGAGCTGCACACTTACTTCTCAAAACTGACCAAAGCAAGAACTGAAAAACAGAGTTTTGTCTATCTTAACCTAATTCTGACCTAAAACCAGAAAAATGTTGAACAAAACTTTATGAACAGAAGATTATGTGAGAAAACCATGATAAATTAACATGAAATGATCTAATATTGTGAATCCAAACTAATATCAACTTCTTCAACTCGAATATCACACTAGCAGTTCCATTGGGAGAGCAAAAAGTGTGTTTTTGGTGGTAGCAGTAGTGCCTTGACCTCAAATCATGGTCCCAAGGAGGGAGAAAGGAGATCAAGACCTGCTGGTGGCCTTTTTGGATATTTTCATATTACTGCAACAAACTACTTAAGTAACTTGAATCAAAAACAACTATTCTAACCATCAAAAGAAACCTAATTTAATAAAGCAAGATTAACCTAAACAACAAAAATTATCTTATGAATGCAAGCAAAAGCATATAAGTACTCAAAGGAGGTTCTGGGAAACTTGGGTTGGGCCCTAACCCAAGAGCTTCAGCCCTCTAGGAAAGATCAGTGCTGGTTCAAAACTTGGTTCATCTTCTTTATCAAAAAATAGTAGTTACATCACAAAACTGTCTTAAAAAGGAGCTCGAAAATGAGTTGAGTACAAGGCTGCAAAAAAGTGCGAAAATATCCTATGAAATGGCTAACTTATTGAGGCTTGAAGCCTTCTTATTTATACAAGTGGGGACTCCCAACAATCCTTCTAAACTTAAGGAACTCGGGTGCCTAAAACTAAAGATAACAACAACCCTACTTGAATTGCTCGGCTGCCCTTTGGAATTATCAATGTGGGCCTTTGTACTCCAAGCTGTTGATGAATAATTCGAGGAAGGGGTCATTTAATGAAGGGGAAACCCCTCTTATAAGTCCTCATCCTTGTTTCCTCGAGTTTGGCTATCATCTTTCTCATAAATTCCTAGTCCTTGTCAAAAATTGTCCAAACAAATATGCAATAAACACTCATTAGACTACATAGCAAAGTGACCATCCCCATTCACTCTATTGACATAAATTTATTCAAAAACATGCACAAAACTATTGAGAATGGCAGATTAAATGAAAATAATAGGCAGAATGAGCCCATATAGCTACCCATTTTTGGGGCTCATCATCACCCCCCTACTGAATGGGTTGCTCATCCTCTGAGCAACTAATCCAGTTCTTCATCTTTCATAGCTTTAACAGCTTCCCTGACATCCCAAGCCTCTGATGTGATGTCTTCCTCTCTGTCATCGAAACCTGCTTCCTGTCCACTTCCTCCCATTGTTTCTGTTTTTCCTCCTCCTTAACTCCTTCCAACAGTCCTAACAGTAGTGGAGGACTGAACTTAAGACCAATCCAGTTGGCTTTCAGGTTTTGCATTGAGTGTTTGTATAGGGGTACTCTCCTCATGGCCTCTCTCATTCTGCTTGGGGAGTGATACTCCCTGATCCTTAAGCTATGTGGCAATGTATTCCACCTCCTCATGCATGCATGAAGGCAGTCATTGCCAAACAATCTCTCCATATCTTCAAAATGAGCAATAGCTTGTGCTTGCCTGTCAACATAATCAGGGAGAACTTGGGGATTGGCTGCAAGGTGTTCATGGGCATAGATGAGAGCCAATGGTTATGTTGGTTTTTCCCTTATCATCAGGGGCCCACTGAGCTCTTTTGCCATTATCTTTTGAATTTCCACTGCTCTCTTTTCCTCATGGCTCATCCAGGAATCCATAGCCATGAGCTGTAGGTCTCCCAATGCAGCATTTGGCTCCCATAAGTTCATGTCAGGAAGTGCCATATTGTGTAGGTAAAATTCTGCTAGCTTGGATTTATCTTCAGTTGAACAATGATCACATAAATCCATAAACTGACCATAATCTTGAAATGGGATTGTGCCCCTTTGGGCCAATTTTTTAATCTGGAATTGGAGCCACTGGTCTTTGAGATATAGTGCATAGGATCTAGCTGGCTGTTTGCACTGCAAGGCCTCCATTGCCCAGCTAGCCATGCAGGCCATCTAGGCTTCCTTTTCCTACAACTGGTTTTTCAAATTCAGCACTTTAATTGCTATTTGAGATTCTCTTTCTTGCTGTTGTTTCATCAGTGTTTCAACATCTGTTTGTGGTTCTTCTTCTTGCTGCTATTTCTCTGCTGCTTCACTCTCTGCTAGGGGTCCTTCTTGTTGTTGTTGCCCTTCCAAGATTGGCAGCTTGTCTCTCCCTTGAGGTTCCCGTTCCTGTAACCGATTTTTCAACAGTTCATTTTCTTCCTGTAGTTGGGCTCTTCTAATGCTATCTGTGTGCCTTACCATGTCCAACTCCCTGCTCAACTCTCTTAACTTGTTTTCCATGTGCCCTATATCTTCGACTCCTTTGGATTTAGCAATCTGCATCCAGGTGTGGGTCCCGACCCTTTCTTTTTCTAATTCGAAGAAGAGAGGTACTGCGAATTTTTGTGGGATGATCTTCCCACCTTTTAGAAGATTGTATAGGAGCCTAAATTAGGCTGAGGGCTTGGCTTAGGTATTTCTTTTTCTTTACCTTCCTCTTGTGATTGTTCTTTTGCCTTCTTTTCCAAATTTTCAGTTTCTTTAATCTTGGCCAGTGTCTCCTATAGAGAGGTTTGTGCCTCCTGTAGGACTACTTTGGAGTCCATCAACTTGATCCTTTCCTTCCAAGTGGAGGTCTTCAGACTCCCTCTCTTGTAGGTGATAGAGATTTTGGAGGGAGATTCCTCCCTTGCTACAGTAGGTGCATCCTCAATGGCAATGGGTTCTTTTGATGGTGGCTGGGGCTTGCCCACCTTAATCCTGGTGCTCCTCCTGGCTTTGTAATACATTAATGTCTATCTTTTTCTTTTTCCCTTTTGCTTAGCTGGAGTGCTTAATGCAGCAACCACAACTACTGCTTCCCTTGCCAGTGTTTTAGGGGATATTTCCTCCTGCTGTTTTTCTTCTTCACCCTCTGCAGTTTTTCTTGAGTCCGCTATTTTTTATTTTGTCTCTGCTATCTCTGGTGGTGTCTTCTCTTTTTCTTGCTGAGTCTCTGCCTCTCCTGTGGTAGTATTTTTCTAAGCCTTCTTGGGCTTCTTTTTCTTAGCTTCTTTTCTCTTCCTCTTCTCAGCTTTTGATGCTGTTTTCTTTCCTACCTTAGGTTCAACTGTGGTTTTGTTTAGCTTATCCTCTTCCTCTTTTTTTTCCTCTTTTTCTTCTTCTATTTGAATATTTTGTGGCTCCTCATGAATTTCCTTCTCAAGTTCCTCTTTCTGATCCTCCTCTTCACTGCCGGATGGACTAACTTCATCAGTAAGAGTTTTGATGTTATCTCCTCTAGACATGTTCTGGAAAATTTCCCAAGCTATAGGGATGGTGTATGTGTGTAGGGCATATTCTACCAACAATTTGATGAGCCCATGGTGGGCCAGTTGGTCTGGAACCCTTGCATTCAACTTGGTGCCACATTCTATCAAAGATTGGAGGAGGAAATATGGGAGACTGAGTTTTCTAGCTGTAGGGAGGTCTATCCCATATCTCAATTCATGCAATAACCTCAAGTGATAACCATAAACTATACTGAATCTCCCTTCACAAGAGATATATTTCATGATATGGTAGTTGACCTCACTCCATGGAGGAGGTAAGCTTGTCCTTCTGACCCCATTTTTATCCTAGACTACAGGATGTTCATTAGGTTGAAAAAATGTCTTTTTAGCAACCTGTCCTAATGGTTTTTCTTCTTTTTTCCAGGGGAGCCCAAGTGGAAGACCCGTGATTCTGCTAATAAAATCTAGTGTAAGCTCTAGGGTTAGACACCTGAAACTGACTATAGCATGTGTTTTGGAATGGGGTCTTAAGGACAGTAAAAATTCCTCAGTCACCTCTTCGTCATAACCATGAATTCTCTCAAAGAAAGACATCCAGTTTGCCCTGGTGAAGAGGGCCACCACTTCATGGTGCTCATGAAATTTGTTGGAGTTCAGAGGATTATTTCTCATGAAACCTCCTAGCATGGTGTTTAGTGACTTCTGAAAATGCTTAGGTGAGGAAGAAGGAAACAACTTTAAAAACCGAAAACAAAGGGATAGTTGAGTTTTGTTTTTTTTTTTTTTTTGAAACTACAGAGGGAATTTCTCGTGTTCTTCTTCTTTCACAATATCAATTTACAAATTTTCCTCCCTTCAAACTTCTTTTCAACCTGAATTTACTTCTCGGCTTTTGGAAGAAATCAATATTTTGACAAAACAGAGAATATATAACACAATGTTTTTTCACAGAGAAGATAGACTTGCAAATTCGTTTTTCATAGTCTTGGTTTCTATGGTTGCATTCCTTTTTTTTTTAGGAGAATACGGGAAAGGAAAGAAAAAATAGATTTTTTAGCGCAAAGAAGAAAATTGAGAGACTATATGGAATTCAGGAAAACACAGGCAGAATTGTAAGCTCTCTTTCATTTCCTTTTTCAATCCAATACTTTACTTCTAATCCACCACCTTGTATAGATATATCACATGTAGAGTGAGTTTCCGAGCCTACCTTTTTTCAAGCTCGAATTTGACAAAAATTCTGAATTTTTTTCCTCTGAAGAGCTTTTCTCTGGCCTTCCTATAGAAAGGCTCCTGTAGACAGTGTTCTTGCTCCTGTAGAATGCAATAATGCTCCTATAGAACCCGATAGGTGGGAGGCTTTTGAAAAACTAGTAGAAAATGACTGGTTCGCTGTTTTGAAGGTGGTAGGTGAGTGCTGCAGTCGAGAACTCATTGAGGAAACTAAAAACAAAAGGTGGTGGAGGCTTAGACCACATTGTACTTAAGCTGATGGTGTAATCTATGGTGACGAGGTGAGGTGGCCGGATGGGTACGTTATCCCCATCCCAACTGTTGGTCCTACGCCAGTGTCATTATGGTTTTCATGTCGCCTGACCACCATCACCTCCCTTATTCTCGTTATACGCCGCCACCACTATCGGTTCTGAATTTTTTCCAAGTTGACGGGCCACACATGTTGACTGCGTATCCGAACTACAACTTGAATTGGATGAGGCTCATTTGAACTCCACGACGGTGTTTTGACTGAATGAGGGTGGCCAGTTACCTGGCCACCGATTCCATTTAATCGTGACCATTCCAATAGTTCATGCAGTTCCTAAATAATATTCATGCAATCGAGGAATAGGTTTAGCTACTTTCCCGTTAGCCACTACTGTGCTCTGCATGCTAGACTTTGGCACTTCATTTTCTCATTACTGCTGCTGCTGGTGCTCTGCATGCTCGGACTTTGGCTTATGCTAGTGATGTTTCGATTAGGCTTTGCTCCTAGCATGTTGCATATGTCTTGGCTGTGCTGACCCTGTCTCTGGAGTTTGTTTTTTAAAGGGATCAGCTGCTATAGGAATCCTGCAGGATTTCCTGTAGTTGCTTCTTCCTCTGAAATTTCAGGCTGATGCTTAAGCAGGGGCTAAAAAGACAACTGAAGAAGGTTCTAAATGAAAGGAATAACAGCTAGAAGGCATTAAGTAAAAACAAGTGAAGAACACTGCTGCTTATTTATCATCATTTATTTTGGTTAAAGATTGAAAGAAACATAATTTCTATATTTGTCTGTGCAAGGAAAGAAAAGCAAGTGGAAGTGTGGGTGTGCAGGGATGGAATGGAGAGTTAGGTGGATGGATGGTGGCAGGGAGGTCCACAGGCCTTCTAGACAAATTTCCAGCCCTCAGATTCTTCTCTGAACTTGATTTTGGGCTTTTTGTAGTTTCTACAGGAGCCTCCAATAGTTCATGTAGTTCCTAAATAATATTCATGCAATCGAGGAATAGGTTTAGCCACTTTCCCGTTAGCCACTACTGTGCTTTGCATGCTAGAGTTTGGCACTTCATTTTCTCATTACTGCTGCTGCTGGTGCTCTACATGCTCGGACTTTGGCTTATGCTAGTGATGTTTCGATTAGGCTTTGCTCCTGGCATGTTGCATATGTCTTGGCTGTGTTGACCCTGTCTCTGGATTTTGTTTTTTAAAGGGATCAGCTGCTACAGGAATCCTGCAGGATTTCCCGTAGTTGCTTCTTCCTCTGAAATTTCAGGTTGATGCTTAAGCAGGGGCTAAAAAGACAACTGAAGAAGGTTCTAAATGAAAGGAATAATAGCTAGAAGGCATCAAGTAAAAACAAGTGAAGAACACTGCTGCTTATTTATCATCATTTATTTTGGTTAAAGATTGAAAGAAACATAATTTCTATATTTGTCTGTGCAGGGAAAGAAAAGCAAGTGGAAGTGTGGGTGTGCAGGGATGGAATGGAGAGTTAGGTGGATGGATGGTGGCAGGGAGGTCCACAGGCCTTCTAGACAAATTTCCAGCCCTCAGATTCTTCTCTGAATTTGATTTTTGGATTTTTGTAGTTTCTACAGAAGCCTCCTATAGAATGTGCAGAGTTTCCTGTAGGATGAAAAATTTACAGAACAAACGAGACCAAGGCATGG
This sequence comes from Pinus tabuliformis, assembly GCA_031772625.1. NCBI lineage: Eukaryota > Viridiplantae > Streptophyta > Pinopsida > Pinales > Pinaceae > Pinus > Pinus tabuliformis. The sequence goes on along the minus strand of CM062809.1, from coordinate 1,025,722,720 downwards.
GAAAAGACAATGGAAATGGAGGAATGAGTTATCAAGGTTGTATGCAGCCTGGCCATGTGTTTTCTCTTGTGTAACCCTCTTGCAACCTGCAATATAAAAAAAATTTAGGTTTCTTCTGTTTTTTTTGTTCTTTTTTCTTTTATGGGACAGCTGGGGCACCTCTAGGAGTTTTTCACCCTCACTGCCTGCCCTAGGTGCCTCCAAGAGGTTTTCACCCTCACTGCCTGCCCTAGGCGCCTCCAAGAGGTTTTCACCCAAGGATCTTTTATTCCTTTTTCTGTTTTTCTCTGTTTTTCTTTTTTCCTCTTTTTTTTTTTGGTTCAGGGTGTGGGTGGAGTGGAGATAGGGACCTGCTCCACTACCAACACTGTTTTATCCAGATTCTCAATGAATTCTTGCTTGGAAAGGGGCTTCCTGTAGATCTTCAACCTATGCCCATTGACTAGCATGGGGATGGCTTCTTCATCAATGGTCTGGATCAGGACTGAAACATTTTCATTGCATTTTTATACTATGTATGGTCCCAGCCATCTTGTCCTCAGTTTTCCCTTGAAATCTTTATATCTTGAATCATACAGAAGCACCCAATCTCCTTGCTGGAATTGTTTTTTTTTTGAGGTGTCTACCATGCCATATTTTTCTTTGAAGTTGGACTACCTCTGAGTGGAGTAGGGCCTAAAATCTCTATTCATCCAATCCATTTAGCTGAAGCGATCTTTCCTTTTGTGCATGACTGAGATCTAGGTCCAGTTGAGCTACCATACTTAACGTGTTATATTCTAATTCTATTGACAGCAGAGCCTTCTTCCCGTAGACCAACTCATAGGGTGTGAACCCTGTGGTGGTTTTCCAGGTGGTGTTATAGGCCCAGGTGGTCTCAACCAGTCAATCTACCCAATCTTTTCTGCTGCTGCTGACTACCTTAGTCAAAATCCCTTCCAAAGCTCTGTTAGTGACTTCTACCTATCCATTTGCTTGCGGATGATAAGGGGTGGAAGTTTTGCGCTTAATCTTATGATGTGTGAGTAGGTGTTCAACCAGATTGGAGGTAAACTGACTCCCTTGATTTGTGAATAACTCTCTTGGATAACCAAACTTGTAGAAGATATTTTCCCTCAAAAACTCAGCTACCTTTTCTTCTATTGCTTCCTTGATTGCCCTTGTTTCTGCCCATTTTGTTAGATAATCAGTACACAGAATGATGTAAGATTTCTGTTTTGAAGGAGGGTTGATAGGACCCACAAAGTCCATGCCCCACTTCTCAAATGGCTCGAAAGTCACTTGAGGTTGCAGGGGCATCTCATCCCTTGGAGTAGGTTCCCCATCCTTTGACATTGGTCACATTGGCTGATATATCTCCTGACATCTTGATGAAGAGTGGGCCAATAGTAACCTACTTACATAATTTTGAAGGCGGTCCTTTTTGTTGCAAAGTGGCCCCCACAGGGCCCATCATGACAGGTCAGGAGGATGTCAAAAATTCCTCCTCCCTGACACATCACCTCAAAATCTGATCTGGGCCAAGTTTAGAAAGATTGCCCCCAATCCAGGTGAATGGGGCACTTTTCCTCACGATCTTGCTCTTCTCTTTTGAGGACAGGTGTGGTGGAAACTATGCTGAAACTAAATAATTTGCTATGTCAACAAACCATGGAGAGAGGACTGAAATAGCAAATAGGTGTTCATTTGGCATTTGATCATCCACCATTCCTTTTTCACCTGTAGACAGATATAGTCTAGATAGAAAATCAACAACAACATTTTCCTTACCCGGCTTATCAACAATGGTGAAATCAAATTGTTGCAATAAAAGTAACCATATAATGATACAAGCATTTACATCCAGTTTATTCATCAAATATCTAATTGTGGCATGATCAGTGTGTACGAATGTTTGATAGTCGGTGATGTAGTGTTTGAACTTATTTAGGGAATGGACTATAGCTAGGAGCTCCTTTTCTGTTACAGTGTAGTTTAGTTCGGCCTTGGACAAGTTTTTACTGACAAAATATATGGCATAAGGCAACTTCTCCTCAACTTGCCCTAAGGCTACTCCTATCACTTTGTTCGAGGCATTTGTGTGAATGTGTAAAGGTAGGGCCCAGTTTGGACCTCTCAAAATTGGGGAGTTACCAGCTTACCTTTCAAGGCATCCAGAGCCTCTTGACAGTTGTAAGTCCATATGAACTCAACATATTTTCCCAAAAGACCAAACAATGGAGAGGCTAGCTTACTAAAATCCTTAATGAATCTTCTATAATACCCTGCTAGGCCTAGGAAACTCCGAACATCTTTTACCTTTTGAGGAGGTGGGACCCTTTGGATGATAGCAATCTTGTTGGGATCCTGTTACACAATAATTTGTCACTGCCTTCACCCCAGTCCTTCTACTGTGTCATGTGTCCAAGTAAAACATGCTCATACTGAACAAATGCTCTCTTATGTTGCCAATTGACCCACTTTTCCTAAGTTTTCTGCCTCGTCGTGAGAATGAACTTAATATACACGATGGACAGTGGTCATAAACAGTCCAGTTGTGCTTCCATCATAGGAGTACATCTGATTCCCACGACGGTCAGATTTCATGGTTCGACGCGATGCTATTTGCTATCTTTAGCGACGGTTTGACTGATTACATTGCCTACTAGTGATGTCAACACTAAAGCTTAGTTATAAACTCGCGATGATCTAGATTGCGCTAATTTGTTCCAACAATCGGCCTTCTGGATGTCTCTGGACCTGGTTGTTGGGTCAGTTTGGGTCGCCCTCCTCCCTCTGGCATGGTAGTTCTGTCTTTTGTGCTACTTGTCTTGAGGATAAGCTCCATCTCCCTCATTTCATGGAGACTCCTTCTACTATAAAATCACTCACCATTGCTATCATCTGCTAGTTCCTTTGGTTGTACAGTGCTGCTGCTGCTGCTTTTGAGTTTGATAGATAGTTGGTGTGACTGTGAAAAGTGTGGGATTGCTTTGTAGTTTGCAAGAAGGTGTGGAGTGCCCTTAATCTTGTGTAAAGCTTGTGAATGAGAGACAAAGAGATATATATTACTATTTGAGAGACCCATCTTTGAGAGTGAATGCTTGAAGAAACACACTGGTTGGACCCTCTGAGAAGGCTTGCGATGTCAAGACTCGGTTGTAAGCTTGCTCTTATTTCATTATTAATACAATCAATGATGATTTCCTATGTCTTGTATGTAATTTACTTGATAGTTCATGACTTCTTGACTTTATGAGTAAATAGATCATTGTTGTTTCTCAGTTACGTGCTCTATTGTTTCTTTGTGGTGTTTCAGGTTGATTTCTCATTAAGGAGAAGGAAACAGAAGCTAGAGTAGTGCAACGGAACTTCATCAACAACCAGTTTGAGGTAGGTCTCCAACGATGATTGTTTAAGGGAATTAATTGTTGTTTTGTCCTTGCTGTGACTAGACCCACTCTAGGGCTAGAGGGGTTGCCTCTGTCTGCAGAGGGAACACTTTCCTGCATCACAAGTTGGTGACTCTGTTGGGGAGTCCTTTGTATGTTGCTTCTCTTGTTTGCACTTGTTTTGGTTTTGATTTGGTGTCTTTTGAATTTTAGGGATTAACTGTCGGTCTTTTGGGTTACCTGGGTTGAACTGGGAAATACCTCTATTGATTGAAGGATTGACTGGTTTTTGTTTGGGAGTTTCTTGTTCATTTGTTATTGTTTTTAAGACCGTTGCGGAAAATAGTTTAACAGTTGCATTGATGTCACCTTTACTCTTTTGTAAAGTCTTGTGCATCACTAAATCCCATCACACAGTCATGAAGACTCCTGAAATTGGTAAGTCACGGAGTAGACATGTACTCTCGCGATGACATCACTATATTGCTACAACTATTGGCTTATCACCGCTAGTTTCTTGTGTAGTACCCGCGACGATTCTTGTAGAATTGTTTTTTCAATTCTACCTCCTCAATTTATCAATCTTGTTGATCCCTTGCCTTTTTTCTCTTGCTCAGTAGCTTGTCTTTGACTATTTATGGTTAAGGCACTATTTCTTTGGCTTTATTGAATGAATCTTGCAATTTTGCGCGTGTAACCTAGTTCGTTCTCTCAAGTTCTTGAATCAATTGGCTTGGTTGCTGGTTTGCCCAAGGTTTGTTTGCAAATTTCTTGTTGGTTTGTTTGAGCCTTCTCCATTGCTCATTTCTGGTTGATTTTTAGTGACAATTATTGAACCAATCTTTGGTATTGATTCAATTTCTTTTCACTACCGAACATAGATCACAATTGTTTGGATCGACTAGTTCTTTCACGCTTGCTTGTTTGTCTCTTTTAAATATAAAATATCAAAATCAAAAGACTACATTCATTTAGTATACAAAAGTGAAAGTAAATTTGCATTTAAAGTTTGCATATTGGAAAGCAAATGATAAAATTTATCAATAGTAGTATTCGTGCACTGTATGGTTGATGTGTTTTTGCATTGTGTCTCTCGGTTTTCTTGGTTTGAGAATGATCTCTCAACCCTCCTGTAGGTAGGTGTTCATTGAAGTAAAAGGATATTTCACTCATTCTAGCTGCATCCTAGGTTTTGTTGTATACATACGGTAAGGCCTGAAAACTGAAACATAATTCAAGATCAACTTTAAAATGAACTGAATAAACTTAACAATGCATTGGAACATAACGCACACTATTTAGAGGTCTAGGCTAGAGACGTGCTCTGACGTTGTTAAACCTAGTCACTATTGCTTTCACTCAAGGTTGGGTGATTCCTCCTTTTGTGACTCAATAGCAGTCTAGTACGGAATTGTGCTCCCATGTACCGTCGAGTATATGTTGGGAGACCCCACTAGGTTATCATCCTATATCCCTAGGAAGTTGTGTCTGCCGCTTCGGGAAGATTGACTGCCGTAAGGAAAGTCCTTGGTTTTCATATGATCGCCAAGGTGTATATGCAGTTTTACAGGATGTTTGGTAAACCTTTTGCCCAGTTTCTCTAGAGCAATCACTTTAGTTCCTTTTCGGACTCCTTAAAAGAAAAGGTCCATCTGAGCACTTGTCACTTCAGGCTCTTTAAATATTCAAAGGAGACTAGAGTCATCTTTTCGTCCTTTTCTTGAATCTTTAAAGATGAGAAGGCCAAGTTCTGTTCCTGTGTCTTAAAATTTATTTAGCCACGTTCACACTTACCCTGTTAGATCTTGTTACGTTTTAGTTTGCGTAGGGTTTTTTCCTTACTCGATTAGTTCTCCCTAGGGCTTTTGAGTTAAATCATCTTGGTGGAATCATCGATCTCATCTCCCGTTCCAAGTGACCAAGGATCCTCATCTTTAGTCGCTCTTGAGGTATTGGTTGCTAGTGATACTATTCCTATTATTTCGAGTATCCAACCGCTTAACTCTCACACTCCAGAAGACGAGTCTTACGATATTCGTTGGAACCCCGTTTGGGAGCTTTCCAAAGAATATTTTCCCTTCACTCCTCCTGGTGTTTTAGTCCCAATGTCTTCTTCTAACATGGATGAGACAACCCCCGTCACGAGTGAAGAATCCTTTATGGCAAGTGGTGAAATTCCTATACCCATGGAAACTTCACCCTTCCGTGTCACCTGCCTTGGTATCACGCTGCCTTCACGTTATAATGCTCTAGCTGATATCATAGGTTCTAGGTCTCCCCTTTCCAGTTCCATGTGGTCTCGTACTGTCACTCCGACTTCAGGATCTTTCACTCCCCAGATTCACAATGTGACATCTATCCCGACTATCCCAACTGTTTGTATGGCTTCCTCAGCCCTTATTGTTAGTGCCATCACTGCATCTTCAGTTGTGACCATTGTTGCCGGACCTTCAGCAGGTCCTTCACACAGTGCCCCTTCGGCACCCGTATCTGGGGCTGTTGACCCTAGCCTTGGTGCCCCACCTTCTTTTGGTTCCATTCTAGTAGGGGGGCATATGATCGATATCCTCAAATTCCTCAAAATCTAGATCCTCAAAATTTGTTTAATTATTATGATTCTAGAGGAGTCCATATTTATCACCCTGGACCCATAGCATCTCAGCCTTTTGTTGAGGTCTCGGTTCCGTTGTCTATTGCTTGGAGCACCACGACTTACCATGGTGGCCAAGCACAGTCTTCAAATATTCAAGGACCACCCTATCAAGGTCAACTATCTTACGGAAAGTAGTCTTATGGACAACCGTACTATGGGCAACCTTATTCAGGGAAAACTGTTAGCCCACAAGAACAACCCATTCAGGGAAAACCTTCGGCCTTCGGTGCGTCTTCTTTCACATACTTCGAGCAACCTTCTAGTAACCGAGGACAACCTTACATTCAACAAGGCCAACCTGGTACCTAGCAAGGCCACCCTTCTGGACAAGTTGGTTAGCCTCAAATTCAACAAGGCCAGCCAATTTCCCAGCCTACTCAACGATATGGTCAGTCTGGACAACCTTTGCTTCCGCAAGGTCTACCCAATTCCTAGCAAGTTGAAACTTCTGGGAAAATGGGCCAGCCTCAACCTCAACTGGGCCAACCTTCTGGCCAAATGGCTCAACCTATGTCTTCTCAAGGACATCCGTCTGGGCCTGCTCAACCAGGCACTCAAATGATTGTTGCTTCTCAAGCTCCACCTAGTTTTCAGCCCCAGTCTAGGCTCCAGACCCAATCTAGTCTTTAGCTTCAGGTTGGATCCCAATCCCAACCTGCTTATCAAACACAGCCTGGCTACCAGGCTTAGTTTGGAGCCTAGCCGCCTTATAGTTTTCAGCAATCCCAAGGGCAAATCCAGTTTGCCCCATATCAAAATTATCAACAACTGCAGGTAAATCCTTACCAGAATTTCCAGCAACCATATGTTGCTCCTGTAGGCCAAGTTGGTAATCAGTGGAATGCTAGGGGGAAATTCCAGGGTCAACCGTCTAGTTACAGCTATAACCCTTATGGACAAAATCCCTACGGAAAAAACCCTTATGGGCCAAATCCGTCCGGACAAAACCAATGGGGGCAACAAGCAGCTGGGTGGAACTCTGGTGCTACCTCCTACCTGCGGCCTTAGATGTCCTTTAACCCTCAATTACCCTTTTTAGTGATGTTGGAATTACCGGATGTGTCCAAACTGACAAATGATCCCATTCTTCATAATTCGTATTGGCCGCCGGTTCCAACTAAAATTCCAGGTGATTGTCCCAAGTTTGATGGTAAAGCTGGAGAAGATCCCCAAGCTCATGTCATGACTTATCATCTATGGTGCTCGTCAAACTCATGGCTTGATGATTCAATCCGGCTCCACCTTTTTCAATGGACTCTCACTGGCTCTGCTACTAAATGGTATATTGAGTTAGCTTGCGGATCTTTTCAAGACTGTAACTTGTTGGCTATGGCATTTTTAACTCATTTTCAGTTACCGATTCGATATGAAACATGCACACATCTCCTGACATCCTTAAAATATACCACAGCCATGCATATCTCCGATCATATTCATGAATGGAGACGACATCTCCGTTTGATTAAGTTTTGGATTCCCGATCAACTTCTGACTCGCTGGTTCACAACCTCATTTGTCGGTCTGATAACTCGGGACATCGCTATGGGTGCATGTGTAACTAAAGAGCAAGCTATTGCGTGTCCTCAGTGTTATCACTCAGGTTGTTCCCCAAAAGTAGTGGGAAAAGGGAATACGGCCTAGGTAACCACTAACCAGTCTTTTAGACACAGATTCTAGCCAATCTGCAGCTAGAGAGGGATCTCTATTTATGTTTTAGCTTTGTTTTGCTATATGTTAGGCTAGCTATGAGGTACAAGTATTTGTTTGAATTGTGGATGGTGACATTCAATATAATAGGGCTACAAAGTATGAGAAGTTAAGACCATTGGGTTAATGGAGTCAAGTGAAAATAAACTTCTGGGTATGGTTTCTTTGGCAAAGGAGGAACTACAGAGCAAGATAATTAAACATGGAACAATCTTCAAGCTGGAATAGGATGAAATGGAGTCAGGGAATGAAAAGCAATTAAGGATCTTTCATTATGCTAACAGAGGGAAAATGGATAAATATTACCAAGGAGCAGTTAAGAATTCCTTAATTATATTCAGAGTGTAAGAACCACGGAGACAGGAGTAGTCAAGAATTCCTGCCTATGCTAGTCCTGAAGAAAACATAAAAATGACAGGAATTGAACACAGAGTACAAAAAACTAAATTCTGGGCTATTCTTTTTTCTTGCAATTTAGAACATGATACTTAGATGATATATAAAACACTGAAAAAGTAGAACAAGAGTTAAAAAGACTTATTGATCCATGAGATAATCCAAGAATTCTGCAACATGGGCTTCTGTGATTAATTCCATAACCAGAGAGTTCATCAGCAAAGCATTCCAACAATCTTTATTCAGAAGAGTTCTCAAAATTTACAGCGTAGGTCCAGAATGATATTCACCAACCCACAATACATCTCTAAGGGAGGTATTTATACAAAAAGAGTTACAAAATATCTCATAGAGAAAATATCAAGCAATAACTTTATCCATCTACTTCTTCAAAGGAAGTAAATGACATTGAAAAAAGAGCGCAATTAATGTAGGAGTAATTTCCAATGTACTGGATGCCTTAGGTGGTATAATATATTTGACTTTTTAACTCAACAAGTCAGCTGGTAGCTGTCTCTTTATTTCGTGTTCCTGCATTGCTGTCCTGACCCTTTCATCTATGCCTGATTTTTCTTTAATGCGTTTTGGCGTGAATTCCTTCCTCTGTTATTTTCGTTTTTATGATAGGTGGCACATGCATTGAATTTGATTCAATGCAGATGATCAAAAAGAGAACTAAAAATACATTGGTAAAATCTCTAACATGCTCTTCCACCATTGGTCTATTGGCAACTGGTGTCTTTGTAGTTTTATCAATATTTCATCAGCTTCAATATACCTGTATAAATTGCATTGTACTTCAAAAACATGTGTTATTTCATGCTCAATATAGAACAGATTTTCCGACTTGTCATATAAGCTTTGTCCAGAGGGAGGTACCATGTCCTCTGAAGTGCTTGATGATGCTGTGATCTGATTGGTAACATATGTATTCACCCTGTGAGCATATTTTTCATGTGTCAACAACCTCTGATTGCTGGTTAACAAACTGGGTAGACCCTTTTGCTGCAAGACTGTAAACTTTTTTGTAAAAGCATTTATTTCTATCTGCATTTCTTGACACTTTCTCTCCAGATTTTGTATAAAATTCTTCATAGTCAGCACCTTTTTAACTGTCAAAATGGTACCTGTTCTATCCCTGATATCTAAAGCTGCTAGTTGTTCTTTGGTATGAGTATTCAAAAAATGAATTAGTCTATTGGCCTGTTTGGGCATGTTTCTCCATAATGCTCTGGGCTTTTGAATCTCCACTTGGGCTATTTCTATCAATTCAATTTGATCATGGATAGTCTGTATTGATCTCCATTGATTAGTGATGGACTGGCCAATCTTAGTCCACAAAATTGTTTTGATTTCTGATAGAGGTTTATGAAGAGTAAGATCTTTCTCCAAGGATTTTACCTTATTTTCCAAGGTCTTTACTTATCTTGTTTTTTCAACCACATTTATTTTAGATTTATCATTGCTTACCTCTAACTTGGCCAGTTTTTCTTTGGCTTCCTTTAGTTCTGCCATTTGGAGTTCTAATTCTTTTACTTCCTTCATCATCTTTTCCATGCTCATGCTGGTATCTGGTACTGTTTTTGTTGCTAATGAAGTATCTGTGACTGATGTACCTGTTGTCGATGCTGGGGCAGTGGAAGGGACTGCTGTTGTTGCTGTAGGAGGAGCAGTTGTAGCTATTGGGGCTGTTTGAGATGGCTGAGAGGCCAACTCTCCCTGTTTTTCTGGCAATGCTTTCTCTAAAGCCTGCTCTGTTTCACTTAGCCTTTGATTCATTTTTATTAACAACTCTATCATGTCTTCTTCTTCTTTTTCTTTCACTATCTATGTGGTCTACGGATGCATAGTAGCTGGTAGTTTTAACTGCTTCTTGAGGGTAGCTATGTCATCCTACTTTTTCTTTATTAGTGCTTTTATTGCTTTAGGATCCTTGGGATTATGTCCCAGCTCGATGACGATTTGTTCCAAGGACTTTATCCTGTTGTCCTTGGCGAGAGAGGATGCCTTTTCCAACTCTAATTGGGCAGATGTGTTGTTTAGTGAATTCTGCAATTGTTGAGCTTGTATGGTTGTGTCTGCCAAAGTGGAATAGACCATTTCACCGGTTTGCTTGTGCAACTCAACCTGGTCCAAAGGGTGAATGTCTTTGGCAAGAGCCTCCATATTTGTTCTAATATAATTGGCAGCTGACTGTGGTTGCTATACTTTGGGCTTGAAATGACTCAAGATCATTTTTATTTCCTTGATATCATATGCAGACATCAATCTCTGCTGTTTGGCAGGAGTTATTTTGAGGAACTAATCGTAAAGCTGCATTCTTATTGGCTCATTTTGTGCTTTGATGTCCATGAATGACCTCTTAATATTAGAACTTTGTTTGCTTTGTGGCCGTGCTGATGAAATTTCCATACTAGGCTATTTTCCCAACTGCTGTCCATGAGAACTGGTAGGTGATTCTATCACTGGGGAAGTTAGTGGGTTGGCTGCCCTTTCACTTCTCGGACTTTCAATGATCTCCTCTATAACTTCCTCTTCAGGTAGAGGATCCACTCTCTGTTTCTTTGCTTCTGGCTGTTCTGTTGGCCCACTTATGGGTGTGGCCTCTTCCCGGTCCCTTTTTCTGCCCTTATACTCATTGAGAGGGGTCTGCAATGCTGGTATCTCTGGTGCATTGGTCTGGACAGGAGGAATTTTCCCTTGGCCTTGCTGCTGTGATGATGTTGATTGATCTTTCATTTCTTGTTGCTTTGAGTGTAGCACTTCTTTGCCTTTGGATGTCCCCGCAGGTGGAGTACTTTCTTGGACAGGTTGTTGTGAAGTTGTAGCAGATGATGTGCCCGCTCCAATGTGTTGAGGCAATTTGAAAGAGACCTGTCCAAAATAGTCTAGGTCAAGAGTTTTTTCAAGGTTTTTCATTGCCTGCTCCATTTTCTCTTCCTCAGTAATCTGTTCTACCAATGTGCCCTCTATCCATTCATCTTGATTAGCATACTGTTCTAAATTAGGGATTCTACAATGATCATAGCCTGATAGCCTATATTTTATCTTTCTATCATGGATGAATCCATCTGGGTCGTAGGGTACCCACCAAAAACTCCTTTTTAGTTTGAGCTGCTCACCTAATATCTTTTCAGCATCTTTCCACCCTTCCTTTTTGTTAATAATGAGGGGGTCTAGTTGGTTTCTTAGCTTCAGCTAAGCCCTTTCTTGGCAGCATAAAAATGAGTCAATCTGAGCTAATAAATTGCCTAAAGTATTGAAGGGCAAATAGTATCATAGGTACATACTTTGGCAGCTTGTAGGGGCACAATTCACAACCATAAATCCTGATCTCTGTGTGATTCTGGTAAAAGTACCAGTCACCTATTTTATAGCTTTTGGACAGCTACAAGATTTTCTGCATTTCAGCTGAGAGTCTGGGAGGGGGACTTCTCATCAGCAGAGATGAGACTGGATATATGAATAGATCAATGAACTCACAATAAGTATAAGGAGAATTATGGAATATATGGAAGACTGGGGTCCAAAATATGACAGATCTCCTTTCTCCTTTTGCATCCAATTTCTTGACAGGGAATTGAAAAATATCTGTTTGATAGTATAAGAACAGATGATATATATATATGCTGTATACTTGAAAACCCATTCTCTATTTAGGCTCATGAATTGTTCATGGATTTTGTTGCTAATGAAGGTAGCAAAGTCAAACTTGATGGCAGGAGGGTGTCCTGGAATAAATATAGACATCAGAGCTAGAATGGTTTCATCAACATACTCACTTGTTCTAAAATCCAGGACATAGGATATCATGTCAATAACAATTCTCCCAACTTCATTGAAATAGACCTGGTGAAAAGGAGGTGAGTCTCTGGGCTGGGAGTTTGGGCTCATGAATAACTCGGCAATTCGGCCTATTTCTGCAGAGGATAGTTTGGAGCCTTCGTCCAGCAAATATTTCATAGACAGAGGAGCCAAAGGCTGATTAGGCTTGAAATGCAACATCTCATTGATTGAGTCAGGGGTGATATAGAACAGGAAAGTGCCATTTGGGGACATGACTGCTCTTTGAGTAGGCTCATAGTTAGCACAACACAAGCGGATTATATCTGGAAATACATTAACTGATGGAAGATAATATATGGGCAGATTGGACTCCCATATGTCATAGAGATCAGTCTTGTTTAGGTAGCTGTTTATAATTTCAAGAAATTTTTGCAGATGGTCTTTGATACCCATTAAATCTTGTATTTGGAAGTCCCTATCAGCTAAGGGCAACCATTCTAGCTCCTTATGTGGTGCATTCAAGGGGGCAACATTGAGGGCCACTGGAGCCTCCATTTTTTGATCCTCTGTGATTATTTAATTTGAAATTTGGGTTTCCACAGCAATAGTAGGTAAAACAGTGCTTTTGGGTTCTTTCTGCGGGAATTGCAGGCCGAAATGAGCTTGAACTTTAGCTAAATGGGTAAATTTGCAGAGGGAGTCACATTCTGAGGAATTTCTCAGAAAAAATGGGCAGAACAGAGGTTAAAATGTAGAGGTTCGGGGGCAGCACTATGTTTTTAGTTATGGAACTCTGGTTTTCTGTGAAAAAATGGATAGAACAGGTTGTTTTGTGGAAATAATGTGAAAAACAGGGATAGTTATGGTATATTTCTCAAGAGCTGTCGACTGGATTTGTACAATTTTTGGTTTCACGGTTTTAACTCAGAGAAAAAGTGGAAATACACAGGGTTCGGGGGGGCCAGCGATCACCCCGAGCACCTGCTGCTTGTCCTCTGTACGGCAGAAATACCGCCCATCCCCCGAACGCTATCATTCGGCATATAAAGGCTTGCAATATGCATGTGGGCCGTCTGATCTGGGGGATCGGATCCAACGGTTGGCGGCATGTAAAATAGGCAGAAGGCTATACTACGGGACCCGCCATAATATTTGAGAGTTTTTCAATGTTTTTTGGGTGTATTTGTTATGGGTTGTTGGACGGGTTAAGTTAATTAACCAACCAAATGTCGATTAATTCCTTTTAAGAAGCAGACCATGGATTATTCAAAGGGTTTCACATACGCCTTTTGACTCAGATTGGATTATAACATATGGCCTGTAGTGTAGACGAGAGTGGGATATTTAAGGTTTTGGGATTTTTTATGTATTTACATAGTATGGGCGGGGAAAACTTTATATGGGAGCTATATAATAGAGTTAGAATGTCATTATGAAAGGGATGTTTAATATGAAAGGTATATTTACACAAAACACTAAGTTTGAAGGTAAACTTAGGCTTAGGGAATAAAAGGGATCTAGGTGGTGAACTTGGAGAACTTAGTATAAAAGAAGAAAAAGATTTTTACACAAGAAATGTGGCTTTTTTCTCTTAAGTAAAACCAGAATTTCACTTGGTCTTTGCTATAAAATGAAGTGAACTAGGTGCACTGAGCTGATCTCAGTGTCCTTGTGGGGAGGTTAGTAAGTGATTTTTTGGGGAAATGAGAAGGGAAATTAGTCATGCTCCAGATGTTTTGCAACCACTTTGCCATGGTACCTGCGCTAGCCATGAGATAGATCCTAAAAAAGACAAAACTGTTCATGAACTTGCTTCTGCAACATCCAACTGCCTACCCAGCCTAATACACCTAACATTTTTTCTTCTTTCTCCTTGGGTGCATTTGAGCTAGCAAACCCTTTCTCTCTTGTTTTCTTTTAGCTGTCCTCCTATCTAAGTCTGCCCTTATTTCTTCCAGGGGCTCAGATTTAGCTGTTGAGCTCCCTTGCTTCTCTACCTAACTAATGATCTGCCAAGCTTGAACTGTTTGGACAGACCTTATTCTCTAATGCTAAAACAAGAAATTTAAACATGGAGAGGCCAAGATTGAGCTGTTTGGACATCCATCAAGTGTGACAGAAGTCACTGATTGCATAATTTGAACTTGTTTGCAAAAAATAGGACAGTAGTGGCATTTTGACTAGCACACTTTCCTGGTCTTTTCTTTGGGGTTCATTTTCTTTCTTTCTTGACCAATTCATTCTTTTTTCCCTTTGATTTTTCTTTTAGGGCATACCCTCTTTACATTTTTTAAATTTTTTGGTTTTTTCAAAATATGGAATCTTTGCAGCATGGAAAGGATGATCATATTTGGCATTTCCACAGTCAATCATGAAATATGACACCTATTGGTATAGGGACTCAGTACCTTGACTTGGATTACTCCCAGTCCGGTATGCTATATGATTATTTTCCTGATGCTCCGAGGCCCGAAACTTCCAAAGCCCCGCCAACACCATCTGTTGACGGCGTCATTGGTTCTGTCAATACGTCCTCTAAGAAATATTCCGCGAACCCTGAGAAGCAAAAGTCGAATGCTTCAAATAAAAACACTTCTCGGGCTGTATCCAATTCTGGTAACACTTACGAGGTTAATGCTATCTAGTCCACCACGGTGGATAAAGCCTCGAAAGGGAAAAAGAAGGGAAAAGGAAAGAATAAGGCTGATCAACCGAAGCAGGATTCCCCTAAACCTCCACCCGAGGAAGGTGCCAAATGCAAGCCTAAGTATCCTTGCCTTATCTGTGATGAGGATCACTATACTAAAGACTACCCCAAGTGATTTGAAGTTATTCGTTTGTTAAAAGGTTCCCCTGGGACTACTGCCATGCTCAAAGAACCTTTTCCCTTGTAGCAAACTCAAATGGTGGCTGATCCATCTCAATCCTCTTCTCCCTTTGGTTCTCAGGTATTTATGGCTGGGATGATTCCCATCCACATTAGTACTCGGGAAAAAGAGTATATGTCGCCTGCCGGGAAGGAGCTTGAGGTCCCCTCTAGTGCTCCTCCGTCCAGTTCTGGTCCCCTTCATATTGAGCGACCTAGCACTGAAGCGGTCATCTGACCTCCTCCTAAAGGCGTGCTCCAGAAATCTTCTTACAACCCTAATGATCGTGCTACTTAGCACTACAGCATCACTGAGAACTTAGCCTAGGCTCCATCAGCTATGTCTGCATTAGAAGTCGTCTAGAGCTACCCCTATCAGAGGAAGTCCTTGCTATCAGCTATCAGTGGCATTGACCCGGCTGACTCGGACCTGATCACTTTGATTTAGACATTCATATACCGAGACTGCCTCACCAAATAGCCTTCCTTATCTAGGTCATCATCAATTCTAAAACGATTCATTGTACCATCATTGATGAAGGCGCTTCTACTTTCATAATGTCTGTTGCTTGTTGGAAGGCTATTGGTTCTCCGAATCTAAGCCAGTCTCCTACGACCTTGGAAGCCTTTGATGGGAGAGAGTCTCATCTTTATGGTATACTCAAACATTTGCCTATTACTTTGGAAGGGAAGATGGTCGAAGTTTTTGATGCCAATTTAACTTACAACCTCCTTTTAGGATGAAGCTGGACATATTCCATGTGAGCCGTGGCTTCATCTCTATTTTGTGTCATTCGTTTTCCTCATCAGCGGAAGATCGTCACAGTAGACCAGTTGTCCTTCTTCACCTCCTCCTCCTCTGACGACAATGTGCCTTTCGTGGAGCATACCTTCGTTCCATGTGAGAGTGTGGGTGCTGGAATCTTTAAAGATCCTGTCCTTATGGGTGTTTTTTCACTCCCACCTCCCAATATCGCTCCCATTAATATGATTTCTATTCGCTCTAATCCTTGGGTTCTTCCTCCTGCTGATCAGATAGAATATTGGGGCGATGAGATGCCATTGAGTCCTACCGAGCTCAACTACATCAAAATTGTGTCTGCATCGGCTACATACTCTGAATCTGCTCCTTCGAGTAGAGCTCTCGACTCATACGTTCAATCCGCTTGGCTTGGAGATGGCGCTTCCTCAGACCCGTTAAAGGAAATTTTTCCTACCGATGAAGCGATTATTGCGACCATCTTTTTTGAGGAACCTCCTTAGTCGGATCGTCACCATTGTTCCTCATTTCTCCCTACCCATTAGGAAATGATTACTTGTCTCGAGGTGTTTGCTCCTTGTCTCCCATCGCAACCCCTTTAGACACCTATCTAAATTCATTAAGTATCTTTTGAAGGGAATATGGGGAACATTACGTAAAATCAACCAATCGACATCTCTGTTAAGCAAGGGATTGTCGAGCACATCCATGTTGGAGTAACCTGTACTCTAGAGGAGATTCAACTTTATATTGATCTTTTTCATGAATTCCATGATGTGTTTGCTTGGTCTTATGGGGAGATGCCCGACATTCATCCTAGCATCATGGTGCATGAGATGCCTATATATCCGGGTGCCAAACCTATTCGACAGTGTCTACGCCCCGTGCACCCCCGAAAGGCTGCAGCTATTAAAGTAGAAGTTGAAAAGCTTCTTAAAGCCGGCTTCATTTACCCCATCCCACTCATAGATTGGGTTTCTAACATTGTCCCTGTGACTATAAAACATGGCACTATTAGGGTATGTGTTTATTATCGTGATATTAATCGTGCCTATCCCAAAGATAACTACCCTACACCCTTCATTGACCAGCTCATTGATGAGTGTGCCGGGAGAGATATATTCATTTATGGACGGTTTTTTCTGGTTATAACCAGATTAATATCTCGCCTGTGGATCAACACAAGACTACCTTTATCTGTCCGTGGGGCACTTTTGCTTATAAAAAGATCCCCTTCGGTTTAAAAAATGCCGGTGCCACCTTCCAATGCGTAATGTCTTATGCATTTCATGATATTCGACGCATTGTGCAGCCTTACCTAGATGACCTTTTAGCTCATTTAGCGAAGCGCCAGGACCATCTAACCCACCTTCGCGAAATTTTTCTTCATTGTCGACACTATCATATCCGGCTTAATCTGCATAAGTGTGTCTTCTGCGTTGAGTCAGGCAGACTTCTCAGGTTCATCGTCTCCTAGGAGGGTATCCATCTCGCTCCCCTTAAATTCGAAGCCATCCTAAATCTCCCTCCCCCGGCTTCTTTGCAGCAATTGCAGAGTTTGCAGGGTAAAGCAATTTTTTTACGACGACTTATTCTGAATTATGCTGAAGTGGCCAAAGGCTATACACGGTTATTAAAGCGGGACACCCCTTTTCTTTGGGATGCTTCTGCACAAGAGTCATTCAAGCACCTTGATGAGCCCCAAAAATGGATGATTATTTGGGCTCATTCAACCTCCTAATTCGATTTAATCCACCATTCTCATTAGTTTATTGCATGTTTTTAATTATATTTATGCTAATAGAGTGAATTGGGTTAGTCATTATGCCAACAAGTCTAATGTGTGCTTTGTGTAGCCTTTTTGGTCAATTTGGAGACAAAATCAATGGTTGAAATGAGCACTTGGTAGCCAAATTCGTGGAGAGTATTTTTAGGAAGGTGTTCCCTTCATTTATGGGTCCTTACCTCGAATTCTCCACCATCAGTTCGGAGTTCAAAGGCCACCAAATCAATTAGCACAAGGGCAGCCAAGCAAGTCAAGTAGGACTGCTGTTAACTACAAGTCTTGGGCAACCGAGTCCCTAAAGTTTAGGAGGACTATTGGGGTCCTCAATTTGTATAAATAAGAAGGTTTAGGGCCTCATTTTGGTTAGCTAGTAGTTAGCCAGTAGTTAGTCATTTTGTAGTTCGATTTTTAGGCAATAGATTAGCTTTGCTTTTAGCTCATTTTCAAGTTCTCCTTGTGGACAATTTTGATGTAACTCTTCTTTTCTTGCTCAATAAAGATGAATCCAGCTTTGCACCAGCTCTAAATCTCTCTTAGGAGGCTGTATCTCTTGGGGTTGGGCCCATCTCAAGCACCTAGTACCTCCTTTGTTTACCTTTATGTGTCTTTGCTGCATTCTTAGAATAAAATCTGCTATTTAGATCTAGATCTCGTTTTGTTATTTAGTTTGTTTTTTGATGAGTAAAATAGCTTTTCATGCTCAGATTTAGTTGATAGGTTGTTAATAGAAAAAGCTTCAAGAAAAGGGCCAACAAACATCTGTGGTTTCACCTCTCCCTCAGTGGGATTAGGAGCTGTGACTAGGATGACTTTGCTGCCCACAAAAACACTGACTTTGCTTTGCCATGCAATCATTAGTGTTTGGTTTTCATTTTCAGAAGTTGGTTACATGTTCAGATATTTGAATGCTTCATTGCATAGTTAACATACATGGTTTCCTTGCAAATAAAGCTGTTGTCCATTCTTGTTACTATTAGCTAGATCATATTAGGGTAGCATAACTAGATCTTTGTTTTCTTGCATGTCTTTGTTGGTTCAGTTGGAAACACAAATTGCAGAGCACCTATACCACTTCGCTATCTGCCCAGACTCCCTCAAACCCATCTTCTCCATCTCCTAACTTGGTTTCTTGCCTCACGTTTCCATACTGCCCTCATAACCCTACCTTTTGTGCAACATTACTTCAGTCTTCTTGGAACAAGTCCAGCCATCTACACCTTCTCCTCAACTCTATCCATCAGTCCTTGGGTCATTTCAGGCCCCTACCCTACCTCCCTATCCATTCATGCACCTTACCTCACTCACCCATCCTCCAAAATCCAATTTTTAAACATCCTGTAGAAAAATTACAGAACATCCTGTAGAAATCCTAAACATCCTGTAGAACCCCTGCAGACTTCCTGTAGAAGCTCACGAATGAGGTTTCTTGATAGCCAAACTCTGTGAAACTCTCTGGAAGGGTGTTGGGGACTCCTTAGACCCTCTTTGAACCTTCCCGACCTCTTCCAAGCATTTCTCCTCCTTGATCCACCTCTGCACAGTCAAAAATAGTTAAAAGCACATGCATGATAATTCCAACAACTTAATCAAAAATACAAAAAGATGTTTTTTTTTTTTTTTTTTTTTTTTTTTTTTTTTTTTTTTTTTCAGATAGAGGTAGTCTAGACACATGTATTTTACCTTCATAGAAGTAATGGAATCTCTTTCAGTAGTTTTCATGCTCTCCTTTGCGTCAGTAGAACTAGCTGGTAGAATTAGGGTTTGCTAGGGTTTGCGTTTCTTTTTTGCAATTAGATTAGCTTCCTTCGAGTTAGCTTTCATCCATCAATTAAAAAGCTTCTTCTAAGAGCTCATAGAAGTTGGATTAAGCTCCTAGTGGACTTGTGCCAGCTGACCAAGTGACAGCTGCGGCAAGAGCTAGTACTTGTGCATACAGCACCGTCGCTTCCAAGTTTGTTACGAACTACCGGGTTGATAAAATTAAAGAAGGGAGTTCCAGGAGTTGTAGCATTATTGCTACAATACTAGGGCCTACCATCTTTTCGGTGCCATTGCCGGGGAAGCGTCAGAGTATTGGTGATTGCCTCTTTTCTTCTATTTTCCACTACAATCTTCTGCTGAGTAGTTTATTTCATTTCCATTATGCAATTTCCTTTTTGCAAAAGTAGATTAGAATTTCCGGCTTTCATAGATTAGCATTTCAATTCCGCAATTTCATTTCTGCAAGAGTAGATTAGCATTTCAATTCCGCAAGCGTAGACTAGCATTTCATTCTTGCAATTTCATTTGAGGAAAATAGATTAGTCATTTCCTGCTTTCATTTCAATTCCGCATTTTCATTTTAGCAAGATAGTTAGTTGCAGCTCAATCTATTTCAGTTTTGCAGGTAGAAGTAGAAAAAGCAAAAATCAACCAAAAAGATTTCATTTCATGCCTTGTAGGAGTAGAGATAAGTTAGAAAAATGATTGCACAACACCCCCACTGCTTCACACAGTCAACCTTCTCTCTTCTTCAATGGCTATGATTAAAGAACCGTTAGGTGGACATCAAGACATATTTGAAGAACCTCAAGGGAAGAAGAAGAAGAAACCATTCCTCTGGAGCGAATGGCTACAAGCAGAAATGTTGGGAGTAGTATCTTATCCAAAAATGAATTTGCAAATCAGATCGAAGATTTCAAGAGTGATATGAGGCAGTTTCTTGCCATGCAACTGGATACCTTGCGGATCCAAAAGAAGCAAGAGGAAGCCAAGAGGGCTTTGGTCATTTTTTGTCCTAGGTGCACTAGAAAGCATCCTAGGAACGAATGTCCATTGTACTCCATAGAAGTGTGTTTTGTCTGTGAAGAATACCATCCTACAGATCAGTGCCCTTCCTTACCCAGAATCAAAGCTGCATATCAGAGAGCCAAAGGAGCCACTGAATCACTCTATTACATGAACCAAAGTTGGCCGCATGAACCTAGATCTTATCAGCAGGAACTGCAAGGGACACCTGAGACCTATTATGACCCCTATCAAGCCACTTTCATGCCTTCTTGGGGTCCCCCTTATCATCCTTCCTGGTTCACACCTCCTCCTTGTTCCTTCACAGATCCATATTATGCCCAACCAGCTGCTCATTCGTTTCACTCTTATCCTCAGCCACAGCCTCAGTGGAATGAACCTCATCAGGGGTTGAGGCCCCAATACAACACTCCTCCCGCTTCTTTTCCTCCACCACCTGCTCTTCCACAACCATCGCCTCCTACTCCACCAAGGCAACCCCAAATGCCTGCCCAACCACAATGCCATCCACCTCCATCTCAATTACACACCTCCACTCAACTACCCGTACCACCATTTCCAAAACCATACAATGGAGCAGCTCAACCCAATTGCAAAGTTGAGGCACAACATGTCCAAACAACTGCTCTTGAGCTCAATGATCTTCACCATAGCTCAGGAAGAGTATTGCAAAAAAGAGACTATATTGAAAGCATTGAAGGACCACATCAGGCAAAAGAAGATTCAGAAGAGGAAATCAAAGAACCATGGGCTTTACTTGATAAAGAGAAGACATCAGAAGCAGAGATAAAGAAAGATCCCTCATGGTTACCATCAAATCTTCCATGTATTCAAGAGAAAGATCATCAAACAGAGGGAGATGAGAAAGTCATGATAGAAGGTGACATGAAACATGATCTAGATCAGCAGAAGGACCAAGGATATCAGAGCTATATTGAGATATGGTTTTAGATCGTCACTAAGTTGCAGCGGTACTCTCTTCCTCAGCTATGTTGGATCCCTTCAAAGTCAGATCGTTTTGTCTCTGAAATATGGATACCTGTCAAAGCATGCATTTCGAGCCTTCACATCATCTTGTCTCTAATCTCGATGTGCACATGGCTCCATTGGAAGTATTCTTATACTTGAAAATGATTTTGTTTTTCAAGTAGGGTAGGGTAGGAAAAAAAAAAGAAAAAAGAGAAAAAATGAAAATAAGAAGAAAATAAAAATCTAAGGTGAAAACCTCCTCAGAGGCGCCTTAGATTGGCTCATTGATTGAAAACCTCCATGAGGTGGTCAATGGGTTGGAAAGAAGAGAAAATAAAAAGGGAATAAGATCCCTAGGTGAAAACCTTCCTTGGAGGCGCCCAGGGCAGGCAATTAGGGTGAAAACCCCCATGAGGTGCCCTAGTTGTTTTTCAAAAAAAAAGAGAGAAAAAGAAAAAGAAAAATAAATCTAATTTCCATTGAATAATTTTAGGTTGCAGCAATGACATTGCAGGTCTGGAGGATCACTCAAAACAAAGACAAAGGAGTTCTTGTGCCTTCTAGAGGAAGTTCTATATTTCTACAGGAAACATCCTGTAGAACCTTCAAGCGAGCCAGATTCGATTTTGGAAGGGGATCTATAGCTTGGAATCCATTGGTTATGCCTGCAAGCATCCATGTTCCCATTCCTCACCCTTTTCCATCATCTTCTCCACCTCATTGTGCTTCTTCATTGTGCTTCTACAGGAAGTTCCTGTAGAAATTGTAGGAAGCTAGAAATGGATTTCAAAAAGGTGGTTTGGCGAACATGGTAGCTTCCTCAAGGGTTCAGAAGTCCTCCTGCAATCTTCAAACTCCTCCTCCATCATCTCCATACCTGCATCACAGCCCAAGCTCAGTTTTTCTTTCCATGCAAAAACTTGCAAAATGCTTTGAAGAGAAAATACATAGAACAAAATTTGTTTTTGCCATAACTTGAAAACCATGCATCCATTTGAAAAACCGTTTTACAGAGAATTGTATAGGGATGATGGCAACATGCTCGAGCAGTTTTAGGCCATTCCGGTGCACGGTTTCCAAGAAATCAGCCTCCATCACCATCAGCCATTTTTGCATTTTCTCCATATCCGTGCATCCATTTCAAAACCTGTTTCATGGGGATATGCATATGGGTGATATTAACCTACCCAAGTAGTTTCAGCCGATTCTGATGCACGGTTTTTGAGAAATTGATCTCTGAAATCTTCAGCCATTTTCCATTTTTCTCGAAATCTGTGCATCCATTGATCACGATTTTGCTATGGGAGGTGCATAATGATGATAGGAATGTGCTTAGCAAGTTTCATATCAATCCGGTTTACCGTTTGGGAGCAATGGCGAAAACAAGTTTTGGTCCTGTGAAATTCAGCAGCAGCAGCTTGAAGGTGCAGATTTGAACGTGGAAACAAATGCCTGCAGCTTAGATCTGGCCAGAGGACATCTACACAAGGAAAAAACAACCATGAATCATCAACCAAGCCACCATGCAACCACATAAACGAATGCATGCAGCAACTGAAAGATCTCAGCACTTCACAGCAACCACGCACGACTTGCAGGTACGTGACTAAACTCGTTCCTCTGTTTGCATGAATGTAATTCGTAAATAGCATGAGCAATGAGATGGTTGGGATCAAATAATCAGTGGCCAGCTAACTGGCCACCCTTGTTCAGTTCAAACAACGCTCGGTGGGTGCAATCGACATGTGTGCTCAGCCATCTCAAGAGGAAATCGGAAAACAGGTAGTGATGACTGGTTAAACTTCAGCGTGATTGATGGACGAGATTACAGGTAGAGAATAAACAGTTAAACACTGCAGTGGGGACCAACAGTTTGCATGGGGCCAATGTGCAGTTGGCCAGCTCACCCTCCATCAACGGAAATCTTCATAAACAGCCAATCGAACTCTCACCGCTGTTGTTTCCAGTTTATCATAGTCCTTGCAGCTGCAACAAGCTCCATACCAGCCCCATAGCAGCAAACCAAGCTTTCTCGGCCATTTTTTTAAACCCACCTACGCAAGGGCGTTCTACAGGAAACGGGGGGGTCTTCTACAGGAAGTATGGCACAGCGTTCTGGAACAAAGAAACCTGAGCTTTCCCTCGTCAGATTTGGAGTTCCGAGAAGGGTAGGCTCGAAAACACTCTTCCATGCATGATATATATTTTGAAAGGTGGTGAATTGAACTGTCTGGAGTAGGAGAATTAGAGACCAGTTTACCTGTAAGTCAAAAATAGCAGTGTGATTGTGTGTTGCATGGAATTTCTCAGTTTTTCTGCATCTCTCCACGTTTCCGGTCTAAAATTCTCTTATAAAGAAGGCATATGCAGCTATGAGAGCCAGCGTGTGGATGTAACTTTTAAAATTTGCATATCTGAATTTGTCCTGAGAAGAAAACTTGGTCTCTGTCCTCTATCTGTAGAAGCAAACTCTTCCTCTCATAACCAGATAGCTGAAGAATTTTTAATGTCCTTGAGATCTCTTTCTACCAAAAAAGAAGAGAACAGAAGAAAAAAACTTGGTTAGGGTCTTTTGCATGCATGAACAGAATTGTTAAAACAGAGTAAGGTATCATATCAGAATTTGATGGTAGGGGACTTGGAGAATGGAATTAGAGTCTCACATCAAAGGAGAGACATGAAGATTATGTCACAGATCCAAGCTAGTTTGGAGCTGTCTAAATCGAGAACAGGGGAACAATACTTTGAGAGTGCTTATAAAAGCGATCAGGCTGGGAATGAAAAATTTATTTACTGTGACGGATCAGGCTTGGCAGCTAACAACCGGCTACAACAAGAAGGATTAATTGAAGGTGCCCAAAATTGTACAAATGAAGGTTTAGCAAACATTGGTGCGACTTAAAATTGACCATAAGACTAATGAGATGAAATAAGTGTAAGGTGGAAATCAGTCGTAGGTTGGACCATTCAAGGCATGTAATTAACCAACCAGGAACAGTAAGTTTGTGTCTTGTCATAGTACAGTCATACAATGAATAGGTGGGATCTTTTACATGATCAAGAGAAATACAAGGAGCCAAATAAAAGCGAGAGGGGGAGGACAAGGCTGGATACTCAAAGAACTAATGTTGATGAGTTAGTGGAAGTGCTAAAGAAAAATAAAGGATGGCAAGGAAGAAGAACACATTGAAAAATATGAGAAAACCAATGATGAAGAAACGCAAGACATTTAGGCAAGGCAAGAACAGAGAGGAAAAGGGGCAAAGGCCAAATTGCTGAAGCCTAAAACTGTGGGAGGAACAATGGCACAAACACCCAAGAAAAAAGATTTCAGAATGGGGCAGAGAGGACTGAGAATGTCCAAACAAATAAGGGCACACCCAAGGCAACCAAAACACAAGTCAAAGAGAAGGCACCCCCAGCTAAGCAAGCCAAATCAAGGAAAACTGTTTCTACAGGAAGCCAACTGACTGCTTCTACAGGAAGCCAGAAAACGGCCTCCCAGCACAAGCAAAAGGGTCCCTACCAAGTTCCCAGGCATCCTCACATCCATCCCCTCCATGAACACTCATTTTTTTCAGGGTTCGAGCACAATTTAGTCATGGTTCAACCTTCTACAGGAAGCTACAGGACTTTCTACAAGAAGTTCTGTATTTTTACCAAAAACATCCTGTAGAAGCCTTTGGGCAGGCCAAAATCAATTATGGATATGGATTTGAAGCTTGAAGTTTGTTGAGGAGGCATGCAGCCACTCTTTTCTTCCATCCTCCACTGATTTCATCTCCTTTTACCACCATTGCCACCATCAGATTGAATATATTTGCACAATCATACCAAAGCTGAGAATTCTCTAGAAAAAGGAGCAAGTAGTGGGAAGAAGCAAAGAGAAAAGCATGGTTTCATGACAGAGAAGAGGGCATCACTTCAGAAGCTTGGTATGACAGGAAGGCCACCAGGGCCATCAAAGATGAGGAGATAAATTGGTTGCTCAGAGGATGAGCAACACTTTCAGTAGGGGGGTGATGATGAGCCCCAAAAATGGATGATTATTTGGGCTCATTCAACCTCCTAATTCGATTTAATCCACCATTCTCATTAGTTTATTGGATGTTTTTGATTATATTTATGCTAATAGAGTGAATTGGGTTAGTCATTATGCCAACAAGTCTAATGTGTGCTTTGTGTAGCCTTTTTGGTCAATTTGGAGACAAAATCAATGGTTGAAATGAGCACTTGGCAGCCAAATTCGTGGAGAGTATTTTTAGGAGGGTGTTCCCTTCATTTATGGGCCCTTACCTCGAATTCTCCACCATCAGCTCGGAGTTCAAAGGCCACCAAATCAATTAGCACAAGGGCAGTCAAGCAAGTCAAGTAGGACTGCTGTTAACTACAAGTCTTGGGCAGCCGAGTCCCTAAAGTTTAGGAGGACTGTTGGGGTCCTCAATTTGTATAAATAAGAAGGCTTAGGGCCTCATTTTGGTTAGCTAGTAGTTAGCCAGTAGTTAGTCATTTTGTAGTTCGATTTTTAGGCAATAGATTAGCTTTGCTTTCAGCTCATTTTCAAGTTCTCCTTGTGGACAATTTTGATGTAACTCTTCTTTTCTTGCTCAATAAAGATGAATCCAGCTTTGCACCAGCTCTAAATCTCTCTTAGGAGGCTGTAGCTCTTGGGGTTGGGCCCATATCAAGCGCCCAGTACCTCCTTTGTTTACCTTTATGTGTCTTTGCTGCATTCTTAGAATAAAATCTGCGATTTAGATCTAGATCTCGTTTTGTTATTTAGTTTGTTTTTTGATGAGTAAAATAGCTTTTCATGCTCAGATTTAGTTGATAGGTTGTTAATAGAAAAAGCTTCAAGAAAAGGGCCAACAAACATCTGTGGTTTCACCTCTCCCTCAGTGGGATCAGGAGCTGTGACTAGGATGACTTTGCTGCCCACAAAAACACTGACTTTGCTTTGCCATGCAATCAATAGTGTTTGGTTTTCATTTTCAGAAGTTGGTTACATGTTCAGATATTTGAATGCTTCATTGCATAGTTAACATACATGGTTTCCTTGCAAATAAAGCTATTGTCCATTCTTGTTACTGTTAGCTAGATCATATTAGGGTAGCATAACTAGATCTTTGTTTTCTTGCATGTCTTTGTTGGTTCAGTTGGAAACACAAATTGCAGAGCACCTATACCACTTCGCTATCTGCCCAGACTCCCTCAAACCCATCTTCTCCATCTCCTAACTTGGTTTCTTGCCTCACGTTTCCATACTGCCCTCATAACCCTACCTTTTGTGCAGCATTACTTCAGTCTTCTTGGAACAAGTCTAGCCATCTACACCTTCTCCTCAACTCTATCCATCAATCCTTGGGTCATTTCAGGCCCCTACCCTACCTCCCTATCCATTCATGCACCTTACCTCACTCACCCATCCTCCAAAATCCAATTTTTAAACATCCTATAGAAAAATTATAGAACATCCTGTAGAAATCCTAAACATCCTGTAGAACCCCTGCAGACTTCCTGTAGAAGCTCACGAATGAGGTTTCTTGATAGCCAAACTCTGTGAAACTCTCTGGAAGGGTTTTGGGGACTCCTTAGACCCTCTCTGAACCTTCCCGACCTCTTCCAAGCATTTCTCCTCCTTGATCCACCTCTGCACAGTAAAAAATAGTTAAAAGCACATGCATGATAATTCCAACAACTTAATCAAAAATACAAAAAGATTTATTTATTTATTTATTTATTTTTATTTTTTTTCAGATAGAGGTAGTCTAGACACATGTATTTTACCTTCATAGAAGTAATGGCATCTCTTTCAGTAGTTTTCATGCTCTCCTTTGCGTCAGTAGGACTAGCTGGTAGAATTAGGGTTTGCTAGGGTTTGCGTTTCTTTTTGGCTTTCAATTTCTTTTTTGCAATTAGATTAGCTTCCTTCGAGTTAGCTTTCATCCATCAATTAAAAAGCTTCTTCTAAGAGCTCATAGAAGTTGTCTTAAGCTCCTAGTGGACTTGTGCCAGCTGACCAAGTCACAGCTGCGGCAAGAGCTAGTACTTGTGCATACAGCACCGTCGCTTCCAAGTTTGTTACGAACTACCGGGTTGATAAAATTAAAGAAGGGAGTTCCAGGAGTTGTAGCATTATTGCTACAATACTGGGGCCCACCACACCTCAAGGCCCTCCTTGTTTCTACTCCATTGTTACGTCCCCCTGATTATCACTGTGACTACACTCTGTATTTAGCCGTTGCCGATACCACTATTGGCATGGTTCTAGTTCAAGATGATGATGATGGCACTGAGCATGTCGTTTACTACCTCAGTCGCAATTTACTAGATAAGGAAACTCGATACACCTATGTCGAGAAGTTGGCTTTGGCCACCGTGTGCACCGTCCAACGTTTCCGCCACTATACATTATTGCGTACCACAACGGTGATTTCTGATTGCAACCCGATGATGTACATTTTGTCACATCAGTTACTGGGGGGAAAATACTCAAAGTGAATTGTCATCCTTCAATATTTTGACTTGGAGTTCACCACCGCCAAGTCCAAGAAGTCCCTCGTCTTCACTGAGTTGCTTTGCTCTTTGCCATCTGTTACTGCGCCCTCTTGATTAGAGGACCATATTCCAGATGAAACTCTATTCTTGATTAGTATCCTCGATCCTTAGTATGGGGATATTATTGTCTATCTTCAAACGTCCTCTTTTCATCCAGATTTTTCCAAGGATGCTCGGCGACGAATTCGCCATCATTCTCAACCTTATCGCATTATTGGGGACACCCTGTACTGTCTCAGTGCTGAATCTGTTCTCCGCTGATGCTTAACATTTGAGGAAGCTGAATGAGTTCTAAATGACCGCCATTCTGGCGCTTGTGGTGGTCATATGTCCGGGTAAGCTACTGCTCAGAAGATCCTCCATGATGGTTATTTTTGGCCCTCTATATTCAAGGATTGTATTCTTGCCGTCCGCTCTTGTCATGAGTGCCAAATCTACCAACGGACGATGGGTGCACCTCCCGCTCCATTGCACCTTGTCATTACCGTCGGCCCTTTTTCCAAATGGGGCATTGATTATATGACCTATAACCCTCGATCGGCTGGGGGGCATGGGTATATCATCCTTGCCATTGATTATTTCACAAAATGGGACGAGGCGATGCCTACACTATCCGAGGACAGTCACACAGCAGCACAATTTTTATTCAATCATGTCATTTCATGATTCGGAGTCCCTCAGGCTATCATCACTGATCATGGCAAACACTTCCGTAATCATATGATGACTGAGTTAACGACCCAGCTAGGCTTGCGGCATGATATTTCGACATCGTACTATCCTCAGGCCAATGGCTAAGTGGAAGCCATCAACAAAGTTTTAGTTACAATGCTTCAACGCACCATTGGCATGCACAAGTCCAACTAGCACTTGATGTTGTTCTCTGCCTTATGGGCCTACCGAACTTCAGTGAAGGATGCCACTAGGTTCACTCCATTCCAATTGGTTTACGGTCTGGAGGCTACCCTTCCGATTGAGTGTGAGATCCCTTCTCTGAAATTAGCCGTCGAATTACTCCCCAAAACTACTCCGGTAGAAGAATGTCTTCTCTATCTAGAGTGGCTATATGAAACCCGTCGACTAGCCTCTTTAGCGATTGAAGCACAGAAGAAGAGAGTGAAAACTCACTTCAATCACACTGTCCATCCTCGTTCTTTTGTTGAAGGAGATTTAGTCCTACTTTATGATCAAGCAAATGATAAGCTAGGGGTAGGCAAATTCGAGCCTATGTGGCATGGGCCTTGTATTGTAAAATGAGTTTTACAAAAGGGGGCCTATGAGCTGATTGATTATGAAGGGAACCCTCTAGATAAGCCCCGAAATGGGCTTTATCTGAAAAAATATTATGCATGAACCCCATGCATTTTTATTTGTACATACGCATGTTTTCAGTAGGTGTGTTGTGTCCATGTTTTCATGTCTGGATTGGTGTGTAGGCGTAATTGCTGCTTATTGTGTCTTTTTGCTTCGTGTGTAGATGTCTGATACACCCTACGTTGGTTTCACTGATGGTGCCTGTTGCAGTACACGAAATCTTTCTTCTGCAGCATGGGTGATCTACAATCCTCATGGTGAGTTAGTAGACCTTCAAGGTGTTTGTCTGGGTTGCACCACAAATAATGTCACTGAATATAGTGCTGTTATTGAATTACTAACTGAGGCTATTAACCTCAGCATTCGTACATTGGTTGTGAATCTGGATTCTCAGCTTGTTTTCCACCAGCTTAATGGGCATTATTCCATCAAAGATCATCGGATTTTAAGGTTGTATTTACGTGTTAAATTGTTGGAAAGAAATTTTGATTTTATTACATATCAACACATTTCAGGAAGATTAAACAAATTAACTGATGCATTAGAAAATCATGTATTAGACAGATAACAATGCAACATGTAATCAAAGCAACATATAGAAGCATTCAAAACACAATAATGAACCATAGGAATATATATATATATATATATATATATATATATATATATATATATATATCTGTATGTATATCTCGTGTGTCTCACCGAGGCACTCAAAAAATAAGTGTATATGTCCAAATAGAGTCTGTGCTCTTCATACATCCGAGACACATGCCTCTCAAAAAAATCGGTAGGAAATAAAACCTAGGCATCTACTGCAGTGGGTTATGCTCCCTGTAGCACACCACTGATCGTGTAACTCACCTCAAAAGTTGGTGCACCCTGGGTATCACCCCTACTGTATGTATCTGGTACTCTATGGGGACCTCCTCGATCCCCCTGTAATCAGGGATCCCCTTCGTCAGACCCTCAAGATTTTGGGCCACTGTCTCCACTGAACTGCCAGCTGGGGGAGCCAAGGCCAGCTCTCTGATGCCCTGTGGATCTCTCTGTTCCTTTGGAGCCAGTCCCACAACCCTCTCTGGTCCCACGTCTGCAAATACCATAGAGTACATCATTAGGACATATAAATGAAAAAATATAAAAACATCATAAAAAACAAAATACAAAAATAGTGTGATCAAGTGTTTTACCGCTATCGTCCCACTGCTCTCTAGTGGGAAGCTGCATGTCAGGGTCTCCACAAAAGTCCATACCAGCATATGGCCAGTCCTCGATGAAGATCGTCTGGTGATTCCGACGGTGGAAGAATGTCTAGTGATTTGCCCCTAGTTCGTTGGCCCTCTAGAATCAGCCTCTCGTCGCGACAGTACAATCCGATCATGAAATATATTTCCATAGCATCGAACTCAATGTCTCTGCCATGGATAATGAATTTTCCATCTGTTGGGTTCCAAGTACGAATTAGCAACTCTAGCAAATCGGGTTGAGCCCGAAGATGCGGAGTGAGAAAAAATTTCAGTAGCCCACAAGCCCATAAAGCATTTCGGCACCCAGCATCATTGAATGCTTCCTCATCGTTGACATCATGAGTTCGTTCCTGCCAAACAAATGCCATGTTTCCCTGCATGAAAAGAAAAATGAATTAGAACTCCTTTTATAAATTTAAATTCATAATTTACACAAAAATTCAATTTAATGTTGTCGTCGCGACTGTTTTCAAAACAATGACGACGACACTAAGTTAATAGTTCATTTTTCCCATGATCGTCACGAGAGTACATTAGTTTCTCATGACGATCACAAAGGTGGTACGTGTAAATCACGCTCGGTCATCGTGGACCCGAGCGGCTTTCCTGCAACGACCGAAAGGCGGACTCGGATTTGAAAATCTGCCTAAACCCACCTACCTAACGTTAAATTGCATGAAAAAACTACTAAAATGTAGCACAAGGAGGAATGTACTTACTTGACGAAGGTTTCAGGACGAACAATGGACGAATGAGGCTGGAATCAGATTGAGAAATTTGCTCAGGTTGGTGCTCCGAATGCTCAAAGGTAAAATGTGTAATGCAAATGGTAAAAAATGAATTACCCACCCCTTTTTATAGTAATTTTTTGAAAAATTAAAAATTATACTTGAGGATGTGGGTTTTCTCATTTTTATTGCATGGTTAATTAGGGTTTTTTGGGTTTTTAACTATATTTTCGCATATATTAATCATTTATGTCGAATGGGTTTTACGTTTGACATGTTTTGTGCAGAACTACAGGTGGTGAAGTTATGTCGTACTTTGTATGCACTTGATCCACAAAGACTTATTTAATGCTCTTTTTTGACTTAAAAGAAAAAACGATAGTCGAGTTATCCCTTTTGATTCATTAAATGAAATAAGAGGTGGTCTACTTTAAGCTCTTTTCCGACCGTATAAATGTGAATAGATTGCCGAGCTTTTGTCGTTTCGGGTTTGCTATTGGTTACGAAATGACATGGTTTCGATCACTTTTCTACTTTTTTGGGTCGAGGTTACTAATCACGAAAAGTAATCCTTGATCGTAATGGTCAAGTGGTTCTTTCGAGTATTCTTTTATACTTTTTCAGGCTTGAGAGACACAAATCTATGAAAAAGGACCCCTCTGGAGTTTCCTTTTCCATGTCTTTTTCAAACTCTCTAAACATGAAAAAGACTCTGAGTTTTACCTATGTCGGACTCGTTAAACCCTGACGACATTAGACTCGTCACCATGACAAGACTCAAGCTTCTCCTCCCTAGGGCTCGTTAAACTATTACTAGGTTGGATTTGGCCGAAGGTCAAACTTATATTGCAAGCATATGCTATCCCCTTCAAGCTTGTTTTCAAAAATAATTGGGGTACTTGCCAGTAATGGTGGGGGAAAATTTGGAAATTGTTCTTGGTTACCTGCGGCAGCTAGTCACTCTTGAACATCGACACTTTTGCTTCTTGTCGGGTTGGGATATCCATACATCGTCATTTTTCCTTCCAGGGTTTTGGGTTGCCATTTAGCCTCGTTCCATCTGATTCGTGATGTCTCCATCAAGCCTCTGATCCCTTGGTACCTGAATGCTGCCACCCTCCGGAGTCATGTCGCCGACATGTTCAAGAATATAATCCTTCTACAGTTCACATCCTTACCTCCTCCTCTGATACTCTATTTCGCCATCTACCACTTGTTCCTTCTCTCATGTCATTGATGGGGGAAACATTATGGCCATCTTGCGATGGATCGTCTCCTGTCGACATTAGCTCATTATCCAGGAGATTGATCTATAGATACCCTTTGGTACCTTGGAACTTGCATACCTCAATGGCAAGTTCTTCGCACCTGACGCTCGACTTTCATAATTGGTCATCAATTGGTTGATTCCACGAGTGTTCAACTTCATCTCATTCTTCACACTTCATGGATTGTACTAGACAGTACCTTGAGAGCCATCTGCATTATTGGTGGTTTCTCTAGCGCTTGTTAACGGTTTTCATCATCGACTGGTAATCAAGCGACTTTCTATCATGCTCGACCTATGCACATCTATTTGCATGCTAGTATTTGTACTATGATCGGTTGGGTTTCAAGACCCCGATCTAAGATTACACATGTACAGGCTGCGTGGATTGATTCGTGATTACATGACTCATTGATGGATGGCTGCGGCCATACCTTTCTCATTATCATGGTATTACTAGTTGGATGGCTGCGTCCATACCACATAACTAGTTTGTATGTCTTTAGGATGGCTGCGCCTATGCCTAGAATACATGTATTTTACTATCAGAGACATCAGTTATACTTGCATCTGTAGGTTCTTCTAGATGTTGTTCCAGCTCAGACAATTTTTTAAAGCATTTCACCCCTCCCACTCTCTCGGGATTCATACTTTAGGGGGAATCTGTTACACAGTAATTTGTCACTGCCTTCACCCCAATCCTTCTACTGTGTCATGTGTCTAAGTAAAACATGCTCATACTGAAAAAATTCTCTCTTATGTTGCCAATTGACCCACTTTTCCTAAGTTTTCTGCCTCATCACGAGAATGAACTTAATATATGCTGTTAGAGCCTATATTTGCCTCAGGCTGAAAAGACAAGGTTCTAGGTCCACATCAAACCACGCTCAGCCTCGTAGCTAGCCCTACGAGGATAGGAGAGGGCTCTCTCTGGGTAAATCTTAGTGAACGATAATCGATGGGGCTTGAGATGATTGATTTAACATCTGATCTTAGGCTAGGTATGAAGTGCAAAGTTTTGATTTGAGTTTTTGGGGGTTTTGTTGGAAAAAAGGGACAGGCAAATTTTGGGTCCGGGGATGAGGCCTGATTTCTGCAGAGTTCAGGTAGGGGCAAGATAGGCAGTAGTTTTGATGCTTTGGATTGAATGAATGGGTGGATCAGACTAGTGAGGAGCTAAGGAGGGCAAGAGGGTCTAAAGAGTCCTCCTCAAATAGATGAAAACATGTAGAATTCAACAAAATTTCAAGGCAGAGCATAGCAGTCCAATGAATTCTACCTTAATCACTCATTTATTTAATTGCAGAAGACAAGAGAAGGGAAAATGATACACATAAACATTAGTGAACTTACAAATACATAGAGAAACACACCATAAAAACATAGAGCCACATGGATCCCAACAAGTGCTGCAAAACACTAGTCTTTCCTTTGCCAAAATTGTAGAAATCAGATGTACAATGAAGTGCCAAGCAATCCAAAGTGTCAAAACCTAAAAATGACTGAGAAATTACATGATATAGACAAGCCTAACTCCTTCCCATGCCTCTAGGGGTCGATCTCATCATTCTAGGAGTTTTTTGAACCAATTCTAAACAAGGAACTGAAATCTAGGTAGTCAAAAAGCTTACCCCTATATGCTAGGAAATTGATTCATTCATTTAATTTTCACTTTTTAGTGAATGAATCCTCTAGAACAAGTAAAAATGTGCCAATATTACATCATGGTTATCAAATTACATCATGAAAGGTCAAGTGTAACATCAGAAAGCAAAACTGGTCAAAACTGGGCAAATTTCTGAGCTGAACAGTGAAGAATAGGCAAAAATCCTCGATGCGCCATGCCTGATTCTCTATGCATTGTGCTACTTTAGAGCTAAATGTGAGGCCCGTCCCAAAGTCCAAATTGAGCCCAAGATAGCTTGTTGGAAAGCCCTGCCTGTCTAATTTCCAACCCAAGTGGAATTTCTAAATTTGGATGTCATTTTCCCCTCCAAAACTTCAATCTCCCAAGACTTCTTCCTGTGTGTCAAAATAAGGGCAGTGAGGTCATGTTTTGAGTGTTTTTGGCCTCTTGAGGACTCAAAACCTGCACAAATTTCTTGGCCATGCACCAGAAACCATAATTTATCATGAAAAAACTAGAAATGCAATTTTTTTTGGATTTGGATCCCTCTAGCAAAAGCGAGCGCCACATGGCGCGACGCATAGGGAGGAAAACCTGTTTTTTAGTGCAAAAAATTTCAAAATGTCAAAAATTGCTCCAAATTTCTTGAAATTTGGGTTGGACCTTCTTTATCAAGTATCATGCTGGGCTAAAGAGGCTTTGGCCAATATCTGAAGATGATCAAGCTCCTTTTTCCTCTTTTGCTTCCTTATTGCCTTCTTTAATTTTGCCTTTAGATTCCTTATTCGTGCCTTGCAAACCTTGTTCTGTGCCATGTAGTGGAAAGCCATATGTCTCAGCAATGCTTTGTCCCTATCGGATTTGTCCAGCAGTCCATCTGAGTGGATGTTGACTCTCTCGAGCCAAGACTCCTGATCATCATTAATCTCTTGCTCCAATGAAGTGAGTTCAATCCTCCTCCTTTGGGCGGCTTGACGATTCTCCCTGATATTTTGTAATTCCATAATCGCCTACTGATCTTCAAGCTAATTATTCCTTTGCTCCAAGTATTTTATATTCCACTTAGCTCTCTCCAAGTTGAGGGACAAGGCTTTGATCTCTGTCCGTTGCTCCTGGATGATATCTCTAAGTTTGGCACTCTCTCGACCCATATCTGTATCATCATCATGAATGAGAATGAAGTCGGTCTCTTGTTCACCTAAAGGCCCTTCCTCTTGTAGAGGCCTCTTGCCTCGATCCTAAACCTGTTGTTCTGATGGAGGAAGTGAGGCCCCTTCCACCCTAGGTGGAGATAACAGTCTCTTAGCTGCCGCAAACAAATGCCTGATACCTTTCTAATAAGTAATGAAAATTGGTATAGTAGCAGTGTGTGGATCATGGCCTTCATGTTGATGAGAATGTCCACCTGTCTCATGCCCAGCCTCTGAAGGCCCTTGTGAAGCTCTGAAGAAATCATGGGATATGAAATCATCCCAAGTGATGCCCTGTAATCCAAGCTGATGAACCACCAAAATCTTGATGAGAGCAAAACGATAAACACTGTTAAGTTGCTGATGAGGGGTTTTATGTTGCACAAGGGTGGTAATTCTCTCTATGTTCCGGCATGTGAAATAAGGAATGTTCATCATCTGTACCCGGCTGAAATGCATGAGCAACCTGATGTGATAAGCATATAAATGAGAGAACCGTCCCTCACAGTTGAAATACTTCATGATTAATTTCATTAGTGGAGCATATTCATATATAAGATATCTGAATGGAAACACTCTCTTGAGCTGCCTCAAGAAACCAGTTTTAATATATGGCTCATAATGCTACTAGTCAATCTTATTCCTCTTGTTCCAGGGTTCTCCAATGTTTGGTATGCCGGTTTCCAGTGCGATAGATTCTGGTGTAAGTGTGAAGGTGACACCAGCCAAAGTAACCTGATCTCCATGTAAATGCAGTACAAATAGACGAGCCAACTCATGATGAAATTGAACATTAGCCACCTTCTCATAAAACTCATAACATGACTGATGCTGGAAACAGAAGATGGCTAGAGGGCAGGCCTGTAATTCAGTGAGGGTGATTGGTTCTTCTCTGATATGTCTGCCACCTCTATGAGGCCTCCGGGGTGCATGTTCCTCCATGGGTGAGTCACTTTGGGTTTCTACTTCATAATCAGATGAATGCTCGGATGCCATAACTGCTGTACAAAATGCCTTGGAGAAACCTGATTACTGATGTATGAAAACTGTGTTGGGCTACTCTTTAGTAATGTGCCTAACCTCTGCCACCAAGGGGAAAACAGTGAAATAGGGACTTTAGGAAAGAAGAAAATAGTGAGGGATTAGGGGCTATTGGGATAGATTTTGTTAGGGAAATATGGGGGAGGGTTTGGGTTTTATGTGTGGGAATAGGGTTTAGGGTTTTACATTTAGAAGTTTGGGAAAGGGAATTTGGGATAGGGGTTTAGTAATTTTAGGGGATAGGGAAAAATGAAATCAGGGGAAAGTGGAATAAGGGAGAAAAGAAAATGATGGAAAGAGAATAAACTTGGTGGAAAACAGTTGTTGAAACACTAGGCATCAACGTTTATTTGAGGAATTTAAGATGATAGGGTTTGATCATTTGTTTAGACACTCAACACATCAACCATCATAACATAACTACCAAACTTTGATGAACAGGAGAATTGGAGCTCAACCTACTTGAAACAAAGGAAATTTGTACGTTTTTGGCGTTTGGAGGCCGTTCTGGAACTTGTCGGGCTGCTCAGCTATATGCGCTGCGCAGCTTGCCCAATGCACCGTGCCTTCCCAGTGCGTCGCGCCCGTGCAAAAATTCACTGCGCGTTTGCTCCCAATGTGCCGCGCCTTCTGCCTAGTGCGCCGCGCGCACTCTAAACACAGTTTTGACTTGGAAAATTACAATTTCGCCCTCTCACCACTAAACTTCGACCTTCTTTGATCTCTTGGATGCAAATGGACTTTAAAAACTTGGAGACATGCTTTATACATTGGCTTTTCAAATTAATTTTTCCAAAAACTCATTTTTGTAATGTTTTGACTTGGAACTTTTTTTTACAATTAATACAACTCTGTCTTTTTGTTTCCTCCTTGATTTTTTGGCTTGAATGCTGTTTTCTTTTAGCTATTTTTGCAGGGATAGTGGCATGTCTTGACAAAGGAAGACCAGGGCTGCACCTAGAGAATTCAACAACTGAAAAACTTCTGACAATTACATGGCAATTTATTACAAAATGAAATGATGATTTTTAAAGTCATAGTCCAGCAATATGACGATGAAAATATTTGAAATGAAAACTTATTGAAGAGATCCTCATGACCTGTGGGCATTATTTGACATTCTGAAGACCAAACCCTAGACCTAGAGACTGAAAGACTCTTTTTTGACCAAAACACCATCTATGACTGAAATCAACTTTGATGATCTTCTAGAAATTTTGACCAACCCAGCAGGTGCAACCATGAGGGAAACAGGTGAAGGGACCCTTCCATCAGACATTAGTATGACCCTAATGGAATGCAAATGAAAGAGCTGAATGAGACACCTAAAAATGAAATGCAATAAGAAAAATTATCTTTGACGGAGGGATGACCAGACCGACTCTAACATACGCGACGGACAACGGTCATAAATAGTCCAGTTGCGCTTCCATCGTAGGAGTACATCTGATTCCCATGATGGTCGGATTTCATGCTTTGGCATGAGGCTATTTGCTATCTTTAGCGACGGTTTGACTGATTACATTGCCTACTAGCGATGTCAGCGCTAAATCTTAGTTATAAACTCACGATGATCCAAATTGGGCGAATTCGTTCCAACAATCGGCCTTCTGGATGTCTCTGGACCTAGTTGTTGGGTTAGTTTGGGTCGCCCTCCTCCCTCTGGCATGGTAGTTCTGTCTTTTGTGCTGCTTGCCTTGAGGATAAGCTCCCTCTCCCTCATTTCATGGAGACTCCTTCTCCTATAAAATCACTCACCATTGCTATCATCTGCTAGTTCCTTTCGTTGTATAGTGTTTCTGCTGCTACTTTTGAATTTGATAGATAGTTGGTGTGAGTGTGACAAGTGTGGGATTGCTTTGTAGTTTGCAAGAAGGTGTGGGGTGCCCTTAATCTTGTGTAAAGCTTGTGAATGAGAGAGAGAGAGATATATTTCTATTTGAGAGACCCATATTTGAGAGTGAATTCTTGAAGAAACACACTGGTTGGACCCTCTGAGAAGGCTTGCGACATCAAGACTCAGTTGTAAGCTTGCTCTTATTTCATTATTAATAAAATCAATGATGATTTCCTATGTCTTGTATGTAATTTACTTGATAGATCATAACTTCTTGACGTTATGAGTAAATAGATCATTTTTGTTTCTCGGTTATGTGCTCTATTGTTTCTTTGTGGTGTTTCAGGTTGATTGCTCATTAAGGAGAAGGAAATGGAAGCTGGAGCATCACAATGGAACTTCATCAACCACCGGTTTGAGGTAGGCCTCCAATGATGACAGTTTAAGGGAATTAATTGTTTTTTTTTTTCTTGCTGTGACTAGACCCACTCTAGGGCTAGAGGGGTTGCCTCTTTTCGCAGAGGGAACACTTTCCTACATCACAGATCCACCTGTAATCCTTGCTGAGAAATTGTATGACCTAGCACGGTCCCTTCAGTCATCAGGAATTCTCATTTTTTAGGATTGAGGGACAGGTTCACTTCAATACACTTGGCTAAAACTTTTCCCAAGTTAGTCAGAGCTTCCTGGAAGTTAGAACCATGAGGGGTAAAGTCATCCATATAGATTTCCACTGAATCATGCACCAGTTCAGCAAATATGCTCAGCACTACTCTCTGGAAAGTGGCGGGAGCATTGCACAACCCAAAAAGAAGGACCCGGTAGGCAAAAGTACCCCAAGGACAAGTGAAAGTGGTCTTATCTTGGTCTTCCAGGCTGATTTGGATCTGGTTGTACCCGCTAAACCCATCCAGGAAGGAGAAGAACTTCTTCCCTGCCAGGCCATCTAACACTTGATCTATGAAAGGCAAAGGGAAATGGTCCT
This sequence comes from Pinus tabuliformis, assembly GCA_031772625.1. Lineage (NCBI taxonomy): Eukaryota > Viridiplantae > Streptophyta > Pinopsida > Pinales > Pinaceae > Pinus > Pinus tabuliformis. The sequence continues at coordinate 1,025,683,842 of CM062809.1, read as the reverse complement.
TCTTGGTGACCATGCTTAGTTCCCGATAATCTACATAGATTCTCCACTTCTCAATTTTATTTGGCACTAGCACCAAAGGAGAAATCCATTCACTGTCAGAGATGGGATAGATGAATCCTACATCCAACAAATTTTCAGTTCTTCTTTGACAATGTCCTTAAGGGCTGGATTCATCCTCCTTTGAGGCTACCTGACTGGTTTACAATCTTCTTTAATGTAAATATGATGAGTGCAGACTGAAGGGTGGACTCCCTTCATCTCCTTATAGCTCCATGCAAAAGCATCGAAGTGATTGTTCCATAAGCTACATAGTTCTTTCTCTTGAGAGGTGGATAGGGATGAGTTGATCTTCAAGGTTTTTTCTGGGTTGAATTCCACACTCTTAACTCATAGAGAGGTTGGATTAGCCACACAAATATCAACTAAAGGATTGGCATGGGTTTCTTCCACCAGCTCTTCTAATGGCAACACATTGAGGGGTGGATTCTGAATCAAGTTCTCAATAAGATCATCCTCGTTTTGTGGACACCCCATGGTAGCCTCTACTGTACACAACGGTGCAGAATAGACTTAATCTTCATCTTCCTCCTCCAACCAGGGGGTAGATCATGTTCTAACAGAGGTTGGGTAGGAGGATATAGGACTAGCTATTTGGACATATGCCCATTCTTGATTGTCATGTTCCGAGCTCGAAAACTAATGTAGGCATCTGCAGTAGCCAACCAAGGTCTTCCCAGGATGAGAGGATACCCGGTGAGCTTTGCCTTCGGCTGGAGATCTAGGAAATCAGCAGGGTCCTCCCAGGAATCAATAGAGACCATTACATCTTCCACAATCCTCTTAGGGTCACAGTGGAGTGGTCTACTAACTGCAATACTGTGGAGGTCTTTCTCAGGGAACCCTGAAGGTTGAGTTTTAGCATAGTGTCCCTAGTCATCACATTAATGGTAGCCCCTTGATCAATCAATGTATGGGGGATTATGGTGCCATTGATGTGGACATCGACTACAGGACTCCCAGGGTCTAGATATTTCAGACAGATCACGTGCCCCGACATCAGGTCGTACAGTTGTCCTATGACATTGATAGTTGGAGCATCTCTCTTGCGCCTGCCTAGGTGCCTGAAGCACTTCTCCTTGATCATCTTGTTGTATATAAGGACATCCTTTATGGCTTGGAGAAGTAATATCTTTACACATAACTATTTCAATTCTCCCAGAAGCTTAGTTTCTTCTAGGGTTGGTTGTGTGGTTCCAGTTAGTCTCTTAGGAAAGGGTGGAGTGACTTTTGGTTCACTTTCCTGTTTTTCTTCCTCATCCTCCTTAGGAGGAGGTTGGCTATCTGGGAGAACCTTCCCAGATCGTAGGTTAATCTCCTGAATCTCCACAGCATAGGTCAGGCATGATGTTTCTCCACTATATACATGCTGGGCCTATCTGTTGTTAGAGTTTGGGTTCGGTTGAGCAGGTATTTGGGGTTGTCTTGGTGGAGCAGGAGGTAATGGTTGTGGTTGAGCAGGTGGTGGAGGCAAAAGAGTGGGAGGAGAGTTATACTGGGGCCTCCACCCCTGATGAGGTGCATTCCACTAAGGCTGTGGCTGAGCATAAGAGTGAAATGAATGAGCAACTAGCGAAGCCTGGTATTGAGGAGGATATGACCAAGGAGGGGGTGTGGACCAGGAAGGATGAGCAAGGGGACCCCAAGAAGGCATGGAAGTGGCTTGATTGGGGTTGTAATAGTTTTGGGATGTCCCTTGCATTCCCTGCTGGTAAGGTCTAGGTCCATGTGGCCTCCTTTGGTTCATGAAATAGAGTGGTTCAATGGATCCTTCAGCCCTCTGATATGTAGCTTTGATTCTAAGCAAGGAAGGGCACTGATTCATAGGATGGTCTTCTTCACAAACTAAACACACCTCTATAGAGTGCAATGGACACTTGTTCCTAGGATGATTTCTAGTGCACCTGGGATAACTCTCAGCTTCCTCTTGTTTCATTTTGATATGCAAGGTATCCGTTTGCATGGCAAGAGTCTGCCTCACCTCGCTCTTGAAATCTTCTAGCCGATTCTCAAGTTCGTTTCTAAGGGATGAACTAGATGAGTATGTACTAGCTAAAGGTTGACTTCCCCTACCTCTCTTTCTAGCTGACCTGGAATGGTTTCTAAACACAATCTTTATGTCATCATAAGGTAATTGGTAGATGTCTCCCCCAGCCAGCAAGTGGAGGGTATTTAGAAGGTCTTCAGGGACTCCTCTGAGTAGAACCAACTTCAGAGATTCAGGGTCAAGTGTGCACCTGGCCCTTTTATAACTAACTTGAAACCTTTCTTCATAGTCTTTTAAAGATTCATCACTTCCCATGGTCCTTCAGAAGATTTCTTCCTTGGTATCCTTTGACCTACAGTAGTCCTGGTATTTTTTGTTAAAGGCTTGCTGCATTTGAGCCTAAGTTGTGATATTGTTTCCAGGTAACCCCATGAACCAGTGCAAGGCTACATCCTTGAGGGAAGAAGGAAACTGTTTCAAATTTTTCTCATCTTCTACATAGTCATAGGTTCGACAGAGAACAACAAATTCAAATAAGAAGGTATCAGGATCTTTGGTAGTCAATCCATGGAAGTGAGGTAAGGCTAAATGGCTTATGTTTTTCATTTTTGTGTTCCGATTGGTCTCTCAGATAGGAAAGGAACCTTCCATTATTTCCCCATCTCCTCTAACATTTCTGTTTTAATCCATGGTCTCAGGAGGAATGGTTTCTTACTCTTCTTCTGTTAGAGGGTCTTCGCATATCTCAAGAGGTTCACCTATAGGTTGTTCTGGATCACTGCCACCAAAGAAGAGAGAAGGGTGACCCAATGATGTGGTGGGGGTGTTGGGTAGGAATTTTCCTGAATTGTCTCTGTTATGAGGCATGAAAGGAAATCTCTTTTTTTGGTGATTTTTGTTTTTGTTTTCTTTTTTTTGCTTGTACTTGCAAAACTGAAATGGATTGAACAACAAATTGCAACTAACTGAAATAAACCTTGCTGAGATGAAAATTACAGAATTGAAATGAAAGCAAGAGATGACTAATCTACTTTGCTGAAATGCAATTGCATAATTGAAAGGAAAGCAGGAAATGCCTAATCTACGCTTGCTAAAATGAAATTGCAGAATTGAAATGAAAGAAGGAAATGTCTAATCTATGCTTGCTGAAATTAAATTGCAGAATTGAAATGAACGCAGGAAATGCCTAATCTACGGTTTCTGAAATGAAATTGTAGAATTGAAATGAAAGAAGGAAATGTCTAATCTAATTTTGCAGAATGGAAATGAAACAACTACTCTATTTTTGCTGAAATAAACTACTTAGCAAAATGTTGCAACAGAAAATAGAAGAAAAATAGTAATCACAAAATACCCTGACGCTTGCCTAGCAACGGTGCTAAAAGGAGTGGTGAGCTCCAGTATTGTAGCAATAATGCTGCAACTTCTGGGGCTTCCTTCTTTACTTTTATCAACCTAGTAGTTCGTAAGAAACTTGGAAGCGATGGTGCTGTATGAACAAGTACTAGCTCTTACTGCAGGTTGTCACTTGATCAGCTGGTGCAAGTTAACTAGGAGCTTAAGCCAACTTCTCTGAGTTCTCAGAAGAAGCTTTAACTATGATGAAAGGAAACTAACTCTATAGGGGCTATTCTACTTGCAAAAAGAGAAGGAAAACTGAAACGGGATGCAAACCCTAGAAAAACCTAGTTGTGCAAGGAAAGAGATGGAAACTACTGAAATGGGTGCCAATGATTACTGGAAAGGAAAATTTCATTTATTCAAGCTACTTCTGAAGAGAAATGAGAAGAAATCATCTTTTTGTACTTTTGAGTATTTTTATGTGGAATTATTATGCTTATGGTTTGACTGGTTGTGACTGTGCAGAGGTTTGGTGGCAAAGGAAGATGGAGTTGGATTTTCAGATGGTGAGGAAAGTGTGGAGGGGTCCTAAGAAGTCCCTAGTACCCTTCTGGAGACTTCCATTGCGATCAGACTTCGAAAAATCACTCGCAGGAAATTCTACAGGAGGCTGCAGGGGATCTACAGGAGATTCTACAGGAGGATCTATAGGAGGAGGCCGAAAGTGGTTTTTGGAGGTTTGAAGACAAAAATGATGGGAAAGGGGAGATGAAGGTTTGATGAAGGTTTTGAGGGGTCTAGAACTTTGTTAATGAGGATTGGGGCTGAAGGAGATGGTTGGATTTGTTCAAAAGGCAAGAAAGCAACTTTATGGAAAAATGCAGAAATTAGGGCAGATTGGTGAAATATGGCGAAAGAGTGGGGAAATATTTGAGAGATGAACTAGTACAGGTTGTGTTATGGAGGAATGATAAGATGGAATGTTCTACAAGAGAGTTGCACACTTACTTCTCAAAACTGACCGAAGTAAGAACCAAAAAAACAAAGTTTTGTCTATCTTAACCTAATTCTGACCTAAAACCAGAAAAATGTTGAACAAAACTTTATGAACAGAAGATTATGTGAGAAAACCATGATAAATGAACATGAAATGATCTAAGCATGTGAATCCAAACTAATATCAACTTCTCCAACTTGAAATATCACACTAGAAATTGCATTGGGAGAGCAAAAACTGTGTTTTTGGTGGCAGCAGTAGTGCCTTGACCTCAAATCATGGTCCCAAGGAGGGATAAAGGAGATCAAGACCTATTGGTGGCCTTTTTGGATCTTTTCCTATTACTGTAGCAAAATACTTAAGCAACTTGAAGCAAACACAACTATTCTAACCATCAAAAGCAACCTAATTTAACAAAGCAAGATTAACCTAAACAACAGAAGTTATCTTATGAATGCAAGAAAAAGCATATAAGTACACAAAGGAGGTGTTGGACAACTTGGGTTGGGCCCTAACTTGGGTTGGATTAATCTCACCTATGAAGTCCAAGCCCACTGCTAGAAGGGACCATTGACATGTACTGGCTTCAAGGGAAAAAATTTTAGCTGCTGTCTTCCTGTAAAACTCTGACATTTGTCACAAGATTTCATAAAAGAAAACACATCAGAGAACATAGTAGGCCAATAATACCCAGCTCTCAGGATTTTGTGGGATGTAGTTTTCCAATAATGTGCCCTCCATAGATGCTAGAATGAAACTGGTGCATGAATTCAACATATTTTCATTTATCTAGACATATCAAGAGGATTCTTGATGGGTCTTTCCAGTAAAGCAGGTTTTTATTAATGCAGAATTTGGCTAATTTGAGCTTAATGGGCCAGGCTTGACTCGAGCTAAGCCATGGAGGGACTTCTAGCTTCTGCAAAAAATGAACTATGTTGGAATACCATTCACAAGTGGCTAGATTTTTAGCGAAAAACTGATTATGCTCTTTCTCTTCTGTCACTTCCTCTGTTTGCTCATCACCTGAATTTAAACCCATGCAATTGATGTCTAACAAACTACAATTCTCCTTAGTCATAAGTTTAGCCAAGCCCTGGCCTTTGACAAGCTTAGTGGGCTTCACTTCTATGTTAAAATCTATGAATTTTTCAATCCATTTAGCTCTCTTTCCATCAATATCTGGCTGATTTAAGACAACTTTTACTGAGGCTGAAGGTACATATGCAACCACTTTGGAATGCAGAATATAAATTCTGAACACCTTTAAAGATTCTATGAGAGCATAAGCTTGTTTTTCAATAAGGTCATACCTTCGTTCAACATCCCTTAGAGTTTTGCTGAAAAAGGCCATAGGGTGCTCTATGCCTTCATCATTTTTCTGCAACAGAACTGATGCAAGTGTATCATAAGAGGCAAAAGAGAAGATATAAAACTCCTTGGTGTAATCTAGGTTGATTAGAGTGGGAGCTTCCATGATAGCTTGTTTGATGGCTTCAAAAGAGCTTCTTGCAGCATCTGTCCATTTTATTTCTGATCCTTTCTTTAGCATGGAAGTGATGTGCTTCACTAGCTCTAAAAAGTTTGGAATGAACCTCCTTACAAAGTTAATCTTACCCAGGAAGGATTGAATGTTCCTTTTTGGCCTTGGGATGGACAATGTCTAAATTTCTTGAACTCTTGCTCGATCAATCTTCACACCTTCAGCAAAAACAATATGTCCCAAAAGTTTTCATTCTTCTAGAGAAAACTGTGACTTCTTTGGGTTCACAGAAATTCCAAACTGTCTGCACTTTAGAAACACCTTCTTTAAATGCTGCAAATGGTCCTTGTGAGTGCTGGAAAGACTATTATGTCATCAAAATAAATAAGGAAAAACTTGTCCTTCTCTCCCACAAAGGCTATGTCCATGGCCCTCTGAAAATTAGCCCAATGTTCATCAATCCAAAAGGAATTTTTGAGTACATGAAAGTGCCCCAAGGAGTAGTGAAGGCAGTATTTTCCTGATCTTCTCAATGTATAACAATCTAATTGTAACCTGAAAATCCATCTAGGAAAGACATGACTCTAGCCCCTGAAACTTTATGCAGCAAGTGCTCCATCTTAGGTAGGGGGTAGTTGTCTTTTTTAGAGCATTTGTTCAGATTCCTAAAGTCGACAGAGCCTGATTTCTCCATTATTCTTTGTTACTACCATAAGGTTAGCTATCCACTTTGAATACCTTAGGGGAACTATGATCTTGGAATCCAACAACTTCTTGATTTCTTTCTCAATCAAAGGCAATAAGAGAGGGCTGATAGGTCTTAATTTTTGCTTAAAAGGGATGGTGTTCTTTTCCAGTGGAATCTTATGCTGAATGATGTTTATGTCATAGGTTTTAAGATCACTGTATTCCCAAGAAAAAATATTAGCGAATTGCTTCATCAGGGTGCAATACTCGTAACTCTAGGCAGAAGACAAGTGAGTGGACAGATTTATATGCTTTGGCTGGGCTGGACTCCCTACATTATGTTTATGAACAACAGACTCATTTTCTTTTTTGGCAGGCTTATAAGGTACATCATTATGATCAAACAAATTTTCTAGAGGCACCAATCCTTTGGGTATATGGTTACTAGGTAGCTGGACAATGCTTTCCCAACCAATCACATCCTTTAGCTTGGACTGGTTGCATTCTTCCATGGTTTCGTGTTCTTGGTCAATGTGCATTTCAGAAAATTCATCAACGACTTGTAGAAACCTATTAATTTCATCATCATCTTCAAAAAATTTCCAGTATTTGACATTGTCAGGTAGAGATGGTCTATATTTCACCTGGACTTCATAAGTCAATTTAGGAGGCAAAGGATGAATAAACGTGATAGCAGACACACCAAGGGAATTAGCAAGTTGGTTCTTAATTCTTAGGATATAAGAAATGTTGAAAATATTAAAAGAGTCCTTGAGCCTCCACACCTCATCTCTTTATGCTTTCAGACTTGGATGCTTTTCTTGGAAAGTTTTGTTGACCCGAAGAATGATGAGGTCTGTGTCTCCAAACACTTTCAGACCTTTGATGCCCAATTCTTTAGCAGAGTTTAAGCTCAATATCGAGGCTTTGTACTCTGATATGTTATTTGTGACTTGAAAATTTAATTTTAAAGATAAATGAATGAATTCCTATGTGGGGAACACAAGGACTACACCTGCCCCTGTAGCTTCCTTAGAGCAAACTCCATCAAAGAACATGTCCCAAATTTACGGGCCTTCTTCCTCTGCGATTTGGAAAACTAGTTTCTTAAGCTGCGTGGAGGTCAACTGGGATTCTTCAATCTTAAGAATACAAGCTCCAAAATCAGTGTCAACAACATAGATGGGATGACTAGTGGGATTCCGTTCATCACTGATGATATAAGCCAACTGAGCTTCTCTGTATAATCTCCTACTCTTACCTACAAAAACTGGGACAATAGTGTAGGATAGATCATTTTGTAATGTTCCACCTAATCTCTTGATCCAACCTCTGGAAAGAAACATGCCAAACTTGGGGGGTACATCTGCTACCACGATATCCATCATCATGCTCTTCATGGGCAACTGAGACAAAGTGATGCCTAGGTCCTTGATTGATCCTAGGCATTTCACATTTCTAGAGTCAAAAGAAAATAGGTCATGATAAGGCTTGGTAATGTCAAGACCCAACTCATCCATGACAGCCTTGGGAATTAGATTATGGCTAGTTCCAGTGTCTAGAAGGTAGTTGTGAAGGATTTTTCATGAATAGTTAGAGAGACATAGAATTATGGGGAGCTGTCATCATAATTTTCAATCATTGGGCTGAGAACAATAGTTGGTTTGTCATCTTGCAGATTTACATAGTCGGTGGAGGCTTGGATGGCATTAGGCTCAAGGCCCTCGAGGATAGATTTCTTGAAGGACTCATTCTTCACTAGTTCAATCAAAGGTATAGGTACTCTTAGCTTCTAAATTTTTGATTGAAAATTGAAAGAAGAAGGAGACTTGTCAAGGCCTCTTACCTCGTGAGCTGGAACTTTGAGGATGATGGGATCATCTGTCAGTCGCTTATGCTTATTAACTTGCTGTACTGCAGGGACAACAGCTCTTTGAACAGGAGTTTCCTTGGAATTATTCATCTTCGACCTCAGATTATATATGTGGAAATCTTCAGTTTGCAGAACAGCTTAACCATCCCATTCTTGGTTGATCCAGTCATTGAATAATGACTTGTCATAGGCCGCTGAGGTAAAAAATGAGGAACTACCTTTGTCTTCCAGAAAATGGATCTCATCATCTTCTTCAAACTGCTCTTCTTCCATTACTACATTTTGGAAAGGAGTCTTCACCCTTTGGTCTTCATTGGCATCTTTGCTTCTTTGAAAAATCTACAACTGCTCATTAGATCTTCTATATGGATTTGGATTTCTAGGAGCAAAGGTATTAGGAACTCTTCATTTCCCAGGGCGCTGCTCAACCTTTAATTTGGAGATTTCAAAGGCTAATGAATCTATCATCTTGGTCATTTTATCTATCTTGGGATCTGAAGATGATGAAGACTCACCCCTCTGTCTCCTTCTATCAACATTTCCCTTGAGCTTCTCTGCAACCATGATGTTTGATTCTACTTCCAAAGCTACATCCTGCATATCAGCTAAAGTAGCACATTGCCTCTCTGTCAACAGTAGACAGAAGTCGGAATCAAAGGCACTGACATAGGTGAGTTTAACAGAGGTAGTGGTGCGTTTTACTTCAATTGGTATTTTTCTGTACATGCGGTTAAATCTCTTATTGAAATCAGACAACAACTCACCATTTTACCTCTTTAAGTTCCCAAACTCGGTGTGGTAGTAGAGTAGACCCTTCTTATCGCCCCAATGCTTTAGGAATGCTTCATCTAAAGCCTCAATATCTGCTATAGATCTTGGGGTTAGTTCTGAACCATTTTCTAGCCTCTCCATCTAGGCTTTGGACAAAGACTCTCATCCACACATCATCTTCACTAATGTCTAGGTTATCAACATAGCTATAGAATGATTCAAGATGTTCCTCAGCTATAACACCTTCAGTCCCAGTGAACTTAGGCTTGTACTTCTAACATTCTCCAGTAGGCATGGCATTCAAAGGAGTGGGCAGTACTAGAGGTCCACACCTAGAAGCTATGATTCTTTCCATTTTGGTAGGTTGTGGACTTGCCATAGTTGTGGTGGCTATAAGGGTACTAGAAGTTTGAATGATAGCGGGTTGAGGAGCGACTCATAATACTAAAGGAGTATGATGGATAGGAGGAGAGGTTTCCTTTGGGCTTGCAACAAAAGGAGAAACTAAAGAATAAGGAGCTTTATGAATCTTTGAGATTTTTATTCATTGCTACTATTAGATGCTATACTCTCAACATGTATTTGTTCTATGATAGAATTTTCTTGAAGAGATATAGAATATTGTTTAGATTTACCTGAACATGATGCTCTTTTCTGCAATAACTTTCTTTCTTTGATGATTTTTTCAGGGTCAGGTATTGAGTCATCTTGTGGCTTCTGAGGATTTCTCCAAGTATGCCTTACAAACTGAGCCAGAACTATAAAGTGGAGTCACCAAGAGGTTCGTCCTCCGGTAGAGTCACCAGATAGATGATTAAAACCGAAAAAGTTCACAGAATTTGTCTATCATCAAAGCTGGGTCTATGTCATTTCCCAGGGAAGCTAAACTTTAGTCTCCTCTCCCCGCAAACGGCGCCAATTATGTTATCACTCCAGGAAGCTCTCCTAGGTTGTAGCTTAGAAATGCCTGGTAACATATAAATCTTCAATATTGTTCTCTGAACTATTGGAATGGATGATGGTTTGGATCAAGTTAGATGACTGTTTCAACTCTGTTTTCACTCAAGACATGCATGAACACCCTCAGCTTTACAAGGCTTTAGACCACTAATGCTAAATAGTTTACAGATTCAATGGGTAGATGGAGAATACTGACTGTACCAGTAGATGCATACATAAACATATATGAATGGCTTGCTACAGGAAGTAAATGAAACTTGAAAATCTAATTTATCAGTGCAGAGATAAGATGACAGTTATTTGGCATTAGACATAGAAGAAAACATGAATAACCTATTCAAGTGCAAGATTAGAACAAAAGAGAAAATGAAAATTGAACATGTAACAACAAAAGAAGCTTATATTGCTGGAATGAAGATGAGAAGCTAGAGGAGAAGAGTATCCACAACCTCCAAAAATTCAACCCTTCATACTTCTAACTTCCAGCCATTTATAGGCTTTTTTTACAATGTTCCTGAGTTCTCAAGGGCTCAAAGTGTCTTAATCTATCCTCTCTATATTTTCAACAAATTGATGCCATGATTAGGCACACATGAGCTTGGAGGTTTCTTTCCTAATAGCAGAGTAACTTCATTCTGGTATTTTGCTGCGTTGTCAGGGAGCTCGCTCGTGCAAGCAATGCTCCATGATAAGTTGTTTGTTTCGCTGTGTTGCATTGTGGATTTTTGTTCCTTCGGCCATCTGTCTCCCGACCTCTGTCTCCCGACCTTTGTCTCCCGGCCTCTGTTCTATAACGGAATAGGTATTCGAGCTTTTGACATCCTTTTGAATACCAAATGATTGTTTTCTATTTTACAGAGAAATGTATTCAACTGTGAAAATCCTGCCAAGATCTATTCATTCCAGACTTCAAAAGTCCTTAAACACTGTCTATTCCTCTATCGGTCCTGCCTTTAATCACTATCGCAAGTCGCTTCAGCCTTGTTTCCAAGCTTCCCTTTGTATTTTAAAATACGTTAAAAACACTAAAAATCATGAAAAATTGGCTTTGGCGGACCTGAAATATTATATATTTCCCTTCCCGAACCCTTTCGGGTCCAGGTCTTATCGCATATCGCAAGTTGCTCTAGTCCTACTACAAGGTTCCCATTTGTATTTTAGAAATACGTCAAAACTGTGAAAATGCATTGAAAATGGATTTTTTGTGGACCTGAAATCTTATGAAATAATATTTAGAATACCGTCGGGTCTAGTTCATCGGGTCGCACATATACATGTGTATAGGCCTTGCTCCATTGTGTTTCCTCGATTTCAATCCGCCGACGCGATTGATCACAATCACATATCACTCATGCCCCAGGCCAATGGTGATCACTCTGTTGTGTTCTCCGATAGTGATCCTGTGATGCAATGTGGGCCGTCGATCTGCGCGCTTGATCGACAGTCCACATTGCATTGCTGATCACCATTGAAACTTCCATATGGTCCACCCCCAATCCGTCAATGGCCTCCGTCAATTATGGCTCACCGATCAAATCTAGACCGTTGATTGGCCAGATTTGATGGCTACTATGCATTTCACTGTTTATGCCTCTGCTACTTGGTTTTTCACTGTTTTTTATGTGTTTTTGCCTCTTGATAATGCTTTTTTTCCCTTTCAAGGGCTATTGGCATGTGATTTTTTTGATCTTTGAATGATCCTTAAGAAGATTTTGAAGACTTTGGGAGTGTTTTGGATCCATTTTGGGCCATATGCCAACATGGATAACATGTATCTTCTCAAAGAAGAATGCAGACATTATTGTACCGAAAGCACAATCATGATTCACCTGCGTCCTACAAAGACTGAATTGTTGTTTCACCGATGATAGCATCACCAGGGCCCACCCACAGTAGGTCCCAACCAAAACACTCTCAACCAACATCATCTTGCCTCCAGTGATGTGGTGGAATGCCTAGCTGCCCAAGACCTATAGCACAACTGCGGCACCAACCTGTATCTCTAGCCTCTCTAGATAAAAAAGTGGGATAGTCGTGCCCTTGACACAAACACCCCATTGAGAATGATGCTCCATGAACTTAGTAATGTTCCTCCCATGAGTTAACATTGGAATAATATCCCCCACCACTCTAAGGGAGGTAGTCTGGTCAAGATGTAAATATCTTGTAATGTGAGCTCGATCTTGTGCCCCTACATGACAAAGACCTCTTGGTATGGATCCTAATAGCTCACAATTCTCGATAGCAAGGGCTCACCTGCCCTCATCAATGGGTTCTCTACCAACTTGAGAACCCCATAATGAGCCAATGCCCCTTGAACCACCTAATCCCCCTAGATCTTGGATCGAAGAGTATCCAAGTCTCATTCACGCCAGTTGATTTTCAGCTCTGCCATATCTGCAAAACATCACATCTCTTGTCAGTCCAAAAAAGAAAACACCCGGCTACACTGATCAACCTGCAGCCCCCACCAGGCGAATATACCAACTCTTTCTCCAACCACAAATCACATTTTTCAGCCTAGAAAGTGCGAGCTCGCAGGTTTCCAACTATTTACTACGAGCTAGATCGCACTTATGGGCCTAGAAAGTGCAATGCGACTGTGAGCAAGAGCATGGGTCTCTCAGGGAGCTGTCAGGTGCCAAAAATTAAGAAATAAACCATTGACATTGAAGGGATGAGTAAGGTCACCTACTTTAAAGTCACAGATGGCCGATTTGTCCGCTACAATCTCCACAAGATTTAGGGCCTTTTTCCTCCTCTCCAAATCCACCACAGCTCACTTAACAAATGAATCCAAATTGGAGGGAAAACGACCTTTCATAGAAAAGTCCCCAATTTTTCTATCTCCCATTGTGACTAGACTGTAGCTTAGTTTGACTAACCATTAGTACCATTGAAAGCCCTCACCGAGATCTAAAATGGGTATTCATCAGTTTTCGATGATTTGACACTTCACCTGGAAACCATTTTTCCAAGAAGGTCACTTCGTCGTCTCTCAAAATCAAAGTTCATCATAAAGTGACACTTGTACTTTGAGGTCCACCCCCTCTTAATACTTGTAGTACCATATGTTAATTTTAGGCATTAGTAAACATCTTTTACTCATGTTTTCATGGTCCCCATCGGGTCTAGTCTGTGTGGCAGCGTCATCGAGTCAACCTTGTTCAGAGCATCCGTGATGAGTCACCCTTGCATTCTTGGAGTCTATTTCATGTCCCACCATATCATGTCACAGTATTCCATCCATATTTTCATACCACTCATCTTGTGTTGCCCATTTTGGCCTCCCATCATAGTGTCCCCATCCCCTCCAAAGTTGAGTCAGTTGCTTCCAGTCAACCATGCACTTTATGCTTTGAAAAGGTTAGCCGTCTGTTTGTCCTATAGTCCCATTTTCCCCATTATCCCTAGTGTCAGCCCACCAGTCATATTAATATTTTCCCTAGTGCTTTAGTTTAGGATCCTCACCGCCTCATCCATCGCGGGCCCTATTCTGTCAACATCAACTCATTTATTCCAAAAGAATGGCCTGAAGGGCGATGTATCTCAGTTCCAACTACCATTCTTGTTCGACGCCTTGGATTGAGCTGAGGGTCTCATTATTTCCCTTTGACTTGGTTGTTTCATGTCTGTGATCCATACACTTGATGATCCAGAGATGCAACAAATTATACCAGTGATTCCCGGGTGTGTGTCAGATGTTTCAGAACTCATGGGGGGTGGCCCTTCAGGTAGCCCCCCACATGCCTGGATGCATACCTACTATGCTACAGCCTCAGATGTAGCTCCACAGAGTTGATGGGTTTGGCTCCTACCGATCACAGTGTCCATAACATGCATGTCTCCTCCAGATGACCCGTTCAGTTTTGTAGAGCTCTTCCTTTTTCAGCAGAGCTTCTTCTGTTGTTCTACCTTCTCTCCCACCCATTTTTTGATGGATGGGGCTTTATATCTCATGTGCTCAAATATTATTGTATTTAGTCCTAGCTCATGTTTTTACCAGGTGCATTATGTATATGGGACACATTGTATTATTTTCTGGCTCTGTTATGCTAGTGTGTCATGTACCATTCAACATGTACTGTATTGCTCAGTCTCATATTTTTGGGCGAACCATTATTTTTGTACTAAGTTATCTCGGTGGCTTTGGGTATGCCTCCCCTGCCTCATTGAGATCTGGTACCACAACATAAAAGGAGACTTGTCTCACCCCCTTTGTCACTATCCTCTCTCAGCTTCAGCTTCATTGATCTCTCTCTCTCTCTCTCTCTCTCTCCTTGACTCCCCTGTGTTATCTAAGTGATTGTGTCTTTACAACGTACTTCTGCCATACGTTTTTCTCCTAACACTCGTACGTTGGAGGGCAATATGTTATCACCAAAAAACTGATCATCTAGCCTAATTTACTAGATGGATCAAAGTATACCATGTAAAGCCAATTTCACCCTAATAAAATTGCTTTCATTGTGAGAAATTACCTAATAAACCACCTTTATTAAGTAATTTATAGTTAAATCCATGAAGCATAATTAAATAAATCACCATTTATTTGATTTTCTTCTAGGAATAATTAATTAAACCATTGTTTTATTATTATTCCTTATTAAATTTGACCCAATCATGAAAAATAAACAAATAAATCATTATTTATCTTATTTTTCTATAAGAATAATTAATTATTCACTAATTAATTATTATTCTTTGTCAAATTTGACTAAATACCTTAGGAATAATTAAATAAATCATTATTTTCTTATTATTCCTTAACTAATCCCTTGAGATAATAAATAAATCTTTTATTTATTTATTATTTCTAAATAAAAGTTTAAATACTTTTTCCCTCCTAAACAAATATAATAAAATATTCCAAGTGGTAATTCCAAGAATGGGATCAATAATAATTTATTATTGATCATTATTCGAGGATAACTCAATATTTTTTTATAAATAGGAGGGTTTTCCATTCATTATTCGCTTTTGATTATTTTCATTGTTGCACTCACTGTTGTAACTCTAATTATTTTCTTTGTCGCGCACCATATTTTTGCTGGGTTTATACATTATAGAGGAGAGAGACTCTACAGAAGCTTAAGATGTTTGAGGATAGCCAAGAACCCATCCCATAGAGGGGGACTGGTAACATCTATTTGTTCCCTTCAAAGGTGTTATAATAAAATCATTCTTTACATATCTGGTTTCCATTGGATGTTTTGGAGTTATTATTGTTTATTTCACTATTTAACTATGATTGCAGCATAGATTAGAATTTTGGCAGGTTTTGTTTCTATCAATAGCTATAGATCTACAATGTTTAGCAGTCATTTCTATTGTTGACATCATTTTTTATCCACGATATTAAGTGGGTTCTTTTTGTACATCATTGAGAAGAAAACACTACAACACTAGCCCCAATAGTGGAACATTAAGTCACCACTTTCTCCTCCAAAGAACGATCTTCTCTCCTATTCCAAGCTAGAGAAGCCAAGGTGAAAAGTATTTTTTCTTGAGCTATGAGGGTTTATTTATAACAAATGAGGTGACTCTCTGCTTCCCTTATGAGTCTTGACCTTCCCTCCTGAATCTTGAGTTCCCATGTGACTTTTCGAATTTCTCTGTGACCTTTAAGTTTCTACATGACTTTAGAACTTTATAGTGACTTTCACATTCCATGTGGGACAGTTGGGCTTCCACACATTTTACATTTTCTCATTTTCCAAAATTATAATATTACATTCCGCAAATTACGGAAAATATGTTGAAAACATATGACTTATGTGGTGGCACTTTGAGAAGCCATGACTTAGCAACAATGACATAAGATTTCATTGTATCAATGCCAAGTTCTTTTCTTTGCTGCTACGAATTCAAATTCTTCATGATAGATATTTTCTTGTACTTCATCTTTACCCTCCAAAGGGTATGGATAAGTGTTGGAACCTTGTAAGTAGACATGAGTTTCCATCTCTTTGTCTTGGTCAAGGATTCCTTTAGTTTTGCATGATAGCACCTTTGTGTCTCATCTCTACAAGTGTCCTTTTTGTAACATTTTATTGTAACCTCCTTGATCATTATCTTTCCATGATAGGGTGATAACACCTACAAATGAAGTTAACTCATAACAAGTGGACATTAGTCCCAAAATCACCTATTTTATCATTGCTTGATCATGTGAGACTAATTGTTTTAGAAGACTTCATAATAGATGAAAGAAATGGATCCTTGGGCACAATGCAGAAGGTTAGGAGGCATGGAGTAACAAGACTCAACACTGGAAGTGTGCAGTGTGCAATGGCAAGGAGTGAGGGACATGAATGCACAGTTGAAAACGTTAGGGAGGCATAGATGAAAAGATTTCTCACTATGAATGTGCAATGCATAGTTCTTGAGGGAGAGAGGTCATGGATTACACAGTTGAGCACTACAGGGATTGAGGGATGACCTCACTATCCACTAAAAATGCACAGTGTGTAGTGAAAGCAAGGCTAGTCAAGGCATTTCACATTGGGTAAGTTTAGGAGACAATAGTAACATTCTTGGGCACTGTTATTGCACAATGCATATTTCATGAGGGAGATGACTTAAGGATTGTGTAATTGAGCACAGGAAGGGTCTACGAATGACACAACTCTCCACTAAAAGTGAGTAGTGCACAAAACTAAGCAAGATTGGTCAAGGACTGTGCAGCTAGCAAGTGAAGTCAATAGAATTTAGTGACTAAGCTCTGGGATTGTGCAATGCACAATTGAAGGAGGTTTTCATCTATGATTGTGCAATACACAGTTCCAGGAGTCGAGAATTCATTGTTGTGGCTTAGGAATGCATAGTGTGTAGTTGGAGGAGGTTGAGGGATTAGTGAGAAAAAAGAGTGAGAGTAATAGGTTACGACAAGTCATAAACATGATCACACACACTTACATAGAATATGTTCAGTACCCAAAATCAACATGTATATAGTGAAAAGATAGCAAAGGGACACTTGTTTCCCAGTGTGGCACTAAAGATATAACCTTTTATGACATAAGCGTTAAATAGAAAGAGAAAGTGTGTAGTTCCCTTGGAAAGTGTCCAACACATATTTTAATGACGGATAAGATCAAATAGTGTAAGAAAGTACACTATAACTGACTCTAAAATGTGCTTCTAGGGTGCTCTTAAGATATGTAAAAATAAGTGAAAGAGAAACATGCAAGAGTGGAAGTAACACATGAAAAAGCAAAAGAAAACACAAGTGACACATAGAAGAATGAAAATAAGTAAAAGTGACACTTAAAAAAGATAGAGCAAGCAAAATGACACTTTCCAGAGCATGAGACACCAAAAGAGACTCCTGCAAAAGAAAAAGCAATAACTAAGAAACTCAGTCAGAAGATGGCACATTTAAACCAAAGTATGCTCCTTGTATTCCAAAAATGCACATAGCTCAAAAGTGAAAAATGAACATGAAAATTAGCTTTGGACTAGACTCTTTACATAGGGGGAGAAAAAAATCAATTAGAGTTATAGTTTGTGAGTTTACTTCATGCATGTAAAGAAACTAGGAGCCAAGAGTGAATTGACTACCACTAAGAGGTGCGACAGTATTGACTTGAAGAAGAACACTCTCATTGTCAACAAAGAACATGCAATCAATATCTACAGATGTTTCCCTTACAACATCACTATCAATTGTATAATCAATGGGAGTGAGAACTGTGCAATCACTATGGATAGGAACTGAGCAGTGACTGTGAGAAAATATTGTGTAGTTGTTGTTGTGCAGTGACTGTGAGCAAGGGTTGCACATTAACTTTCACTAAAAACTATGCAATCACTGTTGGCGAGGATTTCATAGTCACTATTTCTTAACAAGAGATGCACTAGCTTGCCTACTTGGAAGAAGTGTGCTTGTGAAGTCATCAAAGTTGGGCATGTGAAGGCAAGTATTTCAATGCTTATGATTCCTAAAGGAAGACTTGAACACTTAGGCAATGTGACTGGCATGACATTAATGGATTGAAACAAAGGATGACATGACCATAAGGAGGCTCCAAAATTTGGATGTGGGTAAAATTTTGGAGGGTGCTTTTTGTAGTGACAACACTTTGGTACTGACTAAATACAATTTGACCAACTTTTCATAGATTACTTTAGATGTGCCCAAATATACAACAAAGGATTTAAGATGATATTTGATGGGTTCAATGAGAATCCTATGAGTCCTGACTTCTCCTTTAGTGTACTTGGCCAATTCTTGAGCCTTATCCTTTTTTGGTTCTGTAAATTGTCTAGAACATAGTTCATGACTTCATTTTCTATGTGTACCAAATCTATCCTCTTCTTCCATGCTTGAGAGTTTGATGACCCATTGAGTTTTCTGCCTTGCAAAATGAAGTCGTTTGATTTGAAGATTGAGACATAGAGAACAATATAGTACTTAATTTTCAATAGAGTGTCGTTGATGATGATATCTGCAAATTTTTTAATGCTTCAATATATCATAGAGACTTCAAATATTTCCTAGAATGATGACTTCTAGGATGGTTGGTATAATAGAATCTCCAAGCTACTTCAAAGATTAATGATGATGATTCAAAGAGTGTAGATTATATTCCCATGAATCTTGATTCTTCTTGAGTGATGATTTCTATAGATATATATTCCAAAGTGAGTGATGATCAAAGACAATTCAAGAGAGAGAGATTGATAAGATGATGATGTTCTTGAAAAGGATGATGAGTAACCAAGATCCTTCAATGATAAAGAGAGATGGATATATGATGTAGTATTTTCCTTTGAGTCTTCTTCCTTAAGCCCTTCCTTATGTCCCTTAGAAAATAATAGATCTAATGAATGTATTCCACTTATGTCAACAAGAGTGATCTTCAAGTTACCTTCTCCTCACCTTAGCTCTAATATCACGTTGAGAAATCACTAG
Organism: Pinus tabuliformis; assembly: GCA_031772625.1. Taxonomy (NCBI): domain Eukaryota; kingdom Viridiplantae; phylum Streptophyta; class Pinopsida; order Pinales; family Pinaceae; genus Pinus; species Pinus tabuliformis. The sequence continues at coordinate 1,025,664,769 of CM062809.1, read as the reverse complement.
GGAATCCAATTAGAGTCTATTTCTCTTACTTGATAATTTCTTGTGAACATATATTAGCTTCTTATTACTTTAATTATTTTATTTTTAATAAAACGATTACCAAAAACATGAACATGAATATCACAAAAAGACCAATGAACATAAAATATAGGCTCAAAGCCAAGGAAAAACCCCACAAGAGGGAAACCCATTCAAATCTTCTCTTCTTATAGAATGAGATCAAATTGAAAAACCTAAGACCCAAAATTGAATATCAAGGCCTCCCACAAGATCCAAGTCAGCCACCATTCCATTCTCTTCCAACAAGTCAAAGTAAACTCAAGTCAACAATAGTCAAATCTCTCTAAATTTGGTCAAACCTCTAATTTTAAGCCCCTGCAAGATATTTTAGGCCCCCTACAATAGGTCAGAAATTTTAGGCCCTTGTAAATCCTAAATTTTTTGCATGTGTGGAAGATTTTAGGGCAGATTCTTCACACTTGTGGCAAAATTCTTCCTTATTTAACCCTCACTCTCTCTCTTTTGAAATATTACTCTTTTCCATGACTTCTTCATTGGTATTCTCTATCTTCTTAGAACATAACTTTAACTTGCCTGATATTATCCAAATGAGGATGAATTGCATTGTATTTATACACATCCAGGAGGCCGAATGGGTCCCTCATAGTGTCGACTTAGTCTTGTGGGGACAAAAAATACGATTTGACTCAAATAAAATTATTTTTCCACTTTCTTTCAAAAGTCTAAATGGGACTTGGCTTTAGTTAAATAGATTTAGTTATGAAAAATATTCTTTTTGATTCAATAAAACCTAGAAGCACGAAGAATATGCTTGACCTACATAACAATTTGACTTGAGCATGCAACCCATGCTTGAAAAATAACAATTCATTTTTCTTATTTTTCTTTTACAAGAAATATATACAATGATAATTATGAAGACCAAACCCAGTTATTTTTTCCAACATATAGAAGGATATCCTTGGGTTATTCCAACAAATAAATCCCATGGATAACTAGTTTGTATCAAAATATCATCCTTAACACCTATCTTCGGATTTGGAGAAGGATTTGTAAAAGCTTCCACAATTATGATACTTTGAATAGAAATTCACTTAGGACAAGGAGGGATATTGTCAATTATTACATGGTTTTGAGAAATACAAATATGTCGAGCCATAATGAGTGGGAGAGCCTTATAATTTTTTGGTCTTTGAGAACACAACCATTTTTTCAAGGATTCCTTTATGTAAGAACCATTCCACACATAGGATAGCCCAAAAGGCCCATATATTTTTTTCAATGTTGCCTTTGTGAATGAGCATTCAAGAGACAAGTGGATGGTTGTATCTTCCTATAAACATGATTGACAATATCCTCTAGGCCTATCAAATCATCGATTCTGCAAGTCGTCTCATGTTCAAGTGCTTTATTTTGTAGAAGGAGCCACATAATATATTTAGATTTTGCAAGGCATTTAAACTAGATTGAATTATTTATATAACAACTTTTAAGGATTATTTTTTCTTAGTTAGTTAAAATGTTGTAGAGAGATATAAATTCTATGGTATTGAATTATGTTCTTAGTTTATGAAAGAAAATTGGACATTAAATAAATAATTGATCTACTAAGATAGTAGTGAGTATGTCCCTTTGTAACAAGGCCATAGAAAAAAAGGATGAAATAATCATCCACATTTACTAGGTTAGTTTAAATAGAACCATGATCCTAATTCTAATTGATTGAGTTAATAAACTCCCATTAAAGAAAACAAAAACTTCTAGTTAGTTTAGATTTTAAGCATCCATCCTACAAATCACATTTCAGGATTAATAAGGGAAGAGTTAGTTGTTACGATTGGAAAAAAAGTGGGGAGGAAGAAGTAAGTACCAATGAATAGTGAAAATAAAGTAAATATTATACTAGAAGTGAACCTCCAAGTAAAGGTAAAGCTGTTAATTTTCCAATGACCCATGTAAGGGAACTTTTCCCTTAAATTGAAAGCTTATATAGCTTATATATGATTTAAGATATATTTAAAAGATGAAATTGTTTTCTAAATGTTTATTAGGTTGTGGTTTCACGATTACAGTAACCAGTCTCATGATAAGAATATAGGTCTAAAACTTTCATTTATAGATCCCTTACCTTATTTATGTTCTTCAAGTTTGATGATCATTTCATGATCACCTTATTAAAAATATACTTTACCATAATAACTTTTCATTGAAATTTATAAATCTCCATAGAATTACCTTTACTAAAAATAACCTTTGTTGAATAAAGCTAAAAAGAAACATTAACAAATATGTTTGAATATATATAACTTATTGTTGTATTTATCCTAACTTTCTATGTTATAGTAGACATGTTTATGTCATCAAAATCACCTAAGATTTGCACTTGGCTTTATCATCATCCACACTCACTTAAAGTGTTTTAAAATTTGATTTTTATATTAATCATGTATGGTAATTTGATCAAACCATACATTTACATGCATAGTGTAAATTACTATTAATTATTAATCATTTTTTTTATTTAATACATATCCGGAAATTGACCAAAAATATTTAATTGTGTAATAAAATTACTATAAATATATATATATCTATACATAATTAAAATATAAAATAAAAAAGCATTAAAATAAACCAAATTCAAATAAAAAAATTAATGTTGAGTATGTTTTCATTGATGTCAAAGTAGGATGAGGTACATAATGTCAAGAAGCGGGTATAGGATGATGATGATACAAATGTAGATGATAATGAAGCCCTAGCCCTAGTGAAACTTGATGATGTGGAAAAAATCCTAGCTACACGATGAAACCCTAACCCTAGGGTTTGAATCCCATGGAAACCATGATGAAAGTGATGATGATGTGATATGGTCATTGTTATCGTTGATGTCCACAAGCTGTTGTAGCAACTTGATGAAACCCTAGCTCTAGGGTTTTGGTTTCCAAGATGATGGAAAACCCCCAAAATTGTTGGAGTTTTTGAGGAAGCACATTATTTAAATTTCCTAAGAGACTGCCACCATTGGATTCTCCTCGTTTAGCTGATTTGGGTGGTATGTGGAGCGTCCCATGAACCATCAGGGTTTGTGATATATTCCTAGTCAAATTATAAGTACCATCTTTCCCATTGGTTGTTGATGTGGCAATGCTCATTTGGCTTTGGTAAATGAATTATGTGGCAAAGAAAATGTTGATGATGATGAGGCAACATGTATCAAGGAACTTTTATTAAAAGGGTAAATTTAAGGAGGTAGAGGAAATTTTTAATTTGTTTTAAAGTTTTATTTTGAAATTTGAATGTTAAAAGGATTGTACAAACCCCTAAGTTGGCTTATTTTAATTTAGGGTTTTGACAAATTTTTAAAATTTAGATTTAAAAATTATTCCCTCCAAAAGGATTAGTCAGCTGTTGTTTCTTGAGTTTCCTCCACTTCTATATAAACATGGAATTTTCCTCTCTCTATACTTAAGAAAGGAATATGAATCTTTGAGGTTATTTGTGCATTTGAGAGTAGCTGTGAAAATCCTTGAAGATCGAATATGTTGGAAATTTTGTTTTGTTATGCTTTTGTGCAGGCTTATGGTGTGGGAATCACTGGCCTTATAGGTTCTCTTGTAGGTATATCTTTAAGTGGCATGAACTAATTCAGACAAGGAGGAATTCATTGTTCTACGCACATTACAAACCTTGTTTTTTAAATGAATCCCATCTAAGGTTTGTGTGTGGCTACATGAGTCAAAAGAAATATGATCCAATGCAAGATATATAAACTAGTTTACGAGGAAAAATTTAGGGGCTAATATTAGGAGGTGGGCTAATTTTACATACTTTTTCCAAAAACCAAATTTTATAATATAAAATTATTTTACCTTAAAAATTGCCAAGATATTATATAGATTGATATATTTCATCAAACATTTTATTATTTGTCTACTAGAGTCTATTAAGATTCGCCAAAGATTCTAAACTTTAAGATAAAATTTCATCCTTCAAATTTTCCCTGCTAGTTTAGACTTATAGTATCTACGATTCTCTAAGTCTCAATCTTGCAACTTAAGAAAATGGACGAGGGATCAATTTAAATTCTTGTTTGGGCTATGCTTGGGCTTCTTTAATTATGGGATGTTTCATTGGGGATTCCATGTTTAATTGTGGGCTCTTATCTTGGACATTTGATCTAAGGACTTCTCACCTATAGCTTCACCTATGAGATATTCTGCATGTAAAATTCTTCTAAGGTAAGTCTTCAACCTGAGATCTATCAATTCTATGGAGCAACATTTCTAGATAAGGAATTTGCATTCGTTGTTTCTTTAGGGTCTCACTTCTCTATTGTTATTTTGTGTAGGCTTTCATTTTATTTTGCAGAAGGAAGGTTTTTGACCATATTATGGCATCAAAGTAATATAAGAATTTCACCCTCTCATATAACATGATCCAAGGGACTACAGGGCTTGAGCCAAACCTTTGAACTCAACAAGCTTACTCACATCATTTGTTGTGACTAGTTTCCAAGGAGAAATGGATGTAGTATTCCAAGGAAGAACACATTTTATAGAATGTTCAACCCATTTTTAGTCATAATTTGAAGATGATACAATTCGTCACCATGATACACTATTGTTGTTGGAATTTGAAAACTAATTGTAAATATGTGTAAAATAGTATTTACTGCCAAGGTGGTTTTATAACGAAACAAATGTTATACGGAGGAGCCTCCTATAAAATGATGAATGCCCGAACTGTTGTAAGAAGGAGGATCATTGTTGATTTAATAGAAAATTCCAATCCCTTGCCCCGTGGATGTTTCCTTGACACCCTGTCAAGGTTTTACCACGTAAACATTATGTTTTTACTTGTGCCTTTGTATTCAGTTTCATTTAGTTTTCAGTTATATATTTCTTGCTTAATTAACTGCTCAACCAACAAGTGGTATCAAAGCAAGTTGAGTTGAGTTAAAGAAAACTAGGAAAGATACGCTGCCTTTCCTGGAATTTTTTTTATTAGCATTGGTTAAAGAGTTTGAAGGGAGCGATGAGCACCGTTGGGGCTTTAGTGCACCCAAACACCATGCTGAAATTTGCCGCCTGTTTTTTGACAAAACCAAAATGCTGATTTTTTAAAAAAATACTGCCTCTGTCAAGTGAAGGAGCCTACACGATTTTTTTTTTTTTTAAATGCTGCAGTAAAGAGTTGCTGGTATGTTTGTCTAGAAAAAGACCCTGTTTCCAGAGAAAGAGCTGCTCTCACTGTTGCTGTGTAGGAAGAAGGCTACTGTAGGAGCTATATGGAAAAAGAGCTTATCACTAGAGAAAGAGCTGCCATCATTGCTGTTGTGTAGGAAGAAGGCCACTGCAAGAGTTGTCTAGAAAAAGAGCCTATTGCCAGAGAAAGAGATGCCGTTGCTGCTGCTGTGTAGGAAGAAGGTTGCAACAAGAGATGAAGCCACAATTTTTTTTTAAGGGAATCAGTCAGTGCCAGAGACAAAGATATTTTTTTTTTTTGCCTACTCGAGTCTGCTGAAGTCCACTGGAGGAACAACCTAACTGTTTGAGGGTTTGGTGAAAATAGAGCCGCTGTTTGTACAGACTGGGTAATTCTTTTAATTTTGACAGCAGAAAGAAAAGAAAAGTTTGTTGAATGCAATTTTTTTTTTGTTTAGTAGGGTTTCTATGGTTTTAAAAAAAAGGAAGGAATTTTTTTAAAGGAGCAGTGAAACTGAATTTTAAGGGGAAAACTGGAAAATTGGAAAGGGTTTGAAATGGAAAAAGTTTGAAGTTGTTGGGTCATTAATATGCCATTATTATTATCATTTGTGAACACTTATTCCACCCATTTCTACCATTCTTTATCACGTTATTTGTCATAATTTATTATATAAATCCATTTTATGATGATTTATGCTCTTATGAACAAATATTATTTATTCTCCTTTATTTCTAATAAATTGATGATTATGCATGATTTTATCAATGATAGTTTTAATAAATTGGTTGTAACATTATTCACCATTTTTAGCCTCCAAGATAATTTCCAGATTGAAGATTTGATCATTAAAAGTGCCAACTCAGCAATTCGCTGGAATAAGAAGTGACAGTTTTGCGGTTGGCATTTTGGGCAAATGAAGAAGAATCTGGAAAATCTAGAACATGGGTTTTGTCCAGAACGGATCAAATTAACTTTTTAAAAGAACAGTTTGCCAAAATTCGGCTTGTACTGAGAGAAACGCAGGGTTATTTGAGCACGATTTTCTCAGATTCGTTGTGTGGCTGTTTTCCAAATCTCAGCTGCAAAAGCCAAAATTCGCCTTGCTCTTGTTGAAAGATGGAAATATATCTTCTTGTTGATCAATTGGTTGGAAACAATCTAATTTTGTAATAGAAATCATGTTGTAATTATCTCTGTTGAAACTTCTCCCTGATCTCTCTCTATTTAAATGAAAACAGAGATCAGAGAGGGGGATGGATTCGAATGATGGAATTTGGGATGAATTAGAGCTTCAGAATTGAGGATGGCAGAGAGAATGGATAATGGATGAGAGATTGAAAGACTTCTTGTTGTAATCCATTGTAACTCTGCTTTGATATTTTAATATAAATCTAGTTGCCATTCCATCTTTGATCCTGAAGTAACCTAGCAGCATCCGCTGGCGGCTAAGGGCCTAGCCTCTGGTGGAGTACGCTGCTGCTGTATTATATATTTATGCTTCATGTGTGGTTTGATCTCTTTCTTTTACTCTGTTCAGTAATATCACACACTTTACTGTTTTACATATCAGCGCTATTAGATATACTTGATTGGATACTATCGTTATCTGCAACAGGAATGCTATGTTATCATTTTAACTTTGTATCGCATTGCTGTTCCTTTTGATAATTGATATAACATTGCTGTTCCTTACAAATTGTCATTCGATTACAGATTAACCGCGCTGTATGTTCATAAATCGGTACAACTGTATGATGTATTCTTAAATTGTGACTGTTGTTTATTCGGGATTGTTGTTCCATTACAATTGCTGTTACTTTATAACTGTGATTCATGCATATTGTATCGAAGCTCGGATTACTGTCCCTTTTAATGATAAGTGTGTTGCGTGCTTGATTTGGATTGTTGTACATTCATATTTAATCTGCTGTTCCATTTCCTGTTATTCGCATTATCTTTGCTTTGGTGTGAAGAACGGTCCGAAATTGTAGTGGGCATTGGCATTTGTTGTCTAGTCCCCAAGCTGATGATCTGTTCCTTGATTACTTTTGGTTACATCAGTTTCCAAAGGGATGAGTTATTGTTACTGGACCCTTGACTAATACATTGCTTATTTTTCCGAATGAATGATTTAGGCTTCAAGGTATTTTGTTGTTGATTTCCATTAATTAGAGTTTTTTGTTCAGATTCCTTTAATTACAGTTTGCTACCCATTTACTTTGTTGTTCATTTCCATTGATTAATTGCAATAGTTTTCTTTTAAAGAGTTTTCCTAGTTTACTTTCAATGGCAGCTTTAGTTCAATTTCGATTTCCTTTTAATCGCTTTAAAGTAGGACTTTCAACTGTAGAGAACATTGGTTATTGCTTCCTCATTCCCATATTGATTATCTTGTTTTGGTTTGATTTCAATTGCATCAATATCCAGGGGAATGAGTTATTGCTACTATATCCTCGATTGATGGTTGTTTGAGTGAATGATTTAGTTTAGAACATTTCAGTTTCTTGCTGTTCCAATTAGATTTTGTTTCCAGCTTCCATTTACTTTTGCATTTTAAGCACTATACTGCAAAACATTACTCTTGAGTAAATAGCCGCCTCAGACTGAGTACACTCTTGAAATAAAAAGTCGTCCTTGGGTTGATAATTAATGTGAAGGTAATTAGGAGTTAAAAAGACACCTTTTTATCGCTCCACATTTTGGCGCCGTTGCCGGGGAGAGTGTAGCCATTTCTAAAGAGTAGTGTGAATCTGATGAGTGCCTGCTAGGAGATAATTGGGTATTAAAAACGGAAGGTAAGAACCTGCGTACGGAGCATGTAAAAGCCCTGCTCCCCCGCCTGCGTTTCGGCAGATTTGTTAATTTTTTTTGGGTAGAAATAGATGTTTGAATTTTTGTGTGAATGACTAGGGAAAAAATAGAAATTTTGAAAAATGAATCACATGATTTCACTCAAGTGGTGATGTAAGCACCACCCATTTCACTAACTAATTGACAGGAACATTGGAAGAAGGAGCTTCGAAGGAACACATGAAGAACATCTTCTGTTATGGTAAGAAACTGCCCAACATTTCTACTTTTGAATTTCCTGCTCAACTAATTCCACACCCTCACCATAATAAACCAGTACAACATGCTTACAGTGTTGGACTGCTAAGTTTACCCAACCTTCCCACCCATTCTATCTCACATGTGCCATTAGAGAAAACTTACAATGAGATTCAGAATGTTTCAAATTCAAAAAATTGTAGAAGCTATGGAAGAAAATGAGGTTTCTTTTAGGTTGCACCAACAAACCATTTTAAAAGCTCAAGAACTTCATGGTATGATGGGAAATCAAGAAAGTAACGGATATATTGAAGATTGGTTTCACTCCATCACGTGTTTGCATCATCACTCCATACTTCAACAATTTTTGATACCATCTTTTCAAGGGAAGTTGGCTTCTCATACCCTAATTTTTATCAATATGCATTTTTCAAATTTGGGTATGTGTATACGTAAAGCCTTAATTCTAAAATGGTTCCATTGGAAATACTCTTATACATAAACATATTCGATTGTCAAAGAAGAGTAGGATAGTGGAGAAAATAAAATAAATAAACAAATAAAACAAACACATCTTTTTTATTTTTATTTTTGTAAAGCTAGTTGTTTTTTGTTGCAACATGCTATGGAAATCAACATCAGTGATAATTTTTTAATTCATTTGTGTATGTAGATGAATTATAATGGAAATAATAGTTCTACAAACACTCATATTCACTTTTATCACCAATTTGAAAAAATGTTTGAAAATCACATTTTTTTTGGCTTGCGGGGTTGATGAAATTTCTGAAAAACAGTCGGGACAGTCATGTTTTGAGGGACCAAAATGCAATATTTTTAAAACCTGTTTCTATCCTAAGTAGCCCCTGATATCTAATTTCCAACCCAATTTTAATCACTCAATTTGGATTTGAAATGAAAAACTTCGAACCAAAACATTGACAGGGTGTCTAGTAGGCAGCTTAGGAACAAAGTTGGGATAGTCCATTTTTGGAGGCCTAAATGAATGAATTTTCAAAACCTGTTTCTATGGTAGATTCCCCTATGAATCCAGTTTACAATTCAATTGTAATCACTCATTTTTGATATTGTATGGGGAAGTTATGATCAAAATACTAACTATCTATCGTAAATCAACACTCTTAAACTCTGTCTTTCCGGCTGTTCCTTACAATATTTGACCTATCAATTCTTCTTGTGTTAAAAAATTGTTTATATTGGAGATAAATAAATGAATCTACTTTCATTTCCTATTTGAATCATTCGAATTCGACATCAAACGAAGAATCTATGCTTAAAACATTCACTGTTGTTCTAAGTGGGGTAAGCGAAAATGACTCTGTTATGCAGGTTGTTCTAAGTAAAATTGACATATAATATCATTGAATTTTTAAAACCTGTTTCTATTTGAGATACAACTTTGAATTAGCTCTCATTTAGCTTTAGAATCACTCAATTTGGACAAAAAACAAAGAAGTTGTGATTAAAACATTGCTGGTTAGTATGGTCGACCACTGCTCTCCCGTAGGTGACAAATAAATTTTACTTTGTTGTTTTCTCCATGGATTTGTTCTACAGAGTAACTACTTGTTAGGTTTTTTGCATAATTCTTGGATTAGGGGAGCCGTGCACCTTTCTTTCTCCATGATTTAATGTTTTATTACAGGTAGACACTCGTTTTTTTGCAGGTCCTAGGAGAAAAAGAATTTCAATTTATGGACGAGTGATTCTTCAAAGAAATTTTAAATGAAACAAAAGAATTTAATCCAACTCATTACCCAAAGGATTCATAATAGAAGAAATTAAGAATTGATTTCCATTTGAAGATTCATGTCATGTCTTTGCTGCCAAAACATTTTTCAAAAAGATCATTTTTTTTACATAATATCATAGTTGTTGTAACTTAATTTATTTACATATTGTTTTTAAATAAAATGTTGTTTCTTTTCTAATTTCTCTTATATTTTGTGTTTCAGGTGTTGCTTCATTCAAAGTGTAACTCATCCTCAGCATCAATACAGTGAACAACGAATTCATTCTTTGCGTGCTTGCATTTTATGCTTGTGCATTTTTGCTATTCATTTTTTTGAAGAGACAACATTTGTGTGCACTTTTGTTTCTGCTGTTCCTTTTCCAAAAGGACAGCATTTACGTTTTGCTGTTCCTTTTCCAAAGGAATAGCACCTTTTGGGGCAGTAGTTTATTTTTTTGTTCCTTTTTAACGGTTCATTTTGTTGTTCCTTTTCCACGGTTCATTTTGCCGTTCCTTTTCCACGGTTCATTTTGCTGTTCCTTTTTCACGTTTTGTTGTTCCTTTCCAAATGGAACAGCACTTCTGCACTTTCACACTTTTGCACTTTTACATTTTGCTGTTCCTTTCTAAATGGAACAACACTTCTGCACATTCACTTTTTGTTGTTCCTTTTCGAATGGAACAACACTTTTGCACTTTTATGTTTTGTTGTTCCTTTCCAAATGGAACAACACTTCTGCACTTTCACTTTTTGCTGTTCCTTTTCGAATGGAACAACACTTTTGCACTTTCACGATTTGTTGTTCCTTTCCGAATGGAACACCACTTCTGCACTTTTCATTTTTTCTATTCCTTTTCCAAAGGAACGACACTTGTGTTTTTGTTGTTCCTTTTCCAAAGGAACGACACTTGCGTTTTTGTTGTTCCTTTTCCAAAGGAACGACACTTTTCATTTTTGTTGTTCCTTTTCCAAAGGAACGACATTTGCGTTTTTGCTGTTCCTTTTCTAAATGAACGACACTTTTAGTTTTTGCTGTTCATTTTTCCAAAGGAAAGAAATTTGCACCTTTTTTGTGTGTATTTTTGCTTTTTTGTGTGCATTTCCTTTGTTGTTCCCTACAAGGAACACCACTTTTTGAGTGTTTTTGATGTTCATTCAAAAGAGCAACACTTTGGGATTATTTTCGAGAGCAACCCTTCCTTCCTCTTGTGAGATTATTCCTAATTCATCTCAACCACATTTTACTGATTCCATTTTATGGCATCAAGTACACTACTTTTATGAGGACAAGAATTATGGATTCTTTTGAAGTGAGTTAATATCATTCACATTATGATCTTTAATAGGACAGCTCCTTGATGATAGATTCTTTTCAAAAGGGACACAATTATTTATATATTACTTTACTGCATTGTTTTCTACTGTACATGATACTGATTGATCATCTTGATATCATGCTGGTTCCATCCTCCCTGGTTATAATCTTCTCTGTCTGTAATAAATGAGATTATGGGTATATTTTTTTATTTCTATTGACATGTTCAACTTCTTCCACCATCCCTGCTCTTAAGGAGTACTGAGCCTCCCTCTTTTTATCATAAAAATGTGTAATAACAACAAAATTTTGTTCGCAGATGGAGGATAGGAGGTCTCATTATGAGCCAGCCTACCATGTTCATAAGGTTGTAAGAAAGTGACATTCCCATTATGGCCACCACACCAGGGTTATGATCCATTGTATACCCAAATTATCCTTGGAACAGGAGGTCTCATCACAAGTCGGCCTGATCACTTTTGCTACATCCCAGTGAATGGCAGTGTGATTATCTGGTTACCATGCCAGCACACTGATCTCTTCTGTAGAACAACACTGTAACTCTCCATTTATAAATTGAGGATCCTGGCTCATATGGGTTAAAAAGAAACCCTTCCAAGGCTATCAACGCCTGCTGGCAGCAGCGGCTTTGCTTATGGTATTGAAGTTATATCTTATCGTCAATTATTATTATAATACCCTTTTCTTATTTTTTCTTTTTATCAGAAAAGTTATTTCCTTAACTTTTTCCCTCTTTTGAACCTTTATGCATGAGAAATTGTTTTATGATCAATCGCATAATTTTCAACTAGCATACTATCAGTAAAGTATCTTTTTGGCATATTGTTGTTATTTTTCTCTTTTTCATCACTTATCATCAATTCAAAGCGTCCTATCTCTTATTCATAACTATCTTTACACACTCTGTTCCCATTATAACCATAACTCTCGCCGTCCTATCATTGATATGTGTACTCTACTGCTGTATTGTTCATTCCTTTGCCTTGCCATCAACATAACACCTTTCATAGGCTTTATGGTCATGAAATCCCTTTTTCAATTGGAGAGGGAAATGTATGCATTATGGGATTGCATGCGCTATGATTACTACACCCTGCCATAACTTGTTGATTTGACAAAAGTTTTTCTGACTGAAAGTTTTGCATGCATCTTATCTATTTCTATTCAAAGCTAACACTATGGATTCAAGAACATTGTATGCAAAATAGTGCTTTGTTTACAGGAGAACAATAAGAATGGGCAGAATTCTATTCACAGCATGACCACATTATTGCACTTAACAGAAGAGACTCGCGAACGTGAACAATTCTTTAGACATGATGTGCTTGTCTGGATTCCACCTTTTGCATCACTTTCAGTGCCAACTCTGCCTACATCAGTTTCAACAAATGCCAGTACATATATGTCATTCTACATTTTTCTTTTTTGGAGGTAAAACTTGAGGTAAAATAGCATAATTTTCTGATTTATTACGAATTAGGAGAATTTAATGAAATCCATTTTGAGCATTATTTATCATCCTTCATTCCACATCTTTACCACTTCCCCTTTTTCAGCGGCATATCATCTTTCAGTTTGGGGGAGTGTTGCTTTCATTCATTTCTTTCTTATGACCATGTCATTCATATTCTTTATCATCCATTGTTATTCTTATTCATTCTCAAAACCTCCCTTATTCCATGTTGTTTTACACCAAGCATAGACTTCAACAGATAGTAGCAACCACCTCTATTTGTTTTCTAGCATCGCATGAGGGCATGCTAATTTTTCAAAGAGGGGGAGGAATTGCTATGCATGATGGATGTTTTCTATTTTCTTTCTCATTTAAGGCATACAATTTCAGTGTAGAAATTGATTTCCGTAATATTTTTAACGCTATGAACTCAATTCTTGTAATTTTTGGAAAACACAGACGTATCATTAATACAAACCCAGACAATTTCAAGATAAATTGGTTCATAAAATTTCGGAAATCATGCACTCTCACCTATAGCCATTTTGTTTATATCTCATGACCCGTGCATCAAAATAGTTTGATTTTTGGATCATAAAGGCATTCATATATTATAAATTTACTTGCCAAATTTCAACAAAAGCTGGTTTGTAGTTTTTGAGAAAATGGTTAATGAAGTTTGCTGTTACTTATATCATATTTTGTTGCAACTTCATATATACATATAGTTGAATGTCAATGTAAAAATTGTTATGCCTTCATCAAGATTACTAAAAGTTAATATTCATTAATTAAGGAAGAATCCATTTGTTCTATCCATTTCATGAGTTGAGATGAACATATTTTTTATTGCTTGGTTAACACATGGGCTTTTGTCTTTGGGTTGCATGAGGACATGCAATATATTCAGTTTTCGTTGCATGAGGACATGCAACATATTGAGTGTGGGGGTATGTTGGGTCGTTACTATGCCATTATTATTATCACTTGTAAACACTTATTCCACCCATTTCTACCATTCTTCATCACGTCATTTGTCATACTTTATTATATAAATCCATTTTATGATGATTTATGCTCTTATGAACAAATATTATTTATTTTCCTTTATTTCTAATAAATTGATGATTATGCATGATTTTATCAATGATAGTTTTAATAAATTGGTTGTAACATTATTCACCATTTTTAGCCTCCAAGATAATTTCCAGATTGAAGATTTGATCATTAAAAGTGCCAACTCAGCAATTCGCTGGAATAAGAAGTGACAGTTTTATGGTTGGGATTTTGGGCAAATGAAGAAGAATCTGGAAAATCTAGAACATGGGTTTTGTCCAAAACGGATTGAGTTAACTTTATTAAAGAACGGTTTGCCCAAATTCGGCTTGTACTGAGAGAAACGCAGGGTTCTTTGAGCACGATTTTCTCAGATTCGCTGTGTGGTCGTTTTCCAAATCTCAGCTGCAAAATCCAAATTCGCCTTGCTCTTGTTGAAAGATGGAAATATATCTTCTTGTTGATCAATTGGTTGGAAACAATATAATTTTGTAATAGAAATCATGTTGTAATTATCTCTGTTGAAACTTATCTCTGATCTCTCTCTATTTAAATGAAAACAAAGATCAGAGAGGGGGATGGATTTGAATGATGGAATTGGGGATGAATTAGAGCTTCAGAATTGAGGATGGCAGAGAGAATGGATAATGGATGAGAGATTGAGAGACTTCTTGTTGTAATCCACTGTAACTCTGCTTTGACATTTTAATATAAATCTAGTTGCCATTCCATCTTTGATCCTGAAGTAACCCAGCAGCATCCGTTGGCGGCTAAGGGCCCAGCCTCTGGTGGAGTACGCTGCTGCTGTATTATATCTTTATGCTTCATGTGTGGTTTGATCTCTTTCTTTTACTCTGTTCAGTAATCTCACGCACTTTACTGTTTTACATATCAGCGCTATTAGATATACTTGATTGGATACTATCGTTATCTGCAACAGGAATGCCATGTTATCATTTTAACTTTGTATTGCATTGCTGTTCCTTTTGATAATTGATATAACATTGCTGTTCCTTACAGATTGTAATTCGGTTACAGATTAACCGCATTGTATGTTCATAAATCGGTACAACTGTATGATGTATTCTTAAATTGTGACTGTTGTTTATTCGGGATTTCTGTTCCGTTACAATTGCTGTTACTTTATAACTGTGATTCATGCATATTGCATGCATCTTATCTATTTCTATTCAAAGCTAACACTATGGATTCAAGAACATTGTGTGCAAAATAGTGCTTTGTTTACAGGAGAACAATAAGTATGGGCAGAATTCTATTCACAGCATGACCACATTATTGCACTTAACAAAAGAGGCTCGCGAACGTGAACAATTCTTCAGACATGATGTGCTTGCCTGGATTCCACCTTTTACATCACTTTCAGTGCCAACTATGCCTACATCAGTTTCAACAAATGCCAGTACATATATGTCATTCTACATTTTTCTTTTTTGGAGGTAAAACTTGAGGTAAAATAACATAATTTTCTGATTTATTAAGAATTTAGGAGAATTTAATGAAATCCATTTTGAGCATTATTTCTCATCCTTCATTCCACATCTTTACCACTTCCCCTTTTTCAGCGGCATATCATCTTTCAGTTTGGGGGAGTGTTGCTTTCATTCATTTCTTTCTTATGACCATGTCATTCATATTCTTTATCATCCATTGCTACTGTTATTCATTCTCAACACCTCCCTTATTCCATGTTATTTTACACCAAGCATAGACTTCAACAGATAGTAGCAACCACCTCTATTTGTTTTCTAGCATTGCATGAGGGCATGCTAATTTTTCAAAGAGGGGGAGGAATTGCTATGCATGATGGATGTTTTCTATTTTCTTTCTCATTTAAGGCATACAATTTCAGTGTAGAAATTGATTTCCATAATATTTTTAAAGCTATGAACTCAATTCTTGTGATTTTTGGAAAACACAAACATATCATTAATACAAACCCAGACAATTTCAAGATAAATTGGTTCATAAAATTTCGGAAATCATGCACTCTCACCTACAGCCATTTTGTTTATATCTCATGACCTGTGCATCAAAACAGTCTGATTTTTGGATCATAAAGGCATTAATATATTATAAATTTACTTGCCAAATTTCAACAAAAGATGGTTTGTAGTTTTTGAGAAAATGGTTAATGAAGTTTGCTGTTACTTATATCATATTTTGTTGCAACTTCATATATACATATAGTTGAATGTCAATGTAAAAATTGTTATGCCTTCATCAAGATTACTAAAAATGAATATTCATTAATTAAGGAAGAATTCATTTGTTCTATCCATTTCATGAGCTGAGATGAACATATTTTTTATTGCTTGGTTAACACATGGGTTTTTGTCTTAGGGTTGCATGAGGACATGCAATATATTCAGTTTTCGTTGAATGAGGACATGCAACATATTGAGTGTGGGGGTATGTTGGGTCATTAATATGCCATTATTATTATCACTTGTGAACACTTATTCCACCCATTTCTACCATTCTCCATCACGTCATTTGTCATAATTTATTATATAAATCCATTTTATGATGATTTATGCTCTTATGAACAAATATTATTTATTCTCCTTTATTTCTAATAAATTGATGATTATGTATGATTTTATCAATGATAGTTTTAATAAATTGGTTGTAACATTATTCACCATTTTTAGCCTCCAAGATAATTTCCAGATTGAAGATTTGATCATTAAAAGTGCCAACTCAGCAAGTCGTTGGAATAAGAAGTGACAGTTTTATGGTTGGGATTCTGGGCAAATGAAGAAGAATCTCAAAAATCTGGAACATGGGTTTTGTCCAACGGATCGAATTAACTTTGAGGAAGAACGGTTTGCCAAAATTCAGCTTGTACTGAGAGAAATGCAGGGTTCTTTGAGCACGATTTTCTCAGATTCGTTGTGTGGCGTTTTCCAAATCTCAGCTGCAAAAGCCAAATTCACCTTGCTCTTGTTGAAAGATGGAAATATATCTTCTTGTTGATCAATTGGTTGGAAACAATCTAATTTTGTAATAGAAATCATGCTGTAATTATCTCCGTTGAAACTTCTCTCTGATCTCTCTATATTTAAATGAAAACAGAGATCAGAGAGGGGGATGGATTCGTATGATGGAATTGGGGATGAATTAGAGCTTCAGAATTGAGGATGGCAGAGAGAATGGATAATGGATGAGAGATTGAGGGACTTCTTGTTGTAATCCACTGTAACTCTGCTTTGATATTTTAATATAAATCTAGATGCCATTCCATCTTTGATCCTGAAGTAACCCAGCAGCATCCGCTTGTTATAGACATTTTTGTGCCTTACATCATTGAGCATGAAATGTCCATAATCCAAGGGATCCAAAGTCCCTAAAAGAGTTGTTCTTGCTTCTAAAGGAACAAGGTCAACCAATGACAGCTTCTCCCAGAAGTTCTCCACCAAAAACTACTCAGAATCAGTCAAATCAGGATCAATTCAGATGCTCTACTAGCTGCCTGTGTTGCAAAGCACCCCAGTACACTAGCTAGGTGCGTTGCAACGCACCTAAATGCACTACCAGGGTGCGCTGAGCGAGAAATTCCAAATGGCAGTGTCATTCCGCGAGGTGTACAGACAATGGAAGCTTCCAGAATATTCTCCAATGACACTTGCCTCACTGAATTCGACCAGTGATGAGTAAGAGGCTCTTAGCCTCCAAGTGGAAGCAAGAACTGACAGAGAGAAGCCACAAGTCAAAACATAATCTGACTCATCCTCTCTGCTTACATCTATATATGGATCCATCATCCCAGAGAGCCAGAGGCTGGAATTTTGTACTTTGCAGAGAATTGCTGTTGGTTTGAGATTGAGATTAGTGCATTGGGTGATTTATGCTTTGTTGGAGGTGAGGAAGGGATTCCTTTGCTGGGAGGTAGATGCTGGATCGGGACTCACTTGGTTGTATCTCCTCTTGGACTTTCTTATCATATCAATAAAACTATTTGAGTTTCTCCTATATGCTTGTATATCAATGATGCTTTGTTATATTTGCATGTTTAGCTTAAATCTGATCCTAAGCTAGTTATGAATGTAAATCTATGTCTTTTGTGTAGTTTTCCTCTTCTGTGATCTTGCAGGAACTTGGTGAAGCTGGACCAGTGAGGGAGCAGGCAGCGGGAAGCGAACAAAGAGGAGAGTGAGTGGATCAACAAACTAGTGAAAGACACAGGTTAGTTACATCCTTCCTCTTCATTTACATCTCATAAAGAAGAATACGAAAATAGTTTTCCTTGTTTGTTGCTAAGGCACTATCACACCTTAGAGTGGGATAGGGGCATTATGAATAGATACTTTTCCCAACAACAAAATGGCGACTCCACTAGGGATCGTATCTAGTTAGTTTATTTGTGTTTCTATTGTTGTTCTTCTCATAAACTTAGGAGTGGCGAATCGAACTGCATTTTCCATTTACAAATGCAAAGTAGAGATCTGCTACTCTAGTCCATTCACTGGGCCTGTTTATGATCTGAACAGCTGATCCACAAATGCTCTAATTGCCCTTTGTGATAGCTCTTAGTCCTCATTTAAATCATCCTTCTAATTGTACCTTATTGATAGCTTTTATCCGGCCAAAAACCTTAGATCAAACTGCAAACCGTGACCCAGAACCCAGAGACAATTCTCGTTTCTGCTTCAGCGCAGGCTCTGTGAAGAGACTCTGCATTTCAACGCAAGTCCCGAGAGGGCTACCTGCGCTGCAATTCAGTTTCTCTGTGCAATAGGTGCGCTGATCAGCCTTTGCCCTGTGCAGCTCTGGTTCTTTGCTTCTTTTTGTTCAGTTTTATCTCTGATTTTTGCAGCCTGTTATCAGTGTGTGTACCTATCTGAAAACCCCTTTTCTTTGCCTTAATTCCGCCTCAGTTGTATAAAAGAAACTGTATTTGTTTTTGTGTATTTGTTACATCATTTGCAGTTTCCCATTACAAAAGTAAACTAGTCATACTGTCGCCCTTAGATCTAGACCTGTCGTAAGTGTCGTTTTTGGTCTTAGGAGTAAGTTTGTTTGCTGTTGACAGGTGATTACACTTTTACTTTTGTCTTTTGGTTTGAATTTATGAATTTCTAGTGTCGAAACAAGTGTTTACTTCAAAATCATAAAGTGTTGTAATCGTCTTTTTGTTTTCAAAAAGAAGCTTGTTTGTGTTTTCACTTGAAATCGAATTCAAATTTGTACAACAACTTTCTTTTTAGGCATCAATATTAAGAAAGTGAAAACAAATACATGCACAAGTGCATTTGCATTTTGACAGTTTGTATGGTTTGATTTAGGAAAAGTGCATTTACAGTGTGCTCTATGCTCTTTGAGAAAAGATTGTGTCTTTCTTTTCCCCTTGTAGCTAGGATTTTCATTGTTGAAAAGAGATAAAAGCTTGCTTATCATCTTCAGACTGCATTTAGGAATTGTACCTACATCTCGTGGTGATCCAAAAAGGCAAAATTCTAAGAAAGATCAACCTAAAATAAATTGAATGAAATTAGCAACGCTTTGTAACTTAACGCACAACATAGAGGTCTAGGCTAGAGACGTGTTCCGACGTCGTAAAACCTGGTAATTGTTGGCCTCACTGATGGTTGGGTGATTCCTCCTGAGAGACGATAAGTGCCAGTACGGATTGTGCTCCCACGTACCGTCGAGTATATATTGGGAGACCCCTATAGGCTCAAAACCTTTATCCATAGGAAGTCGTGTCGGCCGCCCTACTGATCGCAATGCACTGAACACAGCATTCGGGAAGATTGACCGCCCGTACCCTAAAAAGTATTCTGCGGTTTTGCGATTGGTTTGGCACACCCTCTACCTAGAACTCCAGAGCAGTCCCTTTCGTTTCTTTTCAGACTCCTTAACGGAAAAGGTCCATCTGAGCACTTGTCACTTCAGGCTCATTAAAAATTGAAGGAGACTAGAGTCATCTTTTGCTTTTTCTCGACTCTTTAAAATTGAAAAAGCAAGTTGTGTCCAAGCGTCGTTAAAATTTATTTTAAACGGAATATTCATACCCTTTTTCCCGTGTTGATCTTTAGGTTGAGGAAATGGAGCCTACTAACCAAGGAATTCCCCTTGGTGGAAATCCTAGTCCCTTCTCTTCTTGGGGAGATGTTGGTGCGCCCCAAATGGCCACATTGTCGCTTCCAGGACTGAAAATTGGCTTGTCGGTCTGGCTCTTCTCAACCAATGTCGTTCAAAACATCACTATTCCTGAATAGTCGAATCAGCAGTTAGACGAGTCCAGAATTTCCCACCAACCTTCTACTTCCTCTAATTCTTCCTCTCTTCCTTCCTCTTTGCGTAACGGGACTGGTAAAGCTAAAAACCAAGTTCCTAAGGAGAAAAAGGAAAAGAAGAAGAAAGAGAAAAAGAAGAAGGAGCCAAAGGCAAATAAGGGAAAACAAGTGTCGTCTAATGAAAATCCACACACAGCACTGACCAAGCCTAAATCGCCATGTGTCATTTGCAAGGGAGACCACTTTCACAGAGATTGTCCTTGCATCCCTCGGATACTAAGGGACCGGTCTCCCCGTTTGTACAATCCGGTGTCGTCAACCTCTGATGGCCATGTTGAAAGCACACCGTCAACTAGCGAAAGTGAAGTCACAGGGCAAAAAGGGAGGGCTAGACCTCCCTGTAGACTGTGCGAAGGCAACCATGCCCTCCACCGTTGTCCCTTCTTAGACGAAGCTAAAAGAGTTTTGGATGATCGTCCGGTTTCACCGTTACGACTTCCTCCTGGATATAAAAAACTCTTGCCGAGTCCTTCGTTAGTTGAGAATCCAGCTGGCCCGCTCAAGTGGTCAACTGAAGCGTCTATCATTGAAGATAAACCAACTGAATCCATACCAGACGAAAGTCAAAAGGTCGAGGCGACAGTTGACCTGGTCTTTCCTTCAGAGGTTTTATCTTCGAATGATACAGTCACTGAAGAGGATAAGGATGACACCGTCCAAATTCTCTTCATCAACACAGACTCCGACGAACACGGGGGCAATCCACCCATTCCTTTATCGCAAAAAGGAAGTTCGTCAGAGCGATACCCGGCCGTATACTCGGTCCCACCACCAAGCAACCTAGTTGTATCCTTCGACTGGAACCAACTAGGCAGACCCTGTGTGCCAACAAGCATACCATTCCGAATTATCGTTCAAATATACAGAATGGTCATGGCTGGCACCATCATTGATGAGGGGGCATCTGTGAGTATCCTTTCCTCTATTGCTTGGAAAGCGCTTGGTTCGCCATCGATTTTGCCTGAGATGAGAAATCTGACAGGCTTCGATAAAGGAACCAGTTAACCTTTAGGGATCCTCCCCAATGTGCCTATCACATTGAAAGGGAAGATCGTTCAAATGAACGTGATGGTCATTCAAGGACCCTTGGATTATAAACTACTCCTTGGACGAGACTATATTTATTGCATGGGAGCCATCGTCTCCTCACTCTTTAGAGTAATGTGTTTTCCGCACGAAGGAAGGGTGGTCAAGCTCGTGGACCAGCTTTCATTTCCCGGATGACGCATCGCAAATAGTCATATACCATCCCTAAATGGTCTCTTCATGCAAGAAATGTCTCAACCCATGGTCCGTCCTCCCGATGAGCGCGAGTGATTCGGAAGGATATGACTGGAACCCAGGGGGCATGCGTCCTGGTCTGCTCCGGCAGGAAAACTTTGGGTATAGGGTAGGTTTCCGCGGGAGAATATGACTAGTCCATACCCCGTCCGTGATTGGAAGAGGGGTTGTTCTAGAATAAGATTCTTTTGTCAAAGTTATGTGTTTGGTGCTCATTGTCACTCACCTTTGTCTATCTCGGCAGACATCGCCGAAGAAGTGTTTTGTTTGCTGCGCAAATGAGACAATATTTGGTAACCTGAAAGAGGTAGGCCTTTCCTGGTAGAACAAATGTTTTATCTGCAAACTGAGGTGTAACCTTGAAATCGTGCTTTATACCTGGGGGCATGCAAACCTTTTGGAGTGCAAGCAAAGAGCGGTTATTTATCTGTTTTTTGGGTTAGCCGTTTCCTAACTTGCATAAAGAAAGGATGCGGGGAAAAGCTTTGTAAGGTGCAAGCTCCATAAAAAATGGCATCTTCAATGAGACATTCTTATCATATGACTGGATTAATCGAGCATTTTTAGCACATAGTTCATGCTCGTTAAAAAATAAACATAAGATCGAGCAGTTTTAGCACATAGTTCATGCTCGTTAAAAAATAAACATAAGATCGAGCAGTTTTAACACATAGTTCATGCTCTTTAAAAAATAAACATAAGATCGAGCAAGTGTTTCAACCCGCGTTTAAGCTCGTTAAAAAATGAACTATCCTCCGGTAAATAACCACCATGAATGGAACATTATCAGCCATTAAAGCCTTGGTCGTGTTTGCACCGTCACCTCCACTTTTCCATTGGCCGATCATTCACCTCCATTTGATTGTTTACCCATTTTGAGGAACAGCTGCGAAGAGTGATTTCACTAGCCATCCTTGTGACACTGCCGTGATTGGAAAATTCCAACCCTTACCTGGAATCAGCTGCTACCCGTTTTATCACTCGTTCCTCAAAAGATGAGTCTTCTTTAAGCTATTTTCATCTGACTCGTAAAATACGAAAAGATTGTCGAGTTTTGGCCTTCCAGCTCGTTAAAGCGACCGGAAGTGCTATCCCTCCTCTAGATTTTAATATTTTTGGACCTAAGGGATTATTGCACAAAAAGATCGAGTGCTTGTTTTTTTCGGCTCGTTAGAACTATCAAAAATTCATCCCTTCTGTATTGTTTTATACTTTTTCGGACTTAAGGGATTAGATGACGAAAAAGGACTTTCGGAGTTACCTTTACGTTCCTTTTCAGACTCCCTAAAAAGGAAAAGGACCGAGTTATCTTTGTCGTTAAACTCGTTAAAAACATTAATAGCGACAAACTTGTCTTTAAACGAGAACGAGTTTCACTATCGCTAGGCTCGTTAAAACATAGCGACGGGTTTGCCGAAGGGAAAATTATAGAACAAGCATATGTTATCCTCCTCAAGCTTGACAAAAATAAAGAGGTACTGGTCAGTAATGACTAGGGAAAAATTGAGAAGAAACTCAAAGAACTTTTATTGGTAGCAAGTCACTCTTGAACATGACACTTCCAATCCGTGCCTGAGTCGGGTTGGGTTGTTTCATTCACCGGTCACATCACCATGGTATCGCCATACCATCCACCTTTGGGGTAAATGCTACCAATCCATCATACAAGTGTCACCGATTTGTTCAAGAGAAGTTATCCAGAGAAGTCACCCGTGTCCCATCCACTACCATACATTATACTTCATTCTTTCATGACCGCAACCCTGAACCATATATCATCAGATCGTTTTCACCTCCATCAAAATCATTTGCTCCGTTCCGTGTCACTGATGTGGGATACATTAAGGCCCTCCTTTGACGGATCGCTTCTTGTCGACATTAGCTCATTATCCAAGAAGTTGATCTAGGAACACCCCCTTCAGTACTTTGAAGCTTGCATGCCTCAATGGCAAGTTTCTCACTTCCGGCGACAGGTATACATCAATGACCTTCGACCGAAAGATTTTGCGTGGTGTTCGACGCCAAGTCCTTTATTCACACCACATGAATTGTACTGCAGTACCTTGAGGGTCATTATCATTATCGGTGATTCCTCTCGTGCTTGTTAACAGTTTACATTATTGACTGGTAATCAAGCGATGTCTTTCCATGTTCGACTTCAGAACATTTCTCACATGGATCGACTTGTACTTAGAGTGAAGATCGGACGAGATTGAAGACCCCGGATCTAGTTTCATCCATCCGGGCTGCGATATATATTCAGGAAAAATAAAGACATTGACATGTACAGCATTGCAGCACAGATAATCATCCTACCAAAAGGATGATGATTTCATTAGGATCATCAGTCTACCATCAGACGATTGTCTGTCCTATGTACATAAAAATGAATTTATAAAGCTGAGCATGGGAATGCCCGCCTCAGCTAGATCATGAAAACAGTATGAAAAATAATGTATTGTATTGTATCTTATTACAGGTCTCCTCCCAGCATTGAAAGAACTTCGGATCCTCCTAATAAAGAATTTCACCTGATAAACGGCCTCATACTTTAGGGGGCAACTATTATAGACATTGTTGTGCCTTACAGCATTGAGCATGAAATGTCCATAATCCAAGGGATCCAAGGTCCCTAAAAGAGTTGTTCCTGCCCCTAAAGGAACAAGGTCAACCAATGACAGCTTCTCCCAGAAGTTCTCCACCAAAAACTACTCAGAATCAGTCAAATCAGGATCAATTCAGATGCTCTACTAGCTGCCTGCATTGCAAAGCACCCCAGTACACTAGCTAGGTGCGTTGCAACGCACCTAAATGCACTACCAGGGTGCGCTGAGCGACAAATGCCAAATGGCAGTGTCATTCCGCGAGGTGTACAGACAATGGAAGCTTCCAGAATCTTCTCCAATGAAACTTGCCTCACTGAATTCGACCAGTGATGAGTAAGAGGCTCTCAGCCTCCAAGTGGAAGTAAGAACTGACAGAGAGAAGCCACAAGTCAAAACATAAGCTGACTCATCCTCTCTGCTTACATCTATATATGGATCCCTCATCCCAGAGATCCAGAGGCTGGAATTTTGTACTTTGCAGAGAATTGTTGTTGGTTTGAGATTGAGATTAGTGCATTGGGTGATTTATGCTTTGTTGGAGGTGAGGAAGGGATTCCTTTGCTGGGAGGTAGATGCTGGATCGGGACTCACTTGGTTGCATCTCCTCTTGGAATTTCTTATCATATCAATAAAACTATTTGAGTTTCTCCTATATGCTTGTATATCAATGATGCTTTGTTATATTTGCATGTTTAGCTTAAATCTGATCCTAAGCTAGTTATGAATGTAAATCTATGTCTTTTGTGTAGTTTTCCTCTTCTGTGATCTTGCAGGAACTTGGTGAAGCTGGACCAGTGAGGGAGCAGGCAGCGGGAAGCGAACAAAGAGGAGAGCGAGTGGATCAACAAACTAGTGAAAGACACAGGTTAGTTACATCCTTCCTCTTCATTTACATCTCATAAAGAAGAATACGAAAATAGTTTTCCTTGTTTGTTGCTAAGGCACTATCACACCTTAGAGTGGGATAGGGGCGTTCTAAATAGATACTTTTCCCAACAACACCGCTGGCGGCTAAGGTCCCAGCCTCTGGTGGAGTACGCTGTTGCTGTATTATATCTTTATGCTTCATGTGTTGTTTGATCTCTTTCTTTTACTCTGTTCAGTAATTTGACACACTTTACTGTTTTACATATCAACGCTATTAGATATACTTGATTGGATACTAACGTTATCTGCAACAGGAATGCCATGTTATCATTTTAACTTTGTATCGCATTGCTATTCCTTTTGATAATTGATATAACGTTGCTGTTCCTTACAGATTGTCATTCGATTACAGATTAACCGCGATGTATGTTCATAAATAGGTACAACTGTATGATGTATTCTTCAATTGTGACTGTTGTTTATTTGGGATTGCTGTTCCGTTACAATTGCGGTTACTTTATAACTGTGATTCAGGCATATTGTATCGAAGCTCGGATTACTGTCCCTTTTAATGATAAGTGTGTTGCGTGCTTGATTTGGATTGTTGTACATTCATATTTGATCTGCTGTTCCATTTCCTGTTATTCGCATTATCTTTGCTTTGGTGTGAAGAACGGTCCAAAACTGTAGTGGGCATTGGCATTTGTTGTCTAGTCCCCAGGCTGATGATATATTCCTTGATTACTTTTGGTTACATCAGTTTCCAAAGGGATGAGTTATTGTTACTGGACCCTTGACTGATACATTGCTTATTTTTCTGGATGAATGATTTAGGCTTCAAGGTATTTTGTTGTTGATTTCCATTAATTAGAGTTTGCTGTTCAGATTCCTTTAATTACAGTTTTCTACCCATTTACTTTGTTGTTCATTTCTGTTGATTAATTGCAATAGTTTGCTTTTAAAGAGTTTTCCTAGTTTACTTTCAATGGCAGCTTTAGTTTAATTTCGATTTCCTTTTAATTGCTTTAAAGTAGGACTGTCAACTGTAGAGAACATTGGTTATTGCTTCCTCGTTCCCATATTGATTGTCTTGTTCCGGTTTGATTTCAATTGCATCAATATCCAGAGGAATGAGTTATTGCTACTGTATCCTCGATTGATGGTTGTTTGAGTGAATGATTTGGTTTAGAACATTTCAGTTTCTTGCTGTTCCAATTAGATTTTGTTTCCAGCTTCCATTTACTTTTGCATTTTAAGCACTATACTGCAAAACATTACTCTTGAGTAAATAGCCACCTCAGACTGAGTACACTCTTGAAATAAAAAGTCATTCCTGGGTTGATAATTAATGTGAAGGTAATTAGGAGTTAAAAAGACACCTTTTTATCGCTCCACAGAAGTGGGTTTTTTGAAGTTTTGAAGTGTTTTTTTTTTTGGAAGTTTTTTTGGGGTCAATTTCATAAATGTTTTTTTTTTTAAGAATTGAATCAAGAAGGAAGAGACAATATTTGTTTTGATCATTGAAGAAACATAAATTGAAACTACAAGTTGAACCCTTAGTTGGAATAACCCTAGGAAGGAAATCTAGAAGAAATTTTTTTAACCCTATAGGAAGAAAATGGCCAAGATGACAAATGCAAAGTTCAAGGTGGAGAAATTCACTGGCAAGAACCACTTTGCTCTATGGAAACTAAAATTCAGGGATTTTTGCACAAAGCTCTGGACAGGGAAAATAAGAAACCTGCTAGCATGAGAGATTTGGACTAGGAGGACTTGGATTCCCAAGCTCTCAGTACCTTCAGGTTATGCTTGGTGGATGAATTTCTCTTCAACATTGTTGAAGGGAGTACAGCTGCAGGTTTATGGGAAAAACTGGAAAAACTATATATGACAAAATCATTAACCAATAGAATTTATTTAAAAAGACAATTATACAGTCTTCGGATGAAGGAGGGTGCAAAAGTTGCAGAACATTTAAATGTTTTTAATACACTTATATGCCAATTATTAGATATGGAAGTTAAAATTTAGGAAGAAGACAAAGTGATAACCTTGTTGTGTTCTCTCCTCGAGTCATGGGACCACTTCGTAACTTCAATCAGTTTGAGCACTACTGATTCTTTGAAATTTGAATCAGTTGTGGGAGCTGTCTTATCTGAAGAAGTACGGAGGAAATCTAGTACTGAGACAACCGCACCAGAAGCCATGATAGCTAGAGGATAGTCAAAGGAGAGAGGAGAAAAAGCAAGGGGGTCTTCCAGATTTAAATCTCTGTTTACATTGTTTTCCATACACAAAATGTTTACAGAAATCCAACTTCAAGGATTTCAAATTAAGAAGAAAAAACTTCAAAAAACCCACTTCAAACTCTTTCCAATTCAAACCCTTTCCACAAAATGAAAGGGAAAGAAGTGTAAGGGAAAATGTTGGCACTGCAATAAAATTGGACACCTCAAGAAAGACTGTTGGAAATGAAAAGAGTCTGGTAACCCAAAGAAAGAAGAAAATCAGGTCAATTCAGGTATGATAGACGAAGTTTTATCTGCTGAAGAATTATGTATGATAGATGAAACTTTACCTTTATGCAATGTCTCTTAGGATTTTGAAAGTTGGCTATTAGACTCTGGTGCTTCTCATCACAGTGTCCACACAGAATTTGGTTTACTTCATATGAATATGTAAATGGTAGTTCTGTGTTTATGGGTAATAAAGTATCATGTCAGACTATTGGGATGGGAAATATCAGGATTAAAATGTGTGATAACACAGTTATAACATTAACTAGTGTTAGACATGTACCTGAATTGAAGAAAAATTTGATTTCTTTGGGAGTGTTGGATTCGTATGGTTATAAGTTTACAGGTCAGAATGGAGTGCTGAAAGTCTCTAAAGGTGCCTTAGTTGTTATGAAAGTAGAAAAGGTTGGAAATATTTATAGACTCAAAGGAAGTAC
Organism: Pinus tabuliformis; assembly: GCA_031772625.1. Lineage (NCBI taxonomy): Eukaryota > Viridiplantae > Streptophyta > Pinopsida > Pinales > Pinaceae > Pinus > Pinus tabuliformis. Next base: position 1,025,636,863 of record CM062809.1, on the reverse strand, counting down.
TTAGGTCAGTGAAGCAAAAATTGTGTCAGAGAAAGAAGAAGTAGGCACTCACCTATGGCATCATCGATTGGGTCACATGAGCGAGAAAGGTCTTGAGGTACTAATGAAACGTAAATCACTTCCAGATTTGAAATCCTTGAAGTTGGATTTTTGTAAACATTGTGTGTATGGAAAATAGTGTAAACAAAGATTTAAAACTGGAAGTCATAATAGTAAAGAGATTTTAGACTATATTCATTCTAATATGTGGGGACCATCTCCTGTTGAATCATACGGAGGTGCTATATATTTTTTAACGTTTATTGATGATTTCTCCTGTAAAGTTTGGGTCTTTATGTTGAAAAAGAAAGCTGATATATTCGATGTCTTTAAACAATTTAAAGCAATGGTAAAAAAAAAACTTCAAAAAGCCCACTTCAAACTCTTTCCAATTTTCTAGTTTAAAATTCAGTTTCACTGCTCCTTTAAAAAATTTCCTTTTTTTTTTTAAACCAAAGAAACCCTACCAAACAAGTAGAAAAAAGAATATGAAAATAAATTAAATGTTTAAGAACTGACAATGGTGGTGAATTTACTTCTCTAGAATTTGAACAATACTGTACGGATGAAGGAATTGTTAGACACAAAACTGTTGTTTATACTCCTCAACAAAATGGTGTTGCTAAACGTATGAATCAGACCCTTATGGAAAGAGCGAGAAGCATGATCAATAGTGCTAACCTGCAAGAGGAGTTGTGTGCAGAAGCAGTATCCACTGCTTGTTACTTAGTTAACAGATCACCTTCAATAGCAATTAATTGTAAAATTCCTAAAGAAGTTTGGTCAGGTCAGTCTTGTGATTATTCACATTTAAGGATATTTGGTTGTGGTGCTTATGCTCTTATTCCTAAAAATCAACATTCAAAATTAGATCCATAATTGAAATTTTATGTCTTTGCTGGGTATGAATATGTGGTGAAACTATACAGGTTGTGGGATCCTACATCACTGAAGATAGTCATTAGCAGAGATGTACAACATTTGATGAATCTTCTCTTTTAAAATCAAATGTTGAAAGAATTGAATAGGAACAGGTATCTCCAAATCAAAAAATTCAGTTGGAGTCTAGCCCTTTCTTTGAAAGTCTAAAGGAAGGAGAGAATTTTGGAGGAAAAGGTGATGAAGATACAAAGGAAGCTATTGAAGTTTCTGAACCAGTTCAATAATCATTCACTCTAAGAAGGTCTACAAGGGAAAGAAAAACTCCCAAAAGGTATGAATATTCTGCTTCATCTTTGTTTATGGGAAAACTAGTGTCCATTCAAAGCTGCTAGTCCCACTAAGACAGGTAGCTATCTTAGAAACACACAATTTAAAGTACCAGAGAGTACCAACCTCAGTCTTTCGCTCGACTCTTTGTTTGTTTCCTCTCTCCTTGATAGAGCTTTGCTACTCCTTTCTCACTTGTCCCGCTTCAAAGAACACATGTAGAGTGAAAATATCATCATACCATCAAAGCATAGAGATATATAACCATAAACAACATAGGATCAGATGTACATTAACCATACAAATGCATACACAAATACAAGATTCAGAAATATACAACTATATGGAGGAAAACTCAAATAGATTTATTGATAGAAGTAGTAGAAGAGAGGATTACAACGCAGCTATCTGATCTAGCGCCATCCTCCCAACATGAAAGCCCTCTTCACCTCATGAAAAGCTATATCACCTAACAATACAATGCTTCACAGAGAAACCAACAGCACTTCCTTATAGAATACAAAATTCCAACCTTTGGATCTATAGGATGAGGGATCCATATATAGATATTTGCAGGGGGTGAGTCAGCTTCTAGGGATTTGATTAGTGTCATTTCACTGATAGTTCTTGGTTCCACTTGGATATTTCATGATCTCTTACTCATCCCTGGGCGAATTCAGAGAGAAAAGTGTCATATGAGCAGTTTCTAGAAGATTCTCCAGGTTTCCACCTAGTAAACTACCTCTGCCATTTGTCTGCTCTCGCTCATCACACCTATAGAAGGGCCTTTCAGTATGCATCGTACCCTTTGTGTGCTGCAAGTGAGATGCATCACACCCTTATCATGGAGCAGTCTGTATGGTTGAGTTTTGACCAGTTCTGAGCAGTTTTTTAGGGAGAACTTCTAGGAAATGATGTAATTAGTTGACCTTGATCCTTTAGGGTATGAAAAAACACATTTAGGGGTTTAGAAGCCCTTGGTTTATGGACATATGTGATTGGGGTTGTAGTGCCCAAATATGTCTATAATAGTTTTCCTCGAAATCATGAGGCTATAAATCTTCTGATGTTGGGTGGAATGCTTTATCATGAGGATCTGAGGTTTTTCGAACTGAAAGGTGACTTGTAATAAGATACAATAAAATACATTATCTTCATAATATTTTCATGATCTAGCTGAGGTGCGCATTCCCATGCTCAGCTTTATAAATTCATTTTCATGTACATAGGACAGACAATTGTCTGTGTGGCAGACTGATGATTCTGGTAGAGCCGTCATCCCTTAGCTTGGATGATCATCTGTGTAGCTATAGAGTACATTTGATGTCTTTATTTTCTTGAATATATCATAGCTTGGATGGAAGAAACTAGATCCGAGGTCTTCAAACTTGTTCAATCTTCACTCGAAATACAAGTCGATCCATGTGAAAAGATTTTCTGGTGTCGAACATGGAAAGACATCGCTTGTGTTAGAGTCGGCCTTGTCAGTCCTCCGTCAGAGATCAAAACTCTTTCTGCATCTCATTTTTAGGTGTCTCGCTCCATTCACTCAGCTTCATTTCGCTAGGGGCATGCCATGATCTGACGGAGAAAGTCATGCTAATCATTTCCCCTCATGTCTGGCTCTTGCTGGCTTATGTCTTTGTGTCAAATAATCAAAAAGTCCATAATAGTCAAGGTCTGGTCCTTCAACAGACAAAGGTCATCTTTGGTCATTAGGTCTAGGGATTGATCAGTTTGGTCTTGAAATATGTCCAGTAAAGCCATGCAGGCCAGAGGGATGCTCTTGCAAAGCAATGATCCACAGAGTTTCACCATCATATTGATAGACTTCGACTATTCTTCAAAACTCTATTTTGAAGAAAAGTCAAAAAAGTGTCATTTGTGATAAAATCTTAAAAAAAAAATCGCCAGTTAATTTTTTCAGATGCAGTCATGGTTTTCGTGGCCAAATGTCCTGTCATATAGTCCCTGCAAAGAGTGCCAAAAATTTCATCATTTGAGCTGAAATTTCAAAGGGAAAGTGAAAATTAGTGTGTTTTAAAGTCAGTGAAAAAAGTGCAAAACACAACATTAGAAAAATGGGTTTTCAAGGAAGAAAAAATTAAACCCATCTCTTCCAAGGCTATATATACATGTTTTCATCCAAATCAAGGGCATTGTGCTATTACAAGCCTTGGAGAGATGTTGCAAAGGTGTGAGTGTGAAATTGTGAGCATTTGAGTGAGTTGGAGGTGGTTTTAGAGGGCGCGACGCATATACCCAGGAGTGCGACACACACAGAGGGCGTGGTGCACACGCAGTCTGCCCACAATTTAATTTTTCTAAGGGTGCAGCGCATACCCAAGGCACGGCACATTGGGCTTTGTGCGCGATGCACGCAGACAAGGACCAAAAATAGTGCCCAAACACTTCCAAATTTTGGTGAATGCTATCAAATCGAGAGGTAGGCCTTATGACATCACATGTTCATCAAATTTTATCAACGATATGGTGTTTATAGAGATATTTGAATGTCACCAAAATTTATAAATTCAACCATAAGAAATCACCAAGAAAATGATGGCTAGGGTTGTTAAATGTGTTGTTAGTGCCAAGGTTTCACTCCACTCACTTTTTTCCCATCACCTATCATTTTTCCCATCCTCCATTTATCATTTTTCCTAAAATCCCTGCCCTAAATTACTAGCAAACCCTCTCCCCTATCCATCCACTATTCGGTCAACACAAAACCCCAAACCCTACCCCATCAACAAAATACCCAAACTCCTCCCAAGTCCCTAACAAATTTCTCCCTATAACCCCCATTTCCATTACATCATTCCCTTCCTAATACTCCCTGTTTAATTGTCCCCTTGGTGGCAGATTAGTAAAACAACCTCCAGCTTCACAATCATCAAAGGGGCCACCTAAATACAATTTATAAACAACAATCATGGCTTCTAAGGGTTCATCAGAGTATGAGGTGGAGACCCACAGTGATACAGCTTCAGGAGAACAGGCCCCCAGGAGACATCACCGGAGTGGCAAACATGTTAGAGACGAGCCAAACACCCTCACCGAGTTGTAGGCATGCTCTCTTGCTATGTCATGCTTCCAGCACTTAGCATTTTTCAAATTTTGTCAGAGGGTGGCAAATGTTAGAGTTCATAATGAGTTGGCCCGTCTTTTTGCACTTCACCTACATGGAGGACAGTCTATCTTGGCTGGGGTCACTTTCACATTGACACCCGAAACCATATCAGTGGCAATAGGCATACCGAACATTGGAGAAAAGTGGCATAAGAAAACGAAGGTGGAGAGGCATCATTATGAGCCTTACATTAAGGACAGATGTTTGAGCCAGCTCACGAGAGTTTTTCCATTTAGATTTTTGAGAGACGAGTATGCTCCGCTCATGAAATTGATCATGAAGTACTTCAGTTGTGAGGGGAGGTTTTCTCGCCTTTATGCCTATCACATTAGGTTGCTCATGCACTTTACTAGGGTGCAGATGATGAACCTCCCATTTTTCATTTGCGGGAACATAGAGAGGATGAAAAATTTCATGCAGCACAAGACCCCTCGATAGCAGCTCAACAGTGTTTATCACTTTGCTCTGATTCGGATTTTGGTGGACCATCAGTTGGGATTGCAGGGTATTGCTTGGGAGGACTTCATCTCTCGTGACTTCTTCAGCACTCCATAGGTAGTATCAGAGGCAGAGCATGAGATAGGTGGCCCATCCCATTAGTATGAGTGACATGAGACTACTACTATGCTAGTATACATCCCCTATCAGAGAGGCAGTAGACCCTTATTTGCAGCAGCAAAGCGAGTGTTATCTCCACCCGGGGTGGAAGGGGCCTTGCTTCCGACATCAGCATCACATGATCAGGGTAGGGGTAAGGAGCCATTGCAGGAGGAAGGGCCATCAGGTGAACGGGAGACCAAATTCGTTCTCCTCCATGATGATGAGACAGAGGCAGAGCCAACAAATGCAGAGCTTACAGAGATCATCCAAGAGTAGAAATCTATGATTGAGTCCTTATCCCTTGACTTGGAGAGGGCCAAGTGGAACATGAAGTATTTTGAGTAGAGAAACAAGCAACTTGAGGACCAACAGACGATTATGGAGCTGCAAAACATTCGTGAGCATCGCCAAGCTTCTCAAAGAAGAAGGGTTGAGCTCACATCTTTGGAGCAAGAAATCAATGAAGATCGGGAGGCCAACCTTGAGAGGGTCAACATGCATTTGGAGAGGCTACTGGACAAGGCCGACAAGGACCTTGCTCTACTGAGACATATGGATTTTCATTACAGGGTGCGAAACATGAGCGCACAGTCTCGAATAAGGAGTTTGAAAGCGAAATTGAGGAAAGCAACAAGAAAAGCAAAAGAGGCAAAAGAGAAATATCAGCTTTGAATCTTGGCTAAGGCTTCCTTGGCCCGTCATAACACCCCATAGGGAACCTCCAGCCCAAATTTCAAGAAATTTAGGGAATTTTCGGTCACATGGTAATTTTTTGGGGAAAAAACAGGGATTTTCTCCCTGTGGTGCGGTGCTAAAATTATAGAGCTCCAAATGAGGAATGGCTTGCATTTTTGGATTCAGCATGGAAAATCATGACTACTGGTGTCTGGACCAAAACGTTTGGCAAGGTATGAGTCTCCAAAAGGTCAAAAAACGCCGAAAAATGGCCTCTCTGCCACTTTTTTGACACACAGGAAGCAGTCTTGGGAGAATGAAGATTTGGAGGGGCAAATGAGCACCAAATTCAAAAATTCCAGTGGGGTTAGAAAGTAGATAGGACAGGATTTCCAACAATCCCACTTGGAAACATTTTGGACACCTTCATGTGCCCCAAAACAGGCCCCAAAATAGCCCGACGCACAGAGAAAATGGCGCAGCGCATAGAGGAAAAATTGCCCAATTTGCTTCCGTTTTGCAAAATTTCGGTTCGCGACTTCTCCAAGTGGGCCTGCTCATCTACGCTTCGGTTTTTTGGTACCAAAGGCAGCATTTAATTTTTTTTTTCTCCAGATTGGCTTCTATCCAAGTGGCGAAGGAAGGCAAACGGTCACCCAAGCCAAATGTCATGTTTGTAGCGCTGCACCTGTAGCTGATGGTTGGCTCTCCATCTCCATTTTGCAATGATTCGAGTAACTCCCCAACCCTTGGGCGTTCTATCTCTCGCTTACACATTTTATATATTGTATGCAAGTTATTTGCAAAGGGTTGGTTGGCTGGTAACTTCTGGGAGACTGTGGGAAAGAAACTTTGTTTCTTCACTGTGTATTTTTGACAGATAATTAATGAAAGGCAGCGGCTCTGTTTCATGAGATTCTTGTGGTTGTGAGTGTAGAAAATGTGTCTCTTATGTTTTCATATGCATTTTGTTATGTTTCATAATTCAATTCATGTTCATTTCCAGTGAAATTTTCTGAGTGAGACTAGGTAGAATTCAATTTTATTGCTTTGCCTGTGGGAAAATTTCATGTTCAGTGTTATTCTTCTGTTGAAAAGGATTCATGTCACTATGCCCTTTTCACTTCAACAATCTATTCATGCCGCGGTACTTCAAACTAAATTGTTACATTTTCCGCCTACCTTGCCTCACGGAATAATTTGTGCCTTTGTATTAAATTCTCTGTTCTTTGTTGACCGTTGGTCCCATACTACCCCAGAAGCTCGGTCATTCATACAAATTGTTTCTTGCATCCATATTCACTTACTAGCCTAAGATAAATTTTTCATTGTAAGTCATCTCAAATCGTTTTTGCTTACCTATTTACTAAGCGTGACTCGGAGGGAGCCCTCTCCTGTTCTGGTAGGGCTAGCTACGAGACTGAGCGTGGTTTGTGGTTACCCTAATTTTTGCCTTCCTTCAGCCTAAGGCAAATTTAGGTGCTAGCATAGTGGCGACTCTGGTGGGGATGAAAATGGTTTACTTATAGATTGTTTTGCCCCAGTACATATCTCAAGTTCAGATCTGATGGTTGATGGTGGACAACGATCAGACAGAAGACGACTGAAATCATTCACCTGGCAACTCCATTCACTGAAGAATCCAGCAATCGGTGCTTCATGGTGACTCCACTAGAGGACTAACTTTTTCTCTACGAAAATGGAAGGATCTTACACAAAGTTCAGGTATCCAAAGTGGAATGGTATTCAGGACCTACTCTGCTTCCTTGTGAATTACTTCTTTGCTGTTCTTGAAGCTGTCCTAAAAGTTTCCTAGAACTTGTTGTATGATAAAGGTGATCAGAATCTTCACTCGACCTATTCAAAAAGTGTAAATATTGAGTTCCCCTTAGATCCTGGCCTCCTTACTTTTCCCACGTCTTATGATGCCTCTCTTCAGAGTGATGAGCCTAAAGAAAACAAACCTGATCCCATTGCTCTTGTACATATTCCTACAGCTGTTATAATCCCAGATAGGTATAAAACTCTTGTTTTACCTTCTGTTCTTCATGCTTTCCCCGAAAACTATGATCTATACTTGCCAAGATTCGACGGTGCATGTAAGAATGTTAATGCTGAGCAACATGTGCAGAATGTTGAGACATTTCTAGACCTTTTTGAAATTGATGAAGAAGATGTCAGTATAAGGCTTTTTGTGCTTGCTTTTCAAGGCAAAGTCAAGAGTTGGTTCAAAGCCCTGCCTGACGCGAGCATCACAGATTTATAGCAGTTCATCAAAGTTTTTCTTGACAGGTGGAGGATCGGACAGAACCTTTTCCTTATCATAGAAGAGTATAATCAGCTGAAGAGACTGCCAGGGGAGATAGTACAACAATTTTCAGCCAGATTTAATCAAGTTTATTATTCAATGCCGGTTGATATAAGACCCCCTCCTGGATCTGCTCTCTTGCACTACCCGGGTGCCTTTGATCCGGAAATGGAGTTTCAGCTAAGAGAAAAGAATGTCACAACACTTGAAGAGATGCAAAACAAGGCAGTAAATGTAGAGGCTCATTTGCTGATCAGAAGGGCAAGGTTGAAAGAAGAAGAGATGAAAAATGTGGATCCAGAGAAAATTACACCTTCAGAGGAAAAGCTTGACATTTTGGTGAGTGCAGTAGAAGAGATGGTGAGGAAAATGACTGTAAAAGATGAAAATGACATTCATGAACAAGTGGCTGATCCAAAACATTTTGTTTCTTATCTCAGTAGTCATAAGGATTGTTTTGTAGAACATCTTGGAGAAGAAAGACCTATTGATATGACATGTATGCTTGATGACGTGTTTTATACTAACAATTTGCCTCAGTTTGATCAGTATGATGATGATGATTATGCTCTCCAAACAGAAGCTAATATTGCAGACAAATCAATAGCTAGTTTGTGGGATGAGGAAGTTCGCTTACAACAGCTCGAGTACAGTGATCAAGCGATGCATATCAGCTATGGAAACGATGAGGAAAGTGCAACAGATTTTGAAGTAAGTGAAGGATCTTTGCCTTTGTGCTTTGATTCATGTCAGTTCATTAGAGAAAATTTCCATGCAATCAGACATCAGCTATCGACAAATCTTGATTTGGATCCTCTTGAGGGCGATGAAAACTTTGTTCCAGACTTCTTATATTCAGAGTTCCAACCCCTAAATTCCATTAATAGTCAGGTTGCACATGAAGACATAGAAGCTAGCTTATATGATCAAACGATACAAGAAGATTCCTTACCTTTATGTTTTGAATCATTTCAGTTTTTGCGGGGTAAATTTCATAGTAAATCTGCAAATGAAAAGCTTGTAGGAAATCAACAATCTCTCAGTTTTAATGTTGAGGTTGAGACAAATGGCAAAATTTTTGAGCAGGTCGTTAATAAGAAATCTTCCCATGAAATGATTGATGAAATCATTTTGGATACATAACCAAATTTGCAGCCACCAAACACAATTCAAGGTCAGATTATAGATGAAGGTGAGGCAGCCGAAATACGTGATTTAATGATGCAAGAGGATTCTTTACCCTTGTGTTAAGAAGCATTTCAGTTTATAAGGCAGAATCTTCATAATATCTCTAAAGAAAAGGATGAACAACCAATAGGATGTCATACAGTTTCAATAGATATATCGCAGCAGTCTCCTCAAGTTTTTGATGATCCTTTTGCTCATGTGTTAGATTTTGTTTGCTGCAAAAATTCTTCTTCATCAACTAACCATGCGACAAAAGATAAGGTTGATAATCATTTGGCCCAAGGGTCACCTTCATTGTCTTGTTTAATAGATTGTTCATTTCATAGCCCATACAAACGTTTGCAGTCATATGAGAAGATTGATAAAGGAGGCTTTGGTTCTGTTTGGAAGCAACAACAGAGTTTGGTTCTTCACGAAATTCAGGATCCTTTTGACCGCTTGCTGCAATCATCAGAGAAAGACAGTGCAGATGTGAGGAAAATTTTAATATCCAGCTATGAAGATTACTTGGACCAGAGCAGTAATGTGTTAATGGAAATCAATGGAGATGCTTATGAAGATCCTTTTGCAGTATTCTTGGAGTCATCCAGCCAATTCATGCTTTGCAAGTTTGTCAGCAGTGAACTTGATTCCAAGTTTCCATGGGAGTTGCCTTTCGATTCTTCCCTTTTCCTGTGCATCAGAAAGCATTTGGGAAGAAATAAAAAATCAGCCATAATGCTTACCTGGCTACATTGGCTATTCCATCTCACTTGACCGGGTGGTGGAAAGAGTAATTAGGGTAGGTTTGCTGAATAAGCTCAAATACGAGCATCTTTCCAGTTTGTTAGTTAGGATTTAGTCATGTCCGGTTTTATTATGGTTTTCAGTTTGAGTCTTCAGTCAGAGTCCATCTGAATAATGTTAGTTTCTGTGTTTTGACTCCATAGCCCAATGGACGAAGGCACTGTCTGCTCTCCCAAAGATCTGCAGTTCTTGGCACCTCCAAGGAGCTGGATCTGACATCCCTATTGGAGCCAATGTTAGAGTCGATCTTGTCAGCCCTCCATTAGAGATCAAAACTCTTTCTGCATCTCAATTTTAGGTGTATCGCTCCATTCACTCAGCTGCATTTCACTAGGGGCATGCCATGATCTGATGGAGAAAGTCATGCTAATCATTCCCCCTCATGTCTGGCTCCTGCTGGCTTATGTCTTTATGTCAAATAATAAAAAAGTCCATAATAGTCAAGGTCTGGTCCTTCAACGGAAAAAGGTCATCTTTGGTCATTAGGTCTAGGGATTGATCAGTTTGGTCTTGAAATATGTCCAGTAAAGCCATGCATGCCAGAGGGATGCTCTTGCAATGCAATTTGATCCACAGAGTTTCAACATCATATTGATAGACTTCGACTATTCTTCAAAACTCTGTTTTGAAGAAAAGTAAAAGAAGTGTCATTTGTGATAAAATCTTAAAAAAAAAAATCGCCAGTTAATTTTTCCAGATGTAGTCATGGTTTCCATGGCCAAATGTCCTGTTGTATAGTCCCTACAAAGAGTGCCGAAAATTTCATCATTTGAGTCGAAATTTCAAAGGGAAAGTGAAAATTAGTGTGTTTTAAAGTCAGTGAAAAAAGTGCAAAACACAACATTAGAAAAATGGGTTTTCAAGGAAGCAAAAATTAAACCCATCTCTTCCAAGGCTATATATACATGTTCTCATCCAAATCAAGGGAATTGTGCTATTACAAGCCTTGGAGAGATGTTGCAAAGGTGTGAGTGTGAAATTGTGAGCATTTGAGTGAGTTGGAGGTGGTTTTAGAGGGCGCGACGCATATACCTAGGAGCATCACGCACACAGAGGGCACGACGCACACGCAGCCTGCCCACAGTTTAATTTTTCTAAGGGTGCGGCGCATACCCAGGGCGCGGCACACTGGGCTTTGCGCACGGTGCACACAGACAAGGACCAAAAACAGTGCCCAAACACTTCCAAATTTTGGTGAATGCTATCAAATCGAGAGGTAGGCCTTATGACATCACCTGTTCATCAAATTTTATCAATGATATGGTGTTTATAGAGATGTTTGAATGTCACCAAAATGCATAAAGTAAACCATAAGAAATCACCAAGAAAATGATGGCTAGGGTTGTTAAATGTGTTGTTAGTGCCAAGGTTTCACTCCACTCACCTTTTTCCCCTCACCTATCATTTTTCCCATCCTCCCTTTATCATTTTTCCTAAAACCCCTGCCCTAAATTACTACCAAACCCTCTCCCCTATCCCTCCACTATTCGGTCAACACAAAACCCCAAACCCTACCCCATCAACACAATACCCAAACTCCTCCCAAGTCCCTAACAAATTTCTCCCTATAACCCCTATTCCCATTACATCATTCCCTTCCTAATACTCCCTGTTTAATTGTCCCCTTGGTGGAAGATTAGTAAAACAACCTCCAGCTTCACAATCATCAAAGGGGCAGCCAAAATACAGTTTATAAACAACAATCATGGCTTCTGAGGGTTCATTAGAGTATGAGGTGGAGACCCACAATGATACAGCTTCAGGAGAACAGGTCCCCAGGAGACATCACCGGAGTGGAAAACATGTTAGAGACAAGCCAAACACCCTCACCAAGTTGTAGGCATGCCCTCTTGCTATGTCATGCTTCTAGTACTTAGCATGTTTTGAATTTTGTTAGAGGGTGGAAAATGTCAGAGTTCATCATGAGTTGGCCCGTCTTTTTTCACTTCACCTACATGGAGGACAATCTATCTTGGCTGGGGTCACTTTCACATTGACACCCGAAACCATATCAGTGGCAACAGGCATACTGAACATTGGAGAAAAGTGGCATAAGAAAAAGAAGGTGGAGAGGCATCATTATGAGCCTTACATTAAGGCTAGCTGCTTGAGCTAGCTCACGAGAGTTTTTCCATTCAGATTTTTAAGAGACGAGTATGCTCTGCTCATGAAATTGATCATGAAGTACTTCATTTGTGAGGGGAGGTTTTCTCGCCTTTATGCCTATCACATTAGGTTGCTCATGCACTTTACCAGGGTGCGGATGATGAACCTCCCATTTTTCATTTGCGGGAACATAGAGAGGATGAAAAATTTCATGTAGCACAAGACCCCTCGACAACAACTCAACAATGTTTATCACTTTGCTCTGATCCGGATTTTGATGGACCATCAGTTGGGATTGCAGGGTATTGCTTGGGAGGACTTCATCTCCCGTGACTTCTTCAACACTCCACAGGTAGTATCAGAGGCAGAGCATGAGATAGGTGGCCCATCCCATCAGTATGAGCGGCATGAGACTGCTACTATGCAAGTATACATCACCTATCAGAGAGGCAGTAGACCCTTATTTGCAGCAGCAAAGCGAGTGTTATCTCCACCTGGGGTGGAAGGGGCCTTAATTTTGACATCAACATCACATGAGCAGGGCAGGAGTAAGGAGCCAGTGCAGGAGGAAGGGCCATCAGGTGAACGAGAGACCGAATTCATTCTCCTCCATGATGATGAGACAGAGGCAGAGCCAAAAAATGCAGAGCTTACATAGATCATCCAAGAGCAGAAATCTGTGATTGAGTCCTTATCCCTTGACTTGGAGAGGGCCAAGTGGAACATGAAGTACCTAGAGTAGAGAAACAAGCAGCTTGAGGACCAACATACGATTATGGAGCTGCAAAACATTCGTGAGCATCGCCAAGCTGCTAAAAGAAGAAGGGTTGAGCTCACATCTTTGGAGCAAGAAGTCAATGAAGATCAGGAGGCCAACCTTGAGAGGGTCAACATGCATTTGGAGGGGCTGCTAGACAAGGCCGACTAGGACCTTGCTCTACTGAGACATATGGCTTTCTGTTACAGGGTGCGAAACATGAGCGCACAGGCCCGAATAAGGAGTTTGAAAGTGAAATTGAGGAAAGCAACAAGAAAAGCAAAAGAGGCAAAAGAGAAACATCAGATTCTAATCTTAGATGAGGATTCCTTGGCTCATCATAACACCCCGTAGGGAACCTCCAGGCCAAATTTCAAGAAATTTGGGGAATTTCTGGTCACATGGTAATTTTTTGGGCAAAAAACAGGTATTTTCTCCCTGTGGCGCGACGCTAAAATTATAGAGCTCCAAATGAGGAATGGCTTGCATTTTTGGATTCATCATGGAAAATCACGACTACTGGTGTCCGGACCAGAAATTTTGGCAAGGTATGAGTCTCCAAAAGGTCAAAAAACACCCAAAAATGGCCTCTCTGCCAATTTTTTGACACACAGGAAGCAGTCTTGGGAGAATGAATATTTGGAGGGGAAAATGAGCACCAAATTCAAAACTTCTAGTGGGGTTCGAAAGTAGATAGGACAGGCTTTCCAACAAGCCCACTTGGGCACATTTTGGACACTTTCAATGTCCCCAAAATAGGCCCCAAAGTAGCATGGCGCACAGAGGAAAAATTGCCCAATTTGCTTCCGTTTTGCGAAATTTCGGTTCGCGACTTCTCCAAGTGAGCCCGCTCATCTACACTTCAGTTTTTTGGCACCAAAGGCAGAATTTAAAGTGTTTTTTCTCCAGATTGGCTTCTATCCAAGTGGCGAAGGAAGGCAAACGGTCACCCAAGCCAAATGTCATGTTTGTAGCACTGCACCTGTAGCTGATGGTTGGCTCTCCATCTCCATTTTGGAATGATTCGAGTAACTCCCCAACCCTTGGGCATTCTATCTCTTCCTTACACATTCTATATATTGTATGAAAGTTATTTGCAAAGGGTTGGTTGGCTGGTAACTTCTGGGAGACTGTGGGAAAGAAACTTTGTTTCTTCACTGTGTATTTTTGACAGAGAATTAATGAAAGGCAGCGGCTCTGTTTCATGAGATTCTTGTGGTTGTGAGTGTAGAAAATGTGTCTCTTATGTTTTCATATGTATTTCGTTATGTTTCATAATTCAATTCATGTTCATTTCGAGTGAAATTTTCTGAGTGAGATTAGGTAGAATTCAATTTTATTGCTCTGCCTGTGGGAAAATTTCATGTTCAGTGTTATTCTTCTATTGAAAAGGATTCATGTCACTATGCCCTTTTCACTTTCTTTGGAAATCTATTCATGCCGCGGTACTTCAAACTAAATTGTTACATTTTCTACCTACCTTGCCTCACGGAATAATCTATGCCTTTGGATTAAATTCTCTGTTCTTTGCTGACCGTTGGTCCCATACTACCCCAGAAGCTCGGTCATTCATATAAATTGTTTCTTGCATCCATATTCACTTACTAGCCTAAGATAAATATTTCATTGTAAGTCATCTCAGACCGTTTTTGCTTACCTATTTACTCAGCGTGACTCGGAGAGAGCCCTCTCCTGTTCTGGTAGGGCTAGCTACGAGACTGAGCGTGGTTTGTGGTTACCCTAGTTTTTGCCTTCCTTAAGCCTAAGGCAGATTTTATTGCTAACAGCTTGATTACCAGGCAATGATGTAAGCTGTTAACAGGCATGAGAGGAATCACCAATAATGATAATGACCCTCAAGGTACTGTAGTATAGTTCACGTGGCGTGAATACATGAGTTGATGTCGAACATCACGTAAAATCTTTCGGTCGAAGGCCATTGATGTAAACCTATCACCGGAAGTGAGAAACTTTCCATTGAGGCATGCAAGCTTCAAAGTACTGAAAGGGTTGTTCCTAAGTCAACTTCTTGGATAATGAGTTGATTTCAACAAGAAGTGATCTGTTGTAGTAGGGCCTTAATGAATCCCACATCTATGACATGGAACAGAGCAAATGATTTTGTGGAGGTGAAAATGAACTGATGAAACAAGGTTCAGGGTGGCGGTCATGAAAAATGGAGCGTGAAGGTATTGCAGTAGATAAGGCGTTAGCTGGGTTGGTGAATTCTTTGAGTGACTTCTCTTGAACATATCGGTGACACTGAAATGGATTGGTAGTGTTAATTGCAAAAATGGATGGTACGGAGGACCAATGGTGATATGACTGGTGAACGGAATAACCCAACCTGACTCAGTCATGGTGATGGAGTGAAAGTGTCATGTCCAAGAGTGACCTGCTACCAATGAAGTTCTTCAAGTTTTCTTCCCTTTTTCCCCAGTCATTGCTAACCAGTACCTCTTTATTTTTGTCAAGCTTGAGGAGGATAGCATATGCTTGTTCTATAATTTTCCTTTTGGGAAAACCGGTCACTCTATTTTAGCGAGTCTAGTGACAGTGAAACTCGCTCTTGACTGTATTGGACAAGTTTGTCACTATTTTTTAACAAGTTTAGCGAAAAAGATAACTCTGTCCTTTTCATTTTTAGAAAGTATAAAAAGAGACGGAAAGGAAACTACAGTAGTCCTTTTTCGTAGTATAATCCCTTAAGTCTAAAAAAGTAT
The DNA here is from genome assembly GCA_031772625.1 of Pinus tabuliformis. Taxonomy (NCBI): domain Eukaryota; kingdom Viridiplantae; phylum Streptophyta; class Pinopsida; order Pinales; family Pinaceae; genus Pinus; species Pinus tabuliformis. The sequence continues at coordinate 1,025,621,339 of CM062809.1, read as the reverse complement.
AAAATAATACGAAAGGGATGACTTTTCTGATCACTTTAGCGAGCCGAAAAAGACAAGCGATCGATCTTTTTGTGTAATGATCCCTCAGGTCCAAAAAGATTAAAATATAGAGGAGGGATGGCACTTACAATCACTTTAACGAGCTGGAGAGGCCAATTGCTTGGCAATCTTTTTATATTTTAGGAGTCTAAAAAGAACTTAAAAGAGACTCGTTTTTGAGGAATGAGTGATGTTTTCTGGTAACAACTGGTTCTAGGTAAGTTTGGAACTTTCCAATCATGGCAGTGTAAAGAAGGTGGCTATCAGAATCACTCATCGCAATTGTTCCTCAAAAGGGTAAACAATCAAGTGGAGGCGTATGATCGGCTAAAACGTGGAGGTGATGGTAAGAACACGACCAAGGCTCAAAAGCTGATAGCAATGCGATCACAAAGGTTATTTACCAAAGGTGGGTTCATTTTTTAATGAGCTTGAACTCTGGGGGAACATATGCTCATTGCTAGGTTTATTTTTTAACGAGCTTGAACTTTGCGTAAACTTGCTCGTGCCAGTCATATAATAAGGATGTCTCCCATTAGTAGGTTCATTTTTTAGGGAGCTTGCCCCATGCAAAACTTTGCTCCGGAGCCTTTTGTATGCAAGATATGAATGACCAACTACTATCCTAAGGGTTAATGAACTACTGAGGTTAGGTAGGATAGTTTCGTAGAAACATCTCCTTTAATTTGCCGATGCCATCGGCCCTTGCAAAGGTGAATGGTTGACCAGACCAATCACCTAACTTAAGAATTTGAAGTTAGTTAAAAATATAGGGTTAGAGTTACGCTGGTCGATTTTCACTTGCGTATAAAAGGTTTGCATGCCCCCAAGTATAAAGAAAAATATAGTTTCCAGGTTACCATATGGAAGTTCTTGCATTAAAGCAAGGTTGTTTTGTGTACATAGCAGCCAAAACACTTCCTTGGTTATGTCCATCGAAATAGACAAAGGTGAATGGTGGGAGCTTCCAATCACATAATGTTTGACGAGGGAATCCTATTCCAGACTGATCCCATTTTCCTAAACAGATGGGTGTGTCATATTGGTCATATATCTTACATGGAAACCTACCTTATATATCGGGTTTTCCTGCCAAAGCAGGCCAGGGCGCGTGCCCCCTGGGTTTAGTCACATTCACCGAATCACTCACGGTCATCAAGTGGATCGATTGGAGGTTGATGAGACATTCCTTGTGCAAACAGGCCATTTAGTGATGGCATTTGACTAGTAGCCATATTTGAACTGGGGAATGAAAGCTGGTCAACGAACTGGACCATTCTGCCTTCATACGGGAAACACATCATCTGGAAGAGTGAGGAAACAATAGCTCCCATGCTATAAATGTAGTCACACCCAAGGAGTAGATCGTAATCTAATGGCCCTTGGACTACCATCACGTTTAGATGAATGACTTTCCTTATCAAAGTTATAGGCAAATTTAGAAGGATCCCTAACGGTCGACTGGTTCCTTTATTGAAGCCTGACAAATTTTGAATCTCATGCAGAAGCGATGGTGAACCAAGTGCTTTCTAAGAATTTGAGGAAAGGATACTCACGGAAGCCCCTTCATCTATGATAGTGCCAGCCATGATCATTCTATAAGCTTGTACTATGATTCAGAATGGTACATTAGATGGTAGGCAGGGTCTCCCTAGTAGATTCCAATCGAAGGAAATGACTAGATTGCTCGAAGGAGGGACCGAATAAATGATCAGATGAATCTCTGATGAACTTCCTTCCTGTGGTAAAGGAACGGGTAGATTGTCCCCATGTTCATCGGATTCTATGTTAACAAAAAGAATTTGAACGATGTCATTCTCATTCTCTTTGGAGACTGTATCATCTGAAGATGGACCTTCTGAAGACAAGACTGGGTCGACTGTCGTCTCGACTTATTGAATTTGGTCCGGTATGGACTCAGAGGGTTTATCTTCAATGATAGGCGTTTCAACCAACAACGGAGGTGTGTCAGTCAGATTTTCAACTAGCGATGGACTTGGCAAGATTTTCTTGTATCTAGGAGGAAGTCACTGCGGTGAAGTAGGATGGTTATCGAAGACTCTTTTAGCTTCATCCAGGAAAGGACAACGGTGGAGGGCATGATCACCTTCACACAACCTACAAGGAATTTAGATCTTTCTTTTTGTCCATTGAATTCATTTTCACTAGTTGACGATGTACTTTCAACATGATCGACAGAGGTTGAAGACACCAGATTGTGCACGCAGGGAGACCAGTCCCTCAGGATTCACAGGATGCAGGGACAATATCGATGATAGTGGTCTCCTTTGCAAATGACACATAGAGATTTAGGTTTGGAATGTGTAACATGTGGATTTTTGCCAGACGATGCATGGTTTCCCCCTTTCACCGTTGGCTTCTTCTTCTTCTTCTCCTTCGCTTTCTTCTTCTTCTCAGTTACTTGGTTTTTAGTGTTACTAGTTTCACCAAGCGAAGAGGAAGAAGGAGAGGGAGAAAGAAACGAAGTAGAAGGTGGGGGAGCAACTCCAGTATCATTTGGTTGCTAGTTTGATTTCTCAGGAATTACAGTGTTTTGAATGATAGAGGTTGAGAATAGCCATACTAGTAGGCCAATTGTGAGTCCTGGAAGGGATAATGTAGCCATATGTGGCGCACCAACATCCCCCCAAGAAGAGAAAGGACTAGGATTTCCCCCAAGGGGAAATCCTTGATTGGTGGACCCCATTTTCTCAACCTAAGACCAATGAGGGAACAATTATGTTATTCCAATTAAAATAAATTTTATGATGCTTTGACACAACTTGCTTTTTCAATTTTTAAGAGTCGAGAAAAAGCTAAAGATGACTCTAGTCACCTTCAATTTTTAATGAGCCTGAAGTGACAAGTGCTCAGATGGAACTTTTCTTTTAAGGAGTCTAAAAAGGAACAAAAGTGACTACTCTGGAAATCTAGATAGAGTGATTACCAAACCAATTGCAAAACTGCAATATACTTTTACGTACGGCAGTCAATCTTTCTGAATGCTGTGTTCAGTGCATTGTGATCGATAGGGCAGCAGACACAACTTCCTAAGGATAAAGGATATCAGCCTATTGTGGTCTCCCAATATATACTCGATGGTACGTGGGAGCACAAATCCGTACTGGCACATTTTGTATCAAAGAGGAGGAATCACCCAACCTATGATGAAAATGATAATTACGAGGCTTTATGATGTCGGAATACATCTCTAGCCTAGACTTCTAGATGTTGTGCGTTAGGTTCCAAAGCATTTTTATGTTCAATGAGATTTATTTTACAATTGATCTTTGTTAAGAATTTTTCCTTTAAGGTTCACCACATGATGTAGATGTACAATTCCTAAATATGCAATCTAAGATTATAAACAGTCATTTACTTTCTTTTAGCAATGAAAATCCTAGCTACTAAGGAAAGAGGAGTAAGATTCTTTCAACAAAGAGAAAAAAGCACACACTAAATACACTTTTACTAAATGAACTTCTGCAAGTAGTCTAAATGCAAATGAACATGCATGTATTTATTTTTTCAGTTTCCTTAATGTGAGAATGAAAAAAATAAAACTAAGAACAAATTTGAATTACTCTTCTTCAAAGCAACACTTTAGCAATTTCTTTTCAAAAACAAAAGGAAGACTAAGATGACACTTTCACTTTTGAATGGAAAACTATTTTCGACACTTCAAAGAATTGACGATTCAAATCAAATACAATGGCAAAAGTGTAATTGAATATCTAAAAGAGGAGGACTTTATGACACTCTTTCTTGATTGAAAATGACAGTTGTGACACTTTCAAATCAAAAGATTACAGTTCGATTAAGCTACTATTTGCAAAGGAGGACTATAAATGATGAAAAATACATAAAAAAACATTCAAAATTCCTTATCAATGGAGGCTGAACAATGTAAAGGAAGAATGTTTCAATAATGATATACTGATCATAGACAACAAAACTACTGAATAGAGCTGAAAACAGTGAAGAAAAAACCAAAATCTAGAGGCAGAAACAGTCTTACTCAATCATCGCACCTATCCTTAAGGGAAACAAGGATGCATCTCACCTGCAGCACATGGGAGGTGCGATGCATCTAGACTACCAATGAGAGATAGTGCGATGGTCCAGGGACGAGACTGAGCTTGGTTTTCACTCACAGTTTGCAGCTAAGTTCAGGGGTTTAGGCTGAGCTTATGATAGGTAGTAAACACAAAGTATAGGGACTGATCTAATGAGGTTATTTGAGCTACCACTAGGGCTATTAGGATGTTTGCAAGTTAGACGTTCAGTTCATAAACCAACCCAGAGATTGATTGAAGTAGTGTTGATCTAATTTGCAGTTGCATAGCAAAAGCAGTTTGAAGGCTAGTTGGCTTAACTTTAGGCTCTGTCTGTAGTTTATAAAGCAAACAATAGTGACAAAACAAACAAACTATTCACTCCCCAGTGGAGTCGCCATTTTTTTTACGGGAAAACTAGTGTCCATTCAAAGCTACTAGTCCCACTAAGACAGGTAGCTACCTTAGAAACAAACAATTTAAAGTAACTTGTGTTTTCTTTTATAAGAGATAGATGAGAGAGAAGCAGAGAGTACCAACCTCAGTCTTTCGCTTGGCTCCTTGCTTGTTTCCTCTCTCCTTGATAGAGATTTGCGACTCCTTTCTCACTTGTCCCGCTTCAAAGAAAACTTGTAGAGTCAAAGCAACATAATACCATCAAAAGCATAGAGATCTATAGCCATAAAAAATATAGGATCAGATGTACATTAACCATACAAATGCATACACAAATACAAGATTCAGAAATATACAAGTATATGGAGGAAAACTCAAATAGCTTTATTGATAGAAGTAGTAGTAGAGAGGATTACAACCCAGCTGTCTGATCCAGCGCCATCCTCCTAGCATGAAAGCCCTCTTCACCTCATGAAAAGCTACATCACCCAACAATACAATGCTTCATAGAGAAACCAACAACACTTCGTTACAAAATATAAAATTCTAGCCTTTGGATCTCTAGGATGAGGGATCCATATATAGATATTTAAAGGGGGGTGAGTCAGCTTATGGGATTTTGATTAGTATCATTTCACTGATAGTTCTTGGTTCCACTTGGATATTTCATGATATCTTACTCATCCCCGGGCGAATTCAGAGAGGCAAGTGTCATACGAGTAGTTTCTAGAAGATTCTTTGGGTTTCCACCTAGAAAAATGCCTCTGCCATTTGTCTGCTCTCGGTCATCGCACCCTATAGAAGGGCTTTTTAGTATGCATCGCACCCTTTGTGTGCTACAAGTGAGATTCATCACACCCTTAGCATGGAGTAGTTTGTATGGTCCAGTTTTGACCAGTTCTGAGCAGTTTTTCAAGGAGAACTTCTGGGAAATGATGTAATCAGTTGAACTTGATCCTTTAGGGTATGAAACAACACTTTTAGGGGTTTAGAAGCCCTTAGTTTATGGACATATGTGATTGGAGTTGCAGTGCCCAAATATGTCTATAACAATCTTTTGATTTGATTACTAAAGATGGGGAACCTTCTTGTTATCAGGAAGAAGTAGATGATATCTATAGCGAAAAATGGAAAACGATTATGGAAGAAGAAATGGATTCCTTAGCCAAGAAAAATACTTGGGATATTGTAGAACTTCCTGAAGGGAGAAGTGTTGTTGGATGCAAATGGGTCTCTAAACTGAAATAGAAAGTTGATTGAAGTATCGAAAGGTATAAGGCGAGACTGGTAGCAAAAGGGATTCTCAGGTTGAAGGTATCGACTTTCATGAGATTTTTTCACCAGTTGTAAAACTTGTTTCTATTCATACTCTGTTGGCACTAACTACATTACTTAACCTTGAGTTAGGATAGTTAGATGTTAAAACAACTTTTCTACATGGCGATTTTGATGAAGAGTTATATATGGAACATCCAGAAGGTTTTATACAAGGTCAAAGCAGAATATTAGTTTGCAAGCTCAGGAAATCATTGTATGGACTGAGGCAGTCTCCCAGGCAATGGCACAAGAAGTTTGACTCCTTCATGGTGAGCCAGAACTTTATTAGAAGTGGTTATGATCATTGTGTATACTTCAAGAATTTCAGTGGCATATTCATTATCTTAGTTTTGTATGTTGACGATATGCTTATTGCAAGCAAAGGCATGGAAGAGGTCAACAGGTTAAAGGCTTAGCTCTCTAGGACATTTGATATGAAGGAACTTGGAGCAGCAAAACATATCTTGGGCATGGAGATACATAGAGACAAGAAAAATGGTAAGCTTTGGTTATCACAGCAAAGTATGTGGAGAGAGTACTTGAAAATTATGTATGAACAATGTGAAACCTGTTAATGTTCCATTAGCTTCCAATTTTAAGATTTCTTCGGTTTTGAGTCCTAGAACTGATGAAGAAAAGTAGTATATGTCTCATGTACCATATGAAAATGTTGTAGGAAACTTAATGTATGCGAAGGTATCTATAAGACCTGGCATTTCACATGCACTTGGAGTTGTCAGTAGGTTCATGGCAAATCCTGGTGAAGAACATAGATGAGTAGTGAAATGGGTGCTTCGATATCTAGAAGGAACAAGTGACCATTGCATCATCTTTAATGGTAGTGAAGGATTAGTCTGTGGATATGTCAATGTTGATTATGTAGGTGATTTTGACAAAATGAGATCTACTATAAGTTATGTATTTACTCTTGCAGGTGGAGCAATTAGTTGGATGTCAAAGCTTCAAGAAACAATTGCGTTGTCCACTACCAAAACATAATATATAGCTGCTTCAGATGCCAGTAAAGAAGAAATTTGGTTAAAGGGTCTACTCGATGATTTTGGAAGGACACATGAGAAAGTGAATGTACTCTGTGAGAGTCAGAGTGCTATTCACTTGGCTACAAATCTAGCTTATCACATCAAGACCAAGCACATTGATGTACGTATGATTTTCTAAGACATGTGATCGATGGTGGAAAGGTAGCTCTGAAGAAGGTCCATACACAGGAGAATTGTGTAGACATATTCACAAAGCTAGTTACAATAGAGAAGCTGCGATGGTGTTTAGCTTCTCTTGGCTTGTAGAAGAGATGATGAATGGGTATGGGCAAGGGATTAGGAAAATTGTTGTCAAGGTGGAGTTTGTTGGAATTTGACAGCTAATTGTAAATATATGTAAAATAGTACTTACTGCCAAGTTGGTTTTATAACGAAACAATTTTTATGTAATAGAGGAGCCTCCTATAAAATGATGAATGATCAAACTGTTGTAAGAACTAGAGGATCATTGTTGATTTAATAGAAAATTCCAATCCCGTGTCCTGTGGATGTTTCCTTGACACCCTGTCAAGGTTTTACCATGTAAACATTGTGTTTTTACTTGTGCCTTTGCATTCAGTTTCATTTAGTTTTTAGTTATATATTTCTTGGTTAATTAACTGCTCAACCAACAATTGTAACATGTAGAAAGAAGCCTACAACAAATATTGGAGCACAAATTCCATGACAACAATATATCTATATTAGGAAGACTAAATCTAATCATCAGTATCTGCGGCCTTAGCAAGGCAATTACGATTTTTATTGCATTTAACACTACAATTTTGAAGAAGGATTCAATTGAATAATATTGGATCATATGGAATGGATCTATTAGCTAATTCATGGCATTTGAAGTCTCATCAACTTTTGATTTAGAATTTGAACACCAATATTACAAATATGTCTAGCATCATTTGTGGCAGAGTCTACTTTGTAGAATGTATAACTGCAGCCCTGTAAATATGATAGAGATAAGTATTGGTAATATTGTTGAATGTCAAAAAGAGTTGTCATGATTTATATACCATTCTCATTAAGTATGTTTATCCTGATGATTGTTGCATACCTAGTAATTATTTTGATGAGGCTTACAATTTGAAGAGGATCTGACAGCTAACGAGTCTTGTATTTCATATATGTTCAAGCATAAATGTACTATTGTTTCAGTCATTGACTATTGTTGTGCAAAAGCTAGGGTTTACTAAGGTTTTCATATTGTGCTGCCTTTTGTGTGTACATAGTAAAGATGTGTAGTGATTATTACAGAGATGTGTGAAAGTATTTTAAACAACAATGTGATATATATACATAAAATATGTATGACAGTAAGGTAGTGATATTGAATCTCTTGCCAATATATTCTTAATACTATTTCTACAAGACAGAGAGATTGCATACCTACACATTTCTGGCTTGAGGTGGATTGGTGTGGTGAAGTCTTTTTTTCCAAGAAAAATGTGTAATTTTCATTAAGTTTTTAAAAAAATTACATGTTGTGTGCCAACATTGTGTTATGCTTTCACTACTGTCAGGTGGTGGAGAAGTTTCTATTGCTGCTTAAATATTTACAAAATCCTTCATTAAACTTGAAGGCACAAAAAATATAAACATTATTGTTTTATGCACTGTTCTGTAGGAAAACAAAAACAAAAAAGCTAAATGACAGTGTAGACATGGTCAAAATTGATCCTGTTGATCAATCCTGTGAATGTGCTGCTGCGTTGATGTATGGCCTATGGTAGATCTGAAAGAAGTCTCTATCCCTGTAATCCTAGATTATCCACTGTCCTCGGTTTAGCTGCGCAACCTCTTTGGAAAGAAGATCAACGACTTCATTCCTTTCCCTGTAAATATGAGAGTAGACAAAGGACTCAAACTATGATTTTAAACCAATAGCTTCATCCAGCAGGTATATGAGTGTGTGCACGTGATAGTTATAAGTCCCATTAAGCCAATTTATGATGAGTTGAGAGTCCCCAAAATTTTGTATAGAATGTCAGTGTTTTTCCTTGGCAAAGAGGAGTAAGTGTCTGAGACTGTTTAGTTTGGCAAAGTTGTTTATGCCTTTCCCTTTTGTAATTCACTATCTTTGATAGGTGAAGGACTGCTCCACCACCACATCCCTCAGGTTGGGCTGAGCCATCGAAGTATGCCCAAGGCTGGCCCTTGTCTATTGTTTATGGGATTATTATCTCGGGGGGCGAATCTTGGTCTTCAGGGATAGAATTGTATATGTCTAGGATATTGTTGCAAAAGTCCACTCCCAGAATGTTCTTGTCTTGAAAAAATTCTGTGGTTCTTGATTATACAGATGCCTTAGCATATAATGGGACACAGATTTTTTTTTTTATGGCTGGTAGTTTTGGACCACTAAGAATCCCATTCCTCTTTGATATTGTTGTCTATCCATCGACAGGGGACATTTAGTCCAGTGGTGATTGTATTCCAGATATCCATTGAGATAGGGCAAAAGAGAAATAAATGGTTAGTATCCTCCATCGCCGAGTTGCAAAGACTGCATCTTGAAGGCCCATGTATACTCTATTTTTTTAGGTTGTGGTTGGTTGGAATTTTGTTTGAGAGGATAGACTAGAGGAGGAGTCATGTTTTGTGGGGAGCTTTTAGCTTCCATAAGGATCTCCACCACCAACATTGTCAACCTAGTGCACAAGCTTCCAAGACAGCTGCAAACCTAGATTTGGGGGTGTAGTTGCCATTGGTTGCCTTTGCCTAAATTAGCCTATCTTCTCTAGCTGTGATCTTGATGTTTGCCTCCTCCAGGCCTCCCACAAAGTGAGACCAGTCCATGTTCCATATGTCTCTGATGCCCAGGATATCAAACCCACACCATTATTTGTGGGGAGCCTCAGCTCACCCATCCTCTTTGATGTGAGCCAGGAGTGTGTATCCAGCCTCGCTAAGTTCCTATCTCATGTCTTATGGTAGGATGTGGGCATTCCCACTACCTTCCCAAGCATTGGCCCCAATTCTAATTTGTGTGCCATTCCCCACCTTCCAGGCCAGTCCTGATTTTATGATGTTGATAGATTGTGTGACTGCCTTCCAGATGTTTGAGGCCCCCACGTGGTGTTGATGTGTGCTACGTAGCCAATTTGTGGTTGAATGAGGATATATGTACTTGTTGTAGATCACTTCTATCTAGAGACTGTTAGTGGTGATGATTTGCCAGGTCAAATTTGCTCCCAAAGCCTTGGCAACATCTAGGGGTTCCTTTAAACCCCAGCCTTCCCATTTTTTTGGTTTAGCTATCCTTTCCCATTTAACCCAAGAAAAAGCTTTGCCATCTGTTAGTCCCCTCTAGAGGAATCTGCAGTAGATCTGTTTGATTCTGGGTGGTTGCCTTTTGTGATCCAAGCCAGAGACATCTAGTATATTGGTATGGCCTCAAGGACTAATTTCATAAGGGTGAGTCTCCTAGCCCTGGAGAGCCACCTCTGTTTCCAGATGCTTATATGGGATTCAATATTTGCTATCATCTATGCCCAGTCTGCAATGAAGTATCCATTTGGCTTGAGTCGGAACCCCAGGTATTTTAGGCTATCTTCCAATTCTTATCTCACAAAGCCAAAATGTTGGGAGGCGAATCTTTGTTCATTTTGTAGGCAGGAGCTGAAAATGATTATTTCTTTTGTATAGTTCAGCTCCATTCCTATAGCTTTACGAAAGAGAGTTAAAATTGCCTTGAAACTAGAGGTATCCCTATAGGATCCATTTATAAAAATTAGAATATCATCAACAAAGAGAAGGTGAGAAATGGTGGTCTTGTCGTTGATTTCCACACCCCCCTGAGTGCCATTGTTCCTTGATGATGTTATGAGTCTGTTGAGGCTTTCCATTATCAGCAGGAAAAGTAGTGGGGATAGAGGGCATCCTTGTTTGAGACCCCTTTTTGCATGGAAAATTTTTGAAGCTGCACCATTGATCAGGACATTTAATGAAATCGCTGTGAAGCAGCATCCCACCCACTTGATGAATTGGTGGGGGAAGATGATATGAGTGAGCATGAGCTGTAGATAGGTCCAGTTGACTCTGTCGAAAGCTTTGGATAGGTTGATTTTGAGGATGGATGAAGTCTTGTTTTTGGTCAATGGAAGAATGCAGTATGCTCTTGTGTATGACAATTCCTGTATGATATTAATGTCAACATTAACACAATAACATAATGGACATGGTTGTGACTTTGGCTTGATGATTGATGACTTATGTGACAATGTATCCAATAAAAATAATATTGATGATGACGGTAATATGTTTTTCTTGATGACAAAGTGAACTTGATAACAATAATAACTATACCCTTGACATGGTAATATTTTACTTGAGTGAAAAATGGTAGTAGATGGAACGGTTGGAAAAAGAAGCAATAGTGGCATTGGTAGAATTTAGTTAGGTAGCAGTAGGAACTAATTTGGCAGTAATAACAACATATATAGAGGTAGTGATGACAATGAAGAGGATTTGAGTAGCCGCAATAGTTGTAGTAGAAGTAGTAGTGGTGGAAAACATTAGTAGTAGAGTACATCAACATAGGTTTATTGTAATTTTTCCATTATCCTTGGTGTGGGAGCCCAACCATTTAGGGAGTTTTTTTTTTCTTCCAGCATTGCTAGTAAAACCCTTTTGGTAGTCTTACACTTCCTTCTAGATTTGTCCATAAATTTTGTATGTACATCATACATAATGCAAAAATTTGTTTGGAAATAACTTATGGTGTATCCATTATTAATGTGATGATGTTTTATGATACTTTATTTTTATGCTATGAATAATTAAAATAACCATTTAAAAAATTAAGGAAATATTGATTCAACCCCCTCTTAATATTTCCAATAGTTGTATCAAAGAAAGTCCTTATTTGGAGTTTAACTGCTTGAAGGTAGATCCATAGCATTCAAAGTTGAATTATAGAATATGCAATTGAAGATAATATGGTTGTTGATCTCGAAGAAGATATTAAATTTGTCAAAGGTTTTTTTTTTTTTTTTTTTTGTTTTTTTGTTTTTTGTTTTTTTTTTTAATTTGGAATGGGATAGGGATTTGGTTAAAGGATGGTATCATAGTGCTTTTAAGGGAAAAGAAGAGTTGAAGTCCGAGAATACAAGGAAAAACAATAACTAGATATTGTCTATAGTTTAAATCACTCGGCTTCAAGATCAAATTAATAAAAAAAGCTAGAAAGGGATCAAGAAGTTGATCAAGCAAAGAAGGAAGTGGAGCACCTAAAAAACATGTTGGAAGAGGAAAACAAGAGAGAAATAACCTTGAAAAACTAGCTCAAGGAAAAGGAAAAAGTCAAACAAGTGGAAAAAATAGGATAAATAAAATGGCAAGAAAATCAATACCTTGAAGAGAGAACTTGAAGAAGCTAAAAAAACTGAGGTTGTGTTGAGATAGATGAAGCAGAAGGAAGAAGACTACATAAACATGTTGACATGGCTAATTTTTGCTATGCCAATAAGGGGAACTAACTCGATCATAAACACCAATTAGGCCTATTTTCATTTGGAATAGCTAGTTCCAACGGGTTTTAAGGGACCCCGTAAAATATTAAATGCATTGATAGATTGCTTCCGGGTGGAAAACTTCAATTAAATCAACAAAATAAAACAGTTAACCTCTATGTGTTAAATCCTATCTATACTACTTCTAACTACTCTAATCTAGTCCTAGCTATCGTAATCAATCCTACAAGAGAATAATACAGCGGTTTAAACATCATATATATGTTCAGTAGGAGTGTGATAAACAAGATTAAACATCATGCATAGATTCAAGTCCAAATGAGTCAATCATTGAATTCACAGTTAGACAAGATTGTATTAAAGCTAAATTGAAATCCAGTCACTCATATAGGAATCCACATTCTTTTATGGAATTAAAACTACAATTGATGTTTAACTTAGTTTCAAATCAGAGACCATTCACAAGTTAACCATGAAACTAAATCGCATTCAATTTAACAAGACTAATAGTGAACTCTAAGTCATCAATATGCATAAATACAAATCACATTTACATTCACGCCAACAACCACAATCTAATTGAAAACATATAAAAGAGCAATCAAATAAGTCTGAAACTAAAGGCTCCTTCTTCCCCTAAAATAGTCCTCCTTATTCACAATAAAGCAAAACTGATCTTCATGAAAATCAAAAGCCCTTTTCTCCTCTTCAAAGGTAATAATTATGCAAACACCCCTGACTCTAGGTCTACCCTTCCTCTTCGTCTTCCCACTATTTCAGATATGCAAATCGAGTACACCGAGATAGGATCATCAGCGTGGCTGCTGGCATGTAGAAAGCATAATGGCCAGATCAATTCCTTTCCTGAGGTAGAGGATAGATGTTGGTAAAAAGGGTGACTGTATGTTTCCTTCCCATAATGAAGCCTGGGACAGCTCTTCTTATGGAAGGTACATGTAATGCATGGGGTTCCGACCCAGAACGCTTGCGGCCAGACCCTTAAACATAGCGCTTCTGCATACATGGCTCTTTGAATCCCCTCCTATGTCCTTTACTTCTCACCTACAAGGATAGCTATCATTCGCTTGATGATTGTGCATAATAAAACATAAGTGTTCAATCAAATGTAAATGCTTCCTTCATTCATTTTATAAACTATGAAACAAGTTTGAAAAGGATTTATTCCTGATACATAGTCAACATACAATTTCCCGGTCAACCCATCGGCTTGGCACAATTTTTTAAGGGCTTCTTTTAAATTTGAATCAGGTATTGGACCCTTCGCGGGTCATAGTTGTTGTAGGGAAAAGTATCCGATTCGGATGACCCTATCCCACTCTAAGGGCGATAGTACCTCAGCAACAACTGAAAACAAAACTATTTGAGATTTTCTTCTTTATGAAAGCAAAAGAGGAGAAAGGGATCCACTAACCATTGTCTTGCGCTTAATGGTTGATCCAATCTTCTCTCCTTGCTGCTTGCTTCCAGCTCTTTGCTCTTTCACTGGCCCAGCTACAATGTGATCCTGCAAAATTGCAAGAGAAGGAAACTACAAGAAGCATGCATTCATAACTGATTCAAGGATTAGAATAAATCAAATACACAATTATAACAATACATCATTGAGACAAATGCATATAGAAGAACCTCAATAGCTTTTATTAATGGAAGAAGTAAAGTTCTGAGAGTGTTACAACCATAAGAGGCCCAATCCAGCAACACCTCCCAGCAGAAAGAAATCTCCTCTTCACCTCCTTCAAGCAAATCACCCAATAGTTCTATGATGAAACCAACAGCATTTCTTTACTTGCACAAAATTCCAGCCTCTAGAGCTCATAGGAGAGAGCTCCATATATAGATGAATTGAGAAAGGATGAGTCAGCTTACAACTGATGTGTAGCTGCCTTGTGTCCTCTCTCTCTTCAGTTAATCTTCAGTTCATGAGTCCACTTGGAGGATCTTTCTTCCACTTGGATAAACAGAACCTCTTACTCATCCCAAGGCGAATTCTCTGATCCAAGTGTCATTTTGGAAGATTCCAGAGCAATGACTCACTGTGCCACTTGTCCAATCTCGCTCAGCGCAGGTGGCCTTCACTGATTTTGACTTTCAGCGCAGGTACACCATGGAGCACTTGACTTTCAGCGCAGTTGCTTGGTGGAGCAGTTGAACTGATTCCAGAATTGCTTGTTTTTGAGTGTTTTCAGGTGGAGAACTGATATTCAGAGCTGTTGGTTTGCTGACCTTGTTCCTCTAGGGGTAGGAACATCATGTTTAGGGACTTTGGATCTCTTAGATTATTGACATTTCATGCTTCATGCTGTAAGGCACAAAAATGTCTATAACAGATGCCCCCTAAAGTATGAGGTCGTTTATCGGGTGAAATGCTTTATTAGGAGGATCCGAAGTTCATTCAATCGCTGAGAGGAGTCCTGTAATAAGATACAATACAATACATTATTTTTCATTCTATTTTCATGATCTAGCTGAGGCGGGCATTCCCATGCTTAGCTTTATAAATTCATTTTGGTACATAAAACAGACGATCGTCTGATGGTAGACTGATAATTCTCTGCTGAAATTATCATCCTTTGAGAAGGATGATCATTTGCTGCAATGATGTACATATCAAATGTCTTTATATCCTGAATATATATCGCAGCCCGGATGGATGAAACTAGATCCGGGGTCTTCAATCTCTTCCGATCTTCACTCGATGTACAAGTCAATCCATGTGAGAATTTCTTGAAGTCGAACATGGAAAGACATCGCTTGATTACCGGTCAATGATGTAAACCGTTAACAAGCGCGAGAGGAATCACCGATAAGGATGATGACCCTCAAGGTACGACAGTACAATTCACATGGTGGGAATAAAGGACTTGGCGTCGACCACCATGCAAAATCTTCTGGTCGAAGGTCATTGATGTATACCTGTCGCCGGAAGTGAGAAACTTGCCATTAAGGCATGCAAGCTTCAAAGTACTGAAAGGGTTGTCCCTAGATCAACTCCTTGGATAATGAGCTGATGTCGACAAGGAGCGATCCGTCAAAGGAGGGCCTTAATGAATCCCACATCAGTGACACGGAACGGAGCTAATGATTTTGGTGAGGTGAAAAAAAACTGTGATATCTGATTCAGGGTGGCGGTCATGAATGGATGAAGGATAATGTATGGCAGTGGATGGGACACGATTGACTCTTGCAGAACAACAACTCTTGAACATATAACGACACTGATGTGATGGATCGGTAGCATTACCCCAAATGGATGGTGTGGCGAAGACCATGGTGATGAGACCGGTGAATGAAACAACCCAACCCGATGTGATACGGAGGACAAAGTGTCATGTTCAAGAGCGACTTGCTACCATTAAAGCTTTGAGGTTCTCCCAATTTTTCCCCAGTCATTTCTGACCAGTACCTCTTTATTTTTCTCAAGCTTGAGGAGGATAACATATGCTTGTTCTATAACCTGCCCTTCGGGCAAGCCCATCGCTATGTTTTAACGAGCCTAGCGATAGGGAAACTCGTTCTCGTCTAAAGACAAGTTTGTCGCTATTTAATCATTTTAACGAGTCTAACGACAAGGAAAACTCGGTCCTTTTCAATTTTAGAGAGTCTGAAAAGGTACAGAAAGTTAACTCCAAAATTCCTTTTTCGTCATCTAATCCCTTAAGTCCGAAAAAGTATAAAACAATACAGAAGGGATGAATTTTCGGTACTTTTAACGAGCCGAACAAAACAAGCGCTCGATCTTTTTGTGCAATAATCCCTCAAATCCAAAAAGATTAAAATCTAGAGGAGGGATAGCTCTTCCGGTCGCTTAAACGAGTTGGAAGGCCAAAACTCGGCAAACTTTTCATATTTTACGAGTCAGTGAAAAGAGCTCAAAGAAGACTCGTCTTTTGAGGAACGAGTGATAAACAGGGATAGCAGCAGATTCCAGGTACAGGTTGGAATTTTCCAATCACGGTAGTGTCACAAGGATGGCTAGGTGAAATCACTCTTTGCAGCTGTTCCTCAAAATGGGTAAACAATCATATGGAGATGAACGATTGACCAAATGAACGGTGGAGGTGATGGCTGCAGCAAAACACGACCAATGCTTTTATATGGCTGTCAAAGGTTACATTTACCAAGGTTATTTACCGGGAAGTTCATTTTTTAACGAGCTTAAACTTGCTTAAAAGCTTATGTTTATTTTTTAACGAGCATGAACTATGACGCTAAAACTGCTCGGACCTTGCGTTTATTTTTTAACGAGCATGAACTTTACGCTAAATCTGCTCGTATATACCAGTCATAAGATAAGAAATGTCTCCTGCAAGATTCCAATTTTTATAGAGCTTGCACCTCACATAAGCTATGCTCTTCGGCAGATTTTGACCTTTGCCCCACATCCTTTCTTTATGCAAGTTCGGAAACGATTAATCCAAAAAATAGATAAATAATCGCTCTTTGCTTGCACTCCAAAAGGTTTGCATGCCCCCAGGTATAAAACAGAATTTCAAGGCTGCCCCTCCCCTCCCTCACCTCTGCTTTTTTTTGGGTGTTCCCAGCTACTTGTCATCTTGCCAATCTAATGTTAATGATACTTGTCTTCTAGTTATTTTAAGGGATCTTACACGGTACTTGTCTTCCCGTCGGCCCAAATTTTAATGAACAACTATTTGTGACAAGAGAAGAACACTACTCAAAGACAAAACATTAATGTTATTGAGGGAGGCTTGCCTCTTTTTGGTTACCCAAAGAGTGG